>CAWUFW010000217.1:4532500-5120000 GCA_963921515.1 Calotriton arnoldi
ACACCTCAGAAGCAGGGAGCAATAGTGCCATTACCGGCAACTTCTCCCACCCCCAGTCTGAGCATGCAAGAATGAATAAATACACGAGACAACTTTGTAGTGGGAAAATATTGCTGCAGGTTTATTCCATACAGGAGTATGCAATATGTGGGTTATCTTACGGGCGATCCAAGGGCGGGCAGCTGTAACAACCTATGCTGCCCCCGCCCGCCTGGTGAGCCAGCACTGTGGGGCACCCAGTCAGTGCTACCTTTGATGATCCTCTTCCGGATCACGTGACACGTTGGTCTGTTCTACTCACGCCCTTTTCAGGGCGGAGCGTAGCAGGGCAAACCCCCGGTTGGTCAGGCCCCCAACCGCCCGAAGGACTAACGGGGCGCCGTCGCGGTTTTCCCGGAACCTGCCCTGAGGCTCCTGGTCTTTGGCTCTGGCACCCCTACTGTGCCGCGCAGAGGTACCCTTACTGTACCGGTCTGCCGCAGAGGTACCCTTACTGTACCGGTCTGCTTCCAGATCGCCCTGTAACTCCGCCTGCAACACAAAAGAAAACATTAAAACATTCTGAGTAGCTTGTCCACCAGCCTGTCCGCCGGGTAAGAGGTGGGGTGGGAGACGGCGTGGCTGGTGCAACAGAGGACGCCAGGAGGGGCTGGGGAGGCATATATGCCCTCCCCCACCTCGGCGCACCGGAAGGACGTCACTGAGGTGACCAAGCTAGAGGGCTCCAAGACCCCTCCAGAGACTAGAGCGGCTGGGCGGTGCCGAAATGGCACTAAAGGGCCGCCCTGCTGAGGTGGCCCCCTGCGGGGGCCGCGGACAGCCACATAGTGCCATTACCGGCAACTTCTCCCACCCCCAGTCTGAGCATGCAAGAATGAATAAATACACGAGACAACTTTGTAGTGGGAAAATATTGCTGCAGGTTTATTCCATACAGGAGTATGCAATATGTGGGTTATCTTACGGGCGATCCAAGGGCGGGCAGCTGTAACAACATATGCTGCCCTCGCCCGCCTGGTGAGCCAGCACTGTGGGGCACCCAGTCAGTGCTACCTTTGATGATCCTCTTCCGGATCACGTGACACGTTGGTCTGTTCTACTCACGCCCTTTTCAGGGCGGAGCGTAGCAGGGCAAACCCCCGGTTGGTCAGGCCCCCAACCGCCCGAAGGACTAACGGGGCGCCGTCGCGGTTTTCCCGGAACCTGCCCTGAGGCTCCTGGTCTTTGGCTCTGGCACCCCTACTGTGCCGCGCAGAGGTACCCTTACTGTACCGGTCTGCCGCAGAGGTACCCTTACTGTACCGGTCTGCTTCCAGATCGCCCTGTAACTCCGCCACAGCCCTGGAGGCGGCCACCGTCGCAGCCAGGGCCCCCACCAAAACAGCTAATTTCTCACCTGTAACCTGCTTTCTAGGGCCTCCTGTATGTCCAGTGAAACGTGTCCATGCTGTGACAAATGCACCCCATGTTTGTCAACTTAACCTTAGGCGTACGCCTGGATGGCCAGTGCCCTCAAGGCAGCTGTCTTCTCACTTGCCACCTCTCATTTCCAGGGCCCCTTGCAAGGTCAAGGGAACAAGTCCATACCCAATGGTGACCATAAACACCATGTTTCAAAGTAGCCCTTGACCTTAGCCTCAATCAGCTCGTGTCTGATGAAGCCCATACCCCCCTGGTCTGCGAACTTACGCATAGAACTATTCCTCTCTTTCGGGAATGTTCAACGGCCTCCTCTGAATTAGCCCCGTGGCACACTCTGCGGGGGATAATCTCAGACCACCAGATCTCACATTGACCCATGGACTTACTGATTTCCCCTAAATCAGCGTTCCTGGCTTGTCAAAGTGGCCTCCTCCCCATGGCAGTGAGGTTGTTGCCCCCTAGATGTGTCACTAAGACGTAGGGGAGTACTCCCCCTTGGGCCAATCTCTGTTCCAATCTGTTCATGAGGCCCATTAGGCCTGAGAACTTGTACATTGACTGTCCACCCCCTGCAGGCATGTTCCTCGGCCATACATGGCTTAGCCCCGTGCCTATCTGCGGAGGATGCTTTCAGACAACCATAGCTCACATTGCCCCATGTATGTGTTGATATCACCTGGTTGCCGTCCTTCTAACACTGTATGTTCCTGAACACCTGTGTCCCCATCCCGAGCCCCACTCTGCGGGGAATAATCTCAGACCACTTGAACTCACATTGATCCATGTATTTACAGATCTCCCCTAAGTCAGCTTTCACGGCTTGTAAGAGTGACCTCCTCCTCATGGCAATGATGTCGTTGCCCCCTAGGTGTATCCTAAGAAAATGGGGGGGGGGAGGGGGGGACCCCCCCCTTTGGTCAATCTCTGTTCCAATCAACCCGCCTGCCCACCTTGGCTATTAGGGCGGGAAGGGTTGTCCTTAACATTTGAAGGGCCCCTTAGCTTTTGAAATCCTGACGCACCGGAATGTCCACAACTAGAAGTATGTGACAAAAAGCAAGGGTGCCATCCCGCCCTTGCCATGCATCCCCTATACCTTATGGTAGTTTCGCCCGCTCAGCTCCCTCAGTGGTGGAACCCCCTAGGCATACCAGCTTAGAGAATCTGTCTGAATTAGTACAGTGCGCACTGTCTGCAATGGTGCCTGACACTAACGATTGCTAAGTCCTACTTTACCCCCATCCTAGCAACTCCCAGATAGATGGTGGGGGGGGTTCACACCGCCCCCCCTAAGCTGCCCCTGCGGTGGAAAATTACCTGCTCCGTTAAATTTACATTTTTGTTGAACACTGGACGTGCCAAATGTTCTTACCGCATCGTAGCCTTTTGTGCTCGGCACCCTGTTTTTCCCATTTATTGAAACAGCAGCACGCTATGTTGGTTGACAGCGTCCAAACCCAGCGTGGCTAATATAGTTGACCGTGCGGGGCTTTTGACCTTAACTGCAGCAACAGGTACCTACCCTTGGTTCTGAGATGCATATACTTCGCCTTGTTGACCAGACAATTGCACAGACCCTTCTGATTGCTAAACCCCGGTCAACACCTTATTGGTGTCAAATCTGGTCTGAACCATATATGTATTCCCACTATGGGTGATACCTCACCCTTCCGTGTAGTGACAACTTGAGCAGCACACCCCGCTTGCTTAACTGCCGTCGGATCACCGATGCCAGTATCTGCAACCCATCCCTGACCCTGGCTGCTTAAACTCGCAAAAGTGTCGGACTCCCAGATTCCCCGTTCTCTGCTCAGCTGCAGTACACCTTCAGTGGATCCGCAGGGAGATACCACAAACCGCATTGGTCATGCGAACCCTAAGAAGCACCCAATTCTCACCTGTGTGTACCTCTAAAGGAGATTGGCTCCACCCCGCTGTAAGGGCAGAGACACACATTAAACTTATTTACTGGTTTCCGCCACTTGGCACCTTTCTGGTTGCAGCTCTGTGTTTTGTGAAGCGTGCGTGCCCCGGGGCATGCTGTCGCTGAATAACTGGTGTATGTTTACCCACTCCCTGATACTGTGCAACGCTAACTGCCCTTGTTTGGGTTGAAGGAATGCTGGATGATTCCTAAGGACTGTGAACTTAATACTCCACCCAGTTAGACCCCCAAATATTTGGGACAACCCAAGGAGTAATCATGCCCTGCATGGTACATCTACCCCAGCGTTGACTATCAACTTATTTGGCCACTGTTAGCAGAAGACGCCCCTTCCAGTCTCAGGGGCTAGCCCATAAGGAAAACCCATGGGGCAGACAAGTCTGTGGGAACCAGAGGGAAACACTGTGCAAATACCTGCACTTTCCTGAATATTGGGACTGCCAAATGGTCTATAGTACCCTGTCGCCATTCGGCTCTAACGCAGTGTTTACCAAACTGTTTTTCGCCGCAGCACCCTTGTTTAGATGACAACTACCACCACCCGCCTGCTGCCCTGGCTAAAGCGCGGGTGAAAAGGTCTTAACTGAAGCGACCTGAAACCTGCCCTTGGTTGCAGAGGAATGCCCACCCAGTGTACATGGTACCTGTTTCTATATGGTGCCAGCAGATGTTCCTCATAAAGGCCCTTGTAGCCAATTGCCCAATGCAGTCTCCGCCTTTCGCAGCGCCTTTGTGCATATAATTCTGGGGTGACTAAGCCCTAATGTACCCCCTTACCTGGATGATCCCCAGTACAAGGGTACAGACTGATGACCAAGTGGTGCGCCAGCCAATAAACACGTAGACATGGCGTGGATTTACACTAACTCATGCCCTACAAGGCCGCTCGGTGTGCCACTTCGCCTAAACCAAGGCAAGGGTGGATCACCCTGTCCTTATCGCCTGCAAACCCATCCGTCATCTGCACTGACGGATGCTGTGTCGGCACCTCCTGGATGCCTGGTCAATGCATATGTGTGTGGGTGACCCATACGCTGGCATTTTGTATAAGCTTAGTGTGCCGCCGGCAGGCATTTCGCGGCTTCTGTCATTGCCTCCAGCTATATACTGCACAACCACACTATACCTGCAATACGTCACTACCATTGGCTTAGACACTGCTTGTTTAGTTGTATAAGGTAAATTAAGCCCTAATATAAGCTTCGTTGCATAGCGTATTGAGAATGCTTCATTCTTTAATGGTGGGTCTGTCAATCTTAATGTGTTGACCATTGAATAAAATGTCTCAATTCACTTGAAAGCAAATTGAACAGCAAATGGGATCATTACCCCGTGAACTGTGTGCCCCACGATGCAGAAGTCCACAACCCTGGTGCTCCCAGGCCCAAAACTGGTAAAACCAGGCACACAACCAGAGCACCGTGCCTGCACTGCTAGCCTGTAGCGAAGACTCCCAGGTCCATAATGCGTTTCTTGTAAGTTACCTCCCCATCCAACATTCCACAAAACTACTACTATATTATGAATATTGGCAACTATTCAAGCACCACCAAACGTAACTAAGAAATTGAGCCTCAACCTTGAAAAGTAACAAATACTGGCCCTGAAACGAGGCAGAAAATGCCTGAGCAACTCAGCAGCCTCACTCTCCAAAATTACCTGCAGGTTATATGCTCACACAGCCGGGCAGCTAATAGCTAAATGACCCGAAATATTGATTATCTTTATATGCTCATACCTACTCTTTGTCCGTAAGGAGAACCGGGTCCATTTCATGGAGCACCGACAAATCCCCCTTTGGACTGAGTCACCGCATGCAGACAGCAAAAATAGTGCACTGGCCAGGCTCAGTAATCTGGTTGCCTATCTTGGAAAAGGCCTAGTTTGAGGATTCTGAACGTGCATGCTCGTTCGGCCCCATCCATAGCTGCCATTGTTGCAGGTTGCTATGTATGACGTTTGCATAATTCCAGTGCATCTGTGAGTAACATCAAGACTATGCCTGACATTTTCTAGCACTACACCTACAACAAGCCCATCCATTGGCTTAGTCAATGCTTATTAGTTGCCCACACAACTACTAACCTCGCCCAAAGAACTACTAACCTCGCCACTCCTATGAGTGTGACAACTCAGACTGCTCGAGGTACCAAAAGTGATTTGCCCCGCTTCACAGGATGCTTGAGCCTACCGTCAGACGCAAAGAACGGTTTTGGAGCAGGCACTGCAAACCCTGCAAACCCAACGGGGAAGCCCTCCCCTGCTAAGGTAACTCAAACGGACAGACCCACACCGAGCTGCCGCCGCAGCTTTCCTAGTCTCTCGCAAGGCGCAACGACGTGCTAGGTGTTTGGGGCAATAGTAAGGCACCAGCAGCCGCTCCACTTGGAGCAAAAGGGGGGAACACTCGCCCCACAAGGATGATAGACGACTCGTGTCCAGCACGTGAACGCACGAGGGGTATAAGAAATGCTGACAGGCACAGGCCCCAATACACACCCCTCTGCAGGCAACATGTGACCCGGTGATTAGCCCATAGTACTGGATGAGGAGCTGGCTCAGGACATGCCCGGGGACCTGGCAAGCCACCAGGCTGCGCCCCATGGCGACCCAGGTAGCAATACCAGTGGTAGATGTCGTATGGCTATACAAATCAAGCTATTCATTAATTGGCTTGGAGAAAAGCTAAACCTAAACAAGACATGTTAACAAGACTAGTCCTACACCCATCGGTAGGGGCAGCGAAGGGGACACGGGGCTGATCCCGCAACCGATGCACATAAGGGGTGTGGAGTAAATTGCCCGCAACACGCACCGCCCTGCGACACCCACTGCGGGGTATGAGAAGGATGCAAAGGCCGCAACTCCAGCTCGGGCACTCAAATCAGTACCCCACCCCCGGTGCACCTGGCTTCGAGATGTCCCATCCTGGGCAATCTCCACCCACCCGTGAGCAACGCCAACAACAGTTCCCGTGCCAAATGTCCACGTCCCTGCTCCATCGGCAGAGTCTGGCCTCTAACGTGTGCCCGAGCCTCCACCCAGGCGCTACACCAAGAACCTGTAACTACACCACACCCTGGTGGCCCGTGCAGTGTGTGGCACAGTGAGAGGAGGACCCTTACCTCAAACTCAACCCCCAGCACGAGCAAAAAGGGGGGGGGGGCGGACACCCCCAACGACAATGAAAACAACTGTGCGAGCACACCGGACAATGCGCGCCTCCCGCACCCGTGTTAGCGGGATATGAAGTTCAGGACGGCGGTGTCATATAAATTAACAGCCCTACTCTTCCAGCCTTATCATCACTTGTGGCAAACGGCACCAAGGCCTACGTCTGCCCCAGTTGCCCACCAGCACAGTTGGCCCTCAACCTAGCTTTCTGGCGCCAGCTCTGAAAGCTGTCCCTGTTCCAGTGTAAACATGTCCTGCATCAGAAGGGGGCCGGAGCAGCGTTCTCCAAGGGGCTGATTGGATATCCCTTTCACCGTAACTGCGGGCGCAATGTCCCCATGTGGCGCTGGCGACCGTATTTGGAGGTTCTGCTGTCTTGTCCCAGCCGCACGCTGAGGTATGCAATTAGTTATAAAGACATCACCAAACGCATAGTTCAAGACAAATAAAAGACATCGCAGTATAATTCGGTTCAAGTGACCAGTATTCACTCTTGTCGAACTAGACTGTACTGCATGGCGAGCCCTATTCACTGGGCACCCTGCCAGACAGCCAAACCTCGCTATATAAAGTCAAGTCTTAAAGTGGGCAAAACCACGCTGCGACGAGATCCACCTGGCAATCCGCCTGCCCTGTGCTCCTTTGAGCCATTTCCCCGACTGAGGATGGGGTCCAACGTGCGCTGGGTCATACATCGACCATACACTCTAGTCACAAATTCCACCAGGTAGCAGGCCAAGTATCTCTCTATTACTTAAAAGTAAGCAAGGGCCTCCCAAACCGGCTTTTTTCCAGACCGGCAAACATGAACACGCTGCCTGATCGGGCACGGCAATAAAACAAGCGCTCGCTTCCTGAATACCAAGGGGTCGAACACAGGACCTACGAATTATTAACAGATGCTCTGCCTATCGTGCTAAGCAGGCATGGGCAAAAGGTCCCCTAAACCCGGCGCCCCCCTCGGCTCGTGCCACAGCGCCATACATTAGCGCACCACCTGCAGACCCGATCGTGTTTTACCCGAAGTAACGTAAACATCAGCTGTATGCTCCGAAGGCAGAGCGTGACTGAGCGCTGCCGGTCCGGAGCCCCGATTATAAAAAGCGAAAGTCAGCCTCCTCACGCCCCCTTATTTAAAGACCCTTCTCGCCTCCTTTTCCCCCATTGGCCGGTTTTCTTCAACAGTGGCGTATCGCAAAAGATGCACCTACGCCCACCACTGGGCGGCAATACAAAAGGACTGGATCTGTTGGATGCTGTAGATCTGGTAAGTCTTCCAACAATCCCAGACAACTCAAGTAAACTTCTACATTACTACTTCCACTCTGCAAACACACCGCCCCCCCTTCAGAACATTCCGGGACTGAGCCCCAGGCGACAATGGCACCCACACGGGAGGGGGGGGGGGGAACGACTACCGCCAAACGCGCCGAAGGCAACCCCTGACCCGACGCTTGGGCGGCGCTTAGAGGCCTGACCAGACAGAGTGTAACCTCGCTGCCCACTCCACACGCCTCCAGACCGTGGGCCGACATGGAAGAACCAACTACACCTGCAATGCGTTCTGCGGCTGGGGACATGACCCGTCTCTTACTGACGCTTCTCCAAGGCACTCATCCACCTGCTTAGCGAGGTCGGGTCCTCCGAGCATTCAGACCAACCCGACTGCCTGCCCTTTCTAGTCCCGCAGTGCCGAGGCCACCCAGCCCCAAACAACACCTCAACACCCTTCTCGGTCAGTCCGAGCCCAGTGCACGAAATGGCCGGCCTCGCTCAACCCTGGCCAAGATGATCAGCGGCAACCAAGGCCAAACGGTCTTCCCTGCCCCCGACTCACCGCGCACGACGACGACCCCCTGGTCCCGGGTACATGAAACCCGAGGCGTGGTGCAGACACAGCGTATCCAACGGGGGGGAGGGGTGGAGCCCGCAACAAAGCCGTCCGACGCGAGACAACCAGTCGAGACGGCGTGGCTGGTGCAACAGAGGACGCTAGGAGGGGCTGGGGAGGCATATATGCCCTCCCCCCCACCTCGGCGCACCGGAAGGACGTCACTGAGGTGACCAAGCTAGAGGGCTCCAAGACCCCTCCAGAGACTAGAGCGGCTGGGCGGTGCCGAAATGGCACTAAAGGGCCGCCCTGCTGAGGTGGCCCCCTGCGGGGGCCGCGGACAGCCACATTCTCACTAAACAACCATCTCCAGAGCCAGTGTGTCTGCACTCCTCAGAAGCAGGGAGCGTCTCTCACTAACCAACCGTCCCCTGAGCCAGTGTGTCAGCACACCTCGGAGGCAGGGAGCGTCTCTCACTAACCAATCGTCCCCAGAGCCAGTGTGTCTGCACACCTCAGAAACAGGGAGCAATTCTCACTAAACAACCATCCCCAGAGCCAGTGTGTTTACACTTTTCGAAAGGAGGGAGCATCTCTCACTAACCAACCGTCCCCAGAGCCAGTGTGTCTACACACCTCGGAAGCAGGGAGCGCCTCTCACTAACCAATCGTCCCCAGAGCCTGTGTGTCTGCACACCTCAGAAGCATGGAGCGTCTCACTAACCAACCATCCCCTGAGCCAGTGTGTTTGCACACCTCAGAAGGAGGGAGCATCTCTCACTAACCAACCGTCCCCAGAGCCAGTGTGTCTACACACCTCGGAAGCAGGGGGCGCCTCTCACTAACCAACCATCCCCAGAGCCTGTGTGTCTGCACACCTCGGAAACAGGGAGCATCTCTCACTAACCAACCGTCCCCAGAGCCAGTGTGTCTGCACACCTCAGAACCAGGGAGCATCTCTCACTAACTAACCGTCCCCAGAGCCAGTGTGTCTGCACACCTCGGAAGCAGGGAGCGTCTCTCACTAACCAACCGTCCCCAGAGCCAGTGTGTCTGCACACCTCGGAAGCAGGGAGCGTCTCTCACTAACCAACCGTCCCGAGAGCCAGTGTGTCTGCACACCTCGGAAGCAGGGAGCACCTCTCACTAACCAACCGTCACCTGAGCCAGTGTGTCTGCACACCTCGGAAGCAGGGAGCGTCTCTCACTAACCAACCGTCCCCAGAGACAGTGTATTTACACACCTCGAAAGCAGGGAGCACTTCTCACTAACCAACCGTCCCCAGAGTCAGTGTGTCTGCACACCTTGGAAGCAGGGAGCACCTCTCACAAACCAACCGTCCCAGAGCCAGTGTGTCTGCACACCTCGGAGGCAGGGAGCGTCTCTCACTAAACAGCTGTACCCAGAGCCAGTGTGTCTGCACACCTTGGAAGCAGGGAGCATCTCTCACTAACCAACCATCCCCAGAGCCAGTGCGTCTGCATACCTCAGAAGCAGGGAGCAATTCTCACTGAACAACCATCCCCAGAGCCAGTGTGTTTACACCTTTCTAAAGGAGCGAGCATCTCTCACTAACCAACCGTCCCCAGAGCCAGTCTGTCTGCACACCTCAGAAGCAGGCAGCGCATCTCACTAACCAACCGTCCCCAGAGCCAGTGTGTCTGCACACCTCGGAAGCAGGGAGCCCCTCTCACTAACCAACCGTCCCCAGAGCCAGTGTGTCTGCACACCTCGGAAGCAGGGAGCACCTCTCACTAACCAACCATCCCCAGAGCCAGTGTGCTTACATACCTCGAAAGCAGAGAGCATCTTTCACTGACCAGCCGTCCCCAGAGCCAGTGTGTCTGCACACCTCAGAAGCAGGGGGAGTCTCTCACTAAACAACCATCCCCTGAGCCAGTGTGTCTGCACACCTCAGAAGCAGGGAGCGTCTCTCACTAACCAACCGTGTCCTAAGCCAGTGTGACTGCACACCTCAGAAGCAGGGAGCAATTCTCACTAAACAACCAACCCCAGAGCCAGTGTGTTTACACCTTTCGAAAGGAGGGAGCATCTCTCACTAAACAACCGTCCCCAGAGCCAGTGTGACTGCACACCTCAGAAGCAGGGAGCGTCTCTCACTAAACAACCGTCCCCTGAGCCAGTGTGCCTGCTCACCTCAGAAGCAGGGAGCGTCTCTCACTAACCAACCGTGCCCTGAGCCAGTGTGACTGCACACCTCAGAAGCAGGGAGCAATTCTCACTAAACAACCATCCCCAGAGCCAGTGTGTTTACACCTTTCGAAAGGAGGGAGCATTTCTCACTAACCAACCGTCCCCAGAGCCAGTGTGTCTGCACACCTCGGAAGCAGGGAGGGTCTCTCACTAACCAACCATCCCCAGAGCCAATGTGTCTGAACACCTCGGAAGCAGGGAGGGTCTCTCACTAACCAACCGTCCCCAGAGCCAGTGTGTCTGCACACCTCAGAAGCAGGGAACGTCTCTCACTAAACAACCGTCCCCTGAGCCAGTGTGTCTGCACACCTCGGAAGCAGGGAGCGTCTCTCACTAACCAACCGTCCCCAGAGCCAGTGTGTCTGCACACCTCAGAAGCAGGGAGCGTCTCTCACTAAACAACCGTCCCCTGAGCCAGTGTGTCTGCACACCTCGGAGGCAGGGAGCGTCTCTCACTAAACAACTGTCCCCAGACCCAGTGTGTCTGCACACCTCGGAAGCAGGGACAACCTCTCACTAAACAACCATCCCCAGAGCCAGTGTGTCTGCACACCTCAGAAGCAGGGAGCAATTCTCACTGAATAACCATCCCCAGAGCCAGTGTGTTTACACCTTTCGAAAGGAGCGAGCATCTCTCACTAACCAACCGTCCCCAGAGCCAGTGTGTATGCACACCTCAGAAGCAGGGAGCGCCTCTCACTAACCAACCGTCCCCAGAGCCAGTGTGTCTGCACACCTCGGGAGCAGGGAGCACCTCTCACTAACCAACCGTCCCTAGAGCCAGTGTGTTTGCACACCACGGAAGCAGGGAGCACCTCTCACTAACCAACCATCCCCAGAGCCAGTGTGCTTATATACCTCGAAAGCAGAGAGCCTCTTTCACTAACCAGCCAACCCCAGAGCCAGTGTGTCTGCACACCTCGGAAGCAGGGAGCGTCTCTCACTAAACAACCGTCCCCGGAGCCAGTGTGTCTGCACCCTTCAAAAGGAGGGAGCATCTCTCACTAAACAACCGCCCCCAGAGCCATTGTGTCCGCACACCTCAGAAGCAGGGAGCAATTCTCACTAAACAACCATCCCCAGAGCCAGTGTGTTTACACCTTTCGAAAGGAGGGAGCATCTCTGACTAACCAACCATCTCCAGAGCCAGTGTGTTTACACCTTTCGAAAGGAGGGAGCATCTCTCAATAAACAACCGTCCCCAGAGCCAGTGTGACTGCACACCTCAGAAGCAGGGAGCGTCTCTCACTAAACAACCGTCCCCTGAGCCAGTGTGTCTGCTCACCTCAGAAGCAGGGAGCGTCTCTCACTAACCAACCGTGACCTGAGCCAGTGTGACTGCACACCTCAGAAGCAGGGAGCAATTCTCACTAAACAACCATCCCCAGAGCCAGTGTGTTTACACCTTTCGAAAGGAGGGAGCAAGTCTCGCTAACCAACCATCTCCAGAGCCAGTGTGTTTACACCTTTCGAAAGGAGGGAGCATCTCTCACTAACCAACCGTCCCCAGAGCCAGTGTGTCTGCACTTCTCAGAAGCAGGGAGCGCCTCTCACTAACCAACCATCCCCAGAGCCAGTGTGTCTGCACTCTTCGGATGCAGGGAGCACCTCTCACTAACCAACCGTCCCCAGAGCCAGTGTGTCTGCACACCTCGGAAGCAGGGAGCACATCTCACTAACCAACCGGCCACAGAGCCAGTGTGCCTGCAAACCTCAGAAGCAGGGAGCACCTCTCACTAACCAACCGTCCCCAGAGCCAGTGTGTCTGCACACCTCAGAAACAGGGAGCAATTCTCACTAAACAACCATCCCCAGAGCCAGTGTGTTTACATACCTCGAAAGCAGAGAGCATATTTCACTAACCAGCCGTCCCCAGAGCCAGTGTGTCTGCACCCTTCAAAAGGAGGGTGCATCTCTCACTAAACAACCGCCCCCAGAGCCAGTGTGTCTGTACACCTCAGAAGGAGGGAGCGTCTCTCACTAAACAATCATCCCCAGAGCCAGTGTGTCTGCACACCTCAGAAGCAGGGAGCGTCTCTCACTAAACAACTGTCACCTGAGCCAGTGTGTCTGCACACCTCGGAAGCAGGGAGCGTCTCTCACTAACCAACCGTCCCCAGAGCCAGTGTGCTTACATACCTCGAAAGCAGAGAGCATCTTTCACTAACCAGCCGTCCCTAGAGCCAGTGTGTCTGCACACCTCGGAAGCAGGGAGCGTCTCTCACTAAACAACCATCCCCAGAGCCAGTGTGTCTGCACCATTCGAAAGGAGGGTGCATCTCTCACTAAACAACCGCCCCCAGAGCCATTGTGTCTGCACACCTCAGAAGGAGGGAGTGTCTCTCACTAAACAATCGTCCCCAGAGCCAGTGTGTCTGCACACCTCAGGAGCAGGGAGCGTCTCTCACTAAACAACCGTCCCCTGACCCGGTGTGTCTGCACACCTCAGAAGCAGGGAGCGTCTCTCACTAACCAACCGTCCCCTGAGCCAATGTGACTGCACACCTCAGAAGCAGGGAGCGTCTCTCACTAAACAACCGTCCCCTGAGCCAGTGTGTCTGCACACCTCAGAAGCAGGGAGCATCTCTCACTAACCAACCGTCGCCTGAGCCAGTGTGTCTGCACACCTCGGAGGCAGGGAGCGTCTCTCACTAAACAACCGTCCCCAGAGCCAATGTGTCTGCACACCTCAGAAGCAGGGAGCAATTCTCACTAAACAACCATCCCCAGATCCAGTGTGTTTACACCTTTCAAAAGGAGAGAGCATCTCTCACTAACCAACCGTCCCCAGAGCCAGTGTGTCTGCACACCTCAGAATCAGGGAGCACCTCTCACTAACTAACCGTCCCCAGAGCCAGTGTGTCTGCACACCTCAGAAGCAGGGAGCATCTCTCACTAAACAACCGCTCCCTGAGCCAGTGTGACTGCACACCTGGAATATCAGGAACTGCTCCCCACTAACAAACCATTCTGGACATCAGAGCGTAATGCAGTTATGGAAGAAAAAAAGTCCCAAGCCTGGTGGCAGCAGGCTTGGGGTCTCTACCTTCAGAATACAGAAGTCCATCTTCCCAATAGATTCTGTGGGGTCCACTGACATTCCCTGCTTCCTCAGCCGCAGCTTGCTGTCTGAGCTGTTCAAGAGAGGGGCAGGATTGCTGCTCCAAACTCAAGTCTGCCCTGGAAGGGCCCCCAATAACTCTGCCTGATCAGGCCCAAGTTCCTCTGGGATAGTTCCTTCACAGGGACTGAGATCATCTCCCTCAGGAGACTGATCTTCACTGGGAGTTTGGGAGGAGGGCAATTCCTTACCCTTCCTGCTCCTTCTCTTAGGAGCAATCTGGTCCATTGTTTCAGGATCCAGTGCTCCCTCAGTGCTAAGCTGTTTGGCCTGAGCCCTGGTTACAGCAAAGACACTGGCAGAGATGCCCATCATCTCTGCATGAGTCCTGAACTCTACTTCATACCAGGCTGAAGTTTCTAAATCATTGGCCAACAGACAATCTACAGGTAGGTCTGGAGATACCACAACTCTCTTAGGTCCACTTACCACTCCCCAGCTGAGATTCACAACTGCAGAGGAAGGATCAGTCCTGACATTGCTAGCATTGTTACTTGGTACATTTGTCCAAGTATGATTTGTTCAGGGGGCACAAGATTCTCTGTCACCATTGTGACACTGGCCCCTGTGTCCCTGAAAGCTATTGCTTCCTTTCCATTTATTAAAGGCTGTTGTCTATACTTGCCCAAGTTAATGGGACATACTAGTAAGGTGGCAAGATCAATGCCACCATCACAGACTAACACAGCCTGAATTGGATTTCTGACTAGGCCAGAACCCACCTCAGAACCCAAGGTTAACCCAACTAATCCCTTGGTTGCTGTACTACCACTTATAGGTGCTAGGGGCGCAGTTGCCTTAGGGGCAGTGGTGGTAGGTTCCTTGGCCTTTGAACAATCAGCATCTCTTGTTCAATGGATCTTTCCCGTACATAAATAACACCAAGGTTCTTTTTGCCTTTCTTGAAGTTTTGGGACTCACCCCCAGATGCAGGTTTTTGGGGACCCTGAGAAGGCTCCTTTTTGTCTTTGCCCTTCTCCCCACCCTTCTCCTGGGGTTTAGAAGAATCTTGATTCTTCAGGTCACCTCCACCACCATGGTATTTCTGCTTAACCCTGGTGCGGACCCATTTGTCTGCCTTCTTTCCCAATTCTTGTGGAGAAGTCAGATCAGAGTCCACCAGGTACTGGTGCAAAAGTTGGTTCTGACAGTTATCAAGGATGTGCTCCCTCATTAACAATTGTACAATCCTTCATAGTCCCGTACCTTGCTTCCATGAAGCCAGCTTCCAGAGCCTTAATAGCACTGTCAATTAAATCTACCCAGTCCTGGGTGTGTGCCTTCTGGGTGTCTCTGAACTTAATCCTGTATTGCTCAGTGGTTAAGCCAAACCCATCTATGAGGGCACTCTTCATGACTGAATAATTGTCAGCGTCCTCTTCTCTAACAGCGAGGAGCTTATCTCTACCTTTGTTAGCAAAGGAGAGCCACAGCATAGCTGCCCACTGCCCTTGAGGGACGTTCTGAACTTTACAGGCCCTCTCCAAAGCAGTGATACATTTATGGATATAATTCCCCTCCTGGTAAGGAGGGACTATCCTGCTCAGGTTCCTAGTGTCAAAGGATGTTTCCCTGATTCTAGGGACACTATTGCTGCCACCATAGGACTCTAGTCCCAGTTTCTTCCTAGGTTTCTGTACCTCTAGGGACTCCTTGTCTAGGGCCAACTGATCTCACCTGAGCTTGAGTCTAACACTCTCAAGTTTGATCATATGGTTCTCCCTGTCCAAGGAGCCCTCCCTCTTGCTAGATATGGGGGGTCCTATTGAAGTGTCTGAAGCATTGGACTCCACAGAAGGAGACCTAGACCTCATCTGTCTACTCTGAACTCTCCCAGGAGGAATAAAGGGAACACCCTCGGTGCCATCTGCACCATTCCCTGGGGGATCTGAGTTTGCCAATGTGGAGTCATTAGACTCCTCTTGGCCATACTCTGAATTGAGTTCACTAGGGGGAACCCCTGGTGCCCCTCTTCAGGAGCATCCCCACCCACATTGTCTTGTTCTTCTGCCCCTCCAGAATTCTTGTCATCCTGATGAAGTAGCTCTAAGAGCAGCTTAGTGGTGGGGTTGTTACCTGCCTTTATTCTCCTAAGGATACACAGGGTCCTTAGTTCCTGCAACTTCAGCCCACTGTACTTAGTAGACTGGAGTGCACTAGTATCCCAAACTAAAGATATGATCACTAGGTGTAGTGTGGTGTCGTACCTACCTAACCTAGTGTGAACTAAACTTCCTAAGATTGGAGAAAGGGTTGTGCTAGACCCTTAACAACCAATCTAATATTTCAGTAGAACTTACTTAATCTATAAAGTATTTTTATGTGCCTAATGCTAGTGATGGTTTTTCAATGAATCCACACCTAGATTAGCGGGTAAAACAATGCAGGCTTGAATCCCAACCGCTGCACACCAATGTGAGAGGCTGGCTTAGTATATGGTGCTCACTTATGTAAGTGTAGCACCCTGCACTAATCCAGACAACCCTTATGGTGATTTTAGTAGTCTTAGACAACCTTATAAAGCTCTCTAAGTGGTAGCTGTGGAGAGAAGCTACAGGCTTAATCCAGAAGGAGTGTAAAGCCGCTTGTTTTACCAGTAATTAATCTTATGGTATAGGTTAAGTGAAAAAGAACCACACAGTGTAGTTATAAAAATATGTATTTATTATTAACACTCACTAACATAATGTATTGCCTCCTACCCGGAGATATAAACACAATACACACAATACTTTGTCAATAGAATACGTATGTAGCACAGAATATACAGTGGTCTCCAGGGGGAGACCAAACCATATACTAATATAGTGGAAGGCGAACCACGAATTAAGTCAAGAATGGACCCAGAAGACGTAGAAGAGTCGGGGACCCACAGAACCACCCAATGTGAGTATTTAGGAACCCCACGGAGGTCGTGTGCAGAGTGGGAACATGACCGAGTGCTCAATAGAAGTCAAAGGGTAAGTACTTTTAAAGAAGAAGGACCCTTCCCAGCGGACCCCGAAGAAACCCTGTGGAAGATGGAAGGTTGGCGAGTCATCCCACCTGTGAATACCCCAGGAACCAGGATACCTACACCATGGAAGCAGGGTGCTTAGGTGCGAAGTGACGTCGGAAACCGCCGAAGACCACAATAGAGGACTTCAGAAAAGATGCCGCTGGCGAAGAAGATGAAAGTGTCCGGTGGAACCCAAATGTGGATTAAAGCTGAGAGGTACCTGCAAGCAGAGGGGATAGAGTCTATGACACCCAGGAGTGACCAGGAGGCACAGAAGACGAATGCCCACCGATGTCGGGGATGCAGGAGAGTTGACGGTGCCCTTGAAGTTGCAGCTGTATGAACCAGGCAGCGCAGAGGAGGACCAGGAGCCATGCATGAGCAGTCCCATGTCGGATGTCAAGAGCCAAGGGGTCAGTGTCCGGTAGGTGGACCAACAAGCCTTGGCAATGGCAACCAAGCTAGTTGAAGAAAAAGGTGCAGTGTCAGGACCAGCAAAGTCCGAGGGACTCACCACGAGCAGGTAAGTCAGAGCAGGCCCCGAGCAAGCAGGGGAGCCCACTGGAGCCAAAGAAGACCCTCAAGAGGACCCACAGGCTGAAGGCACATGAGTCGCAGGAGGACCTCGAGCAGCTCACCAAAGGATGAGGGCCCGCGGTACAAAGGATGCGATACAGGCAAAGATCTTAGCTGCAGGGCATGCTTGAGGCTGGAGCTTCTTGGAGCCCGAAGATCTCTGGAGGAGAGAGTCAACAAGTCTTGGCAACGGCAAGTTGACACAGTGCACAGGGGTGCTGTTCCAGCAGTTCCGACGAGGGATACTGGCCTCAAACTCGGTGAGAAGACAGTGCAGGCCTCGAGGGAGTTGCAAAACCACCACCTGTGTTGCTGAGCCTTTTGGAGTCTGTGGGAGCCCAGGATCAGCAGACCGGTCAGCTGTGTTGCAGTGCCTGCAGATACAGGGGAGTGACTCCTTCACTCCAAGGGATATTCCTTTGGGTGTCTTGGATGTCCAAGGCCTTGTGAAGAAATTATATGGAGCACAGGCGTTGCAGCAGACTTGTAGGACAATGAGACCGGGAGCAGCAGGAGTCTTTCCAGTTGCAGTCTCGGTTCCCAATGCGAAGTCCAGCTAGGTCCAGAGTGCCCAGACGGTTGAAGTGCTAATTTGATCTGAATCTTGTCCCACCACGAATCTAGGGACCCAACCACAGGTAAGCCCTTAAGTACCCTAAGGAAAGGGCTGGGACAATTTAGGGGTCCCTCCCAGAGGAGGGGCTGGACAGTGGGGAGGATACTCCATATCCTTTGTCCAGTTTCGCGCCAAAGTGGGAACCAACAGCTCCCTGAACTGGTTATGCAAGGAGGGCACCAAATGTGCCCTTCAAGCAGTCTCAGTGGCGCTGGCAAGTGCCTCCACCCTGCCCCAATACACTAAGTCCTGTCTGGGAGGTGGTCACACCTCCCTGTGACAGGAAGCCTATTGTCCTGCCTTTCCCTGCTCGAGCTTGGCTCAGCAGCAGGAGGGCAGAATCGTGTCTCTGGTTGGCTGCAGCCATAGTTTGTTGTCCGGGTCTATAAGACTGGTACCGGGAGCACTGAGGGCCTCCTGGAGGAGCTTTACAGTGCGGATTCCGACATATTTGATACCAAACACGACAGGGTTCGTTACAGTCAGTTTAGAGATAGCCATTGCGTAATGACCCATGGTCACTCTATGCATCTTAATTAACCCTGGGCGGTAAAATCCGCTCGCGGAGTTTGCGGATTTTTGGCAACTCCGCGTTCCACGTAGAACGCGGAGTTACCGAAAACTCAGCGATCCGCGGCGTAGCGGAGTTTTTCCCTTGTTCGTGCTTTCAAAATGCGTTTTCGCACGCGCCGTAGCGACTTACCGGGATCCCTGCGTTCACCGATGAGTTTTCCTATCCGTTCGCGGGTGCCACGAGATTTTGGTAGCCGGCCGCGCGATCCCGCGAGAGTGTGCGATCGCGAACACGTCATTCGGACGCGCCATCGGACATCCGCGTTCGCGAACAGGAAATACGCATCGCGAACGGGCGGGACAAGTGAAAAACAAGATGGCCGCTCCCATTGGCGACCGCATGGGCAAGTTCACGAGATATTTCCCCCCGAACACGCAAACAGCGTCCCGAACACGCAATACGCGGTCCCGAACAGGAAAAACGCATCGCGAACGGGCGGAACAAGCAACTCCGCGTGCTTGCGGAATTCTGCGTAGCTTGCGGAGTTTTTTTACCACTTCGCGGAACTCAGCGTAGCGCGACTACCCGAACTCCGCCCAGGGTTAATCTTAATGGCTGATGCACTTCCAACCCGGGAGAATGGACTCCGAATGCTGTAGGGGTGTCCTGCTCATGCAGGGGCACCCTCACACTCAGAAACAAGCATCCTGCCTTCAGGATTGAAAGGCCTGCCTTAGGGGTGACTCATAGCTTTTAAGTGCAGTGACCTCAGATATAAGGAAACTTATATCTGACCTAAGTGGTGCTAGCACCAGCTTACACAAGCTGCAATGGCAGGCCTGTAGTCACAATTTGAGTGGTCTCTCATGGGTGGCATAATGCATGCTTCAGCCCATGGGAGACCCCTGGTGTACCTATGCTCTGGGTACCTTAGTACCATATACTAAGGACTTACCAGGGTACACCAGTAGCCAATCTGGAGTGTACCTAAGTGCTCACCATGTCCAATTTAGGGAAGAAGCACATAGACTGGGGTCCTGATTAGCAGGATCGCAGTCAGACTAGTCAGTAAAACATAATGACACAAGCAAAAAGTGGGGGTGGCCATGAAAGCACATTGCATCTGCACACCTCAGATGCTGGGAGCCTCCTAGCACGACAGCCAGTGGCAACATGTCTACAAACCTCTGAGGAGGCAGCATCTCTTGTTGCTAGCAAACCATCCCCAACACCAAGACCTAATGCCATGTGTCTGCATTCGATAGGCATGGACTTCCTTCACTAACACACCATCTCCAGGGAAGGGGCTAATGCAGTGTCTGCACACCTCACTAGCAGTGCCAGAGCCTACTACAGCGTGTCTGCACACCTCACTGGCAGTGCCAGACCCTACTACAGCATATCCGCACACCTCACCGGCAGTGCCAGAGCCTACTATAGCATCTCTGCACACCTCACCGGCAGTGCCAGAGCCTACTACAGTGTATCCGCACCCCTCACCGGCAGTGCCAGAGCCTACTACAGCATGTCTGCACACCTCACCGACAGTGCCAGAGCCTTCTTCAGCATCTCTGCACACCTCACCGGCAGTGCCAGAGCCTATTACAGCGTGTCTGCACACCTCACCGGCAGTGCCAGGGCCTACTACATCGTACCCGCACACCTCACCGGCAGTGCCAGAGCCTACTATAGCATCTCCACACACCTCCCCAGCAGTGCTAGAGCCTACTAGAGCGTGTCTGCACACCTCACTAGCAGTGCCAGAGCCTACTATAGCATCTCTGCACACCTCACCGGCAGTGCCAGAGCCTACTATATCATTACTGCACACCTCACCGGCAGTGCCAGAGCCTACTACAGCATGTCTGCACACCTCACTGGCAGTGCCAGAGCCTACTACAGCATGACAGCACACCTCACTGGCAGTGCCAGAGCCTACTACAGCATGTCTGCACACCTCACCAGCCGTGCCAGAGCCTACTACAGCGTATCTGCACACCTCACCGGCAGTGCCAGAGCCTACTATAGCATCTCCGCACACCTCACCAGCAATGCTAGAGCCTACTACAGCGTGTCTGCACACCTCACTAACAGTGCCAGAGCCTACTATAGCATCTCTGCACACCTCACCGGCAGTGCCAGAGCCTACTATATCATCACTGCACACCTCACCGGCACTGCCAGAGCCTACTACAGCGTATCCACACACCTCACTGGCAGTGCCAGATCCTACTACAGCATATTCACACACCTCATCGGCAGTGGCATAGCCTACTACAGCGTGTCTGCACACCTCTCCGGCAGTGCCAGAGCCTACTACAGCATGTCCGCACACCTCACCAGCAGTGCCAGAGCCTACTACAGTGTGTCTGCACACCTCACCGGCAGTGCCGGAGTCTATTACAGCATGTCTGCACACCTCACTGGCAGTTTATTTATTTAATTTTCCCTATTACGTCGTCTGTCGACATCCCCCCCGCTCACCGCACTTACCTGCACCAGCCGCTGCTGCTGGCAGGGAGCTCCTCACATTAACTCACCAGCGCCGGGGCCTGCTACAGCATGTCTGAACACCCTACTACAACACCCTACTACAGCGTTTCTGCACACCTCACAAGCAGGGATTTCCTCACATTTACTAGCTAGCGCCAGGGCCTGCTACAGCGTGTCTGCACAGCACACCCTAATACAGCGTGCCTGCACACCTTTACAGGCAAGTAACTCCTCACATTAACTAACTAGAATCAGGGCCTGCTACAGCATATCTGCACACCTCACCGGCAGGCAGCAGTGGCTGGTGCAGGTAAGCGCGGTGGGGCGGGGTGGGGGTATGTCAACAGACGACAGAATAGGATTTATTTATTTATTTCATTTTCCCTATTCCGTCGTCTACCGACATCCCCCCCCCCCCCGCTCGCCCCACCGCGCTTACCTGCACCGGCCACCGCTGCCAGCAGGGAGCTCCTCACATTAACTCACCAGCACCAGGGCCTGCAACAGCATGTCTGCACATCCTACTACAGCATGTCTGCACACCTTACAGGCAAGGAGCTCCTCACATTAACTAACTAGCGCCAGGGCCTGCTACAGCGTGCCTGCACACTCTACTACAGTATGTCTGCACACCTGCACACCTCTGTTAGAATTAAATGTGTTATTGCCCCATCACTGATGCTTTATACTGTGTTATGTTAGCATTCATGTAGCTATTTTGTATTAACCACTACTGCATATGAGTGTGACCAGTCCCGTCCAACACTGTGCGGGTTAAAGTTAGCATCTGGGACGCCATTTTCTGCCATGTAGCTGCCATATTGCACTGTGATCGAAACCAGGCCTCTGTGCCCCTCTCTGCTTGCCTCAGCAGAAAGCCGCTGTTCAGTTATTTCCCCTTATCGTATTCAAGGCTGAAACCTAGATGTACTAATGAATAGCTTATTCTGTTTTTGCATGCCTATCCCTGGTCGTAGCTATGCCCCCACACTAGAGAGAGCCGAGACCGAACAAGACGACATTGGAAGTCTGATAATGTGTACCCATTCTGCAGGTGGCAGCTCATCCTTCTGTGCCTTCCTTTGTTCAGCCTTTGCCCAAGCTGTATTTTTCCACCAGGGGCGGGACTTGGGAGGTATTGGAAAGCTTATTCTGTGTTACCAAGTGTTCTGAAGTCAGTACCTCGACAGCGATCCCATGAGGCTGGTCAGACTGGACTCCGCTGCAGTGTACTTACTAATAAAATAAGTTAATTTGTATTCTCCACTGTTGTCCCGACTCTTCATTTCTGGGAAGGCCGAGAGGTGGTCGCGAGTGACCCGGGTGGCCCATATCGATCACTTCCTTCAGTTGGCGCCCGAACAGGGACTCCATCGGGCTGACCCATCTCGCCCGTAATCGGGTGTGGAGGACGGCGCCACTTCGGGTCGGATGGGCGGAACGGGGATCCCCACACGATAGAGCTTAGTTCTCGCAGCTGCTCCGCCTGTCTGGTGGGGTGGTGCCTCGCCCAGCGGTCATCCCGGCGGAGGTCCTGAAAAGGCGAAACCCTTGGATCTGACCGTTTGGTCCGAAGAGTCGGTGGTGGAGAATAACTTTGCTTGACCTGTGTGCACCAGGTGAGTTTGTCTTGCCTCTTGGTAAATATGGCACCATCTTGAATAATATTGAATATGTAAATCAAATGAGAGAGGAAAAAAGGGTGTGTAAACTAGTTCACTTCCCCTGGTATATGCAATAGATATCAATAGGAACTGGTTCACACTTGAGAAGCTAGATGTTCATGTGTGGGAAAACCATTTGTTTTTTATGAAAACCCTCCCCCACCAACCTAGTTGGTGGCATGCTTCATCATCGGGTCCCACCCAAGGTGCCGAGTGCACCTCGGGTGTGCTTCAACGCCTGATTTACAGCGGAGCTGGTTACGTGTGTGATGAGTGCAGAGTTGTGCCGTAGTGGTGGTGTTTAAAAACTGTCCGTTGGGTCCCTTTCAACTAAAGGTAACTATTTTAATGTTGGGCCCGCTGGCAGTATTAAAAAGAGAGGTGGATATGGGTAGAGATTAGATTATGTCTCTCATATCCTAAAAGTAAGGTCAGGTCTACATGTTTCAGCCAGACAGCTACGTTTACTGGCTTTCTTCAGGACCTATGTGTATGTGTGTTGTAAGTGCAAGAACGTGAATGGCCAGGTGTGATTAGCGTGGCCACTGGTGATGCCGCACTCGCTAAGGTGCGGTGATGGGGGAGGTTGTGTCCTCCTGGAGTTGCTTATTGCCTGTAGGGAGAAAAAGACAGACAATACAAACAAAACATGAACATATAATACTTTTTTGCTTCTGATCTTAGAATGATTATGCTGTGACATGATGCGCGTCGTGTCCGGTTTTTATGCAGTATAATGCGGAAGTGAAGCAGTAAGTGGCGCTTGTGCAGAACCGCTCTTTAATACCGAATTGTTATGCGCTACTGTGAGAATATACGTAGCTAGGGCGGTTTTATTAAGTATGGCGGCAAAATGCTTACGATGAAACTGTCATCACGGGCAACATGAATCCAGCGAGGGGGCAGGACCTGTAGTCACACACTTAGAGTGTGAAGAAAAAGATAAGGAAACTCGTTACTGAAGGCGTTCCCAGCCTCACTTGGATCCTCCAAGTTTTGGATCGAGTTTCCGGACCCCCGAGCCCTACTTACTACTTCAAGGTCGTCTGCCCGCTTTCCATACCTGCTTCGGCCTGCTGTTCGGGATTCCATGGATGTGGAAGAGCTTGGGGGAGCCGGTTTTAAGTCTGTGTTCTCCCGCCAGTGAGCGGCCTTGATTGCCAACCTGCGCATCACGGCGCTGGTTGGCGTGTCGGCATGGAAAGTGAAAGCAGACTATGCGGTTCCAGCTATGTGAAGGGCCGGGACCCCATGTGCATGGACAAGTGGTGTGTTGTGTGTCCCATGCTTAAGATTATTAACGGGGTGTAAAACACACAATAAACGGAATCATGTGTGTTAAGTCAAAGAAAATTTAACAAAGTTTAAAATCGTGGCCCGTAATGATAACGGGAACTGACTGTTAACCATAACTCGCAGTGGGGCCTATTGTGATAGGTAACCTTGGGTTTACAGAGTTACAGGTAGGGGCTAATGGGAGGGCGGGATAAGCAAAGGACGTGAGATGTCCGAATGTGTGTCCCCAGGCCGATTCGCTCTTAAGTGGTAAGGCCACCTACCAAATGTATTCAGGTTTATAGGTGTCATAGGTTCAGAACTGGGAAAGGGTCAGTCGTGCGCTTGTGTCTAGGGTGGTTAATGTATGGCACGTGTACTTTCAAGAATGGGGGATGTGACACCCCACTTGAATGCTGAGTTAGCGGTTGTTCAGAGCATTCCAAGGAATGTTGTCATTTAACCCGGTTTTATGCGGTAAATCCAACGCTGCTCTTTTTGCAACAGTAGGTTCTCATCTGTCGTGGTAGTAGTTTCTATTTGCTCTATTACGACCCATCTCAAGTCATTGGGCGTGTGTCCACTCTGGATATAGTGCTCCGTCATCCTTGTGGTGTTCCTTTTGCACCGTATGTTACTCCAGTGCTCCCCGATCCGGGTCTTGATCTTCCTGCTGGTCATCCCAATGTAGCGGAGACCGCACGGGCACTCAATCAGGTAGACTACATGTGTAGAATTACAGTTAGTGTGTTTTCTGAGATGCAATGTTTTGCCCTCTTCTAACTCTAGAGACTTTGTGGTTAGTGTGAGGTGGCAGACGCAGCAGTTCCCACATGGGTAATGACCCACTATGTTGGGAAGACCCCATGCGTTGAGGACAGTGCTGTCCCTCGGGGTGTGTAGTTGTTTCGGGCGGGTTGAGACCAAACGGTCCTTCAGGCTGCCTGCTCTTTTATATGAAAAAAGCGGTTCTTCCCATTTCAGTCCTCCTGTATTGAGGATCCGCCAGTTCTTTCTGATGATTTTGGCTACTCTATTGGAGACTGGATTGTACGTGGTAACACACGTTAGGGGGATGGTATTGTCCTCTCTGGGGGTGTCTTCTAGTAGAGCCTCCCTGTTTTGATTCTGCGCTCTCTTTTTCGTGGAGCATATGATTCTTTCCGGGTAACCACGTTGGTTGAGTTTTGCAGCCAAATCAGTTGATTGTCTTTGAAAATCTTCAATCTTGCTGCAATTCCTCCTAATGCGGAGGAATTGGCCGTAGGGTAAATTCTCTCTGAGTGGGCGCGGGTGGAAGCTGTCGAACTTAAGTAGTGAGTTTCTGGCCGTTGGTTTGTAGAAGGTGGTGGTATGTAGCGATCCCTCCTTGGCTTCGATTGTCAGATCTAGGAATGCCAGTTTCGTGTCATCTGCTGTGCTGGTAAACCTCAGATATGGGTCACGGTTATTCAACCATGTCATGAAGGTTGCTAGGGAATCCTCCTTCCCTGGCCAAATCATGAGGATATCGTCAATGTAACGGCACCAAAATTTTATGTTGGCAGTGAATGGATTTTCGGGGGGCAGTATGTGTGTAGTCTCGAAGTGGTACACGTACATGCCTGCCACGCTCGGGGCGAAGGTGCTGCCCATTGAAGTGCCGTTCGTCTGGAGAAAAAAGTCCCCCTCAAATTCAAAGTAATTCTCCTTGAGGGCAAGGGTGGCGCATTGTAGGATAAATTCCCTTGGTGTGTTGAACTCCCGCGTTGTTCCTTCCAGCGTGTGTTCTATGACCCACAAAGTCTCATCCTGGGGGAGGCTGGTATAGAGGCTCTCTATGTCGAGGCCCACCAACAGCTGTGTATGTGGATCGTATTGTATGTCCTTGATTAGATTAAGGAGGTGTTTGGTGTCTTTAAGGTAGGTTGTAGATTTCTGCACCAGTGGATTGAGATAAAAGTCACAGAAACGTGACAGGGGTTCCAGAAGGGAGTTGATACCTGACACAATGGGACGTCCCGGTGGTGGTCTGGTCTCCTTATGAATTTTGGGTACAGTGTAGAAGTACGGGATTCTGGCTTTCTTGGTGCACAGGTAATCCGCCTCTTGACTGGAGATGTGGTTTCTGGCTTTTGCTGTTTCCACTACTGTAATTATGGTGTTCCTCAGTGTTGCTGTGGGGTCCTCTCTGAGTTGTTTGTAGTTCCGGTTGTCACTTAGGAGGTGTCTACATTCGTTTGTGTAATCAGTTTTGTTTTGTATGACTATGCCGCCCCCCTTGTCGGCCGGTTTGATGACAATGTTGTTGTTGTTTTGGAGGCTGCGCAAGGCTTCCCATTCATTCGTGCTCAAGTTGTTGAAGGTCTCATTCTCTGCGGTCTCCTCCACCTCCTTGTAGACCGCCTGTTTGAAGGTGGCGATCTCCACTGGTAACGGGGATGGTGGCGGGCAAAAGGTTGATTTGAGTTTCAAACCTGTTTCATTGGTGTTGGGGATCTGTTCTCTTGGAGTTTGGTTCTCAAAAAAAGCCTTAAGTTTTAACTTGTGGAAAAATTCCGCCAGCTCGCAGTGAAGTTGGAACTTGTCGAGGCGAGCGGTGGGGACGAAGGTGAGTCCTTTATTAAGGACTTGTTCCTCCGTGGCCGTCAGTATGGTGGAAGACAGGTTGAATACCAGGTTCGGTTCCTGGTATGTACTTGCTAATATTTCGGCCCGCTTGGTCCTGGTTGAGGTTCCTTGGATTTGCTTCTGGTGTGCGCACCCACTGGAAACTCGATCCAAAACTTGGAGGATCCAAGTGAGGCTGGGAACGCCTTCAGTAACGAGTTTCCTTTTCTTTTTCTTCACACTCTAAGTGCGTGACTACAGGTCCTGCCCCCTCGCGGGATTCATGTTGCCCGTGATGACAGTTTTATCATAAGCATTTTGCCGCCATACTTAATAAAACCGCCCTAGCTACGTATATTCTCACAGTAGCGCATAACAATTCGGTATTAAAGAGCGGTTCTGCACAAGCACCACTTACCGCTTCACTTCCGCATTATACCGCATAAAAACCAGACACGACGTGCATCATGTCACAGCATAATCATGCTAAGATCAGAAGTAAAAAAGTATTATATGTTCATGTTTTGTTTGTATTGTCTGTCTTTTTCTCCCTACAGGCACTAAGCAACTCCAGGAGGACACAACCTCCCCCATCACCGCACCTTAGCAAGTGCGGCATCACCAGTGGCCACGCTAATCACACCTGGCCATTCACGTTCTTGCACTCACAACACACATACACATAGGTCCTGAAGAAAGCCAGTAAACGTAGCTGCCTGGCTGAAATATGTAGACCTGACCTTACTTTTAGGATATGAGAGACATAATCTAATCTCTCCCCATATCCGCCTCTCTTTTTAATACTGCCAGCGGGCCCAACATTAAAATAGTTACCTTTAGTTGAAAGGAACCCAACAGACAGTTTTTAAACACCACCACTACGGCACCACTCTGCACTCATCGCACACGTAACCAGCTCCGCTGTAAATCAGGCGTTGAAGCACACCCGAGGTGCACTCGGCACCTTGGGTGGGACCCGATGATGAAGCATGCCACCAACTAGGTTGGTGGGTGAGGGTTTTCATAAAAAACAAATGGTTTTCCCACACATGAACATCTAGCTTCTCAAGTGTGAACCAGTTCCTATTAATATTGAATATGGTCTGAGGACCATTCCTAGCTTGTTTGAACTTGGTGGGTCTGCGGACCCTTGAGATACAGAGCGTTTGCGAACGCTCTGCCAGGCCACCTGCTGAATTTGATTTACTCTTGAAAAGGCCTGGGGCTAGAGCCTATCTTCTTGTCTTGGTACAGTCTCTGGACTGTCTTGTCTTGGTGCAGTCTACGGGCTGCCTCTTGAATTTTCTTTGTTTTGTGTGTTATTTGTTTTGTGTGAACAGTGAACGTGTCTTATATTAAGATGCCTTGTCTGAGCAAACTATGGTGTTTGGGGTGCCGCTGTTGTTCTGCCAAAGCTCGGCTGGAGGAGAGGCAACCTGTGCCTCCGGAAGGCACCCCGAATTTTGATATGTTTGTGAAGCACTGCCTTGGCCCTATTATGTTTAGTGCATTATGGCACAAATATACGAGGGACAATGCCGAGCTTCAGTGGCCACCGACAGGTACCTTGGATGAACAGAAATTGAACTATTTGCAGGATAAATTGTTCGCCAGAAGAAGCAGGCAGTCGATGTTTGATTCCCTTCAGGTATGGCAGAAGGTAGCTAGGCAAAGGCGCATGCGGGCGGAAAAGGAGGCCAGGAGAGGGAAAATGCAAACAGTAACTCAGAAAGCAGTAGCCTACGATAGAGAGAAAATAGAGAAAGGTATAGAGTGTGCTGATAGGAAGTTTTGATTGCAATGTGATAAGTCCTATGTTGCCCGAGAGGAAGGTGATGCCTTTGTGGAAGAACTATTAGAAGCTCGGCCCCCACCTCCCTACGCCCCACAGAGGATATACCCTGTTGTTCCGACATCTCAGTCTTCTGCCCCTCCTATTTCTGCATCTGGCCCTTCTGTATCTGACCCGGCTGCTTCAGCTACGGCCCCGCCTGTCTCCTCTCTGGCTTTGCAAGCTGCGGTTGCAGTGGCTGCAGGTCCTCCCGCTGTGTCTGCTGTCCCCGCTCATGTTTCTCCCCTTTCTTTCACACCTTCGATGCAGTCATTACTAACATTAGTATCCGTCCCTTCATCCATTGTGTCTTTTCCGGACATTTCATCCCCGGCATCGTTGGGTGTTGGGACACCAGTGCGTGGGTTGGATGAGGGGAATTGGGCAGCGGCACGGGAGCGAATGGGGCGGGTACTGATTCGATCTGATATGGGAAATGAGGAGAAAAAGATGGTAGCTGATCAGGCTGCACAGTGGGCACGGAATCCGATCTACAGTGTAGAGGACGTGTGGAGTGCGTTGAAAGATTTTGAGCCGTTTGTACAGCAGCATGCCCTCAAGCATATGTCGGCTACATTGATAGGGTTGTGGGAACAGTGTTTTGGTGGTGTAGCACCCCAAATAATTTATGATATTCGAGACCGCGTATACGCTACTGACATGGCCCCTAATGATGTTTTTAGTAATGTTGCAACGATGATTGGTTATCGAGGAAGGTTGCATCAGAAAACACCAACGACTGTGTCCCAATTCCCGATGAGGGAGGTGCACCCTATTTTCCATCCCGAGATCCCAGAACGGCGTAATGCGCAGGATTTTGTTGTTCAACAACGGGTAGAGGCTCGTTTTCAGGAACAATGGGTTTACACTCCGTGGAAAAGGAGTGAGGTGTTAGCCCTTAAGAGTCAGCTGCCGGACCCAAGGAAAAACCCAACTGCATATTACAAAGAATTAACGGAGGCCACCTCATCGACAGTGATGACGCTGGCAGATATTGAGATGTTTTTCGGGTTGTTGGTACCAGTGGACATATGGAGGCAGGTGCATACGCAGGACCATGTTGTGGAACTGGGTGGCACTTGGAATGAGATTAGGGCATGGGATAAAGAGCGAAAGCCTGGTGAAAAGCCTAAGGCTGAGATACTAGCTTTACCGAGTCGTATCATTACTTACACGCATTCTCTCATCCCACCCAGACGAGTATATTGGGATAAGTTAGCAGGATGTCGTCAGAAGAAAGATGAAAGTGTGTCCCATTTTTTCACTTGGTTTGAAGGGGTGTTTCTGGATTTTAGTGGACAAGATTTGTCGGCAGAAGGGGGTGTCCGGTTCTCCGTTAACAGATTTGTCATGAATCTGCTTCCCGAGATCGTGACTCGGTTGCAGGCTTCTGAGAGCACTTGGACTACCTCCTCCCCTTCAGTTATATTGAGTATGGCCCAGTACTATGAGCACAGGGAAAATGAGGAGAAGGAAAAGGTGGAGAAGAAGAATAAGGAGTTGAAGACTAAGGTACTAATGCAGCAGGCAACAAGGGGGTCCGGCAGGGGACGTGGCACTAGTCCGGCCCAGCGGTCGCGTGGCACTGGCAGAAGCAGCGCTCCTGTGGGGCCGAACTAGTGTGCGTATTGTACAAAGGAGGGACACTGATGGAGTGAATGTCCGGAGTTGTTGCAGAAAGTCGCAGCCCCCAGAGGTCGGGGTTCTAGTGGACGGGGTCATGGTGAGAGTGGTCGTGATGATGTTCAGGCTGGTGCATCCTCGTGGGGTCGTTCTGATCAGAACTATTTTGATGACCCCGGGGAAGGCAGTACTATCACGACGATTATGATCTGGACGAGGTGACAGGGATATCCTATAGCTAAGACAGCCAGGGACCAGTTCAAATACCTGTAGATCAGCGTGGTCCGTATGTCACAGCGGATTTGCATGGCTCGGCTAAGACATTTTTGGTGGATACAGGTGCAATGAATAGCTCTGTTTCTCGTTCACTGGTCCCCGGGGCAGCCCTGTCTGGCCATAACAATGTCTCAGTAGGTTTTTCAGGCGTACCGGTTGGGAGCCCCATTTCCGAACCCCTTGCTTTGACTATTGGCCCTTTCACTGGGGACTCGCCATTCTTATTAACAATGAAATGCGGAGATAATCTAATGGGACTAGACTTGTTGAAGAAGTTGCATGCTATGATTTCATGTTCTCCAGATGGCGTTTATATGACAGTAGGACCTAATGTAGCTAGTGCCAAACAGTGTTTTTCAAAGGATGCGCCGCTTCCTGCTGAATTTAAGGACGTGCCGCCCTTGTTGTGGGCAACGGGGGATACGTATGTAGGGTTGTTGCAGATACCACCAGTCTCTATTGCGGTTAAAAACGACGCTGTGCTACCTCGTATTCCTCAGTACAAAATACCACAGGCAGGGGAACGGGCTTTGTTGCAGATTATACAGGACCTGATCAAATCGGGGGTGGTTGAGGAGACAGTAGCGAATGTGTGTAATAGGCCTATTCTCCCCATCCTTAAAAAGGCACCCTTGGATTCCTCTGATGCTCATCCCGATGTCTACCGCTTTGTGATTGATTTGCGGGAGGTTAACAAAATAGTGGTCCCTCAGTTTCCGGTGGTCCCTGACATTACTGCTCTCTTAACAATGATTCCTTCCACAGCCAAATTCTTTTCTGTGATTGATCTAAAAAAAAATTTCTTTAGCATTCCCATTCATCCAGATAGCAGGTACCTTTTCGGTTTCACCTTGGGAGGCAGGAGTTTCCAATTCTGTCGAGCTCCTCAAGGGTATACTGAAAGTCCTAGTATATATAGTCAAGCCTTGAAAAGTCAGTTGGATTCCCTCTCTCTTCCCTCAGGTAATGTATTACTACAGTATGTGGACGACCTTCTGGTAGCCTCCGATACTGAAGAGGGTTGCAGGGATGCCACGGTCAAATTATTACTACATTTGGCACAGCACGGACATAAAGTGTCCCTTTCAAAGTTCCAATATTGTCAACAGGAGGTCACCTATTTAGGTCACCTACTGTCGAAGGAGGGAAGGAGGCTAACACCTGAACGAGTTGATGCCATTGTTAAAATGCCCGTCCCTGTGACTCAGAGGGATGTGCGTGCTTTCATAGGCATCACTTCTTATTGTCGTCATTGGATACCTGGTTATTCTTTACTAATGAAGCCTTTGCTGCGCCTAACAACTAAAGATGTGCATGAACCCTTACCCTGGACGCATGAATGTCAGGAAGCTTTTGAGCAATTGAAAGTTGTGCTTTGCTCTGCACCTGTGCTTGGTACGCTTGATTATCAGAAGCCTTTCGTGCTCTACGTACACGAAAACGGCTGGATGTGCACTTTCTGTGTTAACACAAGCCTTTGGAGGTAAGCAGAGGCCGTGTGCTTATTTCTCTGCCCTTCTTGACACTGTCGCCAGAGCCCTCCCGAGTTGTTTAAGAGCAGCCACGGCTGTCTCTATTCGACAATCGGCAGGGTTTGTTCTCAATACTGATCTCACAGTAATGGTACCTCATGCTGTGGACACACTTCTGAACAAGACAAAGGCGCAGCACCTTACCAGTGCTCGTCTGACTGGCTATGAATTGACTCTGTTTGTGCCACACAACGCCATTAAAAGATGTGCCACTCTGAACCCGGCCCCGTTACTACCCCTCCCTTCGGAAAATGAGGACAGAGATGTCCATGATTGCTTATTTCGAACGGAAGAGGAGATGAAGGAACGGGTAGACCTGACTGACGTTCCCTTATCTGACCCGCAAGGGGAACTATATGTCGATGGCTCCTGTTTCAAATTGTCAGATGGCACCACTACTGCAGCGTATGCTATCACTAAGCTGCGCACTGTAGTTGAGACATCACGCGTTCCCTACCAATCAGCACAAGCTGCAGAGCTAGTTGCTCTTTTGCTAGCATCTGAGTTAAGTGAGGGATTGGCTGTCAATATTTATACTGACAGCCAATATGCATTTGGAGTAGCCCATAATTTTGAGCGGCTCTGGGCGGAGAGGGGATTCCTGACTTCCCATGGCACGAAAATACAACATGGCCCTCTGATACACAGGCTTTTATCAGCTCTGACACTTCCCAAAAGATTGGCAATAGTGAAGTGTAGTGCCCATAAGGCGATTACTGATGATGTGGGGAGGGGAAATGCGTTTGCAGATCAGACAGCTAAAGAGACAGACAGGTCTAAGATGAAGAGAATGTTTGTGGCGGGACCAGCTAGATGGATGCCTGAAAACGGGATGTTTGAGGACACACTGGAAAACGTAAAGGAAATACAGAGTGAGGCAACAATTGAGGAGTTGGCAACGTGGCAGGAGAGTACAGGACGCTTAGATGAGGAGGGGTGCTGGACCGACAAGTCGGAAAAGCAAAGATGGATGTTACCAGATGCATATGTACTCCCTGTAGTTACAATGGCACATGGCCCAGCTCACATTAGTGCGAAGGGGATATGTAAGCTACTGGATCCCGTATGGCGAAATGACAATATCCCCAAAGTAGCTGCCCATCTAGTGAAGCACTGCATGGTTTGTCTGACACATAATCCTGGAAAGGGTACCCCTACACCTTCTGGTAATTTTGCACCACTTTCCTTCCCTTTCGAGGTTCTCCAGATGGATTTCATCAAAATGGAACGAGTTAACAACTTGAAATATGTGCTGGTGGTTGTTTGTGCATTCAGTAAATGGATTGAGGCTTACCCCACTAAAGAGAACACAGCCATAGCAACGGCAAAAGCCCTTTTAAAGGAGTTTTTCCCGCGCTTCAGCTTGATTTGGAGTGACAACGGAAGCCACTTCAATTCGAAGGTTATTCAGCTGGTGTGTGACGGTCTGCACATTAAGCAAATATTTCATGCAGCAAACCACCCCCAGTCAGCTGGTCTAGTTGAGAAGTACAATGGTACTCTCAAGTTGAAGCTGGCAAAGATCAAGGAGAGCACAGGATTGCAATGGCCAGACGCGCTACCCCTTGCCCTGTTGTCCACGAGGGTGACAGCTCATTCTAGAATAGGATTGTCCCCGTATGAGGTTGTTTTTGGCCGCCCTGCAAATGTTTGGGGCGTCCCCCGGCCCCGCCATTTCTCTGAAATTGAATACCCGTTACTTATGTAAGTTGACTAAAAATTTGCGTTCTATTCATCAACAGATCCATGAAGCACTGCCGCCAACACCTGAGGGGCCCGGGCACAGCATTCAGCCCGGTGATTTTGTGCTAGTCTGCAATTTTCAGAGGAAGGGGTGCTTGGAACCAAGGTGGAAAGGCCCTCTGCAGGTCCTGCTCGCCTCTTGGACAGCGATGAAGGTGAACGGCCGGAAGAACTGGATTCACTCATCGCATTGCCGGCTAGTCCCGCTGCCTCTCCCCTACGACCAGTGGGTCCTTGATGGCATAGGGGACCACGAGACGGAGAAGGTGCCATGTTTTGTTCCTTTTTCTGATGTCCGACTGACCTGGGCACATACGGAGGAGGAGAGCAACGCTGCTTTGAATGAGGCGGTCCCCCCAGAACTAAGGGCTGCCCAGGCTTCTCCTCTACCTGGCCCACAGGAGCTTGAGTCTCAGTCCCTTGCCCCCTCTGAATTTAAGATCCTTTTCCGTGACGAGACAGTGCCTGGAGTGGCTAGGTACAATTTGCGTCCCCGGCGGAGGGACAGTGCACCAAAGGAAAAGTCAGATTAGTAGGGATGGACTTCATGGATGAAGAATAGGGTATATGTAACTTGTCTGCGGTACCAACGATAGATCAGGGAAAGGGAAATTGGTGCATTGTCTGAGACACTGGACAGGATAAGTTGGGGGGCGTCTTCCCAGGAGGGAGGGTGCCCTATCCTGAGCGAAGAGACAGAAAGGGTTGTGACCCTACAGCCCCACCGTGAAGTGCTCAATAGCACCATCGTTAATGAACAATAAGAGTGTATGGACACTGAACTGTGTGTTTTTATTTTTATTTTTTTTATAATACCTGGCTCCATAGTACGGACCTTCCTCTGGTAGTTTGATATATAAAAATGTACCCCTTTGGCCGCATTGTTATGGAAGAAGAACAGCCTTTAGCATCGCCTCGTTTTGAGCAAAATAGCCCAACTTGGTCTAGCTGGTCTACCAAAACTAAGACAGTGTTCCTAGTAATAGTTTTTGTCGCTTTAGTAGCAGTGTTTGGGATCATATGGTTCCTTGAAGAAAGACATCCTGTGCATTCCCTACTCCTGTTCCCCCTGAACATGTATTTGTTACTTTGGCCCCTCATATGGAGAGGCACTGACAGACATATGTTGACAATGTTTTTCTACAGATGCTCCATCAGGCTCACCATACCACCAATGTCACTAATTGTTGGGTTTGTGGCTTACTCCCTTCCGTGATGCATAAGAATGATCTGTTACTGTCACTGCCCTTTACTTATTTGGCCAGTTGTGAAGCCTGATTCCAGTTGTTCACCATGGTGTATATCCATTATCACGCTGATGCAATGTACATGACATACCTCGACTATGAGGCTGTATTGGGATATATAGTGACTCACCAAGGATTTACCCCGGGGAGGGATGGGACTACTGGCACTCTACACCCAGATGCCTGTATGAATGTCTATGAGGCTAAAAAGAATGTAACATGGCTCCAGAATGAGATGATGGACTTCCAGGACTTTAACGTCACTGAATATTTCAGGTCCTTTCAATTGCGTAATATTACTCAGGATAAGGCAATGCAAGTACCAGTAGTTAATACAACAGCTAGTTTCTGTGTCCAAGGTTTTGGAAAGGTTCAGGTGGGAGAGAGTACTTGCAACTATACTTATGATTTAAACACCACTAGTAGTCCACCACTGCTTCTGCCCCATAATGTGTATTTCGTTTGTGGGTCCCAGGCTTATGTATGGCCTCCTAGCGGTTGGTCTGGTGTATGTTATGTGTCCTTCCTTTTGCCCCCCGTATATATCGCACCATCCAATTATCACAGAGACAACGCAGGAGTTTGTATTTGTCCCGAGTTAGAAGGATTATTGACACGAAGGATATAGATCAGATAGACACTACCCTGCAGCAATTTACAGATGCCATGAAGGGTATTTTACCATTCTGGGGTCCCATGCACAACAGCCGTAGTATACACAGACTCACAAGGGTTGTAGAAGGAGTTATCAACACCACAGCAGAAATACTGTCCAACATCACAGCTGAGCTTCAGGCTACGAGACTTGTTACCCTTCAAAACAGGATGGTGTTAGACGTCATCCTTACTGATCAGGGTGGGGCCTGCCGCGCCATTGGTAGTAGTTGCTGTGTATACATACCAGACCACGCCCCGGATGTCTATGCAGCAATCAAAAGTTGCACAGACTAGCATCTGATATCCACCAGGAGAATGGCACTTGGTCTTTGTCCGGATGGTTTTGGGGTCTGGTAGCATCCTGGGGCTGGGGAAAATGCTCCTATTCTTAGTAGCCATAGCAGGTGTTGTCTTCACTTGTTGCCTGTGTATTAATTGCCTTCCCGCCTGCTGTACTTATTGTATACAAAAGATAACACCCCAACGCAGAATCCAAGAACAAACTGCTAAGCCCTCCACTATGATGGTACAAGCTGTTCACGAATTGATGTGTATTGATGAGGGCATTTTCGAATATTGATACGTGTATCCATCTGACCTTGCTGATGATCAACTAACGGTTAACTGTTGTCCATGTAGACTCCCTAGGCTTCCCCCTCTTTTATAATTGTAAAGACCCTTACCTGATAGCAATAATAAACATTTAGCTATGAATGATAAAAGGAGGGTCTGTTAGAATTGAATGTGTTATTGCCCCGTCACTTATGCTTTATACTGTGTTATGTTAGCATTCATGTAGCTATTTTGTATTAACCACTACTGCATATGCGTGTGACCAGTCCCTTCCAACATTGTGCGGGTTAAAGTTAGCATCTGGGACGCCATTTTCTGCCATGTAGCCCCCATATTGCACTGTGATCGAAACCAGGCCTCTGTGCCCCTCTCTGCTTGCCTCAGCAGAAAGCCGCTGTTCAGTTATTTCCCCTTATCGTATTCAAGGCTGAAACCTAGATGTACTAATGAATAGCTTATTCTGTTTTTGCATGCCTATCCCTGGTCGTAGCTATGCCCCCACACTAGAGAGAGCTGAGACCGAACAAGACGACCTTGGAAGTCTGATAACGTGTACCCATTCTGCAGGTAGCAGCTCATCCTTCTGTGCCTTCCTTTGTTCAGCCTTTGCCAAAGCTGTATTTTTCCACCAGGGGCGGGACTTGGGAGGTGTTGGAAAGCTTATTCTGTGTTACAAGTGTTCTGAAGTCAGTCCCTCGACAGCTATCCCATGAGGCTGGTCAGACTGGACTCCCCTGCATTGTACTTACTAATAAAATAAGTTAGTTTGTATTCTCCACTGTCGTCCCGACTCTTCATTTCTGGGAAGGCCGAGAGGTGGTCGCAAGTAACCTGGGTGGCCCATTTCGGGTCACTTCCTTCACCTCACAGGCAGGAAGTTCCTCACATTAACTAACTAGCGCCAGAGCCTGCTACAGCGCGCCTGCACACTTTACTACAGCATGTCTGCACACCTCACAGGCAGGGAGTTCCCCACATTTGCTAACTAGCGCCAGGGCCTGCTACAGCGCGCCTGCACACCCTACTACAGAAGAGCTAACAACAAAGTCTCAACCGGATTTAATGGAAATTAATATATATGTATGTACAAAACATTACAGAAGGAAACAAGAAAATGAGGGAGACTCAATGATTTTAAGAAGATTTTAAGCAAAGTTTAGGACCACAATTAGATCAAAACAGGTCCTATTATGCGAAGCAGCGTGGAAAAACGTCTGTAATTGGTCCACCGGTGGACATCGCACACGTTTGTGGCGGCCCGGGGATACTCGTTAGCCTCACGAAACCTCTAGGAATCTACACCTGTCGTTTTTGCAGTGGATCGGGGCTCCGACCCTGCACCTCGCCTACTCTACCCTTGTCGAATCACCAGTAGAATATTCACTCCGGTCCCGTGACCAATTGCAGACGTTTTTCCACGCTGCTTCGCATAATAGGACCTGTTTTGATCTAATTGTGGATCCCCACCCCCGTGAGCTTCAGCACTTATAATCTGGGCTTCCCGGTCCTGGTGATGATCTGATTGACAAGGATCGAAACGCCGTCGACCGATTTTACCAGTGCAATATATAGCGCACACTCATCTTTGGTTCATAAAATTGTCCTAAACTTTGCTTAAAATCTTCTTAAAATCATTGTGTTGAACCAATTAATTTGTATATATTTTAGATCACTTCATCACTTTGCGCTCTTCACTGTGTTCCTCACTTGTCACTTGCGCCGTCACTATCTTGTCACGAGCACAACGTGCACCAAGTATTTTTGGGTTGCCTCTACATTTATGCTAACAGTGCTGATATAACTGTCATAAAATGCGTTTTAAAATATGATGCCATGAGCACATTCAACAAACTATTTGGAGTCTCCCTCTTTTTCTTGTTTCCTTCTGTACTGTTTTGTACATACATATATATTAATTTCCATTAAATCCGGTTGAGACTTTGTTGTTAGCTCTTCTGTACTCACCCAGATCTCAACCTGGTCTATGGGTTATACTCCTGTCGTGTTTTACTGCACACCCTACTACAGCATGTCTGCACACCTCACAGGCAGGGAGTTCCTCACATTTACTAACTAGCGCCAAGGCCTGCTACATCGCGCCTGCACACCCTTCTACAGCATGTCTGCACACCTCACAGGCAGGGAGTTCCCCACATTGGCTAACTAGCGCCAGGGCCTGCTACAGCGCGCCTGCACACCCTACTACAGCATGTCTGCACACCTCACAGGCAGGGAGTTCCTCACATTTACTAACTAGCGCCAAGGCCTGCTACAGCGCGCCTGCACACCCTTCTACAGCATGTCTGCACACCTCACAGGCAGGGAGTTCCTCACATTTTCTAACTAGCGCCAGGGCCTGCTACAGCTTGCCTGCACACCCTACTACAGCATGTCTGCACACCTCACAGGCAGGGAGTTCCCCACATTGGCTAACTAGCGCCAGGGCCTGCTACAGCGCGCCTGCACACCCTACTACAGCATGTCTGCACACCTCACAGGCAGGGAGTTCCTCACATTTTCTAACTAGCGCCAGGGCCTGCTACAGCGCGCCTGCACACCCTACTACAGCATGTCTGCACACCTCACAGGCAGGGAGTTCCTCACATTTTCTAACTAGCGCCAGGGCCTGCTACAGCGTGCCTGCACACCCTACTGCAGCAGGTCTGCACACCTCACAGGCAGGGAGTTGATGAAGGCTGATAGCCTGAAACCGGTCCTAGGATGCTTGATTCCGGTCCAGGGAAGACATGTCTTGGCAGTTCGGTCTGGACTGTTCCCATGAGGCACAGGGTCAAGACTGATTTGCATATGGCTATGTCTGAACTGGGGTGGCGTGGTGAAGCAAAATAACGATGGATTAAACCCAGATCTGTGACTGGGGGTGAATGTTTGCCAATGTGCAGCATTCCGTCCATCATCTTGTGTGTTTTGCATTTCGCCCTAAGTGGGAAGGGTATGCCCAGACGTGGGTCCCGTGCTCACTACGCCACTGGAGTCAAGCTATCCTGGCTGATGAAGGCTGATAGCCTGAAACCGGTCCTAGGATGCTTGATTCCGGTCCAGGGAAGACATGGCTTGGCAGTTCGGTCTGGACTGTTCCCATGAGGCACAGGGTCAAGACTGATTTGCATATGGCTATGTCTGAACTGGGGTGGCGTGGTGAAGCAAAATAACGATGGATTAAACCCAGATCTGTGACTGGGGGTGAATGTTTGCCAATGTGCAGCATTCCGTCCATCATCTTGTGTGTTTTGCATGAGAGTTCCTCACATTTACCAACTAGCGCCAGGGCCTGCTACAGCGCACCTGCACACCCTACTACAGCATGTCTGCACACCTCACAGACAGGGAGTTCCTCACATTTACTAACTAGCACCAGGGCCTGCTACAGCGCGCCTGCACACCTTACTGCAGCATGTCTGCACACCTCACAGGCAGGGAGTTCCTCACATTTGCTAACTAGCGCCAGGGCCTGCTACAGCGTGCCTGCACACCCTACTACAGCATGTCTGCACACCTCACAGGCAGGGAGGTCCTCACATTAACTTACTAGTGCCAGGGCCCACACATCTCCAAGGCAGAGAGATTCTCTCACTAACCAACACTCCTCAGCAGCAAAGCCTACTGGAGTGTGTCTGCACACCTCACAGGCAGGGAGTTCCTCACATTTGCTAACTAGCGCCAGGGCCTGCTACAGCGTGCCTGCACACCCTACTACAGCATGTCTGCACACCTCACAGGCAGGGAGTTCCTCACATTAACTTACTAGTGCCAGGGCCCACACATCTCCAAGGCAGAGAGCTTCTCTCACTAACCAACACTCCTCAGCAGCAAAGCCTACTGGAGTGTGTCTGCACACCTCACAGGCAGGGAGTTCCTCACATTTACTAACTAGCACCAGGGCCTGCTACAGCGCGCCTGCACATCCTACTACAGCATGTCTGCACACCTCACAGGCAGGGAGTTCCTCACATTAACTTACTAGTGCCAGGGCCCACACATCTCCAAGGCAGAGAGCTTCTCTCACAAACCAACACTCCTCAGCAGCAAAGCCTACTGGAGTGTGTCTGCATCCGCAAGGTAGGAATCTTCTCTATCACCACCGAGTGCCACAGCCTAATGTAGGGTGTCTGCATGCGTCAGAGACAGGAAACCTCACTCATTAACAAACTATCCTCACAAATGAGCCAAATGTAGTGCCTAAACACCCCACAGGCAGGTAGGTTCTCTCACAAACAGATCACCTGGAACACCAGAGCCATATGTAGTGTGCTTGCACATCTCAGAGAACTTCTCACACCAACACACGAACCCTGGCACCAGGACCTAATGTTGAGCCTTGCATCCCCCACAAGCAGGGGGAGGCTCTGTCACTAACAAAGAATTCTGATAGCCAGAGTCTAATTTAGTGTGTCTTAATGATAATGTGTAAAAAATAGAATACAAAAAGTAGATTTCAAAATAGTAGAAGTGAAAAAGTAGATGAAAACAAGATGCATATACAATGTATGTCTGTAGAAAATACAGAACGAGGGAGGTGAAAAAAGTTGCATTTTCATCACTTCATTTGTAAGTGGCAAATAGACATACATTAAACCTCAACTTAAATCCCTAACTCTTACCTCCTCCTTAAATGTAAATCTAAACTTTTCCCCTCACACTATATTGTCTCTGCTATTTTCAGGGTTGGGGCATTTACTACCTCCTGTGCCACCATTTTCTCACACCTTCTTCTTACACCATCTGTTACACCATCACTTGAAACTTTCATTACTCTAATCCCATTCTAGCCCCTAAACCTTCCCTAACCTTACTCCATACCTTCCCCAAACCCAGGCCTTACCCCAATCCCAACATTACCCCTTACTCAAGTCATAACCATAACAAATTCCCTAATACCATCACTTACACCTTTCATTTACTTTAACCCAAACCCAACCCATAAGTTAACCGAACCCTAACCTAATCCCCTACCCCATGCCCAACATGTGCCCCAGTCTAATGCCTGAACCGTGCGACTACCCTCAGCTGCACACCTTACCTTTCATCATCCCTCGGCCTATACCGTATGGTAACCCTTACCCTAAGCCCTACACAAAAGGTAAACCTAACACCAAACCTTTCCCGAACCCTATCTTTTACCCAAACACAAACCCATGTATTCTTTTACCACCTTCCTATGACAGTTTTTTATATTCAACTTTTTGCAGTATAATGCTCTACTTTTTTTTATCTCTACTATTTTATAACAATACCTTTTAATTCTATGTTTTACTGCAAACTGTCTGCACAACTGAGAGGCATGGCTCTCCTCTCCCTAAAAAACCTTCCCCTGTAATGCAGTGTCTGCATGCCTCAGAGGCAGGGAGCTTCTCTAATGCAGTGTGTCTGCATACCTCAGAGGCAGGGAGCTTCTCTAATGCAGTGTGTCTGCATACCTCAGAGGTAGGAAGCTTCTCTAATGCAGTGTGTCTGCATATCTCAGAGGCAGGGAGTTTCTCAAATGCAGTGTGTCTGCATATCTCAGAGGCAGTGAGGTTCTCTAATGTAGTGTGTCTGCATACTTCAGAAGCAGGGAGTTCTCTAATGCAGTGTGTCTGCATACCTCAGAGGCAGGGAGCTTCTCTAATGCAGTGTGTCTGCATATCTCAGAGGCAGGGAGCTTCTCAAATGCAGTGTGTCTGCATACCTCAGAAGCAGGTAGCTTCTCTGGTGCAATGTGTCTGCATACCTCAGAGTCAGGGAGCTTCTCTAATGCAGTGTGTCTGCATACCTCACAGACAGGAAGCGTCTCTAATGCAGTGTGTCTGCATACCTCAGAGGCAGGGAGCTTCTCTAATGCAGTGTGTCTGCATATCTCAGAGGCAGTGAGGTTCTCTAATGTAGTGTGTCTGCATACTTCAGAAGCAGGGAGTTCTCTAATGCAGTGTGTCTGCATACCTCAGAGGCAGGGAGCTTCTCTAATGCAGTGTGTCTGCATATCTCAGAGGCAGGGAGCTTCTCAAATGCAGTGTGTCTGCATACCTCAGAAGCAGGTAGCTTCTCTGGTGCAATGTGTCTGCATACCTCAGAGTCAGGGAGCTTCTCTAATGCAGTGTGTCTGCATACCTCACAGACAGGAAGCGTCTCTAATGCAGTGTGTCTGCATACCTCAGAGGCAGGGAGCTTCTCTAATGCAGTGTGTCTGCATATCTCAGAGGCAGTGAGGTTCTCTAATGTAGTGTGTCTGCATACTTCAGAAGCAGGTAGCTTCTCTGGTGCAATGTGTCTGCATACCTCAGAGTCAGGGAGCTTCTCTAATGCAGTGTGTCTGCATACCTCACAGACAGGAAGCGTCTCTAATGCAGTGTGTCTGCATACCTCAGAGGCATGGAGCTTCACTACTGCACAGTGTCTGCATACCTCAGAGACAGGGAGCTTCTCCAATGCACTATGTCTGCATAGCTCAGAGACAGGAAGCACCTCTAATGCGCTGTGTCTGCATACCTCAGAGACAGGAAGTGTCTCTAATGCACAGTGTATGCATACCTCAGAGGTAGGTATCTTCTCTAATGCAGTGTGTCTGCATACCTCAGAGGTGGGGAGCTTCTATGTATTCTACCTCACATTTACACGTGCGGCTGACAGAAAGCTCTATGTGTGCTCAAACCAGTCTAACCACCATTTGTTTTAAATGACAATTCAAAGCATCTCATGACAAGAGTCCTATTTCAGTCCAGGGCAGGCACTTTTATCCAAGTCCCCACCCAGCCACACCCTTGAATTGTGAGCCTTGCTTGGCTCGGGCACTGCCCAGACACCAGTGCCATGACAACAGATGTCCTTGTATCAAAGGTGACACCCAGGCAAAGGCCAGCCCATAGCTTCCCCGTTTGGCACAGATCTGATGGGGCACAATTCTGAGCCCTCAGTTTACAAAAATTCAGTATTAAGAGGGGCCCACTGAAGACCTTTCAACCACATTTATTCTTCTGAAAGCCAACCTGTATGAGTGGTTTGCGCTATTTCTGAGGACTGTGGTTAAATATTAATAAAGGTTAATCGAGATATAACCGAGGAGTTGTACTCAGGATTTTTTTTCTTCTCTTCCTTCCTTGTAATACACTTGATTAATAGAAAGCCTGCTTGCCTGACTATCTCTAGTTCATAATTAAGAATAGCCTTGTGGCGAGCATTAATGGGCCACACTGCTTCTTTCAGCTGCCTTAACTGCCTTGTGGCTTTAAGACTTTAGGTCTGGCTACAGAGAGCTTCAGCGGTGTGCCACATCTCATCTGAACAACCAAAACGCATGCACATAGAGGGTCTATGGGTCTGCCCCCTTGTGCCATTAGTTTATTCGGGTATGCCACCTTCCCCAGTTGCCTCAGTGGAGTGTCAATCACATTTTGCCTCAATCCAAAGAAGCCTTTCTCCTTGACTGGTATGGTGCATTTTTATTGGCAATGGAATGTAACATTTGCCATGACGCAATGTGGCCTAATTCTTTCCATGTTTTCATTATGCCCTTTGTATACCACTGAAGGTGACACATTCAACCATGATTGTAGCTTTCAATGTGTTCTATTTCAAAATAATATTGTATATGTGTAACAAATGATAGCTCTATGTGGTTTGTTCCAAAATTGTCCCGTTGGGATTGTTTAGACACATTTAATAAACTGGTGATACACAACTTTTTATATTCTACAGGATACGATGTTGTCAAACTTTTTTTTTTTTTTTTTGTCCTCATTCTGCCAATTTTCTTGTTGGTGATACCCTATTCCCATTTGCCAGATACCAAAGCCTGGGATAGGGCCATTCCATCCAAGAAAAATCTGTTTCCACTTCCAACCCTTCACTAGTATGCCCGTAGCAAAGAAGGGACTGGGACCGACAGCGATTATTTGGCATAATCATTGGACCCCCTGGGACTTTGACTCCAATCGACCAACATTATCCACACTTTCTCTTGACTACTAGGATCACAGGCTATGTCAAACTGACTTATGGATATTGTATTTTTAATACAATCAGATGGAAGGGGGGGGGACTGCAAATCTCCCGTCTCCCCAAGATAAGATCGTGTAAAAATAAATCTTGAAATAACAGTGTTAAGTCGAGTAGGACAGTCCTGGCATAGTCCAAAAAATATAAGCATAGTGCTTACCTTGACTTGTATGCCCGTTACTTCCGTCAAAAACTTACACAGCTCGATCCAATAGTCGGAGATCCTGGGACATGTCATAAACATATGCATGTCATCTGCCAGAGGGTACATACATCTTGGGCATGCATACTGAGTTCCTGTGAATCTTGATAATTTTGCTGGAGACCAATATACTCTGTACATAGTGAAGAGATGATTACGCTTAAGGAAGGCGGGTTTTACCACCGCTCGAAGCATTGCAAAAGAGTCAAACCAAGCCTCCCTAACGTTTAGATTTACTAAATCTTCTGCCCAAAATTTTAAAATGTCTGTGTCCAATTCGTCATCCGCCTCTAGCAGAGTACGATACCACAAAGAAACTTCCTTTTTAATAGGACCAGTTTTTATCGCCTGATCCAACCAGGAATCCTCCTCCCAAACTTGTCTTACCCACCAGGAGGAAACTTGATAGTATTTAAATCTGGTTAATTGACCCCTAGTGCATTGACTCAGGATTTCCCAGCTAGCTAAAGATGACTCCGACTTGAGATCCCCCCACCGGGACATCCCTGCAGCTTTCAAGGGAAGACTGAGCTGATCCTTTAGACACTCAGGGGTTCCTGGTGAATCCCAGATTGGCGCCTTAGAAGAATAGTACGGAACTTCAAGTTTTTTCCGAATGAAGACCCACATTCTCAGAACCCCCAACAAAATCTTCAACCTCACTTTTTTTTAAAACTTCGGGTCTCAGTATTTAAACAAAAACTGATCCTGTCCTTCCCTCAGTCCACTCAGCATAGCCCCAAAAAGTATTCCTAATGGTGACCCATCCACTTTATTTAACAACATGCAAAAGTTCTTAAAATGAAATGCATACCAATATGTCATAAGATCAGGAAGAGCCAGCCCCCCCTTCTCCAGCCTCCTCCTTAGCTTTTTCCAGGATATCCGTGATCCCTTTGAGGACCAGATAAAGCTGCCTATCTTCCCCTGCAATTTGGCTATCTCTCCTTTATCAAAAGGTAGGGGTATAGAGTTGAAAAGAAACGTAATCTTAGGGAGGACAATCATTTTGATGAGGTTAACCCTGCCATATATGTTTAAGGGTAGATTCGCCCACCTAACCAACAATCTCCCGATCTCCTGACTTATCTTCTTCCAGTTAACACTAGGCACTTCCGCTAGTTTCTGCGTAATTATAATACCCAGATAACGCATTTGTGACTTAATCCCCAGGGTTTGCCTAGACTGATTCCATTCCATAACTTCAGTCTTTCCTCTGTTTACCTTATACCCAGATATGTTGTCAAACGTAACAGAGAAGTACAAAGACCCACTAACAGCTGCAGTGGTCACGGGCCGACATCTCAGTTTGGTCTCTACATCAAATATTACAGACCATGCATGTTGGACAAGTGGGAACAGCCGCATTGCAGATTTTTTGCTGAGATAACTCTGAAGATTGAGCACCTGTGGCAGTCATTTTTAGGTCTCGCGCCTAGCGTTGCAGTGCGCAGCACTGCTCGCGCAGCGTGAGACCTTTAGAAAGGGCTTCTGAAAACGACCCACACGCTCGTGCGTGTGGTTTTGTTTTCAGAAGCCCACATTGGCTGTAGCGTGCGTTTTTTTCAAAAACGGCACGGGATTGGGCAAAGGCGGGCGCATGTCCCGCCTTCGCTCCTCCCATTCCCGACGGTGGCCAGAACGCGCAGCAGCGCGCGTTCGCCTCGCTCCCTGGCCCCCGCTCCTCTGTGGTGCGCGCGCACCACTGGTTTAGATTCCCGCGTTCGGATCGTCATTGCCTCTTGAATATCTGCTGTTTCAGGGAGAGGCCTGCTAAGAGAGGAGGGGTACCTGGTCCTACGTAGCGGGCGTTCCTTGCGTTTTCCATCTTCATCTCCCCAGGCCGAGGTGGGGCGACTGGGCTCACGGGGCGAGATTCCTTCTCGCTGTTTTCTGCTTCCGCGGGGCTGCACTCGGTTTGAGGCCCACTGTTGCTTCCACACCCTCGCTGCACTCATTACCTTCATTTAGCCGAGTAAACGTGCCGAGGCCCCCGTGCTCGTCACTGCACGGTCCTTCTGTCGTCTGATGCTGGATTAAAGCCGCCTGGCTCCTGGGCAGCTCCTCGGCCCCATCTGCGGTCTGAGCTGCGTCCATACCCACAGTTGCTTTTCTGCCGCCCCTTAGAGCCGGGAGGGTCTCCTCGGTGGGCACTTGATCCCCAGCGGGATCCCAGACCGGCTGCTCCCTGGTGGGCAGCTGTTCCCTTTGCTGTGACTGTCCTCTTCGTCTGCCTGGAGCCCGTATAATTAAAGGGTTAACCGCTGTAAACACGCCGGGCTGTCTGAGGCATGATGCCTCTTACCTAAGCATGCACGTCCCTCTCTTCGTGAATGTCCCTCTCTCTGAGTGCACGTCCCTCCCTGTCCCTTCCTCTTGAGTGCACGTCCCCTTCCTCTTGAGTGCACGTCCCTTCCACTTGAATGCAGCGCATGACGCAAACTGAACTACCTCTTGGCACTGAAATAACGAGCTCTGAAAGCGTACAATACTCCTCCCCTGAGACGGAAAGGGTAGGTGCCAGCCGTGGTACCAACGGTCTTCCAGAGCCACGGTAGGTATGGGCACAAGTAGCGCTGCCTGCTGTCTGCTCCACACGCACACCGGACTCTGCGTCGTCACGTGGAAGTGTTTCAGGCCCTGTGCGCTGGTCCCTTGTGAGATTGTGAGGGGAAGGTTGACCACCGGGTTCAGCAGCACGAGCCCAGGACGGGGTGGTGGTGTCGGCTGGTACCGGCAGTGTCGCACCGGTGGCATATGATGCTATGTAGGGGTGGCTGCGAGGCTTTACCCCCCTGACACTGTTCACGGCTGCTGGTTCTCTGACACGTCCGTGCTGGGCTGGACGTGTGCGAGGTCTGTCTGCTGTGATGTGGTCTGTTGTGTTTGTGATGTGTCTGCCGGGCGGTGCGATGGTCCCTTCGCATCTGATGCACTTGTATTGTGCTGCAATATTTATATAGTGCTTACTGCCCATATGTGGGGCGCAGAGCGCTTGCCTCCATGGGTACCACCCTGCTCCGTGTAGGGTGCGTGATTGGAAGGATGTTATTGTCGTTTTGACCCTATGTACTACAAATACCCACAGCAACGACTCCTCTCTCTCTCTCTCTCTCCAAGATCTGTGGCTTCCGGTCACCCGGTGCGTCAGTTCAGAGTGAGCGGCCTATGTCTGCTGGGTGAGCCTTGTGCAAGTGCAAGCAAACGGCGCAAAATTGTGCATATTGAGTGTTGCAGTGCAAGGTGAGCAATGTGTATGCAGGGTGGGTGGTGTGGGTGTACGGATGAGTGGTGAATGTGCAAGGGGAGTGAGGTGAGTGCAGGGTGATCAATCAGCATGAGAGGTGTGTGGGTTTGTCCAAGGTGAGAGGTGGGTGAATGCAGGATAAGCAGTGTCTAGGTTTGCATTGATTGGAGCTGGCTGCGGGGCGAGTGGAGGGTGTTTGCAGAGTGACAGGAGGATGAGTGTGCAGGGTTTGAGGTGGATGAGTAAGCGGGTGAGCTGTGTATGTACAGTTAGTGGTCTAAGATTGTACAAGCTAAGCTGTGTGTGTAGGATAAGCTGAATTTAGGTGCATGATTAGCAGTCTGTGTGTAAAGTAAGTGGTTGTCTGTGCAGGAGAGTGATGTGTGACTAGTCTAGGAGTGCAAGGTGAGTTTGTGTGTGCAGGATGAGTGCTGAGTATGCAGTGTGAGAGGTGTGTGCACCGGTGAGAGACGTGTGCACGCCGGTGAGAGACGTGTGCACAGGTGAAAGACGTCTGCCAGCATGGTAAACTGTCAGCATGAGTGGTGTATGAGTTCAGAGTGAGAAGTGTATTGTGGAGTATGAGTTCAGGGCTAAAGATCAATTGTGCAGGGTGTTAGGCGTGTCAGTGCTGGGAGAAAAGTCTGTGAGCAGTGTCTGAGTTCAGGGTGAGCGGTCTCTGGCGTGCAGGGTTAGCAATGTTAGTGCAGGGTGAGTGTCCAGGTGGGTGAGGGCAGGGTGATTGTATAGTGTGCTGTATAAAATGCCTGTGGTGGGTGAGAGATGTAGGAGTGCAGCATAAGAGGTCTGTCAGTGCAGGGTGAGTGGTGTGCCTGGGTGATTGCAGAGCGAACACTTTGTATAAATGCTGGGTGAGAGGAGTGCTCTTGTGAATTCAGAGTGAGTTGCATGGTTTTGTGAGTGCAGCACATTGCCAATGCTTGTTACTCTTGCCTTGCTCCCTACTTCCTTCCTCCTCCTCACCATCCTTTGCTATCCCTTCCCAACTTTCTCTATCCTTTTTGCTCTTGCTTTTCCCCCTACTTCCTTCCTCGCCCTCACCATCTTTTGCTATTGCTTCCCACCAAACAGATGTGCACTCCCGGCTGCTCGGGCGAATCTATGGGCATCTCATCCAGACCACATCTGGAAAAATAGCAAGGAGAAATAGGGGATGGACAGACACTTTTGTTTTTTAGTGGCTAGCATTCATCCCTCATTTTTGATTAATATTCACACAAAACGATGTTTGCACTCATCTGTGGGCAAACCAAAGCGTAATCCCAAGCAGTAATTGTAATGATTCATTATCAATATTTAGTCCGGTCTAAATAATAATAATGAATTAATACAATTACTACTTACGATTACGTTTTGAGCCACAGATCATCCATCACTTGCTGTTGTTGATAGGAATCTTACAGTTCCTAAAACCTTGGTACAACAGTGAAACAAAGCAGACAGGCTACCTAACCAGGCTCAGGCACTCACAAGTTAAAGGTGGGAGTTACCTCTCAACCCCCACCAACAGCCCCCCATCTTTATTGTGCTTTAAAAAACGGAACATTCCAAAACATGAATTTAGGAAACATATTGTAGGTTTGTATATCTGTGAATGCCTGTAAGACTATCTGGCATGGCATGATTGTTGTTTTCCACAAACAGTGGTTCTACTACGCAATAAGAAAACGAGCTTTTGCTATGCAATAGGTGTCGCATTTGCGAGAGTTTGAGCTATTGGCATTGTAAATACCAATGCCTTTTATTTCTGTATTTTAAAAACATGCAAGCGGTGCGTAAACAGGCACTTTGTACTTGCAGTCGTTGCTTACGAGAAGCAACGCTGGCAGTAACTATGCCTTTTATACTGCCAGCCTTCCTTTTCGTAAGCAAGGACTATAAGTACAAAGGGCGTGTTTATGCACCGCATACAGCTTTTCGAAACACATAAATAAAAGGCATTGTCGTTTACAATGCCAATAGCTCAAACTTTAGTAATGCGAGACCTATTGCATTGTAAATGCTTGTTATCTAACATGTAGCCTAAATAAATGAATTCCTGGCTGATCAACAAAAGACATACAGTGGAGCCGGTTAATGATGACACTTGTCATTTGAGAGTTATAAGAGAGTTCATGGGAGGGTACTATCAAAAACAGCCAATAATTTATCAATATTTCACGCAGTGATGTAACTGAAAATTGCTTATATTATTCACAGCAGACAGAAAGAGCCTAATTTGATGGTTGGGGGTTCAAAAGGCAGCAGTCATCTCTGCTCTCCAAAAATGACACAATAGCTGTCATTTGATTTCAACTCAAACAGTCCAATATGTTTGCGTACAGGGGCCTTAGGGCCTGCACATTTCGTACCATTGGTTGGTTTCAGCGTCCCTCTCATTTCCTTGCTTCTCTGTGGTCAGCACATGCCAGCTTCACTTCCTCTGTGTCCTTTCCATGGAGCATGGCCCAAGTACCTCTTCCTTTCCTAGTGTCCTTACACTGCTCGCGCTTTCAGAGCTACTTTTTTCTTTTAGTTGCTACATTCCATAAGAATGCATTTGTTTGCATGCTGTCTCTCGCCCACACCCACCCTCCTCATCCTGCGTTGTTACTGTTTCCCTGTTGTCGTTGCTTGACCCGTACTTCCTGCCCTCCCAAGTTGCGTTGCTCTCCCCATCCCTCCCAATCTCCACCCTCATTCTATTGCTTGCCCTGTCCCTCCCAGCCCTCTCTGGTTGTGTTGCTTGCGCCATCCTTTCCACTCCCCTCCTGTGTTTTGTTGCTTGTCCCCCCTCCCGACCCCCCCCCCCCACATTGTGTTCCTTGACCGGTCACTCCTGCCAGACAAAAAAGCACTATGACACGGCTAGCACTGGCCATATCATAGTACTTTTTCCCTAACTTTCAGCCATACTGCACAGTAGCTGTGCTACTGTACAACATGGCTAAAAGACATTGACAAAGTCTATAGCTCTTCCATAGGCAAGACCTACTAGCTTTGCCAATGCTTGCTTTTATAGAAAGTGCTCAAACTAGCCCATCTTGCCAGCAAGATGGCTCAATGGGTTAATGCTGCTAGCACTGGAACTGTACCAAGACTGATTTGCATATGGCTTGTCTCTGTCTATGTTGGCACAGTGGGCAAAAAATGATGGCCTGGAATATGGCCACATAATTAGCAGTGGCTGAGATAAATGCAAAAGTGCTGCCCATCACCTTTTTACTGTTTTTTTAAGTGAGATGCCCTAAGTGCAACAGGTATATTCAGACATGGGTCCCATGCCCGCTGTGCCATTGGTCTCAAGCTGCCTTTAACTGACGATGCCCAAAAGGCCAAAACCAGACTGGAGCTTCTTGTGTTCCCATCTGGATGGTAAATGGCCTGGCAGTTTTGACTGGACTGATTTGCCTATGGCAGGCCTCTGTCTACTGTGGTGCAGTGAGCAAATAAATGATGGAAAGAAAAGTGGCTCTGAATAATTAATAGTTGATGATATTGATTAAGGCATTTTACCCATCAGGGTGTTTTTTTCTAAGACAGCATCTGCTGTGGCAGGACAGCTTGGAATCCCAGCAAGGCCAACTGAGAGTTCATTATTTAGAGGTCGGTAAACTGAGGAGCATTAAACTGGGTAAAAGGGTTGTATGGCGTTACAACGCATGCCATTACAACGCATGCCGTTACAACGCATGCCTTTACCCCGACTTGCTGTAGGGGGGTGCGCTGGAAGTTGGAATAGTATAATTTACTATTCCAACTCCAGTGTGTGCGACAGTAGGGAAGGTGTTGGAGTTAACTCCAACACCTTCTACCCCCTGCAACAAGTCTTTCGCGTTGTAACGACATGCGTTGTAATGGCATGTGTTGTAACGCTTTCGTTGTAAAGGCTGTTTCCCGGGTAAAAGCCACAGTTGTTATTTATAGTGAAGAGAAATGGAAGTGGATTTGAAGTGCTAGATTAGTTATTGTGCGGCTCTTTAACTGCGTGGGTTCTGCACCTGCTGCAGAGATGGCTTTGTAGCCCACCGCCTACATACACTAATTTTCTGGGGATCAACAACATGCATATACGGTGAAGCTGCTTAAAGAGGACACCAGTCTGTGGTATGTAATAAGAGGGTTCACGAGACGGACCTCTATCTAAACAGTTGTCACTTAATCAATGTTTAACGCAGTGATATAACATGTACGTGCCTTTGTTATCCAAATCAGAGATACATCTGCATAACCTCATGCATCATGGTCAAAAGACAAAGGACAACTCTGCTCTCCTAAGACTGTACCAGTACCACCCAAAATCTACAGCCCCCACGAATTAAACACATATTCATCCCGGCTCTGTGAGAGTGCCCCCCCCAACCCTCACAGGGGCATTTAATGCAAAAAGAGTCAGTATGAACCAAATGCATGCCCCATGGAATTCATGTATGTGTTGGCTTTCAAGATATGCCTTCAAAGTCCATCGTAAGATTAAAGTGTAATTGGTTTGAAAAAGAAGAAGATTTTATTTTGCTGTTAAATGGAAATGCAAATCTCTGTGATCACTTCCAGCCCCAAATATAATTGATTGTATTGTGGAGATACACAACTTTTCAAGAACAAGTGGTCCAGGCACAAAGCTATTGCCATTTGCTTGCAGCCTGGGAAATGTAGGGGCATATTATCAAGCGGCAGCGATAATTATCGCTGGCCGCTCTTAGCGAGAAATTATTTATCGCCGGCTATCGCTGGCAATTATCGCCATGCTATCGCTGTATCAACAACGCATAGCGCAATGGCGATAAACGGCGATAACCTTGCTGATACGACCCTGTGGCCGTATCAGCATAATCCACCCCCATTGTTAGGTATAGGTAAGTCTGCATTTTTGCAGACGTTAGTTTTTGGCGAAAACCGCGGTTTTCGCCAAAAACTAACGTCTGCAAAAATGCATGGGCCTCCTTGTAAATATCGCGATGTACATTTCGCGATATTCAACAAGGTAGTCCGTCAGGGGTATGCCCAGTGACGCCCACTTTGCATCTCATTAGAGATGCGAAGTTAGGCGTGCTGGAAACGGGCGCTAAGTCAAGGAAACACGCGCTAGCGTGTCCTTGATGATATTGCGATAAAATTATCGCCGCTTTTCGCCCGAAAATGGATGCTAAAGCGGCGATAATGTTATCGCCAGCCCTTGTTAATATGCCCTGTAGTTTCTAAATCAATATTACTGAAAATAATGGGTGGGTGGAATTAGATCTTCTAAGTGAAAGAACCAGTCAAGACCCCGTCAGCAGACTCACCGCCAGAAAGATGTGTCTCTGTATTTTTTTTTGTATACTGTTATCTTATTGTGTATATATGTCTTTGCTCATTTAAATATAATGTACAAGAAAATAAAATTATCCTATAATAGTGTTCACCTGTAATCAACTACTAGTATAAATAGCACATAATTAAGCATCAGACCAATGGACTTTGCTGCTGTTTGTTTCAGCAGTTGTGGATGGACGCAACAGACGTCAGTGCGCCTACATCTGGACATAATTATTGTTTTGTTTTCATTGTCTAGTCCCTACATATTCATGTGTTTTCTGTTTCACTGCTTGGTTTATCCTGAGGTCTGCGAAATGGGTGAGTCACTCAGGGCTTTATCACAGGAGACAGCCTTTCACCTGGACACGGATTCATCAAAATATGAGGGTAACAGAAGTGACACCAGGCACCCTCTCCATCCAGTGACCTCACCAATTGCAATATTTGCACAATGCATGTCTCCTCAAAGCCTCCTTTTTAGGTCGAGCCTGGGCAGTGCATGTGCTGCTCTGCGAGGCATGCTGTATTCAAGTAGGGACTTGAAGCTCCGCCCACTCTCTGCACATATTTTTCATTGGCTTGTGTCATTGTCCACTGTAAACTGTGGCTGTTCATTGGTCAATAGGCTTAGTAGTCCCTCCTTAGTACCACCTTGTCTCATTTTGTAACCTCCCATGGCGACACCCCCTGTTACCTGTGTTGTTACTCAGTAGGCTTTAATTACAGCCTCTGAGCACTATTTTCTCAAATAGCTTTGTAGGACATGCTCTCTCCTAATGCTTTTTTTAAAAATTTATAGCACGGGCTATGGCATTTGCAATGCAATAGGTCTCTCATTTGCAAGAGTTTAAGCTATTGGCATTGTAAATGACAATGCCTTTTATTTATCTGTTTTAAAACAACACATAAATATAAGGCATTGTCATTTACAATGCCAATAGCTCAAACTCTCGTAAATGCAAGACCTATTGCATTGCAAATGCTTGTTGCTGCTCAGTGGCTGGGAAAAGGGCAACAAGTGTAAACTGCAGAATTTAAAAAGCGCTCTCAAACTCCTGTTTACTTTCTGTTTCTAATGATTGCTTCTTCATTCGTGACCCCTTAGGGGCAGCAAGAGCAGTGCAGGAGTACCAAAGGGCAAGTCCTGGATGGAGCTGCTAATGCTGGCTACCACTAATTGACACCCATGACCTTTCACCTCTGGGAGCGAGCTGCTGAGGAGGCAAACAGACTAGGGTGTAGGCACTATTGGCCCCCTTCACATAATGAATAGGCCGCAGTGCTTAATTTGAAAAAATAATAAGTGCAAGGGCCCTCTCCTAATGCCACTGCAGCTTGCACCACCCGTTGCCCATGCCAGTACTGCAAATGACAGTACCAACACAACTACTAGCCATCCCACTACTACAAGTGTGATGATTCAGACTATTCCAGGTCCCTAAAGCTATAAGAATGGCTTGGGTGGCAGGTATAAGTCATTTTTAATGTACATCGAATTAATAAACAAGTTGCTGTGCTCATCTCTAATTAGACAAACATCGCCGCCATGTGGCAGACGGTCAGAAGTGAAGTGCTGGTGCCAAACACCGGAAACCACCGGCTCAAATTAGGCACTGGAATAGGAGAACTGGGAGAAGTGTATTTCAGTAGAGCTGGTCATATGTTTGGAGTACATTTGTAACTTTTTCTGAATCCTCAAACAGTTCTAGGAGTGGATTTGGAAATGTAAGTGAGTTGTAGAACTACGTTTCTGCATGTGCATGCAGTATTGTAACCAGCTGCACAACTTTGCATGTGCAAATAGAAACCAAATGTGAATGTGTACATGTAACTTCCTTTTCTTTCTCAAAGCGGAAAACCATTTTCACATGGGAGAAACTCCTACACCTGCACCAGTGGTTCTTAATCTATGGTCCGAGGAGCCAAAGGCGTCTGCAAGGTCTACACAGCGGGTCCTGAACAGTTTTACAAAATTAAATAATATCAAAATAAGTAAAGTTATTACAATTAAAGAAGCAAGATTGAAAAATTGTAAACGTTTTTTCTCTTTGATTGTGAATTAAACAAAATATTTCAATATTTGAGCGTTTGTTTGGTTTCTGTGTAATGTTTCGAGGTTCAAATCATAGAAATTACTTAGGCCAGCAGTCCAAGTATTTCAGTAATGATACAGTGGGGATCCCCAGATTCCAGCAGTGAGTCAGTAGGGGTTCACACAGTGGCGTTAGGGGTGGGGGGGGAGGGGGAGACCGCCCCAGGCGGCACGAGTTTTGGGGGTGGAGGCCGCCCCCCCTCCACCCGCTCTTACCTGCGGCCGTCGCAGCTGCAAGAATCGGCAGCACCCCCCCAACCTCACCCCCCCCCCCACTCTTACCCTCCAGCAAACCCCCACCCCACTCTTCGATCAGGCTGCCATGGGCGGCAAACGCAGGGGCTGCCATGGGCGGCCTAAGGCCTAGCTAAGCCACTGGGTTCACAGAGGGGAAAAGGTTAATAACTGCTGACCTACACCATGTGCATGGTAGTAAACGACAAATAATTGTCTTTCCCTCATCAAAAAGATGAACCTCTAGGTGAGGTGCTGCAGAGATGGTTACAGGCTGAACACACCCATAATGTGGGAGCTCCATGTTCAACTCCCTGGGACATCAGCAGGAGCCTCTGGCATCTCAGCTCTAGCAACATGGTGTCCACAAAATGGTGGGTCCACAAAGTCAAAAAGGTGACTTGTTCACAGAGAGGAAAACAGAGTTTCAGCCCAGAAAGCAGTCAAAGGCTGGTATTACCTCTTCACTTCCCTTGGTCTTTTCTGAACTGAGGAAAAAAGAGGCGTCTGCACTCAAACCCCACTCTTCCATTCCACAGGAATATTTCTGAAACCACAAAGGGAATCTGAGAAAAGTGCTGACTTGCGCCCTCATTATGAGCGGCCCGGTTGATTGCGATATGTGTGGAACTGCTACTCACCGGAGTCCGGTTTTATCAGGTGCAAAAGAAGCCGGAAGAATCAAGTAGCAAAGATCGTCATCTATGACATGACAAAAGAAGAGCACAGTATAAAAAACATCCACCCAAGAGGAAGCACAAAATCATAAACGAACAGGGATCCAACACCCAGGCAGAACCCACAGAAAAAACGGGGAATGGCGTGAGAAGGTGTGAAAGGCATAGTGAAGAATAAGCGTTGCCACACAAGAGCAGAAAGTATACTTACCTTTTATATTGAATCCCACACAACAGTTTCGCCAGTGCCTGGAAGTCATTCACGTAGCCTTGGACTGGTGCAGTGCTTAATTTGAGCCGGTGGTTTCTGGTGCTCAGCACTGGCACTTTATCATCAACATCAGCGCTTATAGCGCGAACTCGACCAGTTCATTTTTGGCAGGCACAGGGAGATTAAGTGATTTGCCCAGAATCACCAGATGTTGCGCCGACGCCGAGACTCGTACCTGGTTCCCCAGCTCTGAGGTCGGCAGCTCTTGCCATCACGCCACTAGTAGGGTTTCATAGTTAGTAGCTGGTTGTTCTGTTTTAGGCGGCGCTATCAGGAGAAATAGGCTGGTGCAAACTGCCTCCTGACGACAGCCCCAGCACTTATTTTTTTCACAAATTAACCACTGGACTGGTGACTATTCTCAGTCAGCCCTCATGGTATACTGTTTCCATGAATCAGACTTTGGAAAGAGAAACCATCCAAACGCCAGAGGCTGCACAGGCTAAAAGGGGAGCTGTTTAGAACCGTGAGCCCCATATACATAGCCCTTTTGCAATCACAAATGTTGAGATTTGCAACGTCACTGAATTATGATGACTGCAAAACGACCTTTACAATCAGAGAAGCCCTTTTAAAAGTTGGTATAAGTTTTCCTGAGTCATACATTAGCTTTGGTTGCTCTTTTCGAATTGCAAATAGAAGAAGGTATGAAAGGGACATCCTCCGCCTGTTTAGGAGTTGCAGGCATAAATCAATGATTTGCTACGAAAACGGGAAGATGTCCCTCAGGGACAGTTTACCCTTTGGATTCACGTTGGGCATCCGACCTAGGGTACATCCTCTAACCCCTCCCAGGAGGCGAGTCGTCCCCCTGCTTCTAAACTACCTTTCTTGTGTACCTTCCGCTTCCCCTCTACCCTTGCGGCTGCGACACCCGCTTCTTTCCAGTGTGGGTGGGTGGGATTCTCCTTGTCCTTCTGCGAGGGGGGGTTTTGTGCCTTTCTCGGGCCTGGTGCCCTTACTTATCCCCCCTCGCTGCTTGTCTGCTTGTCCCCGGATTGGAGGGGGCCCGAGCTTGCCCCGGGGTGACCAATCCTGGTCCCCCCCCCCCCCTTGGCGGGCTATGCAAATGTGCGGGGGGGCCTCCCGTCTCCGGACGGCGTTTGTCCCGGGCCCCTATTGGGTCCGGCTTCGCCTTCCCCAGCCCGGGTTCCGTACCACTGTAAGTCAGATTACAAATTGGACACACATTTGCAAACCTGTAGACGTGGAAAATCTTGGTATGGTGTTCGTACGTAGGCCTTTATTTTCCCAAAGAGCTCCAGCCTTTCGCTTGCTTCCAGACAACACCAAAAGAATGCAGGGAGCAAACCAAAAAGCGTCAAAGACAGGTGAGCACACCCTGAGGTGAAACAGAGGCTGCTGGCGAGGGAGGTGGCATGCTAAGGACACTGAGAAGTGCATACAAGGTAAAGTGGTTTGGACAGTGTCCAGGGGAAGAGCTCAGGGTTTTGTCGGCCCGTTTAGGTCTATGTAGGACACTTGGCACGACACCAATGGTTGGCTTCACAGAGAGCACCACCCACCAGGCTACCGGGCCTTTCTAAGTAAAGAATGAAAAACCAAATAATTTTAAAGCATGCTTTAAAACCATATGTTTTGCTTTCTTTACTTAGAAGCAAATTCAGTTCCCCATCAACATAAATCAGCCCCCACGGCAGTAAAATCGGGCCCCAGCTTGGCAGCCGACCAAAACGCCCGGTAGCCAGTCCGGCCCTGGCACCACCAGGTTGCAATCTAAAGCGAACGAGCGGGGTGACAAGGCCTTGATTTGGAAAGCCAACAAGCGGTGCACACAGCAGATCACACCTACGAGGAGCAAATCCAAATGGCTGCTCCATGCAGCCCAAAACAGAAATGAAGACCCTAGTGAGCACATGGCAGAAAGATCCCAGTTTGGGCTTCACAAGTCCTTCTCTAATCGGTCCATGATATGTAACGTCCCGTCTAATCGCCTGTCCGCCATGTCAGCCTCCTAGGATTAAAACGGGATAGTCTGACTGCCATACTGCTTGTCCAGGCATGAAAACACGGGTAGTTGGAAAATCTGCCGAAGTGCTGCATGTGTACCACACACACGTTCACTCTTTCACTTTTTTCTGAAAACGCCCTTGGCCTGGGGACTTTGGCCGCTGAACTTCCTCCTAATGAGACTACACATAAGCGCCTCGTCTATTGATACTCTCTTTGTTACAGCTCAGGGGCGTAGCTAGGCCTTAGGCTGCCCGTGGCGGCCCCTACGTTTGCCGCCCTCGGCAAAATGATAGAAGAGCGGGGGGGGGTGCTGGTAGCGGTCGCGGCCGATTCTTGCGGCCGCAACGGGGCCGGCTGCCGCCCCAAAACTCGTGCCGCCTGGGGCGGTCCGCCCCCATCGCCCCCCCCCCCCTAGCTACGCCACTGTTACAGCTGTCTTAGGGTGACCAGATCTTGAGAACCAAAAACCGGGACATTTTGCCGAAATCTGCCGGGACAGCTGGTTCAAAACCGGGACTGTCTGGAAAATCCTGGACGTCTGATTACCCTAAGCTGTCTTTCCTTTCCTTTCAGTACATTCTTAGGAGGGCACAAAGAGGCTTTACCTTAGGAATAATGTGAGCTCGTTGGAAGGGCAGGCCTGGCAGGGGTGAGGGATTAACAGGGTTGGCTCCTTGTCAAACCTATAACAAGAGCACGGATTAGTGCCAAACACATTTAATTGCCTGTGCAAGACGTTCCAACCCTCGGGCCACTCCTCTCTTTCTCTCTCTGTCCTTAGCCCCCCCCCCATCTCTCTCCCCGTGTCCTCCTTTCCCTTGCTCTGTCTCTCTTCTACCTCTGGTCTACTCTCTTCCTATCTTCTATATTGGAGCTAGCCGTCACTGCACTGCACTCTACACCACTCTACTCTATGCCACTGCAGTCTGCACCACTCTACTCTACACCTCTGCACTCTACCCTGCACGACTCCACTCTACCATGCACCACTCCACTCTACGCCACTGCAATCTACTCACACTACTCTACACCATGGACTCTACACCACTTTACTCAAAGCCAATGAACTCTACGCCACTTCAATACAGTCCACTCTACAGAACTCCACTTCACGACACTACGCTCCACAATACTCCACTCTATGACACTCTACTCCATTAAACTCCACTCCACTCAATGACACTCTACCCCAATCTATGCCACTCCACTCTACAACACTCTACTCCACTCTATGATGCTCTATGCAACTCCCTCCATGCCACTCCATGCCACTATACTCCATGATATTCCACAACACACTACTCCACTCTATGCCACTCCACTCCATTCAATGCCACTCCACTCTGACACTCGATGCCACTCCACTCTATGCCACTCTACTCTACAACACTCTACTCTAGGCCCTTCAACTCTACAACAATCTACTCCACTTTACGTCACTCTAGTCTACAAAACTCTAGTTCACACAAAGCAAGACCCTCTATGTCACTCCACTCTGCTCTACACCACTCCACAATACTCTATGCCACTCCACTCTACAACACTCTACTACACTCTGACACTCTAGACCACTCTATGCCACTCAACTCTACTCCACTCCACTCTACGACCTTTCACTCTATGACACTCTACTCCCTCCACAACACACTACTCTATGCCACTCCATTTCACTCAACTCTACTCTATACCACTCTACGCCACTCCATTACTCTCTTTGCCACTCCATAACACTCCACTCTACTCCACTTTATGACACTCCACTCTCCTTTACCCCACTAAGTTTTAGCCATGCTGAACAGCAGCCACGCTGGTGTACGACATGGCTAAAACATATTGGCAAAGCCAATAAATAGCTTGTGCATGAGCGAGACCTATTGGCTTTGCCAGTGCTTGTTTTAGATGTCTACATACAGAGGCAGAACTGGTGAGGTTAAGCAGATATCTTTCCACTACATTCCGAGCCAGTGGCATGGAATAAACAGTGGCTGCTGGAAGAACCAGATAAAGGGAGTTCGCATAATTAAGTCATTAGTTAAGATATTACACCAGCTAGCAAAGTGTCAGTGTCATTTTAAAAATCGTCTGCCTTCTCAGCACTGACTTCGTGCAAGGTAAGAGAATGAATATTGGTTTCGAGACAAATCCAGGTGCCAGTTTCAAGTGCTGGGTGAAACTAGATCCGACATACAGCTGCATCTGATTACGCACGAGAGCACTGCACCACTACCCAATGTTTATTCTGCATGAGTTGTACAAATTACAAGTTCATAGTCATCCAAACACTGACAGCAGCCACAACTCTATGCTCAGACTTTCACCCATGTTTGGAGGAGTCATTTCAAGAAACAGTGCACAGCTGCAGTGTGGTCACTGACACCAGGGGCGTAACTACCAACAGTGCAGTGGCACCAGTGTCCAGTGTTGTGAGGGGCACACACCGCTCCTCAAATATAGATGCTTTTTTATTACCGAAACATGGGATGGGCCTATTTCCCTTGCTTGCATTACAGCCAATGGCCGCTTTTCTACGTCACCGTCTGACGCTGCACTTTGGAGGTGCTTTTTAGGTCGAGCCTAGCGCAGCGCGCAAGCGCTGCTTAGGAGATGACCTCTTGGAATTGGTCTGTACTTTTTGGAAAACTCGTGCATGTACTGCACTGTTTCCAATGAGTACTCGTGCATGTACAGCATCCACCTTGCGGGAGCGAGCAGCTGCGCCATCTGTTTCCAATTATCGCGCCTGCGCTTGTTTACATTTGCCTGTCTCGCGGTCGCGTTAATTGGAAACAGATGGCGGTCGCGTTCACTTTTGCGGCCGCGCGTTTCTTTTAACTTTGATGCCTATTCACGTCTTGTCCACATCAAACCTAAAGGTGCTGTCCTGGCAGAAGACGGATAAAAGCAGCAGCTTCAAAAATACTAAATCTTGGTCTCGAGGCGAGCCAGTGCCTATTTAAGAATCTAAAACACGGCGAAGCTTCCTTCCACTGGCATGTACTTAATATTGTATTTTTTGCAACAGAAAATGGCAAATCACAGTACACTTTGGTATACATGGGTCAAAACTTACTTTAAAGAGGTACTATTATTTATGTACAGTATGTCTAGTCTGCTCCCGAACAGTACAATGAGGATTTTTGTAATAGCAGTCATCTGAGAAGGACAGTGTCACGTGTGTATGTTTTACTTCAAGGTGGTCGGTTCAGGAGGCAAAGTAGCCTTGTTGCAGCATGGCGATGAGGAATTAGCCTCATTCCTGCCGACATGAAGCCCAATCCATCTTTCAGAATCCTCGCAGTGACCCGCTTCTGAACCAGGCAGGGTGTAGCTGTCTGAGCCAGGTCCTAATAGCTAAATGGTTTCTAATGAGAACCTTATTCGGGCTGCCGAGATGGGAATCACGCGGCCATAGCTCTCATGGGCATAGGAGCCATCATTAATCCAGGCCCGGATGAAACGTTAGGCGGGGCCTTCAATGTTTGTTTTCTGGGCGCCCCGTCTTTCTCGTTAGACTTCTTAAGCCGAGATGAGTGAAACGCATTAACCTCATTACTTTGGCAGGTTTTCGCCATTTGTCAGTTTAATAGTAATGTAAAATGTACAATATTTGTCCACCTTTTGGCCCTCTTTTAAGCATAATTGTGTGTAGGCAGCAATTATTTATGTGACTGGCATTTAATATCATAATAGGCTCTCTGTGGGATTGATCTGACTCTCGGGGTGCATACCTTGTCATTTCATACCTGACCCGGAGCTGATTGTTGTTATTACTACCGAGGTCAAGGGGCAAGATTTAGGCGTGTTTTTTTTTTTTGCTCTGCCTTGTTTTCCTTTTTGACTCCTTTAATAAACCACTCGCACTGCTTAACCCGCTTTTGACTTGGTTCAAGCCGAGTTCGAATTGAATCCCGGAGAAGTACAATGTCAATTAGTACACGAGCGGGACACAATTGCAATATTTGAAAAATATTATTCGTCATGAATTAAAAGTATGCTATTAAAATGTGTTTAAATAAAAAATACTGTAGGAAAAATATTAGATGTAGACATGCATGCAGCCTTATTTAAAACTATTTAACGTGAATGCATTGTATATAATATGTAATAATATAAATTTACGAGTCATGAACCATTATAACGAATTCCTTACATATTTTCTTGAGTTTTTTTCCCACTTTTAATTAAACGTAAAGAAAATAATCCAACCCCACCCCATTAAAACATATAAGTCACGACAGTGTCACTAAAGAGCAGATGACAACAGAGCAGTTCAGTGGAACCCATGAATCAGTTAGCATATTGTGTATGGAGATCGCAGTCAGTCCCTCTGAATCATATTGGAAACATGTTGTCCTTCAGAGCAGTCCCAACTCCTCTCCATTACAAGATTATTCATTATATCTAGTGTGATATTAGAAGCAAGGGCGAGAGTGAGAGGGGGAAGCAAGCATTGGCCAAGCCAATAGGTCTGGCTTAACATGCTCCTGCATTTACATATGACAAATGCCTCTGCCTCTATTTACGTGTTTTAGCACATTAAAGCAGAATGATTGGCTTTGCAAATGCTAGTTTAAACGCGATCTACATCCTCCATTATTACTCTCCTGTGTAATAATGCCTCATACCCAACTTTGCTGTTTACAAGAACTTTCCAACACTGTGCCATGTAATCTGCATGCAGTAGGCAAACTGGATTGCCGCAGTTTGGACTTGGAAGTGACATGTCACCATCACCCAGCCAGCATGTGATATAGCAAAATGATTAACAGAGAAAAACAAGCATTGAAAATGCAATAGGTCTCGCCTTTGATTAAGTTAAAGCCATTTGCTTTGCTAATGGTATTGTATAGCAAAGCAAATGGCTTTAACTTAATGAAAGGCGAGACCTATTGCATTTTTAATGCTTGTTTTTGAAGGCGGCCGCACTGCTGCAGTGCGCCTGCAACACATGTGGCAGACAATTTGTAACTGACAGCTGTCCTGCAAAGCTTCCGGTGCGGCCTTGCTGGCGACAGTGTCAGCACTCTGGCACACACTGCCTTTTCAAGCCGCCCAACGGGCAGTGCCACTGTGGCCGAACGCCCCAGGACAACACTAGGATGAAATAACCGGAAGCTCATAGAGGCACCAAAATGCTAGATGGGTGGCACACTATGGGAATCACAGAAATGTAGTTTACATGTGTAAGTCACGCCCTAAATTATACATTCCATGCCCCTTATAGCAAACCACCATTTTTTTAGTCCCTCTTAAAGTCCAGGAAAGAAGAGAGCGTTTCTCCTATAAAATCCACTAACAGAGGCGTAAATAATACGTACAAATATGCTTACAAATGCCGCTGTTTATTTTCATTCTATACAAAACATGGGTTTGTCTTTTTATTTTGCCAAAAACGGAATATATTATTAAAATAGGCAACCCGTCCCTTGTTGAAAATGCAATTTATTTCGTTTTTTCTTTTTTTGCAACGGTGACTTTCTTTTTAAAACCCAAAACCTGAATTAAAAGATTAGATTGTAATAAAAAATTATAAAGAGAATTCTGCGCATGTTGTCTCGACACTAGTGTGTGCGTGAATCCGAGCTGCGTCAGCGGAGGGGCCCTCAAGCCGGGCTCAGAGGCCGGGGGGTCTTCGTGAATGCAGATGTGAGCGGCCCGCGCTGTCCCCGGCTCTGTAGGCCTCTGGGCCTGGGAGGAATCAAGCGCCTCTCTGAAATCAGGGCGATGTGCCTGAGAAAAAGAGCCGAGGGACAGCGAGTGCTCCCGCAGCGGTGGGGACACGGCCAGTCAGAGGATGAAGTGTGAAGGGGGTGTGAGGAAAAGGGGGAGACGTCAGGGGGAGGGGAGGACGCGTGGGATATGGGAGAGGCGGGGGGGATGGAGGGATGAGGCGCGTAACTGAAATAGAGGCGAGAGGACAACGTAGAAACCGGAAAACGCAGAAGGGAGAGGGGGCAGAAATATGAAAGAAAATAGCAAAGAAGCACACACAAAAACACGGCAGTAAGAAGGAAAAGGGGCAAAAGGGGACAGGGAGTTTAGAAGGCGTGTTAGAAAGGAAGGTTAAAAGAAACAGGACGAGAGACGAAGAGAAATGAATACGAGAGATGGGAAAAGAAAAACAATAAATACAACGTCTGCTATAAAGAAGGAGGAGTGTAAGGCGAAATTAAGATGGTTAAAGGCAAAGAAAAAGAACAGGAAGGAGAAAGGTTGACGCTAGTGAGAAGGAGCAAGAAGAAACGGAAGAACGATAGAAGTGGTGATACAGTAGCTTAGTAAGAAAAGAAACAAGCATTGGCATAGCCAATAGGTCTCGCTTTTGGGACCTTATAAGTGTTTAGCCATGCAACAGTTGATGTTGTTGCACCAAGGATATTGTGCTGGATAACTAAACACTTATAATGTCCCAAAGGCGAGACTTATTGGCTATGCATTGGGGGGCCTTATAAGTGTTTCGATAGAGCTATTGAGTTTGCCAATGTTTCTAAAGCTGTGCTGTAGAGAAGTGTGGCTGCTGTGCAGCATGCTGAGAATTTGTAATTAAAAAGTGTAAGAAGCACTGAGTGATGCTGTGGTGTTGTTGAGTGATGCTGTGCTGGCCCTGAGTTATGCTGTGGTGGCGTTGAGTGATGCTGTGCTGGCCGTGAGTGATGCTGTGGTGGCCCTGAGTGATGCTGTGGTGATGCTGATTGATGCTGTGGTGCTGCAGAGTGATGCTGTGGTAGCGTATAGTGTTAGAGTGCTGGGCTCAACAGACACCCTTTAGTTCACTCCACATTTTGTAGACAGTTGAGCTTGACGGACGCTATATCACTGGGGAAGGAGAAGTAGTGCTTACAGCAAACCAGAAGAAAATGTGGATTACAATAATTCAGCTAGCAGCAGGGATACGCTATTTCATAAAAGAAGCCAGAACTCATTCCAGATAAGAAGAATATTCCAAAAAAAGCAATTGTTCTCTTCCGCCTTCCCAGGGGCTACAATAAATGCTCCGATTTATAGCACACAAAGGAAGAAAATCACCGCTTGCCTGCAAATAATGAGCCGTACATATGCACAGTTCATCCTCTCAGCTCGTGCTCTCCACCTGCATGTAAACACGTACATGATTTTTCCATCATATCAATACAAGCGCGCGCCCCACACCCCCTTCAAATGAGAAAGCTCCCAGTGTCGCCATCCTAAAAGCACAAAGAGGTAACGCTGCTGTATGCCGCATTCCTTGTAGTACACCAGACAAAGCTTCCTTTTCTGCGGAGGCAGCAGCCTTTTAGGACTCATTCCTGCTGATTAAGGATAGGGAACACAGTTTCCGCTCTAAAGTTGTCACACGTAAACAAAACAACACCAGCAGCACACAATGGCGAGAAAGCACCACCCCCACCCCAGTGTATGAAGCAGCCTAACCTTGCCTTCTGTAGGCGTTGTGTAACGGCAGCCACAATGCAAGCTGCACACCGACCACAAATGACAGGCTGGTACTGGGCAGACATGGCGGAGACCTGGGTGGAGTGGGGGCTGGGGTGTACACTGCTGGAACGGTACCCGCGTGCCACACAAAATTGGGAACACATTTACGTGGTGGACCGAAGCCCCTAGGGAATATGCCATGTGTAATAAATAGTGGGATGAGACCCCAACACAGAGGGCAGTTAAAACCAGGAAAATGTTTAAGGGATGGTCCAGCGGCCATATGAAAAACGACCAGGTGTACATGCTTCAGAGGAGGGATGTTGCCCCTATAGAAGATGGCTGTCCATGCTGGTCAGGAATGGCCGAAACCAAAGGAAGGGAGCTGAGAAGTACAGAGAGAAAATTAAACTCACGCTGTACTCGTCTGTTTAAAATCAAAATAAAGTGTGGGGTGGGTTGTAGTTACAGAGAATATGCGCTGATTGTGGGTTTACATACAGGCAGGAATGGGGTGCCCTATCAATAACATACGAGCTGCTATGGGAAATCCCTACATAAGACATACCGAGTGGTATAGGGCGTCTGTGTGGATGACATACAGTTTGGTATGGGACGTCTGTGTCGATAACATGGAGGCTGCTAAGGAAAACCCCTGTAGATGACTTGCGGGGGCGCATGGGATGTGTTTGCAGGTGACATACAAACAGGGATCGGATGTCGCAGTAAATGACAGGCATACACGCAGCGGGAGAAGACAATGTGTATTACAATAATTCAGCTAGCAGCAGGGATACGCTATTTCATAAAAGAAGCCAGAAGGCAGAAAAGCGCTGCTTAGAGGGAATCGTTCTACAGAGCATGAAAAAACCCGGCTTTTAAGGAGGCAAACACTAGTGGAGAAAATGTTCTGCCTGCAGGCGGCCATAATCCAACAGAGCAAAGCCATCCAAGCATGGAGCCATAAACTAAAGTAGAGGAGAAGAAAAACAAGACGCGCGGCCACGAGACGCGCTCTGTGGTGGGGGAGGGGCGGAGCGAGGCGCTTGGGTGAGCAAACAAGAGAGGAAAGCCAGATGGTGCCTGATCGCGCGCTGTAAGGGTGCCGCGAGGAAAGCGAGATGGTGGCTGTGCGCGTGCCCGCGCGCGTAACCGCAAGCTTTAGGCCACAAGCAAAAGCTTGTGGTCGGATTTCTAAAGCCCACTCACTAAATGTCTCGCCAGACCAGCGCATGCGCTGGCTCAGGCGAGACCTAAAAAGGGCAGAATTGGATTGATTGACATTCCTAGGTCCACCATCCCTTCCAGACATTACTAATGTCTAATTCAGTCTCACATTTTCAGAATTAAAATATTTTCAATTTTAATTATTTGTAAAAAATCAAACTGACGACATTAGTCATAATTGTATTTAGTATCAAAATTCCATATTTTGTGTGTACCACTTGTGCTGAGGCAATCTGCACATATGTTAAATATTAAAGGTATCCTTTTGCACAAGCAAGGGCAACAAGAATACTCTAAAGATAACATGAATGTCTCTATTAAGCGCACCAAGAAAGATTGGATCACGTTAAATGTTTGTCACCAGCTCTGCCCCCAAGCCACACCCCCTGGCATGCCCCTTAACACACAGCCTAAGTTGGTGAGCACCTGCACTTATTTTTTTCCATTTAAAGTACTGGTCCAGCAGAGAACCGGTACTGTACTCTGATTCGCTATGTAAATGTTTAGAATTCATTAAAATAAACAAGATACCACTCCTAACCTCGAGGCCTTCCGCGAACTGAGTACATGCTGTATTGGCAATCTCTAGCCAGACCTTTTAAAGTTCTTATCAACCCCTTCCAAAAGCGCAGTCCCAGTAAATACTGCATTTGTCTGTTTATGTAAATAGACGTTCAAATGTTGCCAAGTATCGGGTTTCCTACGCTGCAACACTGCCTGCATTTCATTTTCCATAATTATTTACAAAATGAAAATGAAAGTAAAACAATGTCTACTTTCACGGCCCTCAGCTGTTGTGACACCAATCAAAGACTGGCAGTAATCAGTCTCAAGCACGCATTCCACTTGGCCCACTGGGTCTTCAATTAAATGGATTATTTTAAACGGATTGACACTGAAGTTACAGTGTTAAAGTGCCGCCGTACCTTGTCATAGAGACGGTAGATTGTAATTCCCATGGACTCTGTGAAGAGCTCCCAACTTCCTGAAAGCATGGGCCGGTCCAGCTCCTGCCAGGCCTCTTGAAACTGCTCCTGTGAAAAGGCGAGCTCCATGGTGCCCTCTTATAAGTCCACGGACCTGCAGCGGCATCATACGTCACGGTCGGAATTTCGCTGCAGCCAATATTGCTCTGCAGAGACACTTCCGGGTTCGCTGTTTGCTGCCTTCGACGCGCTCTGTGGTAGGGGAGGGGCGGAGCGAGGCGCTTGGGAGAGCAAGCAAGAGAGGAAAGCCAGATGGCGCCTGATCGCGCGCTGTAAGGGTGCCGCAAGGAAAGCCAGATGGCGGATGTGCGCGTGCCCGCGCGCGTAATCGCAAGCTTTAGGCCACAAGCAAAAGCTTGTGGTCGGATTTCTAAAGCCCACTCACTAAATGTCTCGCCAGACCAGCGCATGCGCTGGCTCAGGCGAGACCTAAAAAGTGCTTAGCGGCTAATTAGGAGACACTGTCTCCCGCCGCCAGTAAAAGATGCCATCCCGGTGGGCGGGGCCAAAAGCGGACAGGGTGGTAACCAGGAGGGACTAAAAAGCCTCCTGGACAATCATAACACCCGGTTTTGCATAATTGGTGACGCAAAATGACGGGCACCAATGCAAAACACGGGCGGAGCAGAAAGCGAGCTTCTGGAATCGTATCGATTCCAAGAAGCCCTCGCATGGCGAGAGCAGCGCATGCGCGCTGCTAACGCCTGGCGAGACCTAAAAAGTGAGTGGGCCAGAAGCCCACACTGTTGGCAAAAGAGAGGAAAAAGCCGGGTTGCAGCCAGTGCTGGCTGCCTTCTTTGAGAGGCACTGGGTTTCGCTTCTTGCCCCGCACATGCTGTGAGGTACTTTTATCTACTCAATTCACATAAAGTACTCCCCTATTGCCTTATACATACAGTCTTAGATGGAACCTGATCGGATAACCATTGACCCTCGCTGAAGACGACAGTTTACACCACCGGGTGGTGGGCAAGGAAGCAAGTCCTTCTTATTTTATATACCCTCACACACCCTAGTGGTGTCATGCTTCATCATCGGGTCGCCCTGACGCCTAAAAGTCAGGGTGGGCTCAACCAATCTTTCAGGGAGCTCTTAATGATATGTTTTTGGCCAGGGGAATAAAGATTTAAAAATCTCAGAAAGATCCCAGTGTCCCTTTATTCTTGGATCTCGCTGAAATATTAAAAATAAAGCTAAAATTAGGGTCTTCGGGATATTATGGTCCTAGGACCCTAATGCCAACATGTTTCAATCCTATATGGCCCCTTACGGGTGCTGGACTTTCATCAGGGCGATAATCTAGCACCCCTGGAAAATAATAATAAAAAGAGACGACAAGAGTAAGAGAATTTCCCTACCCTGTTTATGAAGGGCAGATAGCTGCTCCTTCTACCGTTAGTCAGTGTAAATTATACAAAGTTGATTGTTCCATCTGTGGAAAGAAAAGAAAAACAACAACAAAAAGAAACAGTGTTTGGATCTTCTATGATATTGTACAAATTTGATTAAATAATTCGTGCTCCTCACCATCGTGCCACATCGGGTGACAGGAAGCAACCAAATCATTGCCCTATATTTGGCATGTGTGATATCAGTCTTTCTTCTAAACTCACTGAATGCGTGATCTAGAAATAGTTGTGTATGGTGTGTTTAGTGGCGGAAACTTTCCGCATACTATCACTACCTACACGCAGGTGTCTTGTGATTCACTTGATAATCCAAACGTCACTCATTCCTAAAACATAACCGCCATTTCATTCATCCTTAAAACCAAAAACGCAAACACACATCAATTCTTACCCCATCTAGGGTGGAGTAATGTTTCACGCCGGGCCTCACGGATAAGGGGTAGCCCCGTAGTCGCACACTAGTTGATTGTGGTCAAAGTGAGAACATGAATGGGCGTGCAATACAATCAGGAAAGAAAACAAAAGAGAGACAAGAACCAGGGGAGTTAGAAACAATAAGCAAACTCCTCCGTTCGTGGAGGTTGATGCCCATACCTTCATCCGTATATAGTGTGCACCGTTACTCACGCCTTCAGAGGTCCTGCCCCGTAGTTCACCTACTCGGTGTGGGTCCCGTCGGCTCTCTGTTGGGTAGGAAGAGACGGCCTCGATTTAAAGGAAAACAGGGGGGGAAAAACCTGATCCAAGGTGAGGAATGAACGCACACTTCCGGAGTCGCATGGTGATGACTCCGGATTCCTCTAGACAGTTGGAGGGAAAGCTGGGTAATGTAGTGCGGAAGAAAGTGCAGAATGAAAACAAATTTTCTAACGATAACGGGGCAATCACATGAGACCCGGAGGGGTTACTTGGTTTCCAATGAGATACTGTGTTTGCGTATATGTGTTTACAACGCGCTGCACCAAATTAACCCCTGATCCCGAAACGAGGGACATGTTTTTTCTGAGTTAGGTTTTTACCCCCTGTTTGCGTTGTTTCATTCTTATCACAATTATATATTATATATAAAAAAAATTATATATATATATTGCCCAGTATCAAAAGTGATTTGGGGGTGCGTGACAACTCTTTATCAACATATATACCTCACGGTTCAGAATCGGTTAAGGATTCGCTAGTTATCACATATTTATTTCCTTCCTTTTTTGTGCAGCGCGTTTTAGCCTACACACGTTAACACAGAATCTTACTTAACACATAGGAACCATCGTGGATATTATTAGAATAATTTTTATCCCGTACTTCATTACCCAGCTAACCCTTTACTTTTGTGAGTCATCCGGAGCCATTACTATGCGACTCCGCAAAAAAGTGTGTGCTTTTCCCTCGTTTCGGGATCAGGGGTTAATTTGGTGCAGCGCGTTGTAAACACATATACGCAAACACAGTATCTCATTGGAAAACCAAGTAACCCCTCCGGGTCTCATGTGATTGCCCCGTTATCGTTAGAAAATTTGTTTTCATTCTGCACTTTCTTCCGCACTACATTACCCAGCTTTCCCTCCAACTGTCTAGAGGAATCCGGAGTCATCACCATGCGACTCCGGAAGTGTGCGTTCATTCCTCACCTTGGATCAGGTTTTTCCCCCCCTTCCCCCCCTGTTTTCCTTTAAATCGAGGCCGTCTCTTCCTACCCAACAGAGAGCCGACGGGACCCACACCGAGTAGGTGAACTACGGGGCAGGACCTCTGAAGGCGTGAGTAACGGTGCACACTATATACGGATGAAGGTATGGGCATCAACCTCCACGAACGGAGGAGTTTGCTTATTGTTTCTAACTCCCCTGGTTCTTGTCTCTCTTTTGTTTTCTTTCCTGATTGTATTGCACGCCCATTCATGTTCTCACTTTGACCACAATCAACTAGTGTGCGACTACGGGGCTACCCCTTATCCGTGAGGCCCGGCGTGAAACATTACTCCACCCTAGATGGGGTAAGAATTGATGTGTGTTTGCGTTTTTGGTTTTAAGGATGAATGAAATGGCGGTTATGTTTTAGGAATGAGTGACGTTTGGATTATCAAGTGAATCACAAGACACCTGCGTGTAGGTAGTGATAGTATGCGGAAAGTTTCCGCCACTAAACACACCATACACAACTATTTCTAGATCACGCATTGAGTGAGTTTAGAAGAAAGACTGATATCACACATGCCAAATATAGGGCAATGATTTGGTTGCTTCCCTGTCACCCGATGTGGCACGATGGTGAGGAGCACGAATTATTTAATCAAATTTGTACAATATCATAGAAGATTCAAACACTGTTTCTTTTTGTTGTTGTTTTTCTTTTCTTTCCACAGATGGAACAATCAACTTTGTATAATTTACACTGACTAACGGTAGAAGGAGCAGCTATCTGCCCTTCATAAACAGGGTAGGGAAATTCTCTTACTCTTGTCGTCTCTTTTTATTATTATTTTCCAGGGGGTGCTAGATTATCGCCCTGATGAAAGTCCAGCACCCGTAAGGGGCCATATAGGATTGAAACATGTTGGCATTAGGGTCCTAGGACCATAATATCCCGAAGACCCTAATTTTAGCTTTATTTTTAATATTTCAGCGAGATCCAAGAATAAAGGGACACTGGGATCTTTCTGAGATTTTTAAATCTTTATTCCCCCTGGCCAAAAACATATCATTAAGAGCTCCCTGAAAGATTGGTTGAGCCCACCCTGACTTTTAGGCGTCAGGGCGACCCGATGATGAAGCATGACACCACTAGGGTGTGTGAGGGTATATAAAATAAGAAGGACTTGCTTCCTTGCCCACCACCCGGTGGTGTAAACTGTCGTCTTCAGCGAGGGTCAATGGTTATCCGATCAGGTTCCATCTAAGACTGTATGTATAAGGCAATAGGGGAGTACTTTATGTGAATTGAGTGTTCTAACACGGAGGATGTACTCTCTCTAAATTTTCCTCTTGACCCCTTAAAGTAACATCTGTTACTATTGTGTATTGTACTTTCATCTACGACAGTAGGATTTCTATGCTTGGCGGCCGCTTATTACAAGTTGGCTGCCTTGAGAGGCACGGCGTTTCCTTCATCTCTTTGGGGTGTTTTACCGTCTTTCTTTTTGATCTGTGATAAGGCTGTGAGTGAACAGTTTATTGCCTTGAATTTGCCTGTTATTTCTCCAGCCTCTGGAAAGGGCAGGGTTATTGTGGTGGGCCCTTTGAAATTCAGATAAACAACCCGATTTACAAACACCAGCAAGGCAATACATGGACTCTCTACGTGTTCGCACCTCCCGAATACCGTAGTGCTAGTAAACGTACATTGTTATATTTCACATTATCAGATGGCATGTCTCTGCATCTCTGTATTTAAACGGACTTCCGACTGCTCTTTAGTTGGTGAGCGCTACAAACACCATTGCAGGAATACAATTGGGGAATTGCTACTGCCACTGTAAAGAAAGTCTGACTACAAAGTGAGAGGATCGCACAGTAGGGTTGTTTTCAATAAGCTACTGCAATTGGGGGGGCTCCATCAAACAGGTCCATAATACGTGCACAATTTGCAGTGTTCCATTTGCGCCCCATTCCGCACAGCCCTCAACTTTGTGTGTGAGTTTTCTGCTGTCTTTAATTCCTACATGTTTCCATTGAGTGATGTTGCACACTGCAGTTGCTCAAATTTCAGAAGAAATACAACAGTAGCATTGGTGTCTGTTCTTACAACTGAGGTGTGCATGTCTTATTGTGTTTCCCTTTACTTGTCTGTGTGATGTTTAATTAAAAATGTTCCTCTGTCACTGTCAGGCTGTCCGTATTTGTTTGTCCTTCTTACTCTACGACTCTGTCTCCATGTGTGTGCTGCTCTTTACATTCCTTTGCGCTGAATTAGTGTGGCTGTGTGTATTTAGTGTAGGTTTGCAACTGTCACCGTGTGTGCACACTTGCATCTGTACGGTTGTGTGCTTGCAGCTGTCGCCCTGTCTATGTTAGTGTGCACACTTGCGTTAGTTGCAATGTCTGTGCACACTTTCTTCTGTCTGTGTGCACGCTTGCATTGGTCTCTGTCAAATGGCCTCTACTTTCTGGTGCTGTGGCAGAGACGTTATAATGCATGGGCAAAGTGGGCCCTGGCCTTTTAGGGGACCCCCTGATACAGCCAGCTCTGTTCTGTAGAAAGTATTGCCCTGATAACCTTGAATAATTCTTAAACAGATGATTTAAACACCATTTACCTTTAATTTAAATGTGAGCGACGTGTGAGTTTATAACAGGCATTTTGCAGGCAAATGTTTGTTTTACAATACTAAGCAACATCTATACAAAAAACATTCTTTTAAATAAAAACAAGACCTCACATATGAGAAATGGGCGGTGGATTGTTTTTTTACTTTTCATGCTATTAGTGTGGCCTGCAAGTCCCAGCATGTGCTCTTGCCACAGCTCTTCAATCCCTGGGGCACAGCACCCAGGATAATGTGCTGCATGGCTAAACACTTATAAGGTCCCAAAGGCGAGACCTATTGGCTATGCCAATGCTTGTTATACTGACGGCGCCTGGGGCATTCTGTGGCACCTCTCTGGTCAGTGGCGTCACGTAAAATGATTCCCCCTGCAGAATGTGATGAGGGTCCCCGAGTCTTCCATATCTACATATATTGCACGGTCTTGGGCTAAATGGGGCCCTCGAAGTAGTTAGGGGCCCTGGAGGGCTGCCCTCCCTACGCTGCAGGGGCCTGTCTTACGTCCCTGACTCTGGTACATGGGGTAGTACGTCAATGCAAACCAGCTCACCACTATTAGCACCATATTTATCCGCTTTCTGATCCACTTTAACTGCTGTTTATTGTGTACACTGCTAATGAGAATCCGAAATAGATCAGTGGGTTAAGTGCCTGCTTTGAGATCTATGGATCACAAGAACAAATTGTGACCAGGCCAGCTAAGTCTTAATAAAATGAGAATCGTGATCTGGTTAATAGTAAAGCCCTTTAGTTGGGCACAAGCAAACAATTCACTTAATTTGGTGCACTCTGTGAAAGACTGGAATTGTAATTGGTTAATCATAGTAGGCTACTCTTTGGCATCCACTACGAAGCTCTTACAAACTGTCGGAGAAAGATTGATTCATTATCCTTCATAAAGATTAGCATATCTACACCTATGGGTGCGACCCCAGGGATAACTTGGCAAAAAACTCTTAGTAGAGCAATATGAGAGTTTCTTCATAGACGCCAACTCCTTACGAATTCTGTAATGTAGGGGAGCGTCAGTAGTTCCTCAGTTCATTTTTCTGCTCTATGGAGCAAAAAACCATGAACAGCATGGTTTTTCCTTTTCATCTTTTCAATTAAAAAGTTTGATTTTGGTGGCCAAGATGGCGGTGTGAGCAGACGTACTGCTCCCGAGCTCCCGCCGACGGCCCAACATAGCACCGGCCCCCGGCCCTGGTTTTAGCTACGGTCGGCCCATCCTAAAGGGCAAGAAAGGTCCCGGAACAGTTGGGGGGACACCTTGAATCCAAGGCAGCGTCTACGGAGGCATAGAGCCGGAGCTGAGCGGCTGGTGCCCCGAGCTGACGCGGCCGTGCAGTTCCGCCGCGGATCGGCAGGCGGGATAGACGGAGCCAGTGACCGCGGAGTCTCGGTTCCCCGCTCGCCCGGAGGTGGCGGGGACGGAAGGAAAGGAAGTCGGAGCACCATCGGGAGGCTGGCGGTAAAGTGCTTCAGCGAGAGTCGGAGGAGAGCGGTGGTGCGAGGCTCGACCGCCATTTTGGGTGCCCGGCGTGTCTGACCCCTGGGCTAGCGCGGCAGCGGCCGCAGGGCCCTTTGTGGACTTTGGCGCTACCCTCCAGGGCGAGCGAAGCGGGGGGCTAGCGTGGGGGGCCGCTACCCCAAAGGCAACAGGAGGGCGCAGAGAGCATCGACGCAGCCCACAACTGGAAGTAAGCCCCCTCCCCCAACTGGGCCTGGCGAGAGGAGGACAGCAGGGGCCTGGGGGCCTGGTGGTGATGGCCCGGCAGGCAGCGAAGCCTCGGAGACGCCAGTGAGGAGGCGAAAGACAGCGTAGGCCTGGACGGCGAGGCGGCGACCGGAGGTAGGCCACTACCGGGTCCATCGCGACATACCGACCGCACAGAGGCCTGATTATTGGAGGAGGGAGACTGTCGGGCGGCCCGGCCTGATGGGCCGGGGAGGAGTGCGGCTGTAGAGTTGAGGAAAGGCCCAGGAGGGGCTTGACTGAGCAGTGTGGGCAGCGGGGGAGACTGTGCATGGCGCAGGGGCGGGACCATGCTCACGGAGACCCCGAGTGAACCCTGCGACGGGAGGCACCCGCCCGCCATCTTAGGACGGCGCCTTAGGAGATTCTGGGCTCGCCCGTCTGCAGTGGAGGATCGATGGTGGGAGCAATGGCGGAGACCTGTGGGCAGTGGGTCAGCTGATAAGAGGATGCTAAGGGAGGCCTGTCCGGCCTCACTACCGAGAGTTGGAGAGAGCGTGCAAGCGACCAAATCCGCCGTCCTGTCCTGGGGGCGGCGAGCCGGCTACGGAGTCCCCGGGGAAACCGGAGGGGACAGCGACGGAAATACAGCCGGTGTGGACGGTAGGGATCTTGGACGGACACCAGGAGGTGGAGAGCGGAGTGCACATCGACTGTCTCCTGTGGGCCGCAGAGGGATGAGCTAGCGGACCTTGCTCCAGAGACATAGGGGTTGGAGGTAGAACCGTAGAATTGGAGCAGGGAACGTAACCAGTGCTCATAGAGTCTGTTGAGAAGAGCCCGGCTCACTGGTGGCGGTAGGAATTAATCAACACGAGCGGGAGCGGCCCAGATTACTGACAGGGACACGAGAGTGGACTCTAAGTGGGACCTCTTCCCGAACGACAGAAACAACCTCTGGGCCCTGCGGGCTCACAGATTGCTGGCCCACTCCTCCACTAACGCGGAAGGGTCTGCAGCGGTCAGACGCTGTGGTTCTGAAATATACTGAGGCGGCGGTCCAGCTGCTCGGAGGTGAGGTTTGGCTCACGGGTCCTGTGGTGTTTAGAGTTCGACAAGTCCACGTCCAGAGGCCATAAAGACAAATCCTTGAAAGACTTGTTCGCCAAGGCCCAAGCAACTCAGCAAGCGGCCAGCATGGCCTCGGGCGCGGTCCAGCCCGTCTCTGAGCGGGAGGACGGATCAGAGCCAATCACCAAAGCCTTCTTGGAATCAATGTTCGTCGCGTTGAGGGAAGATATCCACACCCTCAAGAAAGAATTTGCAGAAGAAATAAAGGAAGTCCGCAGAGATGTGGATGGTATAGGGGAACGGGTTGCAGAACTCGAGGGCAAAAGCGACAGTAAAGACACCGAAATAACTGCACTGCAACAGGAAATCATACGGATTCACGACCAGCAGGTTGATCTCCAGACTCACTTGGAAGATCTGGAAAACCGTTCCCGGCGGCATAATATACGGATCCGTGGAGTAAGACTACAGGAGGATTCGAAGGACCTTTTCGCATACACAAAGGAGCTATTCAATCACATCTTGGGGCGGCCACTGGAGACAGATCTCCGTCTAGATAGAGCCAACAGGGTGGGCCCGCCGCGCGCCTCCTCCGGCCCGCCGCCCGACATCTTGGTCTGCGTGCAGGATTATCGCACCAAGGAAGAAATCCTCCAAAAAGCCCGCCAGCTGCATCCACTGACATTTCGGGATCAATCACTGGTCCTATACCAGGATTTGTCGGCTCTCACCCTGCAGAAGCGCAGAACCTTTAAACCCATTACTGCCCACCTACAGCAACGCAACATCACTTACAGTTGGGGTTACCCGTTCCGGCTAGTGTTCCGACTGGACAACAAACTTTATCAACTCCGTTCTCTGACCGAGGCCTGTTGACTGTTGGGCATAGATCCTCCTACCGACGAGAATGACACGGCGAGCACCTCAACGGCAATGGACGACTCCAAACCCCGGTGGCGCCAGCAAGGACGGCGGCGTCGTGCCCGGAAGCCCCCTGCAGCAGAAATCATGAAGGGGCAGCAAGCTGCGTTGGAAGCAGTGTCAGCGGAACTGTCCACATCCCAACTGGGCTGAACTCACGATAGCATAAGGCCTATTGACTCTTTTTCTTGGGCCGTGGGCGGGAAGGGGGGGGGGGGTTTCAAACCTTGACGACCTGCCCCAATCCACTATTTTTCTGACCATCTATGGATGGTGGACAATACATTTTGATTCCTTTTTCTTCATCTTGGGGGTTTTTCGGGTTTTTCGGGGGGGGTTGTTGGGGGGAGGGTAGCAGTGTTCCTTGTCCACCTTACCCTTAGGGCGGGCGTGGGCCCGTGTTCTATGGTTTTTCTGGTACTGCTATGTCCTTGTGCCTTGATAGTATTAGATGCGCTGCTCCGCTATTGCTTTTTACACACTTACCTGAATAAATGCCAACCACCACGCTTAAAGTACTCACCTTGAATGTGAGGGGTCTTAACAACCCAGTGAAGCGCAAAGCGATCCTCTTGTACTTAGATCAATCCCAAGCGGATATCTGTCTCATATAGGAGACACATCTTTTGCCGAAAGATTGTCATCGACTCCGGTCCCGGAAGTTCCCACTCCAGTTCTTCTCTTCTGGCAATACCAAAACGGCGGGGGTGGCTATTCTGGTGGCTCAGCGGTTTAAGGGTAAGGTTTTACACAAAGAAGCAGAGATTAAAGGTAGGCTGCTGACCGTTAGATTTGCCATGGGCGACTTGAGGTTTACTATTGGTTCTGTATATGCCCCCAATGATGGCCAAGAGAAATTCTTCCACTCGGCCCTTACGGAGACCTCTGCCACACCAGACCGACACATCCTTTTGGGGGGAGATCTGAACCTGGTCCTTGATAACACCTTAGACAGATCATGTCAGCGCACGCACCAAACAGGCGCTCTCTCCACTGAGGGACTGACCCGTCTACATGATTTGGGATTTAGTGACTTATGGCGCAGCTTCCACCCCTAGGAACGCGGATACTCTTTCTATTCCAATGCACACAAGACATATGCGCGGTTAGATTACTTACTAGCATCTACACCTGTACATGCCATGACGACGCAGGTGGAAATAGGAGTTGCCTCTCTTTCCGACCATGCCCCGGTGACCGTGGTTGTTTCCCTTCCACCACTTCATCCTCCTAGTAGGACGTGGCGCCTTAGAGAGATATTATTACATCGCAAGGACGTGGTCACACGGATACAGCAGGTCATCACTGACTACATCTCTCACAACAGCAACAATGACACCACTCTCGCTACGCAGTGGGCAGCACTGAAGGCGGTTGTGAGGGGAGAGTTAATTGCGATCTCCGCTGCAGACAATGCGGAGCGCAGATGCAAGCGAGAAGAACTCACCCAACAGATTAGGGAATTAGAACAGATGCACCAACGAACAGGTGCCCCTCGAGTGTGGAAACAACTTAAGGTGGTACGCCAGCAACTCGCGGCCATTGATCAGGACAGGGCAGAATTCGCAGCCTTGCGGCTAAGACATGCTTATTATACTGGGGGGGATAGATGCGGGCGCCTGCTAGCCCATAAGCTGCGCGAGGCTAGACAGCAGCACAAAATACAGGAGATCCTCAGAAAGGAAGGTAGGCGAGTCACGGAAGATGCAGATATTGCTGACGCATTTCGTACTTTTTATGCTGACCTGTATGCTAGCCCTTCACTAGAGCACTCAACTGGGGTGGCTTTCCTTGACTCTGTCCGGCTACCGGCGCTAACTAAAGATCAGGCTGCTGGTAGATAGAGACATTCGGCCGGAAGAAATTATTTCGGCGATATCGCGTCTTAAGCTAGCGAAAACGCCTGAGCCAGATGGCTTTCCCGCTGTCTTTTACAAGACATTCTGCGCACAACTCGTTCCTCTCCTCACCCGCCTTTTTAATTCATTCTCGGAGCCCGGTGCAATTCCAGAGGATCTTTTGGAGGCCTCTATCGCAGTGATTCCTAAACCAGGAAAAGACAAATCTCAGTGTGGGGCGTACCGCCCTATCTCCCTTCTTAATGTGGATCTTAAATTATTTACTGGGATTTTGGCTTCCCGCCTCGCACCCCATATGACTGGACTAGTTGACCCGGATCAGGCAGGCTTCATCCCGGGACGCCAGACCTCAGATAACACTAAACGCGCGCTACATCTTATTGAAGAAGCCACACGCACTCAGGGCGAATATATGATGCTGGCTATCGACGCCGAAAAGGCGTTCGATAGGGTCCATTGGCCCTACCTGGAACTGACCCTGGAGAGACTGGGGATGGGCAGGGTATTTCGCACATACGTGTTGAACTGCTACAAATTCCCGAGGGCCGTGGTTCGCGTCAACGGAGTTACATCTCCCCGATTTACCATTGAGAGAGGCACCAGGCAGGGGTGCCCTTTATCGCCCCTTCTTTTTGCTCTCTATATGGAGCCATTGGCGCAGAGGTTGAGACTCAATCCATTGGTTACAGGGATCAAATTCGGCGGTGACGTTCATACGATTAGCCTCTACGCAGATGACGTTTTGATCTCGTTATCTAACCCACGAGAGGCGCTGCCTGCATGCCTGGAAGACCTAGATCTTTTCGCACAATCTGCCGGGTTCAAAGTGAATATGGACAAGTCAGTGGCCCTAGACTTGTCTCTGGAGAAATCCACCCGGGAACATTTGCAGAGTTTGCTCCCCATTCAGTGGGCGACTAACGCGATTCCGTATTTAGGGATCCAGCTAGCGCCCTCCCTCACGGATACGGCTATCATTAACTATACCATACTGCGACAAAAGATCCGGCGGGAATTGGGACACTGGAAACATTACCCTTTGTCGTGGTTAGGCAAAATCGCCGCAGTCAAGATGACAATCCTACCACAGATTCTGTATCTATTCCGTACTATTCCTCTTAGACCTCCTGCTGGCTGGATTCGGCAAACACAATCAGAACTGGCTCAGTTCATATGGAACGGGCGGAAACCGCGGCTGAAACTGAGACTGGCGACGCTTCCCCCAGAGTGGGGAGGACTCGGACTCCCAGATTTACTGCTCTACTTCCAGGCTGCTCAGCTGCGTCTTTTGGTGGAGTGGAGCCGATGGGAGTCAGAGAAACATTGGCTATTCCAAGATCAGGCGGTGGCCGGCAGACCTCTGCAGGAAGTCCCGTTTCTTCGCAAGCAGCATAGACCCCCTAACTTATACGCCTCACATATCACAAGGGTTCCCATGGAGATATGGGATCAAATCAATATTAAACACGAATTTACAACCTTTCCGTCTCCACTTACCCCACTGATGGACAACCCAGAATTCACTCCGGGTATGGATACGATGGCGTTCGCGAGGTGGAGACCCTCTGGGTGTAGATACCTTTATCATATGTATGCAGCTGCAGGGGTTCTCCCCTTCTACCAATTTAAGCAAGCATATGGCATGCCAGAGTCGGAGCGGCTAAGATATTTACAAGTGCGACATTGGGCGCTAAGTGATCAGGTCCGTCCAGTGGCGGACAGACACCTCCTTTCATATGAGCACTGGCTTATTACACGCAAGAAGGACAAAAAGCTGATATCCGACTTATACAAGATGCTACAGGTCAGATTCGCTCACACCTACCGTGCAGGAAGGGCGCGTTGGGAGAGGGAACTGGGTAGGTCACTCAGTCAGGAGGAATGGGAAGGCATATACCACAGAGCGCGACACTCCGCATATCACATGGGCCTCACGGACACTCTCACTAAGATTGTAACTTACTGGTACTATACTCCTGAACGTATTCATGCCATGGACCACACTAGAGACACAACATGCTGGAGGGGCTGTGGACAGGTGGGCACCTTGGTACATCTCCTCTGGGACTGCGTTCACCTTCAAGCCTATTGGAAACAGATATTAGACGAAGTGGATATACACTTCTACACAGAGATTCCACGGTTCCCCACATATGTTCTCCTGGGCCTTCCAAACCCCCTGACCTATCCATTGCATTCTCGCAGAGGCCGACTGATAGCAATAGCACTGGGCTCAGCTATGCAAAATATACTTACACACTGGCGGACAGCCCAGGTTCCGACCTTCAACGGCTGGCTCCACCGTTTGTGGCAGGTACTGGGTATGGAAAAGCTTACGTTGACCATGGCAGGGGAGGGGTCTAGGTATATAGAGTTGTGGCAGCCCTTTTTGTCCTTGTTGGCCTCTGAATTCCGGGAAGTCACTTGCCCTCGATACCTCCGTTTACTGCGTCTCTCGGATACGGGGCAGCCATCTTAAAGCTAGAATGCTTGCGCGGCCCAGACAGACTTGGCGGTGGACTTGGAACACTGGGGGGGGGAGGGGTGGGGGGGGTTCATGGGTTTTCTTAGAGTTTTGTTTTATGTAATTCTGTACGGCATACACAATGCTTTCTTGCAGTGACATGTGCCTGTTCCATTGCTGACAGGATTAGTTCGTCCTGTTGAATCCTGAAATTAGCTATACTACAAGACTTGTTGGCCACATCTGCATGTATTTTTATCACAGGTGCTGACACTTTTCAATAAAAAGATTTAATATTAAAAAGTTTGATTTTGACGCAGTAGTTTTGCTTTACTCTTGTCACTTTTTCAAAATCTTTTTTTGCGGTAGAATGCATTTTTGGGTGTTTTTTTTTAAAATCAGGTTTTAATTAGGCACGTTTTAAGCCACGCTTGCCAGCCCAGCCCTATTTTAGAAATGAAAATTCCTGTGGTGGAAAATGTCATATTTAAACTTTTGTGACCGTTACACTATTAATGAGTGCAATATTTGTCATCAGAGACCCTTTGGGAAGGGGGACGTGGCCAAGCCAGCCAAGATGGCAAACGCGAGCTGCTAACACTCCATCCACCGGTCCGAATATCGACTGATAACCTGGCGGAGCGGCTGCTGGCGAGCAAGGCTGACTCCCTACACCTCTTTTCTCCCATGCTGGGACTCCGGCTGCACCTCCGAAGCGCCTAGGAAAGGGAAGCTTGTGAGCCTCGTGGTGCCTGCTCCCACAACCGCTGCCCTGAGCTGATACACACCACGCTGGGGAAGGAGGAGCGGTGACTGCTCCACGCATCCCCTTCCAGGGACTGTGACCGAGCGTGCCCCCGTTGGGGCGAGGGAGACAGAAGCGAGCCGTCGTAGCGGACTGTGCCGGGCCCGTATCGTTGCTGTGGAGGTCGCACTTGGGACTAGATACTGAGGGAATAAGTGTCGGTATATGGGGCCTACACCAGTGAAATAAATGCACACGCACACTCTGTTGTATGGGTGGTGACGACTACCACGAGCGGTTGTCACTCCTTTTATATATAGCCTCTGGTCCGCGCCCTGGCCTGGAGGCTGAGGTGGATACATTGTCGTGCAGTGGCCGGATGGCTCACTACATCCCTCATAACCTTTAATGAGGAATATAATGAAACATGAAAAAGTAACAATCAGCCAAAGGTCCACTTTGCAACTTTCATATCTCAGCATACATAGTCTCAGGAGCCTCTGGCTCGGTTGGGGGTTATCTCTTAGCCGGTAAGGGTCTCCATGCTGCGATGCCCCCTCACTTCCTCTTTCAGTATCTCTTGCTTCTCCCTCTTGCTCCCTTTCTTCTTCAGCTTCCGGAGATGCCATTTCCATCGCTTCTCTGGGCGTAGAGCTTCTCTCCACGTTTCCTGTTTCTGTCCAAGGCTCCACACACGATGCTCTTGGGCCTTCACCTTCCATCCCTCCTTCAGTGGACAGTACTTTCTTGAACCACGATACATTTCTCACCAGTTGTCGACTTCCTTGCCTGGCTGTCACCATGGTCCCTCTCACGCCAATGACAGTCCAAATGTCGCATTCAAATGGTGTTTTAAATTTTGATCCCGGATGACGGTTCTTTACTACCACGCGGTCTCCCACTTCCAGACTCACTTTTCGTGTTCTCCGTCGATGGTTGGCTCTCTCATTGTTCATCCTTCTTTTGGCTTGGACCACGTCGGTGTTCATGGTTCCTGGTGTCTACCTGTCGCTCACCGGCACCACATCTCTCACAGCTCGTCGAATCATGAGCTCGCTTGGCGAACACCCGGTTGTGCTATGAGCCGTCTGTCGGTATGCCCTCAGGAATTGGTGTAGACATCCTTCTATCTCGACTTGCTGGTCCACCCCAATGCTCAGTGTCTTATTGAGGGTCCGCATAAAGTGTTCGACCTCCCCATTAGCCTGCGGCCATTGAGGTGTCACTTTTCTATGCCTGATGTTGCGATGGTGCAAGAACTCTCTGAACTCCTCTCCCTGGAATGGCGGCCCATTATCCGTTCGAACTTCTTCCGGCAGCCCTAACATGGCAAACGTTTTCTCCATGACTGGCTTGACATGTTCAAACACTGTCAACGACACCACTTCCACTATCGGGAACTTTGAGTATTGGTCCATCATTACCAGTGTGGCGCCCCATCCGGAAACTTGCCAAAGTCCATGCTGATTGCCGTCCATGGCCGGGTGCTGGCTTCTTCAGTTATAATAGTATGAATGGGAGGTTCACCTCCCGTTATAAGACATGAGTGGCACCCTCTCACTATTTCCTCAATCATTCTGTCGACCGCCGGGAACCATACCTTGGTTCTCAGTCTGGCCTTCGTATTGGCTATTCCCTAGTGACCTTACTAGTAGAAACAAAGGTGGGGTGGTTTTGCGTGAGTGTGGTATTGGCGCCTCCTGAGTATGCGTAATTATTTATTCACTCTTTATGCGGTGCAAGAGGTGAGGGAAATACACACCCTGAACCCTCCCACTGGACATTAGTGTCTGATTATACATCTCATATCTTTTATCACATTCATGTAATAAAGTTAACACAGTGAGATCAATTATTCTTAAATGTTTGTCCAATAATAAGTCGTTGGGTGTTCTGATGTTCTTTTTATTTCATACGAAATTGCCCAGAACACGTGTTTTGTCGTGGGAAGTATCCCAAGCGACTTCTTCAGGGCTGACAACAAAGTGGACGAGTTTGTCCCGCTCTCCCCACCGGTTCTACTTCCGTCCCGGCTGTGTAAAGTAATTCCTTAATTTAAAATCGATCTGGTGTTATCCCAAGTTAAGCGGTGTGTCTATCGTTAGTTCAAAGTTGGAGATCATTGGCCGAGTCCGTAGTGTCCCAATACACTTCGGTTGTGAATAATCACTGCCACGGGTGAGTATCTAAGCGAGTACGCTTCTCATCATTCTGCCGCTTCCTGCGTGTGTTCGGTGACCTTGGTGTGCTAACTCTGCTGTCCTTCTCCACAGTTTCTGGGGCACTACGATCTGTGTTCCTCTCAACACCAGGCCTTCCTCGTTCTCACTGAGCTCGTCCCTGCACCTCCACAGACAGGTTCTTGTCTCCCTTTCTTCATCTGTCAGTCTTCTAACCCCATCTAGAAAATTCCTCCAGTTGTGTCCTCGCAGGGTTTCCTTGACATCCGTCAAACAGCCATCTTCCTTGGTAGCTTCCACCAGTTCTTACAGCGACAGCGCTCGGAGACACACCAGTTCCGTTATGAGTTTTACAAAACTCTCAGCTCCTCCATCAACTTCCTTCTGCCCTTGAGGGTCAGCCACCACAGGGTGCCGTGAAAGATAGTCCACCGGATTGTTGACTCCTGGACGGTACGTCACCTCAAAGTCATTTTGCTGGAGTTGTACTGCCCATCGTTCGATTCTTGGGGGCCCATTTCTCGCTGTGCCTCCAAATAGTGTCACTAACGGCTTGTGGTCTGTGACCACTCTGAACTTGTATCCGCATAGATAGATATCAAAATGTTGGCAAGCCCACCTGATTGCCAGTGCCTCTCTTTCCACTTGGGCGTACCTTGTCTCGACGGCTGTCAGTGCCTTGCTGGAATAGGCAATGGGTACCGACTCCTGCTGACCTGTTTGTTGCAGCAGTACAGCTCCTAGCCCCACTGGACTAGCATCGACAATGAGCTCTGTGGGGCTCCCTGGTTTGAAGTACACCACTGTTGCCCCTTTTAGAAGCACTCCTTTCACCTCTTGAAAAGCTTGAGCTGCTGCACTTGTCCATGCCCACTTGGCATCCTTCTTTGTGAGAGCCCTCAGTGGCTCCGCGATGGTCGCCAGATGAGGGATGAATCTACAGCAATAGTTTGCCATCCCGAGAAAACTCCTCATTTCCGTTGGATTTTGAGGAACAGCTGCTGCCCGGATTGCTTCTACTTTGGCAGGGTCCACCTGGAGGCCATCTTTCGAAAATTTATATCCAAAGAATTCCACTTCCGTCGAGTAGAACTTACACTTGTCTTTATGCAGGGTTAAGCCTTGTTCCACCATCCTTTTCAAAGTTGCCCGCAGCCTCTCGTGATGTTCTTCCAACGTCTGCGAGTATATCAATACGTCGTCACTGACGTTGATCAAACCGATCAATCCCGAAAGGGCTTCACAAATGGCGTCTTGGAAGACTTCGGCTGCCAAAGACACTCCGAAGCTCAGCCATTTGAACCTACGTAGCCCCACGTGGGTAGAGAATGTTGTAATGTATCTGCTGGCCTCGTCTAACACCAACTGGTGGTAGCCAGAATTGAGGTCCACCTTTGAGAACCATCTTGCTCCGGTGATGTCTGCTACGATCTCATCGATGGTTGGCCTGATGTGTCTCTCCCTCTTGATGGCCTTGTTGGGGAAAGGCATGTCCACACACAACCTGATCGCTCCCGGCTTGGGGGCGATGACCAATGGGGAAACCCATGGCGTCGGTCCCGACACCTTTTCGATGACACCTGCCTTCTCGAGTTTGTCCAATTCCGCTTCCACCAGCAGTCGCAGGTGGAATGGCACCCTTCTGTGGCGCAGTGCTACCGGTCTGACTGCCTTGTCGATGTGCAGCTTTACCTTCACTCCTTTGAGGCACCCCAATCCTTCAAACAGCGTAGGGAATTCCGCCATGATGTCTGCTGCTTGAGACTGGTGGACCTGGCGCGCAAACATGACCAGCCCTAGGTCCTCCACCGAACGGCAGCCCAGTAGTGTCCCTGCACTGTCCTTGGTCACATGGAATTTGGTCTTTGCTGTGATTTCGCCATGCCGGACCTCTACCTCAATCCCCCCTTGCAGAGGAATGGGGGTGTCCCCGCCGTACATGAAGATTCTCGCCTTTGTGAGCATCAGCTGTAGTCGAGGGCTGAGTTGGCTGTAATGGGTCGCATCCAGTACGTTCACCGATGCCCCTGTGTCAATGTGTGCCATTACTTGGTTGTCACCAATTGTTATCTGGATCATCGGTGGGGGCCTTTTCTTCTTGTTGCTCCTGCCGGTGAAGGATATTACGAACACCTCCTCCTCTTCGTCGTCCTCCATGACCTGAAATCGTTGGCACAGGGTATCCAATTCATCCGCACCTCCTGATGCTCCTGTCACCTGTTTGACTTTCTCCGGCCTCTTTCCATGATTCCCCGCACCTGCCGCTGATTTCCTGCTCATGCACACTTTAGCAAAATGGCCCATTTTGCCACACTTTAAGCACAACTTCCTGTATGCCGGACAGTCTCTTGGCAGATGGTTCTCCATCCCGCAGTTGTTGCAGCCACGTCTCCCCTGGCGGGCACTGGGGTAACCTCTGCCTCGTCATTCCCCTTTTTGGACGGCGTCCACCCATTCTTCCTTGACCACCACAGGATGTGACTGATGTGTGTCTGCCGAGCGTCGTGCTAGTGCCGACTCCATCTCCCCAGCTCTGACATCCGCTAGCTCATGAGAATGTCCCAGGATTAGTATCTCATCCAGTGAGATGCCAGGCTGTTGTAAGATAAGTTTCCTCTGGTCAGATGATCTGCATCCCTGTATGAGCTGGGCCCGTATTTACAGCTGCTTATCTATTCCTGGGCAGGAACTCGCCAGTCTTCTGAGCCGGGCAAGGAACATATCCACCGTTTCCCCTTCCTGCTGCTTCGCCTGACGCAGCTTAAAATGCACGAAATCGGGGTTAAGTTGCAGGTCGAATTGTCGGTTGAGTGAGGCCACGGCCGCTTCGTAATCCTTTCGGTCTCTGGTGTTAGGTTGGTCTTGAAACAATTCGTAAAGTTCATCGCCTTCCATGTGGAGCATCATCGATCGCTTGACAGCCCCATCTGTTTCTCACGCTGCTTGAAAGTAGTTTTCTAAGCGACCAATCCATTTCCTCCACCGGGGCGCAGCCGTCGCCGGGTCTGCCAGCTGGCTGAACCGGGGTAACGCTGCCAAGTTGGGTTGCGAGTGATGCTCTACCACTCCCCCAACTGCACCTCCTGCTCCATCTACCGCCTGCACTGACATATTCTTTTGTGTGGTGTCTTGCGCTTTGGATGCACTGTGCCGCTCTTGCCTGCTGCCCTCTTGAGATGGTCACGGAGCTCCTGCTTTTGCCAATGGTTGTTTGTGTTCCACCCCTCACTTGTGTGCTGCTCGTATTGCCCTGTGTTTGTCTGTTGCTCCCAATCCTTCTGTCTGGTTGTGCTCTCTGTGTGCCTGCTCTCCCCTTTTCTGGGTCCTCATGCCCCCTAGTGCACAGCTTGCCTCTTTTCTGATTCTGGGACTCCTTTCTCTCTCTCTGTCTCTGTGCCCCACGTGCTCTTTGCTCCTGCACTCCTCCCACTGCAGCCGTTTACTGGCCTCAGTCTCTTCGCGCGGTCGTGCGCACACTTCCTCCGACCGCTGGAGCACTTGGAGAGCCTCCGGGGGCTCGCTGTGCCCTGCTCGCTCTCCTGTGGTGCTGCCTCATGCCACACACGCTGCTCCTCCTGCAAGCCGCCGCCTCCCTCGCTGCCTCTGCCGACGCGCGGAGCGACCCGCAGCCCAAGCACTCGCGGCCTCCTCACCTCGTTCTTGCTCACGCTGTTGATGGCTCCTGGTTTACCGCGCCACCTCTCACCCACCTGCTGCCACGAATCTTCGATCCGCTTCTGCCTGCAACAGTGAGGCGCGCCTCCGCTTCTTCTTGCCCTCTTGCGCCACACACCTTCGCAGCGGCCAGGCATGTCATGGGCACGATCCCACTTCGTCGCCAATGTGGAGATCGCACTTGGGACTAGATACTGCGGGAATAAGGTCGGGATATAGGGCCTACACCAGTGAAATAAATGTAAACACACACTCTGTTGTATGGGTGGGGATGACAACCACGAGTGGTTGTCGCTCCTTTTATTTATAGCCTCCGGTCCACGCCCGGGCCGGAAGGCTGAGGTGGATACATTGTCGTGCAGGGGCCGGATGGCTCACTACAGTTGCGACAGCCACCCACGGGGTAGTTCGACCCTGGAGACCCCATAGCGTTTGGGAGCAGGGTTCCCCCAGTGCCTTGACCAGGTAGGCGCGTGGCTCCCCAGCTTCAACACCACCATCGGGACGCGCGGGGGTGCTGCACCCCCATCGCTGAATGGAAAGACCGCACACGGGGCGGCTCTAGGTGGCGGAAACTGTTCCATGGCTGCACCCAGATGTGAGGCCCCTGCTCTACTCACTGCACCCCTGAACTGGCTCTTGTGTCTCCACTACGACTGCGGCCTCTGTCCAGCCTCCCAGAGGGGCCCCAGGTGAGAGGTGCTATCATCGGTGTCACACAGGCGGGGGCCCTCTCCTTGGGTGGGTACCCAGAGGACCCCCCGCCTCCATCGTCTGTGGCCCTACCTTGGGGGCCCTCCTCTTGGAGTGCGTGAGAGTGCTCGGTGGCCTCCTCCCTCTCGCTCCTTCATCCCCCGCACCGGCACAACAACCAGGGCATGAGGGGGGCATTAGCAACATGCAGTGAGCAACCATGTCTTCACTTCTGCACTTCCCCCGACCAACCACGCATCGGCATCATAATCGAGGTGCACGTGATAACTCAGCGTGCCACCTGCGGCATAACTGCCACCCGGGATGGAAGGGCCTCGCTTTCCTCCTTGCACTTCCTAAGCAGGACCCTGGGACCACCACAACAGCCGTGCTCTGCATTCAACCCCTCGTTTTGGAACCAGGCGCAGGTGTTACCGCTGGGACAGGCACCCTATGGACCTCCTCCCCAACATCTGAGATCCCACACTGGGGGCCCTTTTTCTGCGAAGCCTGGGGGTGCCGGGTGTCCCCACCCCTCCTACCTGCCTGACCCCCGCTTCGGCACCATAACCAAGGCGCTCAAGGGACAGCAACGACACATGGTAGGCCAGCGGAATGCCCACCCCTGTATCCCATCCCTCATCAATCACCATATTTGCCCCCAGGTCCTTGACTGTATTAACCCAAAGGGCCTAGGCAACCCCTTCTCTGTCATATCCTTGTAGCTCCTCAAGTGGCTACTAACTTCAGCACAACACCATATACCAGCCCCAGGTTCGACACGTGGAGGTTCCCTCCCCTTCTACATCTTGCCCCCCCCCCTGTAACAGCACCATAATCAAACTACGCATGAGCTGCTTGCTGCGTGGGGGGACCGTAGGCCGCTCCTGAATTCTGCCTCTGCCCACATTCTTGGCGACCGTTACCCATTCCCACACTTGCAGCCCCCTGTGCGACTCTTGCTCCTACCATGCTATGACATCTGGCTGGTTCGGGAGGCCTCTCACTTGGTGCTGTAGTGGCTCCTTCCCCCCCACACTTCAACCCTCAAGCACTGGCACCATAATAGACGCGTGCATATGCCAACTGCCAAGCCATAACGCTCTGGGACACTCTTGAACCCTGCCTCTACCTGTACACAAGACTTGCTCAATATCAACGGCAGTTAACCCCCCTGGATAACGTGCAACAATGCCCTACTCTGCACCACGCACTGCAGAAGCTGGCTGGGTGTCGCCTCATGCCATGGGCAGGCTACGATCCACCGCCTTGGCCCCATCAGCGGCCTCGACTAACCTGCCCCCCATGTTTCCTGACACCCCCGAACTGGAGAGTACCCCAGCCCCTTCCACGTCAGATGAGCTGGACAGGGTGCTGGCGGCTACAGACCACTCTCAAATCACCATGGAGGCCAAATTTGGCACCTTGACAGCGAAATTTGGCTTCTTGCGTGATGACCACCGTAAGTTGTCCGACAAAATCTCTAAAGGTGAGAAAATGCTTGCTGGCCTACAACCTTTAACAGCAGACATCGGTCTGCACCTCGAGGATAGGATGAAGGACCACTCCAGTAGGAGCAACATTCACCTTTTGGGATTCCCGGATAGATCGAGGGAGGCGACCCCCTTGCAAATTGAGAGACTTGGTTCAAATCCTTCACCCCAAAATCGGACCTCTCTGTCTTTTGTTCTTTGGAAAGAGCCCACCGCATCCCAGCTCGGTGCCCGCAGCCAGGGAACCCCCGCCCCATGCTGGCTAAACTTCGGGACCGCAATACCAATACTCTCTGTGCAGCCAGGCAGGCTGGTCTGCTCCGAGTGAAGGAAAGAACCATCATGCTATTCCCAGATTATACCAGAGCTGTCCAGAGCCAACGCTCTTCCTTCCTTGAAGTCAAGCAGCACCTCTGCCAGCTGGGGGTACAGTATTCACTGCTATTTCCAGCTCACCTCAAATTATTGTTTGATGGCCCCACTACCTTCTTTACGGACCCAAAGAGTCTGGGGACTGGACAGACCAGCACCATGGAGTGTCGACGATGGTCCCCATCAGATCACCAATGGGCCCTTCAAGGTCATGCAGCGGGTGGCGGAAGAAGGTGGGCATGAATATTGTGCCTCGGCCATCCCCGACTAGCTCTCCCAACCCGGAGCTCATATTTGCAGCCACAAGAGAGCACTCCAAGCCGTGGCCAGCCTGGGAGCCACCGCTGCGGCCACAGATGATGAGAGAGGTCTGCATAGCTTCTCGTCTGATGAAGATACCCTTCAATACGATGATTTGCAGCGGGACTCGCAACCCACCCCACCCACCTCGCTACTGGTGACACCACAGACAGCGCATAACCTCAGTTGAACAAAGAGCTCCCCAATCCCCTCATGGACAACTGTTTATGAAAAATTGGTTTGTATTGTTACTAGATTCATGACGTGTACACTACTGCTGCTGTGGGGACCACTAGCCTTTGCTTCCCCCCCATTGATACTCTGCACATTGCTCCTCCCCCCCGATGCTCTGTTGCTGCAACCGCCCGACGCAAGATTTCTGCATTGGGTGCCTGTGCGGCCGGCAGCCGCTGGCCGGAACCGGCACATCATACCCAATATTACCATGGGCATCCTGGCTGATCCACTCTCCCCGACACCAGGCCACACCCGCCGTTACACCAGAGTTCAGCGACTGTGCTTTATTTGGGCTTACTGCCAGTTGTGGTAAGCCCTCAGTGTTGGACCCTTAATTCCCCCCAGGTGATACAGTTCATCCTATCCACTCCTTTCCCCACACCAATTCCCTCTTGGCAGGCTGGCCTCTGACAGTTTCAGTAGTTTGGGTCAGTAGTCACTATCAGGTGGCTGGACTGCTGGGAGACCCACCCCTTCCACGCTCCTAGCATCACCCCCACACCGCCATGGCCCCCTTGACTGATGTTCGTTTTCTCACTTTGAAAGTCCGGGGCATGCCCACTGCTAGGAAGCGCTATGCAGTCTATTCATATATTAAATGCCAGCAGGCCCAGGTTGTCCTCCTACAGGAGACTCATATCGCTACAGGTGAGCTGGATCGCTTGCCCAAGCGCTGGAGGGGCCTTATCCATGCCACCACAAACTCTGCATATGCATGGGGCGCCTTGGTGTGGGTTCGCCCTGGTGTCCCATTCCTGGAGACGGGTTCAATAATCAACAAGGAGGGTCGCTACGTAGTCCTCGAGGGTCGCCTCGAAGGTCGGCCATTGCTCATCAGGAGCATTTATGATCCCAATACCGATCGGAGGGCCTTTTGGGACACTCTTTGTACCACGCTTACTAATAAAGTCACACTAGGTGATGGGCGGTGATTATAACTGTGTACTTGACCTTGCCTTAGATAGATCCCATTCCCCGTTCCCCCCGCACACACAAGCAGAGCGCTTTTGTAACTGCGTTCGTGATGCCAGGCGTCCCTCACTGACGCCTGGCGGTCTCGCAACCCAGGCACTTGCCTCTACTCCTTTTACTCCATACTCCACAACTTACTCGTGCGCCTTGACCGGTTCCTTTGTTCCCACCCCCTTGGTGCCTCTCGTTCAACACACGGACTACCTGGGATGCGTAGTCTCAGACCATGATGCGCTCGTCATGGACATAAGATGGGTGCTCACGTCCACTCCGACCCCGGATTGGTTGGAAGACCCGGTGACGAGCAAGGAGACCACATTCGACAATACATCTCCATAATTACAACACACCCTCCACCAGGACGCTGGAGTGAGAAGCCTTTAAGGTGGTGACAAAGGGACTCTGCATCTAGAAGACTGTGGGGGTCCACAAGACCCTAGAGGTGGAAATCCTAGCCGCTGAGAACCTGACTTGCTTGAGTAAGGCATTGAACAGTGATCCACGCTCGTCCCAAGACTTGTGGAGATGAAAACCTCGTACACAGCCCTTTTTATAAGCCTGTGATGCTATAATTCTTCAGCCCATGTGGCAAAGTAACTAGAGAAGGTGACAAATCTGGCAGGTTCCTGGCCTAACTAGCCAGGCAAGAGACCATGGTCAGCCCCATCACTGAGGTGGTCACCTTTGCGGGAGACGCTGCCCACACACAGAATGAAATTCTGCCGGCCTTCTATGACTACTATTCCTCCATTTACAGGGCACCCCCGGATGCTTCAGTGGGTAAATCTGAGACGTTTCTGGTAGACATCCCTCTCCAACGCATCTCGACTGCGGGCCATCTCTCCCTAGACGCCGCTATCACATCAACTGATGTGGCGCAGGCGATTCGTAACCTAACCTGGGGAGAGGATGTAGCCTTACGGCTAGAGCGGTCGACGTCGAAGCTGGGCAACCAGGTTCAAGTCTCGGCAACAACGCTCAACATCCTGTGATTCTGGGCAAATCACTTAATCTCTCCGTGCCTAACAAAAATGAATGTGTCCTCATGTAACGAAACTGGTGCTATGTAAAGCGCTCTGATACCCGATATCTTCTTGTCTAGTTTGCGCTATATAAAACTCAACAAAAAAAAAACCTGGAATAAAACACGGAAAGTAAACGGGTTGCCCCCCTTCTCCCCGCTCCTGACACCCTGACTTGCAGAAATATATGAGGCAGTACTGTGCTCCGGCAAACTCCCACACTCACTCTATGAATCCCTATTGATCTCGGTTGACATCCTATACCCATAGCCATTCTTGGGCCTGACTATAAAATCTTAGGGCAAAATACTCGCGGACAGATTCACTCAAGTTACGTTATGTTATATTGTTATGTTATCGCACGCGACTCACTCACAGAGGAGCATCTCACGCTGGGCACAGCAGGTTGGCATGAATAATCACCGGAAAATTAGGGAGAAACTTTATGGAGCCATGTTTTAATAGGTTTTCGAATTTAGCATGATCCTCTCATAACCGAATGGATACGGGAAGTTTATTACAAAAAAATGGTGCCAGATAAGAAAATGGTCTACCGCCAAATCTGACCGTCCGGGTGCGAGGTATTTTTAGAAAAGACTTACTAGAAGATCTTAAGGCCCTGGAATTCCTCCCGAAACTTGTCCATGCAGAACAAAATGGCTTTGTTCTGGGCCGTAGCACCTCCCAGAGCATCCCAGCTCGTTGCGTCTTCCATGTGAAGGAACAGGTGAGGGAACGCTTCCCACAGGCGGCATGTTTCACGCGATCTGGAAAAGGCCTTTGATGACCTAACCTGGCACTATCTATTCACCGTACTCACCCGCATGGGGATCAGGTCCAGGCTCCTGGCTTACACCCGGCTTCTGTATTCCGATCTCACCCTGAGGTCCGCCTTGGCCGCCTCATCTCCGCGTCCTTCCTGGTCGGTCGTGGTGAGAGGCAAGGATGCCCGCTCTCCCCGCTACTGTTCGCACTCATGATGGAGCCCCTAGCCATACGGTTTCGCGGGGAGGGTCACAAATGGGGTATCCCGCTGGCGGACAGGATGCACAATGTCTCTTTATACGCCGACGACCTTCTTCCATACCTAGGCAGCGTTACGGCCGACCTCACAACACTCTGGGACACACTGGCTGACTTTGCCTCAGCCACTTGGTTTCGCATCAACTGGACAAAGTCTACCATATACCTGCTCGGCCCCAACCAGCCACCGGAGGAAATATAGCTAGGCGACACCCATTTTGCAAGGCAGGGGCAGGCAACCTGTTACCTAGGGGCCTATCTATATCATACTCCCCTGGACTTCTACAAGGAAAACCTCCACAAAGCCTTAGCGGGCATCAGAACCCAAGTACATTTCTGCCAGTCCCTTCCCCCTAGCCCCGATCGGCAAAATAGCATTGTCAAAGATGGTCCTCCTGCCCTGCCTTCTATATTATTTCACAAACCTCCCTGTTATTCCTCCACGGTTCTTTTTTAAAGAACTGGACACTCTACTGGGCCCGCTCATCTGGGGCGGCCGGCACCACCACGTCACACTCGGGAAATGGCAGCTGCCGGTAGATCGTGGGGGCCTGGGCGCCCCCTCTTTCGAGGTCTTCTTTCTAGCGGCACAGCTCCATTGGCTGTCTAGATGGACCGCTGGGCATTATCTAGGTGAAACATGTACCACAAATGGGCCCCTCCCGGAGCCCTTGAACCAGAGCTTCTTCCTTCTGAAGGCCCTTCCCGCCTCTTCATGGCCCTTGCAGGTGGCGGTGGCACGGGCATGCATGGCTTGGTTACATCGCCTTTCCCACAAGGCCCCGCTGTATGCCCCAGCACTTCACCTGGTCGGTCTCCCCCGCATCCTAGGTTTCTACACAGCCAGTGACATGAGGGTCCAGACGTAGCACTCGGTGCTTACGCTGGGCGACCTCTTCTCTGATGGTCTCCTCCCCCCCCTTTCACCAACTGGCGGAGAAGCACAGTCTCCTCCGGGGGCAGTTCCTTTCACACTGGCAGCTCAGTCATACTTGCCACACTCTCTGGGGCACCGCGGAGGGAGAGCCTGCCACGCACCCTGTCCTACAGGCATCCGCGTAATGGGTAACGGCCGTCATCTTATCACCTGGCTTCATAAAGCCATCCGTGACCTGGAAGACGCCCCACTCACCGCACTGCGTAAAAAAAACAAGCATTGGCATAGCCAATAGGTCTCGCCTCTGGGACCTTATAAGTGTTTTGCCAGAGGTGTTTGGAAGTTTGGTAAGAGATGCAATTTAACATAAAGGGATCCCACACCTCGTTGATACATGCAGTACCTGCAGTTCAATCAAACGAGAAGAGGGCATGGGGAAACCTCTTATAAGATCTCAATCAATGGAGAAGGCACGCATTACTGCAACTTGTGCGTGCTTTCACCTTATAAATATTTAACACATGATCCGAGGAAGTTGAATGTTAGAAGCAAGAAGTGAGGGAGAGAGGAAGGGAGGGAGAGAGGAAGGGAGGGAGAGAGGAAGAGACGGAGAGGGGAAGGAGAGAGGGAGAGAGGAATGGAGGGAGCGAGGAAGGGAGGGAGAGAGGAAGTGAGGGAGAGAGGAAGGGAGGGAGAGAGGAAGGGAGGGAGAGAGGGAGGGAGAGAGTGAGGAAGTGAGGGAGGGAGTGAGGGAGGGAGAGAGGGAGGGGAGAGAGAGGAAGGGGAGGAAGGGAGGGAGAGAGGAAGAGATGAAGGGAGGGAGAGACAGAGAGAGGGAGTGAGAGAGAGAAGGAGAGAGCGGGAGGGAGGGCGAGAGGTAGGGACGGAGAGAGGGAGGGAACGAGGGAGGGAGAGAGGAAGGGATGGAGAGAGGGAGGGGAAAACAAGAAGAAAGTGAGGAAGGCAGGAAGGCAGGCATCAGAAAGGGGAGGTGGAGCGGGGTGGAGTCTGAAGCGCGTGAGACAGAACGAGAAGAAAGCTGATGATCACTCCGGGTTTTAGGGGTACCCCCGCCCCACCATCCTCGGGTTACATTCTCCACTCTCCGATCACGTCACAACTCTCTGGAGAATTCGACATGTCCCTCATTTAACCTTCCAGCACATCTGTGCCACTCGCCCTGAAAGGTTCTTCTCCCTTAGTTTCACTGTGTGACCGCCACCCCCCAAAGCACGTTAGCACTCCCTGCGAAGATTCAAGGCATTGAGCGTAAAGGGCAGGTCGAATGGAGGGGTGCAAAGGAGAGCCGGAAAAGAGCACGGTGGAGCGAAGAAAAGTACCAAGCAGTTCAGGGAGTGGTCGGGAAAGTGATGGAGAGCTGCACGGCGGAGGAAGGTTGGAGGGCTATGCAGAGTTGAGGGGAAGTGGCGTGGAGTGGTCTGGTGAAGCCGAGACCCTCTGAGAAGTTATGAGCAGGCGTCGTCTTCTTTAGGGGGAAAGGACGACAGGAGTCTTTCACGACCCTGGGCAGTGACCCTCATTTGCACACTCCTGGGGGGGGTCAAAGGCGACTGGTTGATCGCTCCTTCCCACCTGCTTCTCCCTCACTTTCTCCATCAGCATTCAAGCACCCCGTTAGTCAGTCACAACTTTTGCAACTTTCTTCAAGGATGCCTTTAGCCTGGGATAGATAGGAAAGTCTTGAGCATTTCTGAGGAAGTAGGGAGGGTATAAAGTTTTCTTCAAGAAGCAAATTTGTAAAGAGACTCCTTGTGAGACTTAAAAAAGGACTAGAATAATGCAGTGACTTGCGTGTAAGGCCAAGTCAGAGTGAGGAAGGGGAGCTAAAAGATCCACTAAACTCCGAATGTAAACTGACCGCGTTGTTCTGTTATTAGACGTGCCGCTAGCGTCCTCTATGTACAACACCAATAAGAATGGGAACTACACACCATTCTTCCAAAGTACTATTTTGAAACACAGATTTTTGGATTGTGAGCAGGCAAGTGTTTGGCTTAAAGGGAATTTAACATATGTCAGTCTTTGCGTTTAGAACGGATTACTCGTGCCAGAGGGTATGCTTTATTGGAAAAATGCATCTCGGATCAACACTCAGCACAACTATGGAAACAGACACTTAAAAAACAATGTTGGGAACAAACGTCAACATTGTATTTTTAAATAATAGCTCCATGCAATAGCAACTTGAAAGAAATATAAGATTTACCCGACTATGCCCATTTCGTGTACGTAACTGTGCAGTTCAGACAAATCAAACATTTTTGGGGTAGTCTTCCCAAAATTGCAGTTCTCTATTTAAGACAACGGCAAGTGCGCGTACAGTAAAAAGCTGTTATTTGTAAGGAAGAATACTGACATCTTTGATTGTAGTTTGCATTAGGTCAACCCGGGTATTCTGAAATTTAACGGAATGACTTGGTAGCTGTAGTCCTAAGAAAAGCCACACCTAGTACTTGGTGCCTGATTTACTGCCTGGTGCGCTCTTATTGTTTTTATTTTTACTGCCAGACGCCCTGATAAACGCCCTTCAATACACATGATTTCTTCTTAGTCTCGTTTTGAGTTAGAGCGGAATGTTTCCTCCTCAAAGGAAACCAGACACACACAGCGTTTTTACGGAGAAGAGGGGGTTGGGAGGGGGTATAGGGGAGAGTCCGGCACAGGGAAAGAAAAGCGCTTACATAATGTTTGCTTACAGGGACCAGACACACACAGCGTTTCCCTTGTGGGAGCGAGCAGCGGCACCATCTGTTTTGAAGATAATTACAAACAGATGGCGCCGATGCTCGCTCCCGCAAGGGAAACGCCAAACGTGCACGAGTTGCAATACAAAGCAATGCAAAACATGCACGCGTTTAACCAAAAGTGGTGATCGATTGCAAATGGTCCCCTCCTAAGCAGCGCTTGCGCGCTGCGTAGGCGAACCCTAAAAACGGATGACTTCGGGCGGGGGCTCGGAATTTCCTAGACAACTCGCGATTCAAAAACATACAGTTCTTCGTATTACAAAGAGCTCACTTAACCCCAGCTCAATTGAACCGTTACTTCCCTGAGGCACAGGTTGCCTGCCCGTGCTGCCATGCCCCTGACGCTAACCTCATGCACATGTTGTGGTCCTATCCTACCTTGCAGAGCTGTAGGTACTCTGTTCACACTACCCTGCGCAAGTTTACAGAGTTACAGGATATCGACACATGGGAGGCCTGGCTCTCCTTCCTGCCAAGCATACACTCACACTCCACTGCCGTTCCCCCATTGCCCCACGGTGGCAGCGTGGCATGGGGCACTGCGGAAAAGGACGCCCTCTATTATGCGGAAGTATACCGGCTGCGCAAACAACCTATCTCTTCCCAGTGGACCACTTTACTCACGCATTTCCAGCAGAAGGTGGGCAATGATGACCTACCTCCATTTCCGCCCCATGCGCTCACCATGGTTGCTGCCCCGGACAGGGGTTTCTATAACAGCGTTCACCTTCACCCCTCCTGTATCTTCCCCATGCGGCTACCACAGCCTCCTACATTTACCCACCTGCTCCGCCACCATGCCTACCCCTCTCCATTAGCCACTTTTACCCTAGCCCACCCACCTACCTCCTAGTCCTGACCATTATATTTGTCCCTAGTTGCACCACTGTGTCAATTTACAGTTGTCTTAAGTTTTTCAGACAGTGTGAACAATACGACTTCCTGCATCTCCATGCACTCTGCACTGTTACTGTTTAATCACAACATAGGTATGATTACCCTGTGTTTTTTGTCCGGCAAAATCGCCACTTGCTGTAAAGCTGACACATGCTCCTGTTGTTTGTATTGTAAAAGCAAATAAAGGTATTTGCAAAAATAATCAAAGTCCCTTTGGGAAAAGAGATGAAATTCAACCGTGGGCTGAACTGAGTGTGTAAAATCTGTATCAAGTTTGGTCGGAAAAAAATAATGATCTCTCATATTCAATTTTTCAATCTTCCAATCTAGAAAAAGCATTGGCGATGACAATAGGTCTGGCTTATGAATGCATTAGCCTTTTGTGTCTCTAATGGTTTTAGACACTTAATAAGTTATCATACATGCACTCGGTCACTCATCTTTGCATCCATTCATTCATTCACTGACTCTTGCATTCAACCTCTGACACAACCGCAATAAAACACACACGCTCAACAACATATGCAAGATTAATTAAAAGAATACAAGTAGGAAAAAAAACATGCTGCCGTCTAAAGATGGTGGGCATATTCCTGCAATAACTAAACTAAATATAGCAGTGAGTGCCCATCTTGCAGAGCTATTGTACATAGTCTATCATGTTTTAAAGTTCCAGCAAGGCTGCCATGTTTAGAGCCAACATGGTGGCTATCTTAAAATGGTAAAACGTTGATACATTACAACAGCATTTCATATTGGTTCACCTGATTCTGAGGAAGTGACCACATGGGATACGGTGGACAGCAGATGAAATGAGCAGCAAGCAAGTAACCCATTAGCACTGCGGAAAGAGTTATCCTTTTAAGAAAAACTGAAATAAAAAGAGAAGAAGCAAAGAAATGAAAGGGGAACTATAAAAGGAGAAAATCGAACAGTATTCCAAAAAAAGATTATACAGAAAAATATCATGGGTCACAAATTTCATGTAAAAAATATTGTGATGTCAAAATAATATAGGGCAGAATTTAAAGGGTAAGAATATTGTGTTTTTGGTTACATAATATTGTTTGTTTATATATAGTTGGGTCGCTAGGGGATTAGGGTGGGATGTTTTAAAAAATCAAAATTATTGTTTTTCATTTGTAGTTAATTTTTTAATTGATAATTATGCAAATCAATTGATTGTTATTTATATTATTTGTCAATTTTTAATTCTTTGATTGTTGAGCTTATTTAATATTTAAGTCAAATTACTTGTGTTTATTAATGTTATATTTATTATTTGTTTTATTTGAACCATTTTATTAAATTATTAATTTAATATTCATATGTTAACATTTTTATAATATTTCGTATTCAATTCATTTGTTTGTATGTGTTTGATTTTTATGGTAGAGAGGGAAGTGTTTTAATTTAAAATAGTTTTAATATGAGTTTTTATAATTTTATGTTTTATTAATATAAAATGTGTATTTTTTTAATTTAACAGTTTGTTTTATATTTAAAAAATATATCTATTATTTTAAATAAGTTTTGCATTTTTGGGTCTATATTTAAGTTTTATTTAAAAAATGTAGGAGTGGGAATAGTAAATCTGACCCTTCCTAAGTTTAACACTTTCCCTACTGTTGCTTAGATTGGAGTGGATATAGTAAATTGGAGCCCTCCAAAGTCAACACTTTTTCTACATTTGCTTATGTTGAAGAGGAAACAGTAAATCTGACCCCTCCAAAGTCCAACATGTTCCCTACTGTTGCTTACATTGGAGTGGAAATAGTAAATGTAACCCCTCCAAAGTCCAGCACTTTCCCTATTGTTGTTTATGTTAGAGTGGCAATAGTGAATCTAACCCCACCAAAATTCAAACCTTTCCCTACTTTTGCTTATGTTTGAGTCAGAATAGTAAATCTGACCCCATAATCCAACACTTTCCGTCCTGTTGCTCAAGCTGGAGTGTGAATACTAAGGGACCCGATTACGAGTTTGGCAGTGCGGGAGCGGACGGCCATGCCGGTGGCCTGCTCCTGCACGGCCAAACCAGTGGTCGGGCCGCCCGCCAGATTACGAGTTTCCTCGTGTCTGGTGGGCTGTTTTTGGCGAGGAACTGTAAAGTTCGTGCCGTGCAGGAACTGTGGCGCATGCACACAGGGGAGCACATGTTGACCCCCCCCCCTGATGCACCCCAGAGCCCAGAGGCACAATGGGGCCCTGCAGTGTCCCCTTTCTTACCTCTCTGCCACGGGTTTCATGGAGGAGGAATAGCCATGGTAACAGTGGCGGAGAGGAAACTCGTAACATGCTTGGCATAACCACGGCGGTCCCGCCAAGCATAATGCTGCCTCTATACCGCCACCCCACCACCAGGAAATGGTGGTTCCCTGGCGGCATTTGCGCTGCAATGGCAGTCCGACCACCCTACTCATAGTGCGGCAGTCGGAGTGCCAGTGCGGCGGTGGCTGGACCGCCACCACTGTGCCTCTGCGAGTCTGGCAGTCCTCAGACCGCCAGACGCGTAATCAGGGCCTAAATTATAAATCTGACCTCTCCAAAATCCAAAACTTTTCCTACTTTTGCTCATGTTGGAGAGGGGGCAGTAAATCTAACCCCTCAAAATTCCAACACTTACCCTACTTTTGTTTACATTGAAGTGGGAATAATAAATGTGACCCTCGCCAATATCTAACACTTTCCCTACTTTTTCTCAGGTCGGAGTAGGAACAGTAAATATTATCTCTCCAAGTAAAAAATGTCCCTACTGTTGCTCAAATTGTAGTGGGAAGAGTAAATCTGACCCCTTCAAAGTCCAGCACCCTGCCTAATTTGACTTAATTGGAGTGAAAATAGTCATTTTGACTCATCCAAAGTCCAACGCTTTCCCTATTGTTGCTGAAGTTGGAGTAGGACTAGTGAATTTTACCGTTCTAAGTCACATTTTATATTTGATTTTTTAAAGTTGTTTTAATATCTATTTTTTTGTTTTAATTCTGAAAGTTATTTTAATGTATTTCTTATTATTTTTTGTTAATGTTTTGTTAATTTAATTTTTATGTGGTTACAGTATACATTTTCGATTTTTAAATATCTATTGCTTGATATTATAATTAATTTTATTAGTATTTTTTATTTATTTAAAAAAATGTGTTTTATATCTATGTTTATATTTTTTGCAAATGTTTTAAAGTATCTCTTTTTATTTTCTGTTTAGATAAATTATATATTTTTAAATATGTTTTATAAGTATATTTTTATATTGTATTATTGTAAAAATGTATATATGTTTTAAATATAATATAGCTAAAATCTAATCTATTTACCCATTTTTTGACAATAATGTCGTCTTCTATATTTTTGTTTTTGACATTTTTTACTTTACATACAAAGTATATAAAGTTGATATTTGTATTCTTGACATTGTGTGGCAATATGTTTGTCCCCACTATTTTTGTTTGCAATGCTTTATCAAGCAACCTTAAAAACTAAAGAACTGGCCAACCAGCCCTCACACCGAAGTGCATTCATTTTACGTTTGATGTGCACATGTGAACAGAAACTGCTGTCATTCACAGGCCAAGACAGCTAATGACTTGTGTGGACTGTAACATTACCCTAGGTAATGCACTGTCATGGATGGAAGCAGAGTGTTGATGACACTCATACAGACCATGAACATACTAGGCCCAGGCGAAATTTAAATTATGCCAGTGTAATTTGTGTCTTTTGGGAATTTCATGTTATGCTTCTTACAAAATTTCTGAAATTATGCTGTTAGGCCACGTCGCTTAAATGCACCACTGTTTGTGGCAAAATTATAGCATGGGACGGCAGGAAAAAGGCAAACAACCAGAACGGGAGCAGTCGGTGTTTACAGCACAAATGTTTTCCACGCTACTTGTTAGAGTGAATAAGATCTTCACTTCAGAAGTTGACGCAAGGATGCATTTTGCCCTAAAATATAGTGCCATATGATGGATTTGCATTTTGCATAATATTCCTGAAATTCTGAGCAATTACACAAAAGCAACTTACGCAAATTGGGACACCCCTACAAAATGCCTGCCTACAGGGTTTAGTGCGGGTAATAACAATCCACCCTTAAAAGCCTGTTGCCATTTAACACATGCTTTTCACAAAAAGTAAGTCCGGCCTATATGCTTTGTCATAGCTTTTCATTATAAACAGATCACTCCTAAGGAATCTGACATTTTTCCCAGTGAACCGATAAGGCCTATTGCATTTAAAGTAGGCTTGACATTATAACAAACACAGACTTAATGAAGCGCGCATAAGCTTTCATCAATCATGCATACAGCTATCAAATTACAAATATATACTTGATCAGAAGGAAAAGTACCATTGTAATGGGCATTCACCCCTGCCCAACTGCAATGATATATGGATCCTAGGTGCCGATTTTTTATGTCATGGGCGCACACATATCATGTGTGTGTGCCATGACCTAGGTCTATCTTACAGATTGCTGTCTTGTTTGACCGGGAGGGAGCAAAAATCACTACACTCACAGTAGTAAAAAGCTACTGCCCTTACCCGGATGGCACGAGCGCGGATGTGGCAGCATACTGTGTAATGATGATTAGTAGTGAGAACAGGCCTTTTTACTTGTGTCCATGTAAAGTTCCTGTCCTGTGTGTTTAACTCACCTTTGGACTATTTCATGTCAGCATGTTGTGCTGCGAAGGGCATGTGACTTTGCTTATGTGTGCTGTGATGTATGTGTGCCTGTGAGTGGCACAGTCAGGGAGTCAGGGGCGTAGATTCACGGGGGGGGTGCTTGGGGTGTTACACTCCCTAGAAAATATATCTGTAGCAAATAGTTGGGGACAGGTGCTTTCAGTCAGGTATTGTGAAGTGTATGTCAGATTTCACCCTGGATTTTTACATGCACACTCAGACAAAAACACACACACTCCCTCTCTCTCGTCTCTGCCTTAAAACTTTGTTTGTTTGAAAACAATTGTGTTTTAAGTACCCCTGACAATCCGCACTCGTCTCTCTTTCCACTGCCTCTTAAACCCCCTTGTGTCCTGCTTCTCATAATGTATTTTAACAAGATATGCCAACGTGATTGTTGGGAAATCTGAAGCTTACACCCCCCCCCCCCCCCCAATCATACTAACCAAGGTTCACCCCAGGGTACAGAACATAGAGGCCTGTGGGTTCCATATTGGAAGACCAAGGCCCGGAGAAGTCGTGTGGAGGCGGAGGAACCTGCAGACAGATTTGTGGATCGCTTCATTCCCGAAAGAGCTGGTTGGGACATAATCTGGAGCAAGGAAGAGCCATGCTCCACTGCCCACTTTAACAGGAATTTTTAATTTTGAAAAGGTCACTGGTTAGTAGGGCCAAAGCACAACTCAGGAAGAAGTTGAAGCTCATAAGGGAATCATCCAGAGTAGAGCTGGGGGCCTTACAAACCTTGTGTTTGGCATATATCAGTGAGGCTGACATTCAGCTGTGATCCACAAGTAACTCCCCATCACCCAGGTAAATCAAGGCCACCTGCCCTGGAGCCTGAAACACCAACATCTGCCTGCCGAGACTAGAGGAACCTGTAGGAGGAGGCGAGCACCTGGAGGGAGCGAGGTCCATTGGGGGATCCTGGCAAGGTGTGAGATAAATGCTACCACACCTATTGGGTCATCCGCCCGTGTGCTGAGCAAAGTCAGCAACCACGTATGCCAAAGGGGGCCGCCATGATGATATCTGCTGCCGCAGAGATCGGGGTGTCTGCCTGTGTCCTGCCTAAAAGTCAGTGTTCCTGTATACCAGAGGGAGCTGCTCTGAAGAGCAAGGGTTGTTGTCCTGGTACACAGTATGCCAAGAGGGAGGGCCATCGCTGTGTATAGCGTGGGACCATGAACAGCAGTGGGTGCTGACCTTTGCACTCAGAACCCCGGCAGAATCATTGGAAGCCGAATGACTGCCCCGACCTGCCAGCAGGATCAGAGGAACTTACCAAATATTCCGAGGATTGCAGCGGATAGCCAGCTGCCCTGTGTGCAGTGATGAGACTACCACTCATTGCTGGCATTAGCTCCAGTCCACCGTGACGCCACAGTGCTGAACGCTCCAGGGGTTTTCTGTAGCACAATACCAGCTTGAGCAGGTAAGACTGATCACCGGGCCAGTGAGTCCAGGGAGAACTGGCTGTGCCTCAGAGCTCTACAGAGCTGGAACACTTACTTCTAGAAAGCCATAGTGGACTTTGAAGACTCGGACTCGTATTGGGGCCTAACTTGAATGTTACCTATTGTAAAGAGGGACAAACCACTGTAAGTAGACAGACAAGTATGACTCAGGCCCCACCCCCGCACAACGCTAGAGTGCCGGCCTTAGGAGGGCTGTGTATATTGTTTCTGTATGTCATGTTTCACTTTGTGTTCGTATATAAATACTACTTTTGTCATAAAGGCAGGTATCTAGCTGGACGATCATTTATTGGGATTGCTGAAAGTATTTTGAGTCTTCAGTCTGTGTTCACCTGGCACCTACCTCCCGCCCCACCCCAGAGAAGACTTGGACTGCTTGACACGTGCTCTCACTGACAGTGCTGAACGGGCACTTGGCTCAGGACCCACAGTAGGTGAAACCTCAGGACATCAGGAGTAAAAGGCCTCAACCACCAGTGTTGAGCCCAGTAGCTCCTGCTTCCCTCGTAACCCTCTGAAAGGGGTTCTGACAATCCTGACTTATAGCTGGCAAAACAGTATAAAACACCTCTCAATAGGGCCTAGCAGGAATTATCTCAGTGAAAATCTTCTACTCCCAGGACTTGTCAAAGTGGATGATGAATACCAAAACATTTGTCTACTATGGTAATCTGTGAGATTACATGTAACCAATCTCTGTCTACGGCCTGTAACATAGTGTCATAACAATCCACTGTTAGAGGCCTATTGTCTTTAACAAATACTGTTCACAATAAATAAGCTAGGTCTGCTGCCTTTGTAATAATTTTTCATGATAAAAAGACCAGACCTTTGACTTCTGGCATAACTTTTCCCTACGCACCAATCAGGCATGTAGGTGTTATCATTGGCTTGTCACCATAGCCAACTCAAGCTTACTGTACTGAGCATACGCTTTCCCACAAGGAAACCATCAGACATACAGTCATAAAATTACAAATGTTGACACAATTACAGATGGCGAAGAAAATACTATCTCTCCTAAAAGGGATAAAAAAGGCTCCTCGCTGTGCAAATCTTTGATACCCACAGTATGTCAGAGGGGATAACAACACCAAAACCCTTGTCTACTACAGTAATCTGTGAGATTCCATGTACCAAAATAACTTTAACATATGCTTGTCACCATAAATACATAGGCCTACTGCTTTTTTCATACCATTTTATAATAAACAGGTTGGGCCTATAGCCATGACCATTGGTTTGCCACCACAACCAACTCAGTCCTGCTGTATTAAGTATAAGCTTTGCCACAAGCCAAAAATGCAATACAAGCACTCTTTTCAGTGGAAGCACACAACTTTGGCCCAATCAAATTGTCTACTCAGGGAAACCAACATGTGGGTGGAGACTAAGGGGCCGATTCCGATCTCGGCCGGTAGTGCTCCGAATCGGATTCGGATTCACCGGATCCGATTCGGAGCCCTGTTTCCCGACCGAATCGTACGCGGGTCCGGCCGAGCCAGTACGATGCAAGCACCCGCAAAATCGCCGACCGACTCGAACGCGGCTTCAACACGCTCCGACCGACTCGCATGGACACGACTCGCACCGCGCTATGGAGACGTTTCCCGGCCGGGTAAGTACGATGCGCGCCGCGAGCAGTCCGGCTCGAAAAAGCTGTCGGAGCCGGACTTTGGGGGTCCGCATCGGACCTCCGTGTACGCGTAGGCGCGCGAGTCGCACACAGGGGGGACCCATGGGTCCCCCCTACCTGTGCATGTACGCCGCGATGCGCATGGACGCGTACACGCTGTAGGGGGCGCCCTTGTCCGCCTCGCACCCATTGAGTCAATGGGAGCCCACGTACGCGTTGTACGACAGGCTCCCATTGACTTCAATGGGAGTCCGACCGACTCGAGTCCGATAGCATGCGTGCTCATCGTACTCGTTCGGTCGGACTGCTAGGGTCCGATTCGGTCGGAATTCTCTCCGGGTCCGGCTCGGTCGGAGAGATTTCCGGCCGGAATCGGAATCGGCCCCTAAGCCTCTCTCCAGTAGTTCTCTGAAAAATCTGTTTTGCTGATCACATAAGGTCAAATGGCAGCTGTGCTGACAAGGCAGACCTGAAAATGCCTGTGGATTACTGTAGCCCTAGGCATCCCATACTGCTCTCGAACACCCAACTGCAGTCTGAAGTCTAAAGTTAATGATGGAAAGGGAAGTGGATCTGTGCTGCTGCCAGAGACAAACAAGCACTGTAAATTCTCTTCTTATCTAAGACACTTTAAAAGTGCCATATGTGTGCTCATGGAAGTTCTAGCTCCATCCTATTGCAAGCTTGATACTTTATGCCTGTTAGTGAGCCTTCATAAGGCAGCCATAAAGCTGCCGACTCATGCAGCTGGAAAAACAAACAAAATAATCACAGCTGCGTAGAGGGAAAGCACTTTTTCCATGGAAAAGCACACGTTCTGCCCAATCAAAAGATGCACTCCTGTCCATCAACATGTGGGCGGAGCCAACGTCCCTCTCTGTAGTGCTCCTGAAAGCTCTTTTTTAGGTTGCTCACATAAGGTCTGGGGACAGCTGCACTGTCAAGCCAGATCTATAAAAGGGCCAGTGCCTGCAGCTCGGACCTTGATGGAACCCATTCCGATACTTCTAATTTTTCTTCAGAGGTGAGGCGCTTCACAACCATATATGACAACCCTGCTCAAGGGCTTCAGTGGCGATAAGCGTAATGCCAAAGCCTCTTTCATAATCGAGAACCTTCATGATGTTCAGCATCGATGCATAGATCCCCAGAACAGTGTCATCAACCACTTTGAAAGTCAGGGCATTCTCACAATCAAAGTCACGTTTGAGGGCAACATCCTCAAGTAATTAAACAGTGAAGGCCCATACGAAGAGCCCAAAAAGGCTCAGGAGGCAGCGTTTGAGGTTCTATTCTTTTCCAAGTGCTCCTACTCAAGGGCAAGAGGCAGTCCCCCAAGAACTGCAGTCCATCAATCCTGAGGAATGTTTTGGTCCGAGAGAAGGGGGAAAAGATCAGAGAAACCAGTCTGTGAGAGAATCAAAGGGCCATTGAAGACATTCCTCACAGCAAAGCAAGAGAACCAGAGCCGGACTGGAAACCAAAATGAGCCCTGGTAAAAATGTTCAAGCCAGCCACATACAGGAGAAGGCTGTGACTAGAAAGGTGCCATGTGGCATGGTTAGGTGTAGGCAGGCCACAGTGCCCTGAAAAGCAGCGACAGAGCCTACAGCACACCGGGGAAATGCCAGAGCGCCAGGTTGGACAGTCCGGCCCCAAAGAGAACTCCTACAAGGAGTGTTCCAAGTACTGTTCCCAATTCAAGATGGAGCAGGTACTTCCGTCACTGAAACCTATAGTCAATGATATCTCCAGTGCATCACATGCCCATTTTAATGAGATATCAACTAGAGTTGCCTGAAATCTTAATATGTATACCAGGTGTGAGACGCAAGCCAACATATTCACAACACTGCGACCTCATCCTCCATCATAGCTTCTTGTTCAGGTAGCGTAGGGAGACTCTTGCATCAAACAGTGAAGTTATTCTCCATGCCTGCTTCCGGGAATTCCAATAAGCCACAAAGGAAGAAATACAGGGTTCTTGACCAGGGCCCTTTATTTCCCAAGAGTATTTTGTTTCCTGGCTCAGTTGTTTTTACAGCTGTCTGAAATATGTGTTTACCCTCATTGCCTTCCTCTGCTCTACCGGACAGTGAGAGCAGTCACCGTTTTTTGACCAATAAAGGAGTATAAAGACCAGTTACACTGCTGTCACCCAGTGGTGAAAGATTTAAGCAAGTGGTGCACAGATGTATTTTTATCTACAACCAGGATATAGGTGATATCTGGCCACGGAAACTCCATGAGAGAGTCTCATGGCTTCACCTAGTTTTCCTGATGCCCCAGCTCTGGCCCTGCAAGGGAGGGCACCCTAAGTCCTGATGGATGGGAAGGAAAAAGGAATTTACGAGCCATTGTTCGAACAAGGGGTCAAACACCCTCCTGACAAAATGATAACATCATCAGCAGAAGAAGCCCTATTACCGTCAAAAAAGGGATGCACATCAAAGACAAGAAAGGAAACCACCCCTCAGCAGGGAGTGAGAAATCCTCAGAAAAAATAAAAAACAACTTGGTTTCCTGGCCCCACAGCCAAGCACCCCCAGTAGGGGGAGACGCCAAACATCATATTTGGACGAGCAGAGCATGGGCCGAAGGAGGCGGGGCCTCTGTCGCCCTACCAGATTGGCTGAATGCCTGTCATATTTTAAATAGCCCCCTTGTAATAAGAAAGAGAAGGCATGCCCCATCTACGAGGGGGCACACTGGTAATGTCCGTTCAGAGCTCCAGCGCTCGAGCTCTCTCACAGCTGCACCTACCAGCCCGCGCCGCTCCCACGCACGCGCTACAGAGGCCCGAGAGTTGGGAGGAGTCCCGCTGCTAATGCACCGTGGTCTATAAAAGAGACAGAATCAATACGAAGCTAATTTGCGTCTCCTGGGCGGAATCCGTGTTTATTGATTCTATGAAATATGCATGGCAGCATCTCGGAGACGCAGTAACAAGATATTCCAGCAGGATGGAGGCCATAGTTGCCCTGAGTGTGGGATCAGCGCGCTATGGCCGATGGCCATTAAACTGAGACAGGTACTCTGCATGACGCCCCCGCCCTCCCCAACACTACATATGATGTACGATCCACTTACATCCCAGCTCCCCTCCCACCGGCTCTTTCCCGGAACCACTGTGAATTCTCGATAACTATTTACTCTGTGGGAGCGTGTAACTGACCCCACTTGAGATTAATTAGTCCTTACAAAAAACGCGCATAAGGTGTAGGGTCGTCCACAGCAGGACTGTCTCTGGTAGCATAGAGCTCAGGACTGAGAGCAGGGTCGGCCTTTGGTTAGCAGGATCTTCAAGTCTCCTATCTTACTTACCAGGTTACACTGCTAGAACAGCCTTGCACCAGAGACAGCAGAGCTATCCCTCAAGTTAAACAAATCTTTAGTACCAGGCTTCGGACAACATAGCTATCCATCTGGTTAAACATATCTTAAAGTACTGGACCAAGACAGCAGAATCCCTCATGTTAAACATATCTTAGAGTACCAGCCCCCAGACAGCAGAACTATCCCTCTAAACATACCTTAGAATACCATGCGTCCGACAGCAGAGCTATCCCTCAAGTTAACCATATCACAGAGTGGCAGGCCAGTTCGGGCTGGACTGTTCCCATGGGGAGCAGGGTCAAGACTGATTTGCATATGGCTGGGTTCAAACTGGAATGGCCTGGGGAGCAAATAAAACGATGGAGTTAGACCCAAATCTCTGTACTGGGGTGAATGTTTGACATAGTTCAGCATTCTGTCCATCAATGGTTCTTTTTGCCTTTATCCTTCATGTTAAATATGTTTTATGCTATGTTATGTCAAAAAGTTTGTAGAGACATGGTTACTCCAATCGGAGTGTCCCGCACTAGGATTCCAAAACTACAGTGGTCCAATACACATTACTAAGGCATATTTAAGATTGTCTAAAAAGCCAGGTCTTAATTTTTTTCTGAAAGACCACTTCTGAGTGTTCCTGTCTCAGATCGGCCACGAGGGTGTTCCACAGTTTGGCGACCAGAAAACTGAATAAGCGACCTCCCATTCGCGCTCTTTCCACCCTTGGGATTACAGTGAGCACTGCTCCTGTAGACTGGAGACATCTACTAGCATGAGAAGGCTTGATCAGGGGATGGGGAAATCGGGATCCTTTCAGGTTCAGGATCTTGTTACAGAAGTAAAAAGCTTTAAAAGATACTTTTTTCCTGATTAGAAGCCAATGAAGTTTGACGAGTGCTGAGCCGTTCGAAGAGTATCTAGGAATGTTCAGCATCATCCCTGCTGCAGCATTCTGTACTCTTTGAAGCATTCTTAAGCCACCTTGGGTGGCCCCAGGATAAATCACATTAAAATAGTACTGTTTAGAGATCCAAAGGGCTTGGACTACTGTCTTCCTGGCCGCATCTGGGAGAAGACCCAGGATCTTGCGTTGCATTTTTAAGATGCCAAAGCAGAACCAGGCAAGACTGACTATCTGGCTGTCAAAAGAAAGAGTATTGTCAAACCAGATGCCAAGGTTCTTAACTTTCAGTTTAGGAGTTGGGGTGTGCCCCAAAGCATCTGCCCACCATGCACTGAATCAGATCTAGGCTGTTTCCCCAGAACCAGGACTTTGGATGTTTCAGAATTCAGTTTAAGACCGCTGCGGTCCATCCATTCTGCTAACCCTAGCAGATGTGCGCTAAAGCTGGCTGCAGAAGTGCCTTCATCTTGCGTCAAGGTGATCATTAGCTGTGTATCATCAGCGTATGACACAATTTTGATGCCAGAGCGCTCAATCACGTCAGCAAGAGGGTGCATATATAGATTAAATAAGGTCGGGCTGAGAGCTGAGCTTTGCGGCACTCCCTGCTGCAGGGAGAAGACCTCAGAAGTACACATCTATTGGGTCACCTGAAAGGTGCGGTTCTGAAGAAAACATGCCAGCCATCTCAGAGCTAGATCCCCAACACTGTACTGCCAGAGGCTATCAAGAAGAAGGCCATTGGATACAGTGAGAAGGCTGCACTTAGGTCCAGTATTACCAGTGCGGCCGTCTTACCCCCATTAGCAATGAGTCTCAAAGACTCTGAGGCAAGCAGTAGCGAAAATTCAGTGCAGTATTGAGGTTAGAACCCTGATTGGGTCTTGTGCAAGAGCTCTTTATCCCCAATGTACCTCATCAACTACTGATTAACATGTTTTTCCACTACTTTAGAGAAAAACGGGAGCAGGGAGATGGGCCTAAAGTTTTCTAGTTTGGTAAGATCCAATGTAGGTTTCTTCAGAAGAGGTACAACAGTGGCATGTTTGCACTTAGAGGGAATCTGACCGGTCATAAAAAACAGATTGAGTAGTTCACATAGCAAAGGTAGAATGGCCTCCATTCCACGTGCCAGCATCACAGGCGGCGTTCGGCATTCAGTGCCTCTGCTCTGTGAAGATTAAAGTAATGATAACTTCTAACTAGATAACCAACTTTTTATGGACTAACAAAGTGATTTGATTGCGACCACACATTTATGCGGTGTCGCCAATAAGATAAGACTCCAACCAGATGGTGGATTCGTTTACCACTAGTTTTAGTGTGCCGCTCAAAATAGTTTTACTTAAGACTCCAACAGGACGGTGGAATTTCTTCATTAATTTTGTCATGCCCATTTCAAAGACGTCAGCTGAGATTTGGGTCGCTTTTCAATATTTGTACCAATTCTCTTGGTCTGATACTGTTCTCAACTTTGAGCCATACGTGCGATAATAACCCACATAATGATTTGGCTGTCCGCATCTATGTTCTCTGTCCTGAGGAAGTCCCGCCGTGACGCTTGAACTGCGCACACCTTGAGTCGAAACGTCGACGCTCCTTTAGATCATGTCCACCAGTTCCCTCATCCCAAGGCCAAAAATGTCGTTGTTAGGGTCTTTGAGGAGAAACATGTGAAACAGAATTGTGAAAGGACAGATCCTGATTGAATTATTGGATATATGTGTGCCATTTTCATGTCTGTGTATTTCATTCTTCACTTATGATATCACTTTGTCTCTTTATTTCACTTGACTCACTTAAGTCACTTGGGGGCTTATTTACAAGGCCCTTGCGCCACTTTTGCATCATTTTTAACATGGGAAAAGTGACGCAAGGGGCTTGTAAATCTGCCCCTTTATGTTTATATCGATGAAATTATTTTTGTGACAGCCTTATATATAAATATATTTTTTCATAAAATCAAAAAGTGAAGAGTACAAATATTTGAATAATTTGTTTTTCTTTTCTTGCTGTGTTCTTGTTGTTTGTCCAAAACAAAGGGTGGATAAATAATTTTTTGTGACATTATTTCTGAGATACTGAGCAATTGATCTACCCGACAGTACCGACTGTAGATTAAGCATCACAGGTGGGGCAGGATCCAATGGTGAACCAGATTTCACTTTAGATAAAAGGGCATGTAGGTCTGCCGAAGACAAAGGGGTCGATTCCGATTCGGGCCGGAAATCTCTCCGACCGAGCCGGACCCGGAGAGATTTCCGACCGAATCGGACCCGTGCAGTCCAACCGAACGAGTACGATGCGTCCGTATGTTATCGGACACGAGTCGGTCGGACTCCCATTGAACTCAATGGGAGCCGGTCGTACAACGCGTACGCGGGCTCCCATTGCCTCAATGGGTGCGAGGCGGACAAGGGCGCCTCCTACAGCGAGTACGCCGCGAAGCGCTCGCGGCGTACACGCACAGGTAGGGGGACCCTTGGGTCCCCCTGTGTGCGCCTCGCACGGGTACGCGTACTGGGGGTCCGACACGGACCCCCAAAGTACGGCTCCGACAGCGAGTTCGAGTCGGACGGCGCGAGTCGGTCGGAGCGGTCGAGGTGCGCATCGTACTTACCCGGCCGGAAAACGTCTCCATTGCGCGGTGCGAATCGGGTCCGAGCGAGTCGGTCGGAGCGGTTCGAGTCCGAGCGAGTCGGTCGGAGCTGTCGGGACGCCCGGACGAGTCGGTCGGCGACCCGCATCGTACTCGCTCGGCCGGACCCGCGTACGGTTCGGTCGGGAAACAGGCTTTCGCATGGCTTTTTTCCCGACCGAATGGTATTGGGTGCGCCTCCGACCGAGATCGGAATCGGCCCCAAAGTGTTTATGCTAATGAGACCACTGAATAGAGAAACCTTCCCCAGTTGGGGAAAGAGGATCACCTGCCTAGAAATAACTCTGAGCGCTTAGCATCTCTGGTGGGTTGGAGGTCAGTTCCTAGCCCGAGGAGCAAGGCCAAAGATGTGTCAGACAGAAACAGTGAATAAAAAATGATAAACTAGAGAAAATAGTAGAGAAAAATATATATTCAATTTATTCAACATATGACAATTTCAACAAACATAAATAGTTTTTTATATAATAGTTTTAAGTATGTATACATAAAATTCAAGACAACACAAATAATGTCAAGGCAATGATATATGGTATTCTGAAAGTCCCAACAGGAACAAATGAAAATAAGATTCCCCCAACACAATAAATAACGACAAAGACAAGAAATCATACCAATTGCATCCTAACCATCTATACAATCATTCATATCAAAGCCCCATTCATACTACTGTCTTACCAACGCAAACACACAATAAAAACAATTGCATAAATGTGAGGACAGGGACCAGACCATCAGAAATACAGTGGTATAGTGATGATTAATACATTAGATTAAACAAAACATCTCTGGTAAAACCATGGGCTCAAGAACAGCTTACAATCAATGTTATTCAACAGTACATAGATGGCAATGGATGGTAAATAGAATAACATATACTTTGTACAATGAGTAATCAGCTTTTCTTATATTTATACCACTGTATGGTTCCTGTCCAACACAGTGCTGACGCGGGTTTCGGTGTGGGCTAAGGTCTAGCCGTCACCTTCTTCAGGGCACAGATTTATAAGCAATCCAAACAACAAGCTGTGCGGTTCGGGGAAAGAAAGCAGGATATATGTACATCAAATATAAGGTGGGGTCCACGGCTCCATTCTATAAAACACAAAAATGTACTTTGACACATATTGCTCCCTATACGGGCAACCATAAGGACAAATGAGCATAATAAGTAGTGGATAAATAGATCCAGTACCAAAGCCAGAAAAGTGAATAGTGAAGAGAAAAAGATACACGAGTGGCTTCACAGAAGCAGTAATAGACGTCACCATCACCTACTATACAATATGAATAGACCCATGAAAAAGTGAATAAAAGGAGAGCCAGATATGTTTGGTTTCTGCCCATATACCAAAGAGTGGTGCTGGAAGAATCGAAAAGAAAAAAGAAAAATAACGTGCTAATGAAAATATTCTCTTGCATCCAAGGCATGGCTCACAGAACCGAGCCAAACGTCTGGTTGAAATCCGGTAATGAGTGTAGTGAGCCACCCGGCCACTGCACAACATTGTTGCACATACAACTCCCTGGGCCGGGCTCGGACCAGGGAGTATAAATAAACGGCGACGTCAGCGCACGTGGCTGACGGCGCGGAGCTTGCATCCGACTCACTGTGTCCCCTTTATTGCTGCCGCAACGAAGTTAGGCCCTCCACTCCCAGCGATCCCTAGAAGCCGGCTGATACCCCCCAAGCCACACGCCCCTGATAGACAGCCCCCTGCCGAACCCCATAACACTGGCGACGAGGGCGGTGTGCGACCTACACGTGCGTGCCCGCCAACCACGACGCAGACCGGCATCAGCGGAAGGCGCGTGAGGAGAGGCACGGCCCAGCGCGGCCGGTGTGCTGTGGGTGACAACGGGAGGCCCGGAGAAGTGGAGTGCGCGGTAAGACGAGCGTGCGCATGGTGGTGTGGAGCGGCCGTGATTAAAGGCCGGGAGAGACGCCGACGGCGGTGCGGACCGGAGGACGTGCGTGTGCGGCATATCGGGTCGCGCGCATGCGCGAGTGCAGACAGTGCAGCTGGAGCGCTCAGTGAGCGCGTGAAACACCAGTTTTGCTCGAGAGGCCGGTTGGGAGGCGGAAAGTGAGCAGTCTGCAAGGGGGAGTGCTCCCTGGACATTTCTGCAGCCAGTAAAGCCCCAGATTGAAAGGGCAGGGGAGCATTTCCCATATCCTTCTGCAACACGGCGGGCCCCCAAATGAGAGCGAGGGTGCAGTGAGGTGCATTTCTGTTGAAGGTTGGCAGGTCAGACGGCAGTATTCTTGCCAGGAGGAGCGCAGAGAAGAGCCGGGATCCACCAGAAGCACCTGGGGGAGCGCCAGCGAGGAATCGCAGACAAGGCTGCAAGGCAAGAGGGGTAGTGAAGATACCATGTCCGCGCCACCAGCAGCAGCAGCAGCGCCTCAGGATGCGGGGGCTGTTGGGGGCAGGCCCGGACGGATGGCAGTAAAAGCACTCCCGGAGTTTAGCCAACTGGCGGACCCAGCTACAGCGGCGCCAAGGTGGCGAAAATGGATAGGCCAACTGGAAAACTACTTTGTGGCCACGAGAGAGACAGACAACGCTGTCAAACGATCCACGATGCTCCTAATGGGGGGAGATGAGCTCTACGACCTGTTTCAGGACCTACCGGACACGGGAGACGGCAACGACTATGAAAAGGCCGTTAGAGCCTTGAACCGGCACTTTGATCCGCAGGTTAATCCAGACTTTGAACATTTCAAGCTTCGCCAGGCCAAGCAGAGGGAAGATGAGTCGATTGATATGTTTTTCGCACGTCTGAGGAAGTTGGCGAGCACCTGCATTGGAATCGACCGGCAATTCGAGACAAGGGCACAACTCATAGTGGGGTGCAAATCGCTGGAATTGCGAAAGCTGATACTAAGGCAACCAGGAATATCGCTGGATGACATCTTGGTCCTGGGGAGATCACACGAGCTGGCGGATGTCAGAGCGGGAGAGATGGAGTTGGCGCTGGTCAAGAAATCTGGGAACGCCCAACCGTTATATCCAACACCCATCAAGGAGGAAAGGGTGGATGCTATCAGGAAGACGTACTCTAGAGGCGTGGGTTCCAACAGAGGTACGGAGGAGAAACAGAACAGGCCGGGGTGCAGGAACTGCGGACTAGCAACTCATTCCCAGAGGGGATGTCTCAAATGCAACAAGTATGGACACTTTGCGAAGATGTGCCAAGGGGCGGCAAGAACAGGGGCAAGTAGGCCTAAAGGTCCGAGATTCCAAAGGAGCGCCAAAACTGTCCAAGAGGTGGAGGAGCTGGATAGCAGGTGTCAGAAACTATCGGTTGCCGATGACGAAGAAGAGGACAACGTATTTGTGGTATCAAACGTTCGAGGAGCAAACACGACCAGGAGACCCCCACCGTTGTGTCAGATATGGATAGGAGATAATTGCATACAAACACTCATCGACACGGGGGCATCAGTGAACATACTGGACGCATCACAATACAGAGAGCTACGACCCCGACCTCGGTTGATGCCGACCACAGCCAAAATACTCACCTATGGAGGACACACAGCCATTCCTCTACAAGGGGTTATTGATGTTGAGGTCAGACATCGGGACCGAACAACATGCACCAGGTTCTATGTTACCTGCGATAGAGCGGGGTCGCTGTTGAGTTGCCATACGGCGGAGGATCTGGGACTAGTAATGTTTGCACGACATGTACATCAGTCGCAAGTGGAGGAGGTGCTGGCAGAATTTCCGGAGCTGTTCAGAGGTCTGGGGTGCCTGAAGGGAGTAGAGGTCCAGCTTCACATCGATGAAACAGTCAAGCCCGTCGCTCTCCGACACCGTAGGGTGCCATTTCATCTTCGTCCGTTGGTGGAGGCCGAATTGGACCGTCTGGAGAAGGATGGAGTGATTGAAAAAGTAACAGGTCCGACGCCGTGGGTGTCGCCATTGGTGATAGCGCCGAAACCCAAACAGCCCGGAGCCATCCGGCTGTGCGTGGACATGAGATTACCCAACAAGGCGATACGTCGTGAGAGGCACAACACCCCAACGATAGATGAAATCGTGGCGGACTTCAACGGAGCGCAATGGTTCTCCAAGGTGGATCTGAACTCAGGCTATCATCAGCTGGTGCTAGCGGAGAGGAGTCGATATATAACAACCTTCTCGACACACGTAGGACTACGGCGGTTCAAATGCCTGAGCTTCGGAGTATCGTCAGCGGCCGAGGTGTTCCAGGACGCAGTGAGAGAAGTGTTGTCAGGACTGGTGGGTGTAATTAATGTCAGCAACGACATTCTAATCTTTTCCAAGACACTAGAAGAGCACCATGTCCGCCTACGAGCGACCCTGAAGAGACTGGTCGAACAGGGCCTGACACTCCACCGGGCGAAGTGTGACTTCTATGCCAATGAAGTCGAATTCTTTGGATACAGATTCTCGACCAAAGGCCTCCGGGTAGACCCGGCGAAGGTGGAAGCGATCCGAGCAGCGGCCATTCCCCAGACACAATCGGAAGTCAGAAGCTTCTTGGGGATGGCTAACTATTGTGGCCGTTTCATCCCGCACTTAGCAACGCTGTCCGAGCCGCTCCGGAGGCTGACGAAGAAAGATGTGCTGTGGCAATGGACAGAAGATGAGGCCCGAGCATTCCGGAGCATCAAAAATGCGCTGCTCAAAGGAGCCACGGTGGCATATTTCCAACCAGGAACAGCAACAGAGCTCATTGTGGATGCCAGCCCCGTCGGGCTGGGAGCGGTACTCCTCCAGAAAAGCGGGCAAGGTGAATGGGTGCCCATCGCATATGCCAGCAGAGCGCTCACGGCTGTGGAAACAAGGTATGCTCAAATTGAGCGCGAGGCACTGGCAATATGCTGGGCGTGCCAGCATTTTGACATTTACCTTTGTGGACATACATTTACGGTGGTGACGGATCACAAGCCGTTGGTACCACTATTCACAGGCACTGCCCGGAATGGCCATCCCCGAATAGAACGATGGGCTGTCCAGATCCAACATTACCGCTTTGTGGTGGAGTATCGGCCCGGTGCAAACAATCCCGCGGACTACCTATCAAGGCACCCCCTCGCGCCACACGTGGGAGGCCAGGGGGAGGTGGACGAAGGCACAGAATCATTCATACGCCAGATCGTGGAAGAGGCGTGCCCACAGGCGCTATCATTGGAGGAGATCAAAGAGGCCACGGATCAAGATGAATGCCTACAGGCCGTGAAGCGAACTCTCCGAGACCATCAATGGAAATGGTTTCTACCAAGAGCCGGTCAGTTGACAGAAGAAGAACGAGACTACCGGGAGAGCATATGGAGGTGCCGTGAGGAGTTGAGCGAATCCGGCGATGGCCTAATTCTCAGAGGAGCTCGGTTGGTAATACCTGAAAAACTCCAAAAAAGAACCGTCGACCTGGCCCACCAGGGCCACCAGGGAGTAGAGAAAACCAAGGCCCGGCTGCGGTCCAAAGTGTGGTTTCCGGGCGTAGACCGCATGGTAGAAGAAAAGGTGCGGGGGTGCCATGCCTGTTTGATAACCGGAGCTGATACACCGATAAACCCCATCATCACGGAGGGGCCCAGCCAAGTCCCGTGGGCTCAGGTTAGCCTGGACTTCGGAAGTTTTCCTGATGGGAGGTACACCGTGGTAATGGTTGACAGTCACTCCAAATTTCCAGTAGTCGAGGTGGTCACGTCCACGGCGTTTGACTGCATACAGACCGTCCTGGAGAAGGTGTTTTCACTCCTGGGGATGCCCGAGGAAATACGCACAGACAATGGTCCACCGTTCCAGGGGCAAGAATTCAAGGAATATTTGAGACGGCACAGTATCAAGCATCGTCGTGTAACTCCTCAGTGGCCTCAGGCTAACGGGGATGTAGAAAGATTCATGCGGACTCTGAACAAGGCGTTCAGGATCGGAATGGATCAGGCGGAAAACCTGGAGAACTGCCTACACCAGTCCCTAAGAGCGTCTCGCAACACACCGCATTGCACCACCAAGTGCGCCCCCAGTGACCTACTCATGAACCGAGCTGTGCGGGACAGTTTTCCCACAAGTGATCAATGGGCGCCCGCTGTGTTGGACTCTGAATGCACCCAAGCTAGGCGGCGACGTAACAATGACCGAGCCAGTCGGAGAAGTGGGGCTCGCCAGTCAGCCATACAAGAAGGGGACTACGTGGTGGTAAAAGATCGGCATCCCGGGTCGAAGTTCCGCACCCCCTACGAACGAGAACAATGGAAGGTGGTGCAGGTGAAAGGGTCGATGGTAACTGCGAGAAGAGGGGCCCAGCAAATTGCACGCAACGCTTCGTGGTTCAAGAAAGCACCAGAGAGGAGAATGCCAGAAGCCGGGCCGGTGAACTGGCATGAGGGTGAAGAGTTCCAGTCGGAGGAACAAGGTGAAAGTGGAAACTTCTCAGGGGAAAGAAGAGATAGAGAACGGGGCGAACAGGTGGAGGCCAGCACTGGGCTGCGGACACCAGCGAAGAGGCACCCGAGAATTCCCGAGGCAGTCAACGTTACGAACTGAGGGGCAACCCCAAACCCAGCACTAGACTGCGGGACTTCCTGTGCTGAAGATGGAGACAAGAACTTTAGCTATCTAGAGACAAACAGACCATACACGAACTGTTAGAAATGTTATTGTTGTGTTCAGACTGTTGGCATCTTCACATGTTCCGTGGGATAGATGGAATGTAGTGAGCCACCCGGCCACTGCACAACATTGTTGCACATACAACCCCCTGGCCCGAGCTCGGACCAGGGAGTATAAATAAACGGCGACGTCAGCGCACGTGGCTGACGGCGCGGAGCTAGCATCCGACTCACTGTGTCCCCTTTATTGCTGCAGCAGCGAAGTTAGGCCCTCCACTCCCAGCGATCCCTAGAAGCCGGCTGATACCCCCCAAGCCGCACGCCCCTGATAGACAGCCCCCTGCCGACCCCCATAACAATGAGGAGCAGGTTTGGGTGGGGTCAAGGCTGGTGTGGAACAGAAGTAACAAACCACATAGTCAATCAAAAGACCCCTCGCTCGTGCCTAAATTTAGAATAATCTCGGTCCCAAAACATAGCATGGGGCCGACAAGAATGCTGTACATAGCTACCTCGTATGTCTAGAGTCTCTCTTCCCGGCAGCGGGGTAAAAAGATTCAAAGATAAGGCCGGAGATTTTAAAGTTGGTTCCAGGGAGGCCCAGCGTTTGGATAAAGGCAAGGGTCAAAAGGTTGATGCAGCGATCAGGGCCTTTAAAAACAAAAGAAAAACGGTGAATAAAGTGTCTAAAAGATTCAATTACCGTTATCTTGAAATGCCCAAAGTAGTCAGGTCAAAGAATTCAAATAAGACCGATAGACAAATCAAAGAATCCATATAGATAAAACGGGGAAAACTAGTGTAACAGAGACTCTCAGCGAGATTCCTATGTATGCAAGCAAGAAACTATAACAGAATCGAGCCAAAGGGATCCAAATAAGTGCCCCGGAGAGCCGATAAGCTTACGTAGCACGATGGGGTTCCGCGTCCTCCAGAGCGTGTCTGGGGCGGGAACCACCTTTCCTTCCCCCGAGTATGGCCGGACCTCAAGATCAGGAGAGAAGGTCGTCGGACGAGAAAGAATGAAAGTCTATGAAAGTCTGGAAGTCTTTGAAGGATACAGCCTCTCCGAACTCGGCGTCTCGATGGCGCGATCAGCGGGTATGACGGATTCAAAAAGTCACGTGAGTGGGGTCCGGAACGCGGACTTTAAATACTGGTCCAGATCAGGTGACCCGCTCAGAGCAACGGGCTGGAACGTCTCACCGCAACAGAGGAAAAATCCGGCGGCCATAAGGGAAGTATAGAGTTGTGTGTATGTAATCTAGAACAATACGGCGCGAACCAAGCCGGGGTTGTTTATTTGAAAAAGATTAAATAAGGATATGGTCCGAGTCCACTAAATCATTCTACTGATGGTAATATCATGATGATAGGAATCAAAGAAATCCTGCTCCAAACACCATCTTGTACTAGAACGGGGTAAAGCAGGCAGTAAAAAATTTGCTCCTATCTGTGTATCTGCACAGAGTCACTGGGTCACTGAATAAGAGAAGACAGATGCCGATCGGAGCCAAAAAGAATCTGATAGTACATCAAGACAGGTGCAAGATGTACCAAGCCCCAAGCAAGCAGTAGGGTCGTCTGTAAAAGACCGAGGTATAAGGCACAAACAATTGACCCAAATGGAGAAATGGGGCTAAGTCATAGAAGATATAGAAGAGCTCCACACAGGCGCAAAAGGACCTGAAAGAAAGGAACAGAGCTCAAGGGGAGCTAATGAGACCAACCACCAGAACAGATGGTAAGGACCATGTAGCAAAATTTTAAATCTCTCTAACTTCATTCGGGAAGGAGGCATAAATCTTTGCAGTCTTCTGAGAAAAATTGCACAATCTGATTGCAGTTATCTGCCGAGAGAGTGATAGAGGCAAAAACTCGCTCCAAGCAGGATAAGGGTTTCACTATCCGAAAAAACTCTTGTGAAGAATTCTGAGCATGCTCAATCTTCTGAGCGTAAACTGACTTTGCGTGTGCCTAATTTGTTTATGATATTCTTTTAGGAACTAGAGGTATTTAGATTTATGCAGTGTACTGTAATTCTTGCACCATAGATGTTCAAGGCGTTTGCAGGTCCTCTTCATAGAAAATAGTTCATCACTAAGGGCATTCCGCTGAAGGCTTAGAGCGAGCAGCACTACAATTTTTCATGGGCGCAATGCAATCCAAGGCCTCACTAATCCAAGTTTCTACTCTTTCTAGAGAACCAGGTCTCGGACAGCAGAGCTATCCAGCAGGTTATACAGAGGTCATAGGAGCAGGCAGTAACCCCTGGTGCTGGTGCATGATGGACAGCAGACAGACTCTCCAGTTAAACAAGGCTTTTAGTGCTGTGCCTCAGACAGCAATGGTATCCCTAGGGTTAAACATATCTTAGCGTACCCGACCTTAGACAACAGAGCTATCCCCCAAGTTAAGCATATTTTAGGATACAATGCCTTAGACAGCAGAGCTATCCCCGGATTAAACATATTTTAGAGTACCAGGTCTTGGACAGCAGATCTATCCTGCAGGGTATACAGAGGTCATAGGCCCAGGCAGTTGCCTCTGGTGCCAGTGTCTTCCTATGTCACGCAAATAACAGCTTTGCATGATAGACAGCAGACAGACCCTCCAGTTAAACAAGGCTTTTAGTGATGTGCCTCAGACAGCAATGCTATCCCTCAGGATAACCATGCCTAAGAACATCAGGCGTCATGCAGCAGACCTCCATCTGGTCCTAAAGATGGTCCAGGCTCGGTCTCTGACAGCAGAGTCTTCCTCCAGTCCAATTTATCTTTCAGGCTCAGGCCTCAGACAGGTGCGCTGTCCAAGAAGTTACATGTGCCTGTGCATTACCCCGAAGTGTCAATATTATGAACTGTGAGCAGCCAGGAGACCCAAGGAAAGAGAAAACAGACTCCTGTTTCAGTAAAAGGCAAGAAAGCAATGTCTTCCTCTACAAAACACCGGGCAAGACTTCACTTGTCACACAGACAAGTGTTTACCTCGAATACTGCTCACTAGTGCACAGATCGAAAGATACCTCCTCCCTTCACAAACAAACATGTCACGATGCCCGGCAGATCAAACGCCACCAAGTCAAATGAAGCCAGACTGGACAAGCATGGAAATGACCCACGAAAAACTACATCAAGAGACATTTCCACGCCGCAGAGTGGAAAGAAACACACGCACGGGAGACTTAACCCGGTCTCAGAGTGATCTGGTTGATTGCCGAACTACACGAGACACCGGAGAAGCACACAAAGGGGGAGATTTACTAAGATTTTTTGCAAATCGGCGCAAAACCTTTTTTTCCCCAATTTTCTTTTCTGCAATAAACTTGTTTAGCGCTGGAAATAATGGAAAAGGAATGTGAAGCAGCGGCTGCTTTGTATTACTTTGCACCATGGGGGCGTACTAAGGTTGGTGCATGGGCGTTCCCATGCAACCACCCAAGGTTTCTCACGCTAAATCCAATTGACTAAATAAAGTAGATTGGGTTTAGCGTGAGAAAACGGCGCCCTTTTCAAGTAGGTGCAAGGACGGAGAAATGGTTTCATTTCTCCTTCCTTGTCCAAATTTGCATGTGTGCTGCACTTTAGGAAAATGGTTAAAGTGGATCTGTGCATAGTATTTTGTACTGGAAGGGTTCCTTCCAGTACAAAACCTATGCTAGACTCACAGAGACACCCTTGTACCATGGCGCAAAGGTGTCTCCGTGGCGCATGGCAGTTGATTTCAGCACTGGCGCTAGTGAGAGGGGAGGAGAGTGCCTTATTTTAGTAAATAGAGCGCTCTCCTCCGCTCTCCTTTTCACGTAGAGCAGCGCGGCATTTGCAGCTGCTGCAGTGCGCTACGTGAAAAAATAGTAAATCTGCCCCAAAATGTACAGCACACTCATCCCTACAGGTGCAGACTTCACCAACCCATGGGAGTGTGCACTGCTGCAGGACGCAAACTCCACACTAATTGCAACAAGGCCGTGCCCGTGAGTGTGCCGCACGACTGGAGTGCAGACACCTCACACCACACTACACGTACACAGCAGCAACGTGTATTACCAAAGTGTGAGAACTGTGATCTTGGGCACAATGGGGACGGGTTAAGTGAGTGTGGGCGTAGCTAAAAAGAACAACATATTCTGTGTAACTATTGTGTTGGTCTTTCACTTACAGGTTACTGCACATAAAATATAATGATGACAAACCTTATATGAAAACTAGATGTAAGTTAAAATAATCTGTGGGAAATGCGTTCATTTGGTAGGAAAACTCAGCTGGTTAACGTAATCACTTAAAGTGGTGCACTGGGGAACAAATGCGTGTGTATTTATAGTGTTGTGAGGTCTCAGTCTGTGACAGAAACTGGTAACACCTTTACGTTTCCTCTTAAAATGAATAACACTTTGTCACCATGATACTTAAAATTATTCTAGCAATTAAAGCCCACACTGACTCCCAAACAGCCTTTAGATTTGCTGACTAACCAATTGCACACCTTTACATTTCTCTCAGGTGCCAAGCACCTGGAGAGAAGGTGTGTTTCTCTTGGTTGTTGTGTGCATCTTTTCTGCCTCTCAGTGTAAGAGACCACCCCCCAAAATACGCTTGGGAAATTCGTTCCCAATAGACCCTACCCACTTCTACCTCAGATGGCAAGTGATATGGAACCCGCTACTCGTGAACCACGTGACCATCTCTTACGCAGGACTCCGCACACAAATGTCCTCGCCACAAAAACCTGTGGACGTCCACCCCCTGGAACACAACAAAAGGTGTTCTTTTTTGGGTCGCCTGTAGTCACAGTAAATTCACACCCACCCGTCCCACTAGAAGCAGGGCCACCTGCCCGCTCAGTCTCCCACGTGTCATCACCAGGCCTGCCCCCACCAGGCAGCTCCCCTGAGGTGGCTCCTTGCCTCGTCTCCTCTTAGGGAGCAGATATCTGAGTACACATTGTGGTGTGTTCCCCTTTCAAGGAGAATCTGCAGAGTTCTCCAGGCCATTCCACTGCACTTCGAGCCAGGCGATACTCAGTCCAGATGCGCGTTGCAGAATAGAGGCTCTGCAGGGTGGAGGCACTGGAGAATTATACATTACCCAAGATGGCACCAGCTGCAGAGACTTGAGGGGTCCATCCGGAAGATGCCAGTGGGAGACGAATTTGTGACATTTATCATATATTTCTTCTGTACACCTGTATGAGGTTGGCTTAGTATATGGTGCTCACTTATGTAAGTGTAGCACCCTGCAATAATCCAGACAACCCTTATGGTGATTTTAGTGGTCTTAGACAACTTTAGAAAGCTTTCTAAGTGGTAGCTGAGGAGAGCAGCCTTGAGGCTTAGTCCAGAAGGAGTGTAAAGCAGCTTGTTTTACCAGTACTTAATCTTATAGTGTAGGTTAGGTGAAAAAGAACCACACAGTGTAATTATAAAAATATATATTTATTATAAACACTCACTAACACATTGAAATATCTCCTACCCAGAGATATAACCACAATACACACAATACTTTGGTAATAGAACACATAAGTATCACAAATACACAGTGCTCTCAAGGGGGATACCAAACCATATACTAAAATAGTGGAATGCGAACCACGACCTAAGTCGAGACTGGACCCAGAAGACATAGAAATGCTGGGGACCCAAGAAACCACCCAAGGTAAGTACCCAGGAACCCCATGGAGGCAGTGTGCAGATTGGGAACACAACCGCATGCTCAATACAAGTCAATGGGTAAGTCGCGATCGCAGTTTTTAAGAAGAAGGACCCTTCCTAGAGGACCCTGAAGAAACCCAGTGGAAGATGGAAGGTTGGAGAGTCACCCCACCCGTGAATACCCCGGGAACCACGATACCTACATCAGGGAAGCCGGTGCATAGGTGCGAAGTGACGACGGAAACCGGCCTAGACCACAATGGGGGACTTCAGTGAAGATGCCGCTGGCAAAGAAGGCGAAAGAGTCCAGTGGAACCCAAAGGTGGATTCAAGATGAGAGGTACCTACAAGCAGAGGGGACAGAGTCTATGTCACTCAGGAGTGACCAGAAGGCACGGAAGACGAATGCCCACCGAAGTCGGAGATGCAGGAGAGTTGACGGTGCCCTTGAGGTTACAGCTGTGTGGACCAGGCGATGCTGTGGAAGTCCAGGAGCCACTTACAAGCTGTCCCACGTCAGATGTCAGGAATCAGGGGGTCAGTGTCCGTCAGGAGCACCAACAAGCCTTGGTAACAGCAACCAACATAGTGTGCAAAAAAGGTGCGGAGTCGGGACCAGCAAGGTCCAAGTGACTCACCATGAGCAGGTAAGTCAGAGCATGCCCCGAGCAAGCAGGAAAGACCACTGGAGCCAAAGAAGACCCTCGAAAGGACCCACGGGCCGAAGGCACAGGAGTCGCAAGAGGACCCCGAGCAGCTCACCAAATGATGAAGTCCCTCAGTGCAGAGGATGCGGTGTAGGGGAAGATCTTAGTTGCAGGAGATGCTTGAGGCTGGAGCTTCTTGGAGCCCGAAGATCTCTGGTGAAGAGAGTCAACAAGCCTTGGCAACGGCAAGTTAATGCGGTGCACAGGGGTACTGCTCCGGCGGTTCCAACGAGGGATACTGGCTTCAAACTTGCTGTGAAGACAGTGGAGGCCTTGAGGGAGTTACAGAACTACCACCTGTGTTGCAGAACCTTTTGGAGTCCATAGGAGCTCAGGAACAGCAGACCGGTCAGCTTCATTGCGGTGCCTGAAGATGCAGAGAAGTGACTCCTTCACTTCAAGGGAGATTCCTTCGGGTGTCTTGGATGTCCACAGGCCTGTAGAAGAACCTGTATGGAGCACAGGCACAGACGACACAGAAAACTAGCAGGACGATGAGACCAGGAGCAGCAGGAGTCTTCTCAGTTGCAGTCTTGGTTCCCAAAGCAAAGTCCAGCGAAGTCCAAAGTGCCCAGACGGTTGAAGATGAAGTGGTTTCGGATCTGAATCTTGTCCCACAATGAATCTAAGGAACTACCCAGAGGTAAGCCCTTAAGTACCCTAAGGAAAGGGTTGGGACGATTCAGGGGACCCTCCCACAGGAGGGGCTGGACAGTGGGGAGGATTCTCCCATGTCCTTTTTTCTAGTTTCACGCCAGAGTGGGAGCCAATGACTCCCTGAGCTGGTTTAAAATGGACTATGCAAGGAGGGCACCAAATGTGCCCTTCAAAGCAGTCGAGTGGTGTTGGCAAGAGCCCCACCCTGTCACAATACACTAAGTCCTGTCTGGGAGGTGGTCACACCTCCCTGTGACAGGAAACCTATTGTCTTGCCTTCCCCTGCTGAGCTTGGCTCAGCAGCAGGAGGGCAGAATCGTGTCTCTGGTCGGCAGCAGCCATAGTTTGCTGTCCCGGTCTAGAAGACTGGTACCGGGAGCAATGAGGGCCTCCCGGAGGAGCTTTACATTGCATGGAATAATACCTCCAACACCGTCCAACATTTTTGATACCAAACACGACAGGGTTGGTTACAGCCAGTTTAGAGTTAGCCATCGCGTAATGACGCATGGCCACTCTATATATATCGTAATGGCTGATACACTTACAACCAAGGAGAATGGACTCCGTGCATTTTAGGGGTGTCCTGCTCATGCAGGGGCACCCTCACACTTATAACCAAGCACCCCGCCTTCAGGATTAAAAGGCCTGCCTTAGGGGAGACTTATAGGTTTTAAGTGCAGTGAACTCAGATATAAGGAAACATCTGTCGTAAGTGGTGCTAGCACCAGCTTACACAGGCTGCAATGGGAGGCCTGTAGTCACAATTTGAGTGGTCTCCCATGGGTGGCACAATACATGCTTCAGCCCATGGGGGACCCCTGGTGTACCTATGCCCTGGGTACCTTATTACCATATACTAGGGACTTACAGGGTTACATCAGCAGCCAATCTGGGGTGTACCTAAGTACTCACCATGTCCAATTTAGGGAAGAAGCACAGAGACTGGGGTCCTGATTAGCAGGATCCCAGTCAGACTAGTCAGAAAAATATAATGACACCAGCAAAAAGTGGGGGTGACCATGAAAGCAGATCCTACTTTCCTACACTACCCCTCGCACCCTGCACTGCAGACAGAAGGTGCGACCAGAGTGGTGTTAGAGTACACTTTAGATGTTCTTCTGGGTCTTTTAATGTTCAAATTTAGAACATTAAAAGACCCACATTACCAGTCGCCGGTTGCTACATGGGATTGCTATATGGGATGCTGCTCAGGACAACTACCAGTGGGTCAGTGTTTCCGGACCTGAAGTTACCAGGACCATAAGCACCAGACCCAGTTAATCAGGTATGGCCTCCTGCCCAGTAAGACTGTAGCTGGATACGGGCTGCAGACAGAGAGACAGCCAGGCCCCTATCTGCCCCCTTCAACATCATGAAGCGGGGAACAGAATCCCCACCCCAGGCCAGGCCACAGCCTGGCATGCCATAGCCATCCTTCTTACCCAGACCCTCACTGACCCCCCTGCATCCCTTTACTACCAGCTTAAAGCATGTAGTCAGTGGTAGCGCAAAAGTGTCAGCTATTTGACTTACAAAAGGGAATTGCTTGCAGAGAAGGTGTTGGTATACTCAGGTCCGCATATTAGTCCCCTATTTCAGGAGGAATAAATTGTAATCCTCTTTATTTGGTGTGGGGATGCCTGCCAGAGGCAGATCTTCCACCCCGATATCTCCACAGCAAATAACAGGCACTGGTAATGAGGCCCTTATATACGAGAGACATCGCTGAAGAGAATGACGATTCTCCAATTATCATACAGAGAGAATCTTGATTTCATTAAAGACAACGGAGGCTAACATTATAATACTTTTATTGCTGCCCCACATGCAGCCCTTTAAAGAACACATTACATCATGAATAAAAACATTCCATTAGAACAATATATAACGTCATGGTAATTAGGCATCATCCTCTTAGAGCTGCGACGGAGAGCCATAAATTCTTTAAATTGACTTTTTCTACTCTAAATGCATTGATAATGAAGCAATTCTCACAAAGACGAAGTGTCTAAAAAAATGGAGAGAAAAAACTGGTAATTCCGATTTATTCGGAGTTAAATACTCACAAATATTTACAAATAAATTAAGAAGCTATTACAAACTATATAGGGCCAGATGTATCAAGAATTTCTTTTACGATTCTTAAATAGCGAATTTTACTGATTCGCTATTTAAGAATTGCAAAATGCAATGTATGTAGGATTTGCAAAAACATTTGCGATTCCTACATATTCCTTACTAGCGAATCGCAAATTGCGATTCGCTATTAAGGAATACCAAATAGGTACTCGCAAATTGCGCATGCAATTTCAAGGGTGCAAAAAGGCCATCCTGATGCACCCCGAAAAAAGGTAAGTATGCACAAGTGGCGCACATACATCTATGTGCGCCACATGGCACTTAGAAAAATGCAAAATGTGCATTTTTCTAGGAATTTGCAAATGACCACGAACTTGAAGTTGGTGGTAATTTGCGATTCCTTAAAGCCAGGTCGCAATTTTTTCTTGCTTCCTGCATTGCATTTAAGGAATCGCAAATTGCGATTCCCTAAATGCATTCGTAAAATAGGTAATCGCATAAATTGTGATTCCCTATTTTGCGAATGCCTTCTAGGATGATACATCCCAAAAGGCTTTTTACCGTTCGCAAACGGGCCAATTCGCAGAATTGGCCCGTTTGCGAACGGTAGAACGCTTGATACATCTGGCCCATAGTGTTATACTTCAGATTTATTACAAACTACATAGACATAATTCAATTAAAGTCTGTTTCTAAACCAAATACATTTTAGTCATTCTCCACCAGGGTGTGGTGGGTGGGATAATGTTAGCCTCTGTTGTATTTAATGAAATCAAGATTCTCTCTGTATGATAATTGGAGAATCGTCATTTCATTAGAAGACCGGAGGCTACCATAATGAATGTTTAAAGCTTTTTAACGCTGTACTGCTCACATGCTCCACAGGTCTAAGTTAAAACTGTGCAAATGTGGATGCGTTCGACCAGCCCGCGGCTTTTAGGATATCAGAGAGGGATCCTCCGGCCCAGAATACCTTACTGGCCATTGCTCCATGGGATGAGTGTGCCCCAAATTTTGACAAATCTATTCCCGCTTCCGATATTATTAATCTAACCCATCTAGCATGTAGCTGTAGATACTGCTTTATATGGTTTAACAAATTAAATTAATAGTTGGTCTTCATCATTTAGTCTAACGTTATACGTTACTTTTTCATGCATTTTCATGCAATCTACCACACATAGTTTTTACAATCTGGAAAACAGGGATAGAAATGCTTTCGGTCATAGTTTTGGTCCTTTTCCATATTTCAAAATGCACTCCATCTGGAGAGTAAAATCTATTAGATATCTCTAACGCTTTAACATCTGAAATTCTTCTAAAGGATATCAGACAGAGTAAGGTTACTAGTTTAGTTGATAGTTGTTTTTTTGAAAGAGAAGAGTTGTCGGGCCATGTAGTAAATAGATCAAAAATGAGGTTAACATTCCATAGAGAATCGTACCTGGTCTTGGGGGGACGTTTAAGTCTAATTCCCTTGATTATCCTGCGGACCAGAGAATCTGAACCAATAGAGTAGTCATTTATTAATCAATGGCCTGCCGATATGCCTGATCTATAACAGTTGATTGTTCTATAACATAGGCCTGAATTAAATAAGCCTGCGAGGTAGTTTGCTACATCTACTACAGGAGCGTCCACTGGATCCAAACCCTGTTCCAGGCACCAACTACACCATTTTTTCCAAACCCCAGTGTATCTTCTCCTTGTTCCTGGTGCCCATGACTCATCCAGTAGATCTTTAGCCTCTCCTGAAAGACCTGAGTATCTCTTAGATTTCCTGAAATCTTCCAAGCAGGAAGGTTCAAGTTTCCTTCTAGAAGGAGAGGTTGTTCCTCTCCTTCCTTTCCTTGAAGAAGACCACTGTTCCCGGGGATTAAACGTGGGATGTCTATTGCTAATTCCATCGTTTCCGGGAACCAAACTTGGGTATTCCAGAATAGAGTAACTAGTACTATTTTGCATTGTTCTGATCTGACTTTCAGAAGAACTCTCTGGATTAGAGCAAATGGGGGGAATGCATTGTGAGAAGGTGGCTTGGTATATGCTGTCCACTAGTTAAAGTGGGCACCCTGTACCAATCCACACAACCCTTATGATGTATGAGGTCAAAGATAACCTTTATGAACGCTATCCTAGTGGTAGCTGTGGAGAGCAGCCTTCAGGCTTAATCTTGAAGGAATGTAAAGCAGCTTGTTTTACCAGAATATCACCTCCTGAATGACTAAATGAAGGAGAACCACACAGTAGTTATATAAAAATATGTATTTATTAATATAACACTCTCTACTATCCTCTACATGAGGGTAGAACACAAAGCACACAATACTGGATCAATAGAACAGTTGTAAGTAGCACAATACACAGCGGGCTCCAGGGGTGGACCGAACCATATACTAAAATAGTGGTATAACAATCACGACTTGACTAGACACAGTGCCTAGAGCACGTAGAATAGCTGGGACCTCAAGGAACCACCCAAGGTATGACACAGGAGACCCACGGAGGACGGGTGCAGTGAGGAAACACGACTGCGTGCTCCGTACAACTCTATGGGAAAGTCGCGATTGCAAAGTTAAAGTTTAAGGACCCTTCTAGGAGGACTTCGAGCAAACCCCTCGGAACTTAAGAGTTTAAAGAGCCACCCCACCTGTGGATACCGTAGTATTGGAGTTACCTAACCCAGGGAAGCCGGGTGCATAGGTCTGAAGTGGCGTCGGAAACTCCAGTCGTTCTCTACGGAAAGAAGTGAAGAAGTGCTGCTGCCGTGAAGGTGAAAAGGGTCCGATGGAATACAAGCCTGGATTCTGGATGGAAGGAACCTGAAAGCAGAGGGGACAGAGTCTGGGTCACTTCAGAGTGACCAGGGGCTCGGGAGACGAATGCCCACCGATGTTGGGTGCTTCAGGTGCGAATAAGGGATGCTTGACTCTGCAGCCACGAGGACCAGGAGACATCGAGGACAACCAGGAGCCAGAGGTGAGCTGTCCCACGAAGGATGTCGAGTGCTGAGGGGTCGGTGTCCGGCGGGAGCACCAACAAGTGTTAAAAGCAAAACGATAATCATGAACATTACCTGCGCCATCTTGTCTGGTGGAATTCTATGTGCACATAAGTTGCAGTCATTTTGATCTATCACAGCCATTTTGTACTCTGTTGGTCACCTTTGTTTCACCCTGCCCTTACTAGCATCCCTCTGACCCTCTGACCGACCTGGTATGTGTGCTGGGGGCTATAAACTCTATTGCCACAACAAACCTCAGCGCCACTTGCTGCCACAAACTCGTTTTTCCTCTCATCTCTGTTTTCAGGCAAACCTTTGGACACTCTACCCCTCACTGCACCTAGTTACACAAACAGGTTCCAAACACCAAAAAGACTCTTGCAACATGATTTATTGCACTCTAAACAGCAAGACTTGTTGTTACCAACAATGGGACCTGTTTTTATCAACAGAACGGAGTCTTAGATCTGGCCGGTCTCACATGTTTTAGACCCTGAAGCAAGGTCCAGCTGCAAGATAAGATTGTCTGTTTGACCTGGGTGGGAAGAGAATTACTGTTGGGCTTGTGTGACAACCTGCCCGGGGCGGGGACCCCAAGCTTGTGTAACCATGGTAATGAAACAAATGCATTGTGTCAAACCTGTATAAAAGGAAGAGCCAAAGGAGTATCAGCAGAGCACTTCCCTCAGACATCCCAGTGTCTGCAGTTGACGTGATCTCCTCATGAGAAATAAACCTTTTTCTTGTCTTCCAGTTTCCAGCGTTTGCCTCATTATTTTGATAGCGAACCCAAAGTGAATTAGAGGTGGAACCCTGCACCGGGCAGCATTGAGGGTCTTAGAAGACTCGCTGACTTTCACAAATTGGCGCCCAAACGTAAGGGCCCATCAGCGACGCGTGGGTCCGGTAGAGAGGTCCTAACGACGGAGTGACCGACTAAACGATTGGGGTATACCTGCCTGAGAAGACCCTTGTCTGGCTGCCGATCAACTGAACTTCACCGGTTCCGAACGGACCTCTCTCGAGTGACCTGCGGTCCTGACTGGGACCTTAGAGGAACGCCGCATTGATTGTTGGAGTGAGAGGACAACCAGGCGCTGGAAGGGGAAGACGAAGAACTGTCCATACGGTCCGGGTAAGGTCGTGAAAATCGACTTAAATTGATTGACTGATTGAATAGTTTGATTGAAATACTAGTATTCCTTTTTTTGATATTGAGTTATTTGCGACAGTTCCCTGCTTGCAAACAACGAAGAATAGGAATATTCTCTCTCTTTGAAGGCAGCGAAGGACAGGTAGTGCAGACTTTTTGTCTAAATTGATTGATTGAGATATTCATTTTTGACCGATAAATACGTCATGCCTGTTGTCTCTAGATTGTTTGATTGTAATTGTTTTGGACCCGTCCGTTCGTTAGAGGTCAGTCAGCCGGCACCGCCGGAAGGCACCCCTAACAAGGACATGTACGTAAAGTATGGATTAGCCAGCGTAGCTTATAGCAAACTATGGCATAAATACACTAGGAAGGACCGGATAAATCAGTGGCCACTGACGGGATCTTTCGATCCCGCTAAAATAGAAACGTTAGAATTAGCTCTCCACAAAAAGAAAACTAGACCAGCCATGTTTGACAGTTTTGGTTTATGGCGAAAAGAGGCAGCTCAAAGAAAGAAAAGGGACAAAGCTAGACAAGATAAAGAAACGCAAAAATCAGCTTACCAAGCCTGTAAAAGATTAGAAGAAAAACTAAAAGAAAAGGAAATCGATAAAAAGGAACAGGAATCAAAAATATCAGGTCAATGCCCTGTTAGAACGCCCTCGACTCTTTACCCCAAGTTACCAGCAAAACAAAGGGTAGATGATGATTTATTGTTAGGTCCCCCAATCATATACATGCCACCCCCTTACGCCCCTACTCATCCCGTAGTACAACGCCAGGACCACCAAAGTATAGCCGGAGATGGCACGATCGCCTCAGTCTCCACCGCCTCTGCTCCCACCGTGTCACCCACACCAAATGCCTCATCAAAGGATACAGTAGTAGAGGTAGGATCAAAAGAAAAAGGAGCGCCCAGGGTCCCGCGATTAAGTAAAAATGAGCGAGCAGGCATTGATAAAATAGTTAAATCCCTCATAGATAGGAAGGAGACAGAAGAGTATGTAACTGACGTATGCAACTCCTATGTTGAAAACCGCAAACGATACTTTATTGTACGTCTCTGTTACCACACTCTTACTGCATATGAAGAGAAGTACCAAGATGTAGGGCCCGAGCGGCTAGTGGCTCTCTATAGGAAGGTAGACACCGGAGATGAAGGCGACAACGATGTTACAGAACTCTTTTCATCCACACTGGAGGTATTCCGTCACCTCGTGGAGCAAGGACGGATAGATAAGGACAGGACATCTAAGATAGCAGGACCCCCGGTGGAAAAACCAGATAGCATGATACCGATCAAAGAAGCTACCCCTTATTGGGTACCTCCTAGAGGACAAGGGACTCATGACGATATGAACCATCAAGACGCTAGAGGAAGGGTGGTCTACAATTGGGTGTATCAACCATGGGACAGACAGGACATTTTGACGTTCCGTAAATCTTTACCGGATTTACGAAAGAACCCCACCGCCTTTTACACCGAGCTAGGTACCGCTCTGGGATCAACAATAATGACACTTGCTGACATAGACTTGTTCTTCGGGTTATGTTTGCCAGCAGATGTGTGGAAACAGATTAGGAAAATAGACCATACCGAACTGCTTGGTCATACCTGGGAACAACTCAACACATTAGATAAACAGCGGAACCCTGGTCAAAAACCGGTTAAAGCAATATTGGACCTCCCTGACAAAATAGTGCAGAAAGTGAAAACGCTGATCCCAGAGAAAAAGATAGACTGGTCCATAGTAACCGCGTGCCGTCAGAAACCACAAGAGGATGTCTCAGAGTATTTCTCCAGATTTGAAACGGTGTTCTCCGATTACAGTGGACAAGACATGTCCACCGCAACCGGACATCACTTATTTGTGCAGAACTATGTCAAAGGACTACTGCCAGATGTATCCCAGAAATTACAAGCCAGCGAAAGTAGTTGGGCAGCATCTAAACCGGCGGCCATTCTCCAAATGGCCCAGTACTATGAGCATCAGAAAAACGAAAATGACAGGGCTACAGAAAGGAAAAAGAAGGACTTGAAGGAAAGGGTAATGGTAGCACAACTCCAGGGGCGAATACAGGAAGGGAGCAATATAGGGGAGGATACCAGCAGAATACCCCTAGAGTACAGCCACCTAGAAACAATTCATCGACATCATATGTAGGATGCCAAGACCTAGGACAGGATCAATGTGCATTTTGCAAAGAATATGGACACTGGAAAACCCAATGCCCGGCTTTGTTAGGAGCTGGTAGGGGCAGAGGGGCGAGGGAAATAGCAAGTGGACAGAGAGGAAGAGGACGTGGGAGAGGGTACGCGAGTGAAGCAAGCGAGGAAAGGCCAGGAAGAGTGAACACATTTGACCATCCCAAACAGAATCAGTACCAACAGACAGATTATGACAATACGTACGACTTTGCATAGGACAGCCAGGGGCAAGTTAGGGATCCAGTCGAGCTCTATGTTTATCAGCAAGGCCCTTATGTTACCGCTGAGGTCCTGGGCACAAAGTCGCCATTTCTGGTAGACACGGGAGCAACACGTAGTGCACTATCCAAACGACTGATTCCAAGGGCACCCTTGTCAGGCTCACATGTGACCTCAATAGGATTTGACGGTACGCCCTCCACCAACCCTTTGTCCCGACCGATCCCTTTTAACCTTGACAACAATAGCGTCGAAACGACATTCCTCCTCTCTTCCAACACCCCAGACGCCATTATGGGTCTCGACCTTTTGAAACACTTCCATGCGACTATCAGATGCTCACCAGACGGAGTGCGTGTCGTCCTGTATGACAACCCCCAGCGCCATAGAGAGAACCCTTCTCAGCACATGTTTCCCATCTCTGAGACTGACGCATCCCTACTGGACACTTTGCCATCACACTTATGGGCTAGGGCTGATTCAGACGTAGGACGAATGATGATTGACCCAGTACACGTAACAATACGGCAGGACGCAACCCTACCGAAAGTACCGCAGTACAAAATATCGCCAGAGGGTGAGAAGGCAGTGACAGAGATTATACACTCTTTGGTAGAGGCAGGGGTGGTAGAGGAAGTAGTGAGCAACGTTTGTAACAGTCCCATACTACCGATTGTAAAGAGACAGGGAGAGGGAGACGGAAAAGCCTACCGCTTCATCATTGACCTGCGGGAGATAAACAAAATCGTAGTGCCACAATACCCAGTAGTTTCCGACATCACGACAATTTTGACTTTAATCCCCTCCACTGCCACCACCTTCACTGTAATTGACCTAAAAAACGCATTCTTTTCCATACCTATACACAAGGACAGCCGCTATCTATTTGGATTCACCCTAAACTCCCGTTCGTACAGATTTTGCAGAGCACCTCAGGGGTGCACTGAGAGCCCAAGCATCTATAGCCAGGCGCTTAAAAGACAGTTAGACGCCATACAATTGCCAGATGGAGTGGCACTAATACAATATGTAGACGACATCCTTCTAGCAGCGGACACCATACCAATAGCCGTCACAGCCACCATCAAACTACTCCATTTTCTTGCTGAGAATGGTCACAAGGTCTCCCGAAAGAAATTGCAGTTCTGTAAATCACAAGTGACCTATTTGGGTCACCTTTTATCCAAAGAAGGGAGGAAACTCACGCCTGACAGGATCCAGACAATTCTAGACACCCCTGTCCCCAAAGATCAGAAACAAGTCCGCTCTTTGATAGGTCTCACTTCATTTTGCCGACAGTGGTTACCGAACTTTAGCCTCATTGTCAAACCCCTTCTCTCCCTCCTAGCTAAAGACATCCCCTCGCCTCTCCCCTGGACCCCCGAATGCCAGTCAGCCTTTAAAGAACTACGCAATGCCCTTTGTTCAGCGCCTGTCCTAGGAACCCCGGATTACTCCAAACCATTCTTCCTCTACACGCACGAGAGGGAAGGATGTGCATTGTCTGTCCTAACACAATCAATTGGTCACAAACAACGCCCTTGTGCATATTTCTCTGCCACCCTCGATCCAGTAGCCAGAGCGCTGCCAGCGTGCCTGCGCGCTGTGGCAGCTGCAGCAGTATCGATACGCCAGAGCGAAGGAATAGTACTCTCCAATCCAGTCACTGTTTTAGTACCCCATGCAGTCGACACACTACTAAACCAGACCAAAACCCAACACTTGACTAGCGCCCGACTGACAGGATATGAGTTGACCCTGCTAGCACCGCACATTACCCTAAAGCGATGCACCACCCTCAATCCAGCCACACTGTTACCCCTACCCGAAAATGATCCTAGCGTGACTCCACTACACGACTGTGTGACACTAACCGATGAACAAACAAAGAGTAGAATAGATCTCAGAGACACCGCCTTTCTAGAACCAGATGGAGAACTATGGGTGATGGTTCGTGCATCAAACTCCCCGACGGCACCACCTCAGCTGCATACGCTGTCACCACAGCCCGAACCGTTCTGGAAACAGCCCGTATTCCCCAACGTTCAGCCCAGGCTGCAGAACTCATTGCCCTCACACGAGCATGTATCTTAGCGACTGACACGACAGTTAACATATACACCGACAGCCAATATGCCTTCGGGGTGGTTCACCATTTTGGGATCTTATGGAAAGAAAGAGGGTTCCTGACTTCACACGGTACACCCATCCTGCATGGAGAGTTAGTCTCCGCCTTGACGCAAGCAGTCCTCCTCCCCAAGAAGTTAGCAGTGATAAAATGCCAAGCACATAGGAAAGTGACTGATCTCATTGGACAGGGAAATGCACTAGCAGACGTTACTGCCCGAGCCACGGCAGGAGACAGAACTACGACACGAATGTATGTGACCAGGTCACAAGCTGAACGATGGACTGACGCTAGGACCACTGTAAGGGACATACAGACTACAGGCACACAAGACAAATTGACCGAGTGGGAAAAGGTGGGACTAAAAGACGAGGAAGATTGCTGGAGAACTAAAGACGGAAATAAATGGCTATTACCCAATGCCTACCTCATCCCCATATTGACCATGGCACATTTACCAGCACACATAGGCTCCACCCCCATGATTGAACTAATCACCAGAGTATGGCATAACGTCAAGATAGCAGAATCTGCAAAACGCCTAGTACAACAATGTATAGTCTGCCTACAACACAACCCAGGGAAGGGGACAGTCGTACCACGGGGAGGGTTTGGAGTCCCTGACCACCCCTTTGAAATCCTTCAAATGGATTACATTCAACTAGAGAGATGCCTTGGTCTAAAATATGTCCTGGTGGTTGTGTGCGCTTTTAGCAAATGGGTGGAGGCATATCCCACCCGCGACAATACCGCCTTAGCCACTGCAAAGGTATTGCTGAAAGAATTCTTCCCCGATACGGCCTTTGCAGAATTTTATGGAGCGACAACGGCCCCCACTTCGTAGCCGAGGTGATACAGAACATACTGAGAGGGTTGGGGGTAAAACAAAAGTTCCATGCCGTCTTCCACCCCCAATCAGCGGGCCTGGTAGAGAGACACAATGCAATGTTGAAACTAAAACTAGCCAAAATAGTTGCCACGACCGGGTTGAAATGGTCCGACGCCCTCCCATTGGCATTGTTATCGATGCGCTCCACCCCAACCAAACACCGACTGACCCCGTATGAGGTGGTCTTCGGCAGGCCTATGAGCATTTGGGCGGCACCAAGACCCACCTCCATTAACGATGTCCCGAACATATTAATGTCGGATTACTTGCATAAGTTGACAAACGAGCTAACAATTATCCACCAACAGGTGCAGCAAGCCTTGCCTGACGTATCCAGGGGCCCGGGACATGAAATAAAGCCAGGCGACCATGTATTGATTCGCAACTTCCAAAGAACGAAGAATCTGGAGCCTAGGTGGACGGGCCCCTGGCAAGTCCTGATCACCACCCGAACTGCCCTCCGAGTGGAAGGAAAACAAAACTGGCTGCATGCCCACCACTGCAAACGAGTCCCTCCAACCCTGGCAACCTGTGAAGGGGTGGAGGTGCAAGAGGAAGTACTCGCGAGAGACCGACCAGCTCTGAGTTGCTACCCACAAGAAGACACCCTCGAACTATCATAATTTTCCGACCCCACGGTGCCATCCAGGAAAGGGTACAACCTAAGATCGACGAAAGGAGGGAGCTCAACGACCAGGCCACTAACTAAGTCAAGGCCTCAGATCGGTAGCACAGTCAAACAACGCTACCAGGAAAGCGCCAGACAAAAGTCTGTGGTCCTAACAGTTGTTGAGCTCCTCGAAGATGATGGAAGAAACTGAACACCTGCAAAACCACCGCAAAGACACCAAGACTGCTAACCTGCACAGCACAAAGACAATTGCACTTGTAGCCGCATTTCTCACCTGTCTCCTGCTAATGGTCGCACTCTGGATCATTGAAGAGAATGCACCTGCATACAGAACATTGTCACCCACCATGCAACCAACCACCAAGAAAGAACACTACCTGGTATCACTACCGCCACATCTCCGAGAACGACGCAAAGAATTCTGGAATAATTCTTTCGTGCAGATGTTGCACCAGCACAATATTGCCACCAATGCTACCAACTGTTGGGTCTGTGGGCTGTTACCACATGCCACTGAACATTCCATCCCTTTCATCCCTTCGCCCTTTTCTATTCACGGATCTTGCCTTGCCTGGATGATGCTCCTACAAGAAAGTTACAAAGACAATGCCACTTCCGACGGAACAATCGCCCAGTTCTACAACGAGTTCTGGCGAAACAAAACAGGAAGGACAGCCGCCCCTTCTGCCCTCACACCTTCAATGCGACATTCCAGATTAATGTCCCCTCCAAAGAACGAGTGGAAATGCAAGTGTTCAATAATCCTAACAGAGCCACATTTTCCTACCTGAAGAAAAGAACTGCTGCAACACTGACTGTGGCCCTATCTGTGGTGAACGTCTCTGGCCTTGTATGCATTGAAGGCCGTGGGACTAAGAATGTGGGTCACAGCACCTGTAGCATTGTAAGGACTTTGAACACTGCCAACCCCCAGCGCTTGTTGCATCACCCAATATGTACTTTGTTTGTGGAACCAAAGCCTACACCTGGCTCCCAAGAAACTGGGGGGCACGTACTACATCGCCTTTGTTTTGCCACCAACCTACACAGCCCCTGCAGAGCATCATCGAGAAAAGCGTTCTAAAGACATTGATCAAGCAGACTCTGCCTCATCACAGTTCCTCGACGCAGCAAAAGGGCTCGTCCCGCTATGGGGTCCGATGGCAAACAGCCGAGCCATCAGACATCTGTCCCAAGCGGTAGAGACCGCCCTGAACGTCACTGCTGGCATCCTCACCAACAACACTGCTGAGCTCCAAGCGATCCGTCTGGTTACCCTGCAAAGTCGCATGGTCCTGGACGTGGTACTAGCGGACCGTGGAGGAGCATGCCGCATCATCGGTGCCAGCTGCTGTGTATACATTCCTGATAATTCACCTTCTGTCTATGAAGCAATCGAACATCTCCATAGACTATCTTCAGAAATTCATCAAGGATCAGAGACTTGGACAATTGGAAGTTGGCTTTGGGGCATCTTGAAGGAGTGGGGTTGGAAAATATCAATGATTCTCTTGGTCCCAGTATTGACAATATGTGGTTGTTGTTTGGGTATACACTGTATACCACCTTTGTGTTCTCTTTGCATAACTACCTTGCACCCTAAGACTATGGACACTCAGCTAACAAAAATTAGAGTAATGTATGATCAAGAGATACAGGACATTATGGAGATCGAAATAGACTGACAAGCTGGCTAGTTATGTTCAAAGGGGCCACTGTTAAAAGCAAAACGATAATCATGAACATTACCTGCGCCATCTTGTCTGGTGGAATTCTATGTGCACATAAGTTGCAGTCATTTTGATCTATCACAGCCATTTTGTACTCTGTTGGTCACCTTTGTTTCACCCTGCCCTTACTAGCATCCCTCTGACCGACCTGGTATGTGTGCTGGGGGCTATAAACTCTATTGCCACAACAAACCTCAGCGCCACTTGCTGCCACAAACTCGTTTTTCCTCTCATCTCTGTTTTCAGGCAAACCTTTGGACACTCTACCCCTCACTGCACCTAGTTACACAAACAGGTTCCAAACACCAAAAAGACTCTTGCAACACGATTTATTGCACTGCAAACAGCAAGACTTGTTGTTACCAACAATGGGACCTGTTTTTATCAACAGAACGGACTCTTAGATCTGGCCGGTCTCACATGTTTTAGACCCTGAAGCAAGGTCCAGCTGCAAGATAAGATTGTCTGTTTGACCTGGGTGGGAAGAGAATTACTGTTGGGCTTGTGTGACAACCTGCCCGGGGCGGGGACCCCAAGCTTGTGTAACCATGGTAATGAAACAAATGCATTGTGTCAAACCTGTATAAAAGGAAGAGCCAAAGGAGTATCATCAGAGCACTTCCCTCAGACATCCCGGTGTCTGCAGTTGACGTGATCTCCTCATGAGAAATAAACCTTTTTCTTGTCTTCCATTTTCCAGCGCTTGCCTCATTATTTTGATAGCGAACCCAAAGTGAATTAGAGGTGGAACCCTGCACCGGGCAGCATTGAGGGTCTTAGAAGACTCGCTGCCTTTCACACAAGCCTTGGCAACAGCAACCCATGCAGGAAGGACAAACAGGTTACGGAGTGGACCAGCAAGGTCTAGGGGACTCTCCAAGCAATGGAGAGTCAGGGCACGTCTGGAGCAACCAGGAAAGCCCAAGAACAATCAAGATGTCCCTCAGGGGGACCCACAGGCCAAAGGACCCAGAGTCGCGAGGGACCTCGAGCAAGTCTGCAAAGGACCAGCCCACGGAGCACACGGTGCGAGGAGGCCAAAGTTCTTTGGTGCAAATACTGCTCAGGGTCAGGACCACAGGAGGTCCAATGCACAAGCTCAGGAATTGCCAACAAGCATATGCACTTGCAAATGGACGCGGTGCACAGGGGTTCGGGTTACGCCGCCCCCACAAGGGAAACTGGCCTCAAGCTCGGTGAGAGGGCAGATCGACCTCAGGGACCTTCAGGAACCCACTTCTTGTGTTGCTGAAATCTTCGTAGTCCGCAGGAGCTCAGGAGCAGCTACTGGTCAGTTGCGCTTTAGGTGCCTGCGAAGCAGGGGAGTGACTCCTTCACTCCAAGGGAGATTCTTCTGTTGTCTTAAGTGCCCCACAGGTCCTGCACGGAGCCTGTATGGAGTCACGGCACAAACTAAACTTTGGACGGAAAGGGGGACGAAGTCAAACCCAGTCGAGGTCCAGCGAAGTCCAGGTGTCCAGACGGTCGAAGGTCAGTGGTTTCTTCTTTGTAGAATCTTGTCCACGTAAAATCCAATGTCCTGTAGCCAGGTAACCCATTTTATACCCACGGGAGAGGGTCGGACAGATTCAGGGGACCCTCCTAGGGGAGGGGCAGGACAGAGGGGTGGCTACACCCATGTCCTTTGTCCAGTTTCGCGCCCGAGCAGGAGCCAATGGCTCCCAGAACTGGTTTGAGCTGGACTATGCACAGGGACACCAAATGTGCCCCCAGTGCAGACTTTCAGGCACTCTCAGAGTGCACCCACCCAGCCCCAATACACTAAACCCTGTCTGGGAGGTGGTCACACCTCCCTGTGACAGGATGTCTATTGTGTTGCCTTCCTCTGCTTGAGCTTGGCTCAGCAGCAGGAGGGCAGAAACGTGTCTCTGGCTGGCAGCATCCATTTTGTGCTGTCCGGGTCGAGAAGGCTGGTACCGGGTAGACCGGTGACCCCACGAAGCTCGCTTCTGAAGGGTGGAATCATACCTCCCACACCAGTTACTTGTGTGAAGGTATGATTCCAAGGTGTTTGACACCAAACTCGATATGTTTCTATGCAGCCGTTTTCGAGATAGCATTTACCGCAAGGTTATAATGCACCTCTACCTATATGTCCGGCTGAGTCACAGACAACCTGGGAGAATGGTCTCCGAAGGCTGCAGAGGGGCTCTGCTCATGCAGGGGCACCCTCCCACATAAAACCCAGCACCCTGCCTTCAGGATTGTTAAGGCCTGCTATAGGGGTGACTTATAAGTTTTAAGTTTAGTGACCATTAGATATAGTGAACCTATATCTAAAGCAAGTGGTGCAATCGTTATCTTACATAGGCTGCAGTAGCAGACCTAGAGTTCCAATTTGCATGGCCTCTCATGGGTGGCATAATACATGCTTCAGCCCATGGGAGGCCTCTGGGGTACCTATGCCCTGGGTACATGTTGTACCATATACTAGGGACTGATAAGGGTACCCCAGTATCCAATCTGGAGTGTACCAAAGTACATGTATGTCAATTTAAGGGAGAAAGCAGATAGGCTGGGGTCCTGATTAGCAGGATCCCAGCCAGACTAGTCAAAAGCAGTGAGACATCAAGCAAAAAGTGGGGGTAACCATAAGAAGCAGATCCTACTTTCCTACACCCCCCCAAACGAAAGGACATTAAACTAACCTTGACCAGTTGAGTCTTCATGTTCTAAGTGGAAATATCTGGAGAGTCCATCTGCATTGGCATGGTTACTCCCAGGTCTATGTTCCACTGTATAGTCCATTCCCTGTAGGGAAATGGACCACCTCAAAAGTTTGGGGTTTTCACCCTTCATCTGTTTAAGCCATTAGAGGGGCTTATGGTCTGTCTGAACAATGAAGTGAGTGCCAAACAAATATGGCCTCAGCTTCTTCAGAGCCCAAACCACAGCAATTGCTTCCCTCTCAATAGCTGACCAACGTTTCTCTCTGGGGGTCAGCCTTCTGCTTATAAAAGCTACTGGCTGATCCTGACCCTCTTCATTCAGTTGTGATAACACAGTCCCTACCCCCAACCCAGATGCATCAGTTTGAACAATGTATTGTTTGGAATAGTCAGGACTTTGCAGAATGGGAGCAGTGCACATGGCCTGCTTCGGTCATCAAATGCCTTTTGACAGCTAACTGTCCACTGAACTTTCTTAGGCATTCTTTTGGAAGTCAAATCATTCAAAGGGGTCACTATGGATCCATATCCTTTGACAAACCTCCTGTAGTACCCAGTCAGACCCAAGAAAGCTCTGACCTGAGTCTGGGTAGTTGGAGCAACTCATTCCATTATGGTATGGATTTTGCTCTGCAATGGTTGAACCTGTCCTCCACCCACAAGGTGGCCTAGGTATACAACCTTACTCTGCCCTATCTGGCACTTAGTGGCCTTGATAGTGAGGCCTGCCTTTTGCAGGGCCTCCAAAACATTTCTCAGGTGGACCAGGTGATCCTCCCAGGTGGAGCTAAAGACAGCAATATCATCAAGATAAGCTGCACTATAGGCTTCCAGGCCTGTGAGAACTTTATTCACCAACCTTTGAAAAGTGGCAGGTGCATTCTTCAAACCAAAGGGCATTACCACAAATTGATAGTGCCCACTAGGGGTTGAGAATGCTGTTTTGGGCTTAGCATCCTCAGCTAGTCTGATTTGCCAGTAGCCAGCTATGAGGTCAAATGTACTCAGAAACTTGGCTGAGGCCAAAGTATTTATAAGTTCATCTGCCCTTGGAATAGGATGAGCATCAGTCCTAGTGACTGCATTGAGCCCCCTGTAGTCTACACAAAACCTCATCTCTCTTTTACCACCCTGGGTGTGAGGTTTGGGTACCAGGACCACTGGACTAGCCCAAGGGCTATCTGAGGGTTCAATTACTCCCAATTCCAACATCTTTTGGACCTCAGTCCTGATGCAGTCCCTGACATGGTCAGGTTGTCTGGAAATTTTGTTATTTACAGGAAAGCTCTACCCTGTGTCCACTTCATGGGTACACCAGGTGGTCTGACTGGGGGTCAGTGAGAACATGTGCCCGTACTGATTGAGGACTTTCCTGCAATCAGTCTGTTGCTGCTCAGTGAGGCTGCCTGCCAAGGCTACACCATCTACTGAACCATCATCAGGGTTCTGTGAGAGGAGATCAGGGAGTGGGTCACTCTCTTCCTCCTGTCCCTCATCAGTAGCCATGAGCAAGCCCTTGTCTGCCCTGTCAACATATGGCTTGAGCCTGTTCACATGGAGCACCCTGTGGGAGCTCCTGGGAGTTCCAAGGTATACCAGGTAGGTAACCTCTCCCTTCTGCTCAAGTATGGTATGTGGTCCACTCCATTTGTCCTGGAGAGCTGCTGGGGCCACAGGCTCCAACACCCATACCTTCTGTCCTGGCTGGTACACAGTCAAAACAGCCTTTTGGTCATGCCAAGCTTTCTGTAATTCTGGCTAGCCTCAAGGTTTTTGGATGCCTTCTTCATGTACCCAGCCATCCTGGAGCGGAGACCAAGTACATAGTCCACTATGTCCTGTTTAGGGGGTTTGAGAGGTAACTCCCATCCCTCCTTCACTAGACACAAGGGACCCCTAACTGGATGTCCAAACAGAAGTTCAAAAGGGCTGTAACCAACCCCCTTCTGAGGAACCTCTCTGTAGGCAAATAGAAGGCAGGGCAACAGGACATCCCATCTTCGCCTAAGCTTTTCTGGGAGGCCCATGATCATGCCCTTCAGGGTTTTGTTGAATCTCTCAACTAACCCATTGCATTGTGGGTGATAGGGTGTGGTGAATTTGTAATTCACTCCACACTCCTTCCACATAGCAGTTATGTAACGACATGAAGTTTGCATCTCTGTCAGTTAAGACCTCCTTAGGGAAACCCTTTCTGGAAAAAATTCCCAGGAGGGCCCTGGCCACCACAGGAGCTGTGGTGGTTCTAAGGGGTATTGCCTCTGGATACCTAGTGGCATGGTCCACCACCACTAGTATTAATCTGTGCCCAGATGCAGTTGGAGGATCCATGGGACCAACAATGTCAATCCCAACCCTCTCAAAGGGAACCCCCACCACAGGTAGTGGTATCAGGGGGGCCTTTGTGATACCACCTACCTTACGACTGGCTTGACAGGTGGTACAGGAGCGACAAAACTCCTTTGTGTCCTCTGACATGTGAGGCCAGTGAAAGTGAGGGACAAGCCTGTCCCAGGTCTTACTTTGGCCTAAGTGTCCTGCTAAAGGGATATCATGTGCCAGTGATAATAGGAAACCCCTAAACTTCAGAGGTATGACCAACCTCCTGGTGGCACCAGGTTTGGGGTCTCTACCCTCTGAGTAAAGGAGTCCATCATCCCAATAGATCCTGTGGGACCCACTGGCACTCCCAGCAGCCTCCGCAGCAGCTTGCTGTCTGAGAGGTTCAAGAGAGGGGCTGCTGTGCTGCTCCTGACTCAGCTCTGCCCTGGAAGGGCCCCCTGACCCCAAGAACTCAACCTGATCAGGTTCAAGTTCCTCTGAGACAGTTCCTTCTCAGGGACTTGGATCATCTTCCTCATGAGACTGATCCTCACTCTGAGTCTGGGGGGAAGACACTGCCTTACCCCTACTGCTCCTTCTCTTGGAAGGCACCTGGTCCATTTTTCCAGGATCCAGGGCCTGTTCAGTGGAAGACATTTTTGCCTGTGACCTGGTCACAGCAAACACATCTGCAGAGATGCCCAACATTGCTGCGTGTGTCCTGAGTTCCTCCTCAGCCCAGGCTGAAGTTTCCAAATCATTGCCCAATAAGCATTCCACAGGGAGGTCTGAGCTAACCACAACCTTCTTAGGGCCAGTTACCCCTCCCCAGCTGAAATTCACAACTGCCAAGGAATGGTCTGTCCTGACATTGCTTGCATTGGTCACTTGGTACATCTCACCAAGTATGATCTGATCAGGTCTCACAAGATCCTTAGTCACCATTGTGACACTGGCTCCTGTGTCCCTGTATGCCATGGCCTCCTGTCCATTTATTAAAGGCTGTTGCCTGTATTTGCCCAGGTTACTGGGACTGACAAATAAGGAGGCAATATCCATGCCTCCATCACAGACTAGAACAGCCTGACTAGGCCAGAACCCACCTCAGTTCCCAGGGTCAACCCTACTAAACCCTTGTTTACAGTACCACCACTTGTAGCTGCACTAGGGGGAACAGTTGCCTTAGGGGCAGTGGTGTTGGTAGGAGGATCCTTGGCTTTGGCACAATTGCATCCCTAGGCCAATGTGTCTTTTCCTTACACAGGTAACACCAAGGCTTCTTTCTGCCTTTTCCCTTGTTGGATTGTGAACCACCCTCGGATGCAGGTTTTTGGGGCCCTGAAGAAGACGTCTGGTCTTTACCCTTCTCCCCACCCTTATCTGCTGGTTTAGAATCAGACTTCTTTTGGTCACCACCTTGGTTCTGAGTTTTCTGCTTCACCCTGGTTCTGACCCATCTATCTGCCTTCTTTCCCAATTCTTGGGGAGAAGTCAGATCAGAGTCAACCAGGTATTGATGCAACAACTGATTTTGGCAATTATTAAGGATCTGCTCCCTCATAATTAAATTGTACAATCCCTTGAAATCATTCACTTTACTGCCAAGTAACTAGCCTTCCAGAGCCTTAGTAGCACAATCTACAAAGTCAACCCAATCCTGAGTCTGTGCTTTCTGGGTGTCTCTGAACTTAATCCTGTATTGCTCAGTGGTTAAGCCAAACCCATCAATGAGAGCACTCTTCAGCACTGAATAATTATCAGCATCCTCTTCTCTAACAGTGAGGAGCTTATCTCTACCTTTTGTCAGCAAAGGAGAGCCACAAGATAGCTGCCCACTGCTCTTGGGGGACCTTCTGTACCTTACAGGCCCTCTCCAAGGCAGTTATCCATTTGTGGATGTCATCCCCACTATGGTAGGGAGGGACTCTCTTGCTCAGGTTGCTATGGTCATAAGTATAATCCTTAACCCTAGGGACACTGTTGCTGCCACCATGGGACTCTAGTCCCAATATCTTTGTAGCCCTCTGGAGCTCTAGGGATTCCCTGTCTAGGGCCAATTGGTCGTTCTCGAGCCTGAGCTTGACTTTCTCAAGCTCTAGAAATTGGCACTGTCTATCATAAGAGGATTCCCTCTTATTGGATATGGAAGTCCCTATGGAAGTCCCTATGGAAGTTCCTGAGTGTCGAGATTCTACAGAGGGAGATCTGGATCTCCTAGGTAAACTCTTTACTCTTCCTGGTGGAGTAAAGAGAGGGCCACTGGGGCCTTCTCCCCCACCTAATGGAAGATCTATGTTGTCCAGGTTGGAATCATCTTGATCCCCCTGGTCAGGGTTTGATTCCAGGTCAAAGAAGGTTTCACTTCCTGGCCTTTCCTCATTCCCTGCACCACCCACTCTATCTACCTCATCAGACCCTGGGGTCTTTCTAAGATCATCTAAGAGTAACACCTCAATGAGACGTTGGGTGTTTGCATTTCTCACTGTCCTCAACTTCCTAGACACACAAATGGCTTTCAATTCCTGGAATGAGCGGCCATTGTACCTAGTTGGCAGAGAGCCACTGGCTTCTCCTCTAGAAGACATACTAGTGTTATGTGGTGTAGGCACCTACCTAACCTAGTGGAGACTAAACTCTCTTGAGTTGGAGAAAGGGTGTGCTAGACCCTTGACTTACCCAACTCCAAGTTCAGTAGAACTTACTTATTCAAATCTTGTATTATATGTGCCTGATACTGTTAGTGGTTTTCAGTTAATCACTCAAATGAGATTTATCTGGTAAAACAATAGCAAGCTTGAATCCCAGCCGCTGCACACCATTGTGAGAAGGTGGCTTGGTATATGCTGTCCACTAGTTAAAGTGGGCACCCTGTACCAATCCACACGACCCTTATGATGAGTGAGGTCAAAGATAACCTTTATGAAAGCTATCCTAGTGATAGCTATGGAGAGCAGCCTTCAGGCTTAATCTTGAAGGAATGAAAAGCAGCTTGTTTTACCAGAATATCACCTCCTGAATGACTAAATGAAGGAGAACCACACAGTAGTTATATAAAAATATGTATTTATTAATATAACACTCTTTACTATCCTCTACACAAGGGTAGAACACAAAGCACACAATACTGGATCAATAGAACAGTTGTAAGTAGCACAATACACAGCGGGCTCCAGGGGGAGACCGAACCATATACTAAAATAGTGGTATAACAATCACGACTTGACTAGACACAGTGCCTAGAGCACGTAGAATCGCTGGGACCCCAAGGAACCACCCAAGGTGATGACACAGGAGACCCACGGAGAACGGGTGCAGTGAGGAAACACGACCGCGTGCTCCGTACAACTCTATGGGAAAGTCGCGGTTGCAAAGTTAAAGTTTAAGGACCCTTCTAGGAGGACTTCGAGCAAACCCCTCGGAACATAAGAGTTTAAAGAGCCACCCCACCCGTGGATACCGTAGTATCGGAGTTACCTAACCCAGGGAAGCCGGGTGCATAGGTCTGAAGTGGCGTCGGAAACTCCCGTCGTTCTCTATGGAAGGAAGTGAAGAAGTGCTGCTGCCGTGAAGGTGAAAAGGGTCCGATGGAATCCAAGCCTGGATTCTGGATGGAAGGAACCTGAAAGCAGAGGGGACAGAGTCTGGGTCACTTCAGTGTGACCAGGGGCTCGGGAGACGAATGCCCACCGATGTCGGGTGCTTCAGGTGCGAAGAAGGGATGCTTGACTCTGCAGCCACGAGGACCTGGAGACGTCGAGGACAACCAGGAGCCGGAGATCGTATCGGTTACTCGCTTTGTGTGACCTGTGCGCATGATGGTTTTTTTTCTTTTTTTCTCGTTCTCCTTATGTTTGAACTCTACTCGTCACGAATCTTTATGTCCTATTATGATCTCTGCCTTGCTTGATTGCATATAAGATACTTGTTGTAAAGCGCTCTGATGCCCTTGGGTCCAGCTAGCTCTATATAAAACTCCTAAAATAAAATAAATAAATAAAAGGTGAGCTGTCCCACGAAGGATGTCGAGTGCTGAGGGGTCGGTGTCTGGCGGGAGCACCAACAAGCCTTGGCAACAGCAACCCACGCAGGAAGGACAAACAGGTTACGGTGTGGACCAGCAAGGTCCAGGGGACTCTCCAAGCAATGGAGAGTCAGGGCACATCTGGAGCAACCAGGAAAGCCCAAGAACAATCAAGATGACCCTCAGGGGGCCCCAAGGTGAAGGACCAGGAGTCGCGAGGGGACCTCGAGCAAGTCTGCAAAGGACCAGCCCACGGTGCACAGGGTGCGAAGAGGCCGGAGTTCTTTGGTGCAAATACTGCTCAGGGTCAGGACCACATGGGGTCCAATGCACAAGCTCAGGAATCGCCAACAAGCATATGCACTTGCAAATGGACGCGGTGCACAGGGGTTCGGGTTACGCCACCCCCACGGGGGATACTGGCCTCAAACTCGGTGAGAAGGCAGATCAACTTCAGGTACCTTCAGGAACCCACCTCCTGTGTTGCTGAAATCTTCGGAGTCGGCAGGAGCTCAGGAGCAGCTACTGGTCAGTTGCGCTTTAGTTGCCTGCGAAGCAGAGGAGTGACTCCTTCACTCCAAGGGAGATTCTTCTGTTGTCTTACGTGTCCCACAGGTCCTGCACAGAGCCTGTATGGAGTCACGGCACAAACTAAGCTTTGGACGGAAAGGGGGACGAAGTCAAGCCCAGTCGAGGTCCAGCGAAGTCCAGGTGTCCAGACGGTCGAAGGTCAGTGGTTTCTTCTTTGTAGAATCTTGTCCACATAAAATCCAATGTCCTGTAGCCAGGTAACCCATGTTATACCCCCGGGAGAGGGTTGGACAGATTCAGGGGACCCTCCTAGGGGAGGGGCAGGACAGAGGGGTGGCTACACCCATGTTCTTTGTTCAGTTTCGCACCCGAGCAGGAGCCAATGGTTCCCAGAACTGGTTTGAGCTGGACTATGCACAGGGACACCAAATGTGCCCCCAGTGCAGACTTTCAGGCACTCTCAGAGTGCACCCACCCAGCCCCAATACACTAAACCCTGTCTGGGAGGTGGTCACACCTCCCTGTGACAGGATGCCTATTGTGCTGCCTTCCTCTGCTCGAGCTTGGCTCAGCAGCAGGAGGGCATAAACGTGTCTCTGGCTGGCAGAATCCATTTTGTGCTGTCTGGGTCGAGAAGGCTGGTACCGGGTAGACCGGTGACCCCACGAAGCACGCTTCTGAAGGGTGGAATCATATCTCCCATGATTCCAAGGTGTTTGACACCAAACTCGATATGTTTCTATGCAGCCGTTTTCGAGATAGCATTTACCGCGAGGTTATAATGCACCTCAACCTATATGTCCGGCTGAGTCACAGACAACCCGGGAGAATGGTCTCCGAAGGCTGCAGAGGGGCTCTGCTCATGCAGGGGCACCCTCTCACATAAAACCCAGCACCCTGCCTTCAGGATTGTTAAGGCCTGCTATAGGGGTGGCTTATAAGTTTTAAGTGTAGTGACCATTAGATATAGTGAACCTATATCTAAAGTAAGTGGTGCAAGCACCATCTTACATAGGCTGCAGTAGCAGACCTAGAGTTCCATTTTGCATGGCCTCTCATGGGTGGCATAATACATGCTTCAGCCCATGGGAGGCCTCTGGGGTACCTATGCCCTGGGTACATGGTGTACATATACTAGGTACTGATAAGGGTACCCCAGTATCCAATCTGGAGTGTACCAAAGTACATGTATGTCAATTTAAGGGAGAAAGCAGATAGGCTGGGGTCCTGATTAGCAGGATCCCAGCCAGACTAGTCAAAAACAGTGAGACATCAAGCAAAAAGTGGGGGTAACCATAAGAAGCAGATCCTACTTTCCTACATGCATAACAATTCTGTTTGTTCCAGGATTGGACCATGGCATCCACCGCCTGTGCAGTGGGATCTGGTCTCCAGCTGTAATAGCGTTTGACCTGAAAAGTGAGTCTGCTGGCAAACAGGTCCACATGAAAGTGGACCCACAGATCCTGAATTCTCTTGAAGCATATAGGATTCAATTTCCAGTCGCTTGAATCCTTTAGGAACCTTGAGTTCCAATCTGCTCTTGTGTTTTGATGACCAGGAATAAATTCTGCCTTTAATATGATCTTTTGGCTCCAACAGAAGTACCAAATGTTCTTTGCTAGGTCTGCAAGTATCTTTGATCTTGCACCCCCCAACCGGTTGATATAGGATACTGCTGTGAAGTTGTCTAATCTGATGAAGACGACACTGTTTTTCAGAGTTGATTTGAAGCTCAACAGAGCGTTCAAGCTCGCCATCATTTCTAGACAGTTTATGTGGAGGGGAAGTTCCTCTTGGGACCACTTCCCCCGTCTCTATCTTTCCCATTTTGGCGCCCCAACCTAAATTGCTTGCGTCTGACTCCACAGTATGCTCCGGGGTGTTCCCGAAGATTGCCTTGCCATTCCAATTCTAAATTGTTCCATCACCATAGGAGGTCCTCTCTGGCCTCTTGTGATAAGGGGATTGTATCTGAATACCATAGGCCCTTCTTTAAACCTAAGGATTTCAGTCTTTGTAAGGCTCTGTGGTGTAGCGGAACTGGTGATACTGCTTGAATAGAGGAGGATGGAAGTCCAACTATTCTTGCTATTTTGTGCAAACTGACTAAGTCTTTGGACAGAACATAAGAAACCTCTTTCTTTATTTTGGACAGCTTCTTGGCTGGTAGTTACAATTGGCCTATAGTGGTATTTACCTGGAACCCTAAGAATTCCAGATTTTGAGTCGGTGTCATTATTGATTTTTCTACGTTGATGATGAAACCTAACCCTTCTAAAAGGTCTACTGTCCTCTTCATATGTTTTCGCAAATCTTCCTTTGTCTTTTTTCTTCAGCAAAAAAGTTGTGCTCACGAAACCCTATTCTGAGTCTGTCACTCTGCAAATAGCATTTTTTAATAACATCTGGTTCACCTCTGTGTCTACTAGAGCTGATTGCTCTTGATCTAAGGTTAACTCTCTGGGTTGTCGTGCTTGATAGGGTGTTGTGTTGAATTCTATCTTGAAGCCCTTTATGGTTTTTAATACCCAACGTTCGTTCGTTAGTAATGTCCAATTTTGGCTGAATAAGCGTAGTCTTCCCCCAACCCTTGTATGGGAAAAAGCAGAAAGAGGAGGCGTTCTTACCTTGTTGTTTATAGCTTTGGGATTTGCCTCTGCCCCCACCATGGGTGCTGAAGTTTCTGCCTGTTTGTGGGAAAAAGGAGGAGTTGTGTCCTCGGAAATGCTTTCCATATCCTCGTTGGCTTTGGTGGTAATACGGGGACCTGTATTGCCCGCGGCTGACAGCCAGTCCCATCCTGTCAGCCCTTCCAAAAATTCTACCTCCGAACATCCGTCTCATGTTTGACTGTGCCTTACTGAAGGCTGAAAAAGTGGAAACATATTTTCCTAAAATCTTAATAAAGTTCTCTCCAAAGAGAAGGCCATTCGGGTCACCCTGGACATCTTTAGTGGCAAGGTCCCCCAATTTGGGGTTCATTCTCATGAGTATTGCCCTTCTTCGCTCTGATGTTAGACCTGCGTTGCCATTGCCAAGGAGGCATAATGCGTGTTGACTCCATCCCCTCAGTACTTCCACATCTACTGGGGTGCCCTTCAGGGATGCCTCTTCTGCCAAATCCATGATCTTAGCTATTGGTCCTAGAGTGTCCAGTACTTTATCCTGGCACTGTTTGAGACAGCGTTCGAGTCCTTTCCTAGGATCTCTACCTGTCTTAAATAGAAAGGTCAGTAATTCAGGGTCTAGGCTTGGTTTCATCCCAGTCTAAGAAGGGTCTGGGGCATTCGGCCCTCATCAGGTTTCTAGTCTCTTTCTCAAGGAGCTTACGGATCCAGAATTTAATGAAGTTTGATACGTGGTCCATTGGCCACCGATCAGAGCCTCTCGGGTGTGTGATTTGAGTGGGGTTAAACATCTCCACACCCGAAGGGTCCTTGATCGTTTTGGAACTACTTGGTTGGACTAAATCCTCGTCAAGGAGGTCGTTGTCCAAGCTCTCTAAGGGATCAAAAACATATTTGTCATCTTCCCCATCAAAATTCATTGTGATTGGATATTCATCGTTGTCAGTCTGAAGACTGAGGTCATCTGCGCCATAAAGGTCACTGTCTTCTTGTGCCGCGAGGGACACCTGAACGTATTGCGCCAATATGGCTGCTCTTCCTAATTGTGTCCCTATGGGCACCCATCTTCTCCGTAGCGCGCAGGCTACCATGGGATAGATCCCGGTCTTTTGTAGCGCAAAGGCTACCTAGGGAAAAGTCCTGTTCTTTTGTAGTGCATAGGCTACCATGAGGATCTAGGTGTTTGGTCTTTTTGAAGCCTTGCCTCCTTTTTTGGAGTGGCTTCATCCTCCTCAGAGAGGATCACTGAGTCTTCCTCAGTAACGTAGTCCCATTTTCTTTTGTTCAGAATTGTCTCAACTGCCTCTTTTAAAGAGGACTTAAATTGTTTTTCAAAGAAACTCATCAGCATGTTCTCATTAAGGGGAGTAGAGTCATCCTCCTCTTGTATATCATTCTCCATTATTCTTGTTTCTATTGTAGTTTTTTTTTTTTATCTTGGATCTTTATCCCCTTGTTGTTTTCTTTCTAACCCCTTTTCCTTTTTTTTTTGGTTCTTAGTCCCAGTAAAAGTCTTACTGCTCGTTTGTTGTTTTAATAGTGCCGAAAAAAGCCCGTTATTCACTCGCGCTGTGCGATGCTATGACTACGCACAGCGCAAGTAGTTCTTGGGAGCTGGGTCCCTTCTCTGTTTTTTTTTTTTGGTCTTGCCTCCTTACGTCTTTTTTTGACGGGATGTAGGGCTTGTTTTGTTGGTTTTTTTAGATATTCCGGGTGGGGTCACAATCGTATCGTGACCTCCGCCCTGATCCAGGAGAGTGCCCGTCTCTCCGCTTGCTTCCTGAGGCTTCAGCGAGCCGTTGTGATACCTCCGGCGCTCCGCTTCGGATGTTGCGCTCAACGCGGATTCGCAGTCGTGAAGTCAGGTGAAAAAAACACCCGCCTTCTCGATGCGGAGGCTCCGTCGAGCCGGTTTTGTCAGCGGTTAAGGTGTCTTGTTCCCGAAGGCTGCCTCGAAGGCTCGAGCAATTCAGGGGTAAGCAGCTGTGTCTATTTAAAAAACTTACGGATATCGTATAAGTTTTAAGGTGAAAAGGAGGTGTAAAATGCAATAAAAAGAGAGGTGACCCAACCGCAAATTGGAAGGGTGTTCGTAGCCAGGAAGTTAAAGGTTAACTTACCTGCTAGAAATAGTGGAAAAAAACACAGATATAGCTAGTGTAGGGGCCATGGGTAAAGCTACTTACCTTTTCATTATTATTCTAAGTTAATATTATGAGTAAGAGCTCACAAACGTACTAATATAGGCTCACAATCATCAGTTGGATAACAGAGTTAAAGAAAGTATACTTAACTGTCCAGGAGCAGCGAATAAAAGAGGATGATGCCTAGCTACCATGACGTTATAAAGTATTATGGTAGCCTCCGGTCTTGTAATGAAATCAGGGAGCAGTCGCTACTTTAAGAGAGGGAACCAACTCAATGCCATTTTGATTTTAAAGTGAGTGGTGTCGAGAAGGACGTGTCAGGGTCAGTCTTCCTCCATCCCTCAACAGAGGGAAAGGTTATCAGCAGAGTGGATTTCATTTCAAGGCAAGTCTGAAGGGCCCCTAGAGTATGGCTTATATAAGGTGGTCCCAGCCAAAATGGCGACTGCAGCAGAAAAGGCTGGCTGGATAGTAGAAGGAGATCACCCAATGGGAGCTCATGATGTTCTGTGACTCATGAAATGCCTCGCATGGTATGGACATGCCCATTGGCTGAACCTTGGCAGCTTCATCTTCCTTGTAGGCAGGGACTGCAGTGACTGCAGGGGTCACTGGCAGAGCAAAGGTAGTGATGGTGAATCATCAAGATGCACTTGGGGCAGATCAACAGAGAAACTCATATTCATGCAGGTTCCATGGGACAGTGTCCCCGTCAGATGACACCCACATCAGGCCGTGGTGCCAGTCAATTTCACCCCAATATGCAAAAGTAAAACATAAAACGAGGGCTATACCATGCCTAGAAAGAACCTTTCATCCCAGAGGGATGAGCAGTGTCCGAATATTAGAGTTGATTATACGAGTTGCATGTTTACTGGTCTTGTATGGATAACTGACACAATATCAACAACAATAATAATGTGTAACAAAAACGTGTCACAAATATAGTTTACAAAAACATCTTTTCCCTATACTTATAATTGTAAATACAAAAATATCAAAAATAAAATATCGTTTCACACTTATATCGTTAAAAAACACACAAAATCTAGTTTTTTCAATATAAATATATATATAGTTTGAAATAATAAGTCCTAACTATTTTGATATATAACATTAATATATTCCAAAATAAATACATATAAATATTATTAAATATTGTATATACATCTATACTTATATACCAGTACACAAACACAAATATGTGTGTGTATGTTTATATATAGATAAATAATGTAACAATATTATTTAAAATTTATATTTTACATTATATTACATTTTTTGGTTATATTTTTTAATTTACTGCTATAAAAAGCATCTAGATAGATAGATAGATAGAACATAATTGTCATTTTACAGCTCAGCATGGACAGCACTGTGCTAGTCCTATGCTTAAAGACTTTGCTGTAGAAATGGCAAAAGACTTTGTCCCTTTCTATCTTGGCGTGGATGGCACTGTGCTAATCCTATGCTTAAAGACTTTGATAGAAAAGCAGACAGTTGAGGTGAGCAGATCTAGAGTGTCGCTGGTGTTGAGAGTGCTCTAAACAGGAGCTGCTTTCCACCTAAACTTGAGAACTACCCAGGGTTCTCTGCTTCTTTTTTGCATAATGTATGCGTCATATATATATATATATATATATATATATATATATATATATATATATATATATATATATATATATATATATATATATATGGTTGACCACATCTTTCTCAGCAATGAGGGCGCACTCAGGAGGCTGTAGATTTCCTTCGGGCACACCCAGCACCCCAAATCTGCATCTCTGCTTCTGCCTGACGCGTTTTGGATTCTCTCCTTAATCTGGGAATTGTAGTTCGTGGTCTGCCTCTTACCCCACTGGGACGGAGTAATGTAGGTGAAATGCAGGAAAAACGGCCCACAGTGAGCCGTGAGGTGCCAGGTCTGCCCGTAATTCAGGACCGCATCCCCACAGATGGCGTCGACATCAATTTCAGTGTCCGTGGTTATGCAATTAATGGAGTCACGCCTATGATTAAGGAGAGAATCCGAAACGCGTCAGGCAGAAGCAGAGATGCGGATTTGGGGTGCTGGGTGTGCCCAAAGGAAATCTACAGCCTCCCGGGTGTGCCCTCATTGCTGAGCAAAGTGTGGTTAACTGTTATATGCGCCGGCTTCGGGCGCAGAGGGTTGCACCACCCGACTATTGGTGGGGGGCCACAGGCGCGAAATTGATGTCGGCGCCATTTGTGGGGATGCGGTCCTGAATTACGGGCAGACCTGGCACCTCACGGCTCACTGTGGGCCGTTTTCCTGCATTTCACATACATTACTCCGTCCCAGTGGGGTAAGAGGCAGACCACGAACTACAATTCCCAGCAGACATTGGGACATTCTATCTAGAAGCCCATTGGAGGGCAATCATTTAAATAAAGTGTCCGTGGTTATGCAATTAATGGAGTCACGCCTATGATTAAGGAGAGAATCCGAAACGCGTCAGGCAGAAGCAGAGATGCGGATTTGGGGTGCTGGGTGTGCCCGAAGGAAATCTACATCCTCCCGGGTGCGCCCTCATTGCTGAGAAAAGTGTGGTTAACTGTTATATGCGCCGGCTTCGGGCGCAGAGGGTTGTACCACCCGACTATTGATGGGGGGCCACAGGCGCGAAATTGATGTCGGTGCCATCTGTGGGGATGCGGTCCTGAATTACGGGCGGACCTGGCACCTCACGGCTCACTGTGGGCCATTTTTCCTGCATTTCACCTACATTACTCCGTCCCAGTGGGGTAAGAGGCAGACCACGAACTACAATTCCCAGCAGACATTGGGACATTCTATCTAGAAGCCCATTGGAGGGCAATCATTTAAATAAAGTGTCCGTGGTTATGCAATTAATGGAGTCATGCCTATGATTAAGGAGAGAATCCGAAATGCGTCAGGCAGAAGCAGAGATGCGGATTTGGGGTGCTGGGTGTGCCCGAAGGAAATCTACAGCCTCCCGGGTGCGCCCTCATTGCTGAGCAAACTGTGGTTAACACATATATATATATATATATATATATTATCTACTGGCGGTCGCCAGTAGATAGTTATAGTTACAACCTATTATCCATAGGAAATCCGCGACATTCTATTTGAAATAACGTTGGCGCCGGTTGACGAATCTTCGTGAAAGTTTCCAACTTGTTGGGGCGCTCCGCTCCTACCCTGAAAGTCTCGGGGTGATACGTGAAGCGGGGGCCGAGAAAAAGGGGGTCCCAAAACGCGTTTTCCCCATTCATTTTTCCATAGGAACCTTTAGTCGCAGCTACAGCCCGAACTGCTGAACGGAATTACACCAAATTTGGCAAAGAGGTAGCCCTTGGTTCAGACTGGTGCCTTTTGCTTAAATGGTGTAAATCCGTTCAGTAGTTCCTGAGAAATTCACAAGTAAAGTCACATATATATCTATGGGCGCGTCGGATACGCGTACCCTCAGCGCACCCTGCGCGCACCGTCCCGATCACGAGCTGCATGCTAATTGGCTGTCAGCTGGCTGTCAACATTCCGATTCAGGAAGTGTTGGCAGCCATTTTGTCCCTCGGTAGAACCGAGGGACAGAAACAAGTGCGCAAAGCGCAAAAAGGGGGCAGGGTAGAAACACCCTGACCCCCTAGGTCTGCTCAGGGGGTCCCACAAGGACCCCCTGGGCAGAAAAAAGATATTTTTTTTTTTTTTAAATCGGCGGGATGCGCTTATCCCGCCGAGAAAAAAAAAAGAAACAAGTGCGCAAAACGCACAAAGGGGGCAGGGTAGAAACCCCCTAACCCCCTAGGCCTGCTCAGGGGTCCCACAAGGACCCCTGGGCAAAAAAGCATTTTTTTTTTTTTTAAATCGGCAGGATGCGCTCAGGGTGCGCGAATCCTGCCGAAAAAAATCGAAGCGCGGTCTCCGCGCTTCGATGTTAATTGGCCCCGGGTGGGCCAAGTCCCGGGGGCATGCTGGGGGGGTTAATTTTATGTGTGGGGGCCTCTAAGGGCCCCCAAGCCCCGGGGACCGCCACCCCCGGGGCTTTATGCATAATGGTGCGGGAGGGCTCTGAGCCCTCCCGCAGCCCCGGGACCACCACCTCCCCGGGGCTTCTTTTTTAAATGAAAAACCTGTGTGGGGGCTCCAGCCCCCACACGCCCCGGGACCGCCACCTCCCGGGGCACTAAACATTAAATATGGGGGTCCGTTACGGACCCAGAGCCCCGGGGACCACCACCTCCCCGGGGCTGTGCACACGATGGGAGGGGGCCGCGCGGCCCCCTCCTGGAGCCTGTGGTGGCCCTGGGGACCGCCACCCCCAGGGCCGGCTCCTGCAGTGTCCCGGGGTGCCTACCCCGGGACACTGCTGTTTGCAATGACAGGACGGGAGCCTCGCGGCTCCCGTCCTGTCATTGCAAACTTGCTTTGGATATTGGAAGAGAGAGCAGGAAACCTGCTCTCTCTTCCAATATCCAAAGCCGATTGCTTTCCACATGGGGAGCAGCATGTTAGCTGCTCCCCATGTGTAAAGCAATGCCGGCTCCCGTAGGACACGGGGAGCCGGCGGGACTGTGGGGGTTTGGGGACCCCCACAGTCCCCAACGAGAGGGCCAGCCCCGGGGGATGGGGTCCCCGGGGCAAGTAGGCCCGGGAGGGGGGCCACGCGGCCCCCTCCCCAAAGTTTTGAAAAATAATAAAAAATAAAAAAAGGGTATGGCCGGCCCGAGGGATGGGGTCCCCGGGCCTTAAAATGGCCAGAGGAGGGGGCCACGCAGCCCCCTCAAAATATTAAAAATAAAAATAGAGGCCATGCCCCGGGAGATGGGGTCCCGGGGCCAATACAGGCCCGGGGAAGGGGGCCACGCGGCCCCCTTCCCGTTTTTTTTTTTTTGAAATTTAAAAAAGGGGTAAGGCCCTGGGGGATGGGGTCCCCAGGGCCCAAAAACAGAAAAAAGGAAGGGGGGCACACAGCCCCCTTCAGGGGACAAAAAAACAAAACAAAAAAAAACGATCGGGCCCGCAGGCCCCGCCCCTTCCTTCACCACTCTGCAAACGCGCCCCTGGCGCGTTTGCAGAGGGGAACGATCCCCTTGAATACTGGGGGTCCCTGGGGGCCAGCTAGCCCACCAGGAACCTCCAGTATGCGCCAGGGGCTGCCTTGCAGAGAGGTGTACAGAGGCCACGCCCCTTTTACACCTCTCTGCAACGCAGCTCTGTGGCGCTTTGGAGGTATATGGTGGGCTAGTTGGACTCCGGGGACCCTCAGGATTCAAGGGGACTTAATCCCCCAACTTAAAACGCGCCACGGGGCGCGTTTACACAGTGGTGAAGGGAGGGGCGGGGCTTCAGGTGACATGTGTGCAAACAGGCCCCGTGGCGCGTTTTAAGATGGGGAATTAAATCCCCTTCAATCCTGAGGGTCCCTGAGGGCCAACTAGCCCAACAGGTACATCCAGAAAGCGCCACAGAGCTGCGTTGCAGAGAGGTGTAAAAGGGGTGTGGCCTCTCTACACGTCTCTGCAACACAGCCCCTGGCGCATATTGGAGGTTCCTGGTGGGCTAGTTGGCCCCTAGGGACCCTCAGGATTCAAGGGGACTTAATCCCCCAACTTAAAACGCGCCACGGGGCGCGTTTGCACAGATGTAACCTCAGGCCCCGCCCCCTCCCTTCACCATTGTGCAAATATTCCTCTAAAATCAGCCGAAATACGAATTCCGATTTACTCACCTGTTATCAGGAGAGACCTCAGTGCTGTATCTTTCAGCCCAGTACTGGTCCTGAAAAGTAATTCTAACCATACTTACCAGTAACTTGAATTTCCTTCCATAGGCTAACATTGACTGGTTTCACTTGGAAATTCTTCTAAGTGTGGAGTTTTGGAACTTTAAAATATTCCTCTAAAATCAGCCGAAATACGAATTCCGATTTACTCACCTGTTATCAGGAGAGACCTCAGTGCTGCATCTTTCAGCCCAGTACTGGTCCTGAAAAGTAATTTTAGCCGTACTTACCGGTAACTTGAATTTCCTTCATAGGCTAACATTGACTGGTTTCACTTGGAAATTCTTCTAAGTGTGGAGTTTTGGAACTTTAAAATATTCCTCTAAAATCAGCCGAAATACGAATTCCGATTTACTCACCTGTTATCAGGAGAGACCTCAGTGCTGCATCTTTCAGCCCAGTACTGATCCTGAAAAGTAATTTTAACCGTACTTACCGGTAACTTGAATTTCCTTCATAGGCTAACATTGACTGGTTTCACTTGGAAATTCTTCTAAGTGTGGAGTTTTGGAACTTTAAAATATTCCTCTAAAATCAGCCGAAATACGAATTCCGATTTACTCACCTGTTATCAGGAGAGACCTCAGTGCTGCATCTTTCAGCCCAGTACTGATCCTCAAAAGTAATTTTAACCGTACTTACCAGTAACTTGAATTTCCTTCCATAGGATATCATTGCCTGCTTTTTGCTGAAAAAGTTTCTAAGTGTTGATTTTTGAAACATACAAATATTCCTCTAAAATCAGCCGAAATCCAAATTCTGATTTACTCACCTGTTATCAGGAGAGACCTCAGTGCTGCATCTTTCAGCCCAGTACTGGTCCTGAAAAGTAATTTTAACCGTACTTACCAGTAACTTGAATTTCCTTCCATAGGCTAACATTGACTGGTTTCACTTGGAAATTCTTCTAAGTGTGGAGTTTTGGAACTTTAAAATATTCCTCTAAAATCAGCCGAAATACGAATTCCGATTTACTCACCTGTTATCAGGAGAGACCTCAGTGCTGCATCTTTCAGCCCAGTACTGATCCTCAAAAGTAATTTTAACCGTACTTACCGGTAACTTGAATTTCCTTCATAGGCTAAGATTGACTGGTTTTCAGCAAAAAAGTTTCAAAGTGTTGATTTTCACAAACTACAAATATTCCTTAAAAATCGCCTGTATGACTTAAACGCATTTTTTCAACTGTTTACAGGAGATGCACCAGTGCTGGATCCAGGATCCAACACTGAGTAAGAAAAAGTAACGATAACAGTTTTTACCTGCTAAGTGAATTTCCTTCCATAGGATAACATTGGTGATTCTATGAGAAAAAGTTTCTAAGTGTCAACTTTTAAAATACAATAATATTCCTTAAAAATCACGACTGTAACCAAAACGCTTTTACTCAACTGTTTACAGGAGATGTACCAGGACTGAATCTAGGATCCAGTCCTGTGGTTACAAAAGTAATCCATAAAGTAACTAATTGCATTTAACTAGAAATTCACATTGAGCTGAATGTTGCATTGTGTTTGAAAATGTGTTGCCCATTGCAACAACTGTAACTACTGTACTTAAAAGTCTATTGCCTATCTGCAAAGTATTTAAACTAAAGTAATTCATTCTGAGAAAGTATTTTTGTAATGTAATGTATAATGTAATTACAATGTAATTTAAAAAATAAAATATGTAAAAAAAATTGTTTCTAAAAATGTAGTAAATCAGTATGAAAAAAATTAATATAACAATTAATACATTTAAAAATTGTCATTTACAAAACCTTTGAAATTCACTGAAAAAACCGTAGGTTTCAGGCACGTTATAGTTAGAAATTAGCATTTAAAAAACCTTTGAAATTCACTGAAAAAACCATAGGTTTCAGACACGTTATAGTTACAAATTAGCATTTAAAAAACCTTTGAAATTCACTGAAAAAACCATAGGTTTCAGACACGTTATAGTTACAAATTAGCATTTAAAAAACCTTTGAAATTCACTGAAAAAACCATAGGTTTTAGGGACAGTTTTAGTTACTTGGACATTGCACTCGTACAAAACCCGTGACATTCCCCCGTTATAGTTAGTTCAGCTAACTATAACTCGCGCCTGCAATGCACTGCTGATGACGTCACATATTACATCACTCATGACATGGTCAGTGACATCACTGATGACATCACTGATGACATCTCAAATGACATCACTGATGACATCACTGATGACATCATCCATGTGATAATTTCATGCATCTTCTCACACCCTAATATAACCTTTGATATACCCACTCTAAATTACAGACTGCCATTCTCAAAACCATAGACACTCCAACACCAAAAACTACATACCCACTCACTGATTATTAGGTCTACACACACATTTACTCTCTCACCAGTACAATCACTCATACTTATGGTCACTCAGTACAGGACTATCATATGCACTCATACACCTATATACACACTCACACACCTCCACTCATCCATAGAGGTACTCACACACCTAGTCAGTCATGCAAATAATTAATCACACTCCCATTTACTTACCTATACAGTTATACACACACCAGCTCACTTACTCATACAAATACTAGCACATTCTTACGCTCTTACACAATCACTGATACAAGCACACACTCATCCATACAGCCACTCTCACAATCACACACTCTCACTTATAGCCATTTATATACTCCAACACACATATATACTGCCTTTCACATATGTAGTTACTCACACATGTACCACTGAGATATACATTTACTCACTAACACAGCCATACACACACTCACCCACCCATACAGTCCATCACAGATGCACTCTTGAAAACATGCACCCAGTGAATCACCCACTCACACATCTATGCACAGAGTCACACACACCCCACCCACACAAACACTCAGGCACCCATACAGATACTCAGACAACAAATCAATAACCCATATAGACACTCATGTAGCTATTCGCAAACCCATGCAGCCGCTTACACACCAACAGACAGACAGATACAGACATTCACACAGTTTAGTCATTAACCCATGCATTCAGTAAGATACGTTTAATCACTCACTCATAGAGTCAGTCACGCACCTACTAAATCATCCATTCAGACACTTATACACCCACTCATTCTTCAATATGCCTTTCCCTATATATATTAAACATATTTAAACTTTACAGAAACACACAGTCACTGGATGATGTCATCAGTGATGTCATCAGTGATGTCATTTGAGATGTCATCAGTGATGTCATCAGTGATGTCACTGACCATGTCATGAGTGATGTAATATGTGACGTCATCAGCAGTGCATTGCAGGGGCGCGAGTTATAGTTAGCTGAACTAACTATAACGGGGGAATTCCACGGGTTTTGTACGAGTGCAATGTCCAAGTAACTAAAACTGTCCCTAAAACCTATGGTTTTTTCAGTGAATATATATATATATAAACACAAAACAATCTCCTCAGCTTCCTTTCGGCGACGAGAGAGAGACGGACTCCAATCTGAGTGGCAAATCAGGTAATTTATCTCATGGAAAGCCAAATACGACGCGTTTCGGACAACGCAGTGTCCTTGTTCACATATATATATATATATATATATATATATACACAAACAAATGCTATAAATTAAAAAAAAACAAATATTAAAAAATATATTTAAACAATATTAGGAAAAGTATTGGAGTATGGGAAGAAACGATATACTCTTTCCCACTCGAGTTTATGCAACAGAAGGGCAGGCGTAGGCTTTCAGAGGGGTTCCATTTACTATTCCCGCTCAAAATAGGTTAACAGTAGAGAAAGTTTTGGACTTAGAGGGGTAAGATTTACTATTCCACCTCCAGTCTGTGCAACAGTAGGGAAAGTGTTGGCCTTCGGAGGGGTAAGATTTACTATGCCCATTCTAGTCAGTGCAACAGTAGGGAAAGCACTGGACTTTGGAGGTATTAAATGTATTATTCCCACTCCAGTCTGTGGAACAGTAGTGGAACGTACTTCACTTCAAACACATTAAATATTTGAATAACCCTATTAATTTAGAGCAAATATAAAATTCTTAATATAACTGTTATTAATTAACCCCTATATATATATATATATATGTATATATATATATATATATATATATATAGAGAGAGAGAGAGAAAGAGAGAGTGACAGATTTAAAATTCATTATCTATTAAAGTTATTTATTTATTACTTAATTAACTTCCCACACTAACCTACAAACAAAGCAGCCCACACTTAAAATATAACTAAATAAATAAGTAACTAAGTATAACAAATTTGACATAATTGATATTCAATTAACTAATTCATTAACAATTAATTATTATTTAATTATTACTTAATTAACATCCCACCCTATACCCCTACAAACCCAGCAACCCGCAACAAAAATATATATAAATAAATCAGTATTAAATAATGTAACTAATTATCAATTAAATAATTAATAAATAAATAATTGTTAATGAATTATTACTTAACTTCCCACCCTATATCTCTACAAACCCAACAGCGCACACCTAAAATATAACTAAAATATAGTTATTACACAATTTAAATAATTAATAATGAATTAAATCATTATTAATAAATTAATAATTAATTGTTAATCACCTATTACTTAATAAACTTCTACCCTATATCCGTACAGACCCAGCAGCCCACACCTAAAATATAACTAAAAATATATCTATTACACAGTTTACATAATTAATAATCAATTAAATAATTAATCATAAATTAATAATTAATTGTTAATTATTACTTAGACCAGATTACGGGTCTGGCGGTCTGAGGACTGCCAGACTTGTGGTGGTGCGGCGGTGGCAAACCAGTCACTCCCGCACCGGCGGTCCAATCGCCCAATTACAACTTTGGCAGTCGGACCGCCATTTCATTGCCGCAGCTGCCAGGGAACTGCAGTTCCCCCGTTATTCGATGTTTGTGAAGAAGCTAGGCAATGGCGGTGATTGTGCAGGCTATGCTTTAGACTGGACTTGAACAAACAGCAACGTGGTGGAAGGATTGCTTGAATTCAGCTCCGCTACTAGCAGTCTTTTGAGCTACATTCAAGTCCATTGTTTTTCACCCAATGTGCCTCTCTAGATAGAGACCCCCAATATGCAAATCAGTGTTGTGCCTGCTCCAATAGGAAGAGTCCCCCCTGAATTACCAGGTCAGGTCCTTTCCAAACGGGAACACAAGCAAACCCACACTGGTTTCAGCTTTCTTAGGCCTACTTAGGCCTTTCTGGAGGTGGATAAGACACTGAAAGCTAAAGACCGACTCAAATCAGAGGCCTGGCTCCGGCTCAGCTCAAGGTCTCCTTAGAAACTCGAGCCCAAAATAAACCTCGTTGTCACTGGAGGCAATGTGGCTGCAACTGCAAAATATGTATTATCGGTAACCAGGTTTGAATCCTGGCCTCGGTTCAGCATCCTGTAAATCCTGGAAAATCTCCCTGTCCTGAAAAAAAAGTGTCAAGTAGTCTGTTCCTTTTGTGAAGTGTTCTTAATCTTTTGTTGGGCGACGTTTGTACACTATTAAGCTGCCCAAAATAAAATGTGGATTCTGCCTCTCACTCATGAACTAATCTAATCGTCAAGAATGAGCGACAAAGTATCAAACTTTGATGATAGAAAGATGTCCATCTAGAGGTTGCATTGAAACTGGAAATCTAGGCACAATCCCAGATTCCCAACTTGACCAATTTGTATGAGCATAGGCAAACACTTAATTTTAAGGAGTCACCTTCAAATACATGAGTTCAGGATGTGTGTGGAACAAAAATCTCTCTTTTGTTTGATTAAATCGTCTATAATGTTGTTCCTTCTGTAATAACAATCTAGGCAGCATTTAAGGTGTTCATTACACCATACTTGCCTATTAATTCACTGGTAGCGGTGTTAGAGAAATATTAATGCTTACAAAAAGTGAGGGATGTAATGCTGGCTGCTTCTAATCTGAGGTGGTATGGTGGACAAAAGAACGATGGGTTGGAATGCTACCCCAAGCGATTGCTAGTGGTTAGACTTATTGCAAGCATCCTTCAATCAACTGTTTTGTGCTTGATGTAACGCCCTAAGTGGCCAAGGTTATGCCCAGACGTGGGTCCCCTCCTCACTGTGCCACTGGAATCAAGCAACATCCGACTGAAGAGCCCCAATCAGGGCAAAGCATGTCTTGAGTTGCTTGTGTTCCTGTTGGGTTTGCAGTTCGGCTGGACTGTTCCTATTGGAGCAGGGTCAAGACTGATTTGCATATGGCCGGGGCTAATCTGAGGTGGCGTGGCAGGCAAAAGAATGATGGGTTGGAATGCTATCCCAAGCAATTTCCAGTGGTTATACTCATTGCAGCATCCTCTCATCACCTTTTATGTGTTTGGAAGTAAAGAAATACACATTCTTGAATTTTGAAGACACCTTATCAGACTCTACGTGATGTATTTTGCATGATTTATATGACAAATATTGTCAAATCTCGGATCATGCACGGGCTCTTCGAACTAGACCCGACTCTTGGCTCACCTCTCGCTCGAACCTTTTCAGGGGCTGTTAGACTTGGCATCTTTTGGTGTGTTTCCCCTGAGTTTTTGCTTTCTGACCTCCCGGTGTTGACTCGGTTTTGCTGGTGTAACGGTTCTGCGCGCTTTTCGCACTGCTGATCAGTGGTAAAGCGCAGGTGCTCCTATGGTAAATTGTGTTATGGATTGGTGTTTCCATGATTGGATATTCGATTTACCTGTTAGCCCCTAGTAAAGTGCACTGCATGTGCCAGGGCCGGTGAATCAAATGCTACCCGGGGGCCTGCAGCACTGGTTGTGCCACCCCCGTAAGTAGCCCTGAAAACGGTAACTCAGACCTGCCATTGCAGAGCCTGCGCGCAGTTTGTAACTGCCATGTCGACTTGGCCAGTGCACACACTGGCCGGTCCCTAACCTTCCCTTTTCTTACATGTCAGGCACCCCTCAGGTAGGCCCAAGGTACCCCTGTGGGCAGGGTGCAATGTATGTGAAAGGTAGGACATGCCCCGGTGTGTGTGGCATGTCCTAATAGTGAATTACAGCCAATTTCGTTTTTCACTATTGCAAGGCTACCAGTTCCCCATAGGACAGAATGGGAGGTTTGTTCATAACATCTTATGAACATAACTGGCCCAGGGAATTCGGTAAGAAAATAAAGTTTCGTATGCCTGAACTCAGAATCTAAAGATGCCTCTTTTAGTGAAGGTGATTTTTACATTCTGTGTTTGAAATACCACTTTTGGAAAGTGGGTATTTTCTTGCTCAGTCATCCCGTGTGCCTCTGCTGGAATGTGGGTTGCCTGTCTGGGTTTTGGATGACAGAAGGCTGGGGGAACAGGAGAGGCGCCAGATGGTCTAGGTAGGTCAGGAAAGGGCTGAAGAGACCTGGGTTACGATGGGGGAAGGGGGAGGAGATTTCCTTGCACCTCAAAGGGCCTGCTCTGCCTCTGACAAATGCCGTCTCCACCTCCTGCCAGGAATTCACACCAGAGAAGGCAGAACTGGTCCTGACCGGGCACAGGCCCTCTCTGCCTAAGAGATCAAAGGATTTTTGGACATAAATGCTGGGTCCCAGACCCCTGAACTTTAGAACTCATCTGGACAAGAAGACTGCCAAGAAGAAGAGCCGGAGAAGCTGCGAAAAGGAATGACTGCTTTGCTGGGCTGACCTGCAGTGGCTGCTTTTGTCTTGGGTAGTGAAAGGCCTGGACTGGACTTTCTGCAACCTAAATTTGTGAGTCTCTCCAAGGGCTTGAGGTAGAGCTTGTCCCCTGTTCACGAAGTCTCAGGAACAGCAAAGACTTCAAGTTCTTCGACCCGCAGCACTGGGGACTGTGTGTATTGTGCTGCAACCCGAAGAACACCAACTTGACCACGTCTACGACGCCACTGCCGACTCCGTGTCCTGAAGGCAACGCAGAGGGCACCGCCGCACCGCAACCCTGGTCTCACCAACGACGCCGCCACCAAGCTGCTGCTTGCACCGCGACCTGTGGGCACCGCACTCCGCACCGCCTCGCTGCACGCCGAAGCTTTGGCACCGCAGAGAGCACCGCCGCAATGCCGCACCGCGACCCTGGTCTCACCGACGACGCCTGTTGATGCCGCCACTGAGCCGCTGCTCGCACCGTGACCTGTGGGCACCGCACTCCACACCGCCTTGCTTTACGAGGACGCCTTGGCCTGCCTGACGCCGCCACTTCCTGCCGAAATCGACGCCGCTGCTTGCACCGTGGTTCGAGGGCACCGCTCGTAAGTCACATGACGCACCGCCCTCATTCCGCACCGCAGCCTTGGCCTCCCGATGCCGGCGCCATCGACTCCAGTTCGTCAGCCGACGACAGCGCTTCAGCAACCACGATGCCGCTGCTTGCACCGTGACCTGCTAGCACCGTGACGAGCACCGCCCTCATCTCGCACCGCGACCCTGGTCTCACCGACGACGTCATCTGACGCCGCCACCGAGCCGCTGCTCGCACCACGACCTGGGGGGCACCGCACGCCGCACCGCTGCACTTCGCACCGCAGCACGTGGTGCCTGCCGACGCCAGCGTTCCTGATCCCAACCGAGAGGAGATCGACCTGTAACGCGAGTGACTTCAAGGGCCCCATCGCCCTGCATCTCTGAAAGCTACTGTTTGCGGGTCTTCCCGACACCGTAGCGGGCCTGCGACGCTGCAGCCAGCAAGAACTGTTTTGGATTTGTGTGTTCACGACGCCGTGGTAGCCCGGACGGGGCTATCCACACATGGAACCCCTTTTAATCATCGTATTTTTGAACTGTGAACTTTTAAGTATAGTATTGTGGATTTTTTTATTGTTTTGGTCTTGTTTTAATTATATAAAAATATTGGATATTTTTCTAAACTGGTATGGTGTCCTTTTGTAGTGCGTACACTGTATTACTGTTGGTTATGTGCAAATGCTTTACACACTGCCTCTAAGATAGGCCTGGCTGCTTGTGCCAAGCTACCAAGGGGGTGTGCAGGGGTTATTTTAGAAGTGTAACTCCCTTATCCTGACTAGAGTGGTGGTTTTTGCCTGGCTTTGCCCCGCGCCCTAGCCTACCAAGAATCCCATTTCTAACAGGGGCCTAAGAGCAGACTTGATGTAGAAAGGGCCTATAGTAGACGTGATGCACTGGCCATTTGCCCAGTCCCTTGCATGTAACTTGATGCTTCTATCAGGGATTCGCAGTTTGCGCGTACAAGAGTGACATTTTGCCATCTTTACCCCCAGGAGCAAAGGTGAGTGCAATAAAGTGTGGTGGGGGTACACCTAATGTACCATTGTGTTTGATGTACGGAAGAATTATTTGTTGCCAGCTGTGTTGTATGTAGGCTTCTTGCCTCCAGGGACCCCAAGGGTTGCATTGTTGCACATTAACTGGACTTGAAACCTGCGGTTAATGCGCGATACCAGCCCAGTCGTTGCTGCACTAGATCCCTGCTTTATGTTGACCATCTCTGATATTCCAGTCCCTTGAGCCTGCGCTGATGAACATTCAGTCCGCCATTGCTCTGCCTTCTGCCTTAGGTGCTCATGTATTTTATTGACCGTACCTCTTGGCATCTGCTGCTGCAACACCACTGTAATTTCTGTAATTGTTTCTCTTTTTTCGTTCAGCCAGAATTGCTTGGAAGTGAAATATGCCTACATTTCTGAAATATTTATTTTATTATTTATTTATTTGAGAGCAGCAGCGGCTCCTCCGCTAAGGTGGAGGAGCTTCGCCCCACTGCTCTCTGAGCAGTTTAAAAAGGAGAAATAAAATGATAATAATGCAACATTATTATCATTTTATTTTTCCTACTGCAGTGGCTGAGTTCGTTTTTTGCGGGGCGGGGAGGGCTGGGCTGGCCAGAGCGCTGCAGTGGGAGGAGTAGTGGCACTCTCTAAGTGCGCATGAGGGTTTGGCAGGCCGTCTTGGGCTGGTCAAACAGTGATGCACACTTAGTATGTTCTCCACCCATGCTGTATTGTACAGCCTGGATGGAGAACATGCACAGCCTCCCACTGCATGTCTGAGCACCAAACCAAGGTGATCAGACCAATCAAAATGCTGCTGTAAGGCAGTGTTGTGATTGGCTAGGGGAGTCTGAGAGCCTGTCTGCTTCCGGAACTCGAGACAGGACGAAGAAAAAGAGGACGGAGGAGAGGTGGCGGTCAACTGTACCCAGGTAAGTGTTTTTTGTGTGTTTTTTTCATCCCCCCCTCTCCGACTCACGCCACCACCCCCGTTTGGTAGTAGCCGCCACTGTTTGAGAGATTTGTTAAGTTCTGCTAACCATTGTGGCCTAAGAGTCGTTTGTGGTATGCCTACGTACACGATGGAGAAGTGAGATGCATTGTAGTACATGGGTTGAAGAGGAGGTGGGGAATCAGTCAATCATCCAGCAGTTCGGAATTTGTTTTAGCGTGAATACACAAAAATTCAGGAATTAATATGAAACTATGCGTAATTAAGTGAAATGCGAATCTGTCATTTAGCATTATATTTTAGCGCGAAATGTGCCAATGTGTCAACATTTAACACAACCACGCATTTTGTGCTATAAAATAGCACGAAAAATGCAGTTGCTCCGAACAACAGCTGCTTGAATTCTGGTTGTTTGCATTGTTCCGGTGGTCCCGAACAGCGATATAATTATGCAAATGGCATAATTTGAGGAATTTTGAGCAACAAGCATAAAGCGAAATTCCCAAAATTATGCAAATCATGCTAGCATCATTTAAATTTCACCCTGCTTGATATAACTGTGTGCTGAAATCGCCTAGCTTCCCCACCCACTTGGAAAATATGCTTGCCTTTACCTACTGTTTTCACTTCAAAAAGAGCAGTGATACCTTGGCTTACAGAGCATCTCAGTTTTCCGTTGTAATTTTGTCAGATGTTCCTTCAGAAAGTACTTTGGCTCAAATTAGTTTTTTGGGCGTAAATGCTGAAGATTATGCTGCTCCAAAGTGTGCTGCTGCTGCTAAAACATTTCCTTGCTTGTGCTGTATTCTCAGCTCGACTCAACAAAGATGGCCCTTTTTTTTTTTTTTTAATTTCTTTATTGGCATTTTGTAATAACAAAACATACAACTACAACATAGAGGCCAGTTGCTTCTCATTTTCCCATAGACCAGCTTTGTACAGATTAGCAACATAGAGCTTTACAAGACCAATGTCCTGCTTATCTTATTTCTTTTAACAGACAAACAAAGCATGTTATACATTGTAGATTCAATTCAAGGTTGGTATAGACTTAGCAATTACGATTTCAAGTGCACCAATCAATTATCCTAGGAGGGAACCGTGTGCTTTTACTTGAGTAAGATTGATTTAATACGATTATATTAATACTAGAATTAAACTTTATCCCCCAACGGCAAAATGGAGCCTGTCTGCTGTTCTACAGGTGACCCGGGGCAGTCTGGGACCTCTTGTTGGCATGTGCGGGCCCACTCAAGGAAGGGGCCCCATATGTCTTGTGGCCGGGATGCCGAAGGCATCAGCTCCCAGAAGGTTGATAACTGTGTTTGGCTAAATGTTACGTCACAAATCCATTCCTTCATGGTCGGGGAATCCCTCCTCCCCCAATGAATAGGAACTCTTCGCCTGGCCAGCAACAGGGCGTGCAGCTTCCGTGTCCCAGTAGGTGTCTCCTTTACATTGCCCAACAGTCCCAGTAGGGGGTCTGAGTCGCTAGCCGTGCCAAGAATGTCATGTATAGTGTTAAAAACTGAAGACCAAAATTCGGCCAGCCTAGGGCAGCACCAGGCCATGTGTGAAAACGTTGCTGGAGCATAGCCACATCTCCAACAGCCATCGTCGTCCCTAATCCCCATACGGTGAAGCTGAGATGGAGTTCTATAGAATCTGTGTAAAAATTTAAAATGAATGAAGCGAAGTTTGTAATTAGGGGATAGGGCTGTTAGCTGGTTGCAACAAAACGACCACTGTTCCTCAGTTATCGCAGTGGGTAAGTCAGCATTCCAGGCCTGTAAGGCCTTGGGCGTCAATAGAGGGGCCATGTTTTGCATGTTATTGTAGAGACGTGTGATGAGTCTGCGAGGTGAGTCCGTTTTTAGTACATTCTCAAGAGCTAGCAGTGTGGGTGGTGGACTCAGGAATGTGTCATGCAGTGTTCTGCACGTGGCCTTAAGCTTATGGTAAAAAAACAAAGATGGCCCCTGTTGATAACTAAAGAAGGAATGTTTTTGGCCTGAGCACTGCCGTTACCTGTAGCAGCCGCTTGCCTGGGGTGTGTTTGGCTCGCCTGATCCTTCTGAGTAGGTCATGCCATGAGACGAGGTTGTTGCCTTTTTTGTCACTTTCCCCAGGGCATACCACCACCTGGGCATAGTGCAGTGATTGGCATCGGAGGACAAGGGTGACTCGCTGAAGCGGCTTCCCTGTTTGGGCCTGTTAGCGCCTGGAACGTCTTAGGGCCAGAACTCCTGCTTTTGCAATGGCAAGTCGCTCCACTCCCAGCAAGAACCAAAAAGAGCCGCCATCTTCAAGATACATAGAAAACTGTCCTTTTCTGCCTCTTGAATGAGTTTAGTAAAGTACAACATTTTTTTACAATATTTACCTGCTCCACATCTGCTCATAGAGCAATGCAGTTGTAAATGCTTTAATACAGTCTTCGCAAAACTTTATTTCGCCAAGCATATCTTGGTAGAAGAACATTTCTCAAGTTACGTAGCCTGCTCAAATGATTAACCGCGAATACTGCCAAAATATTGCGTCCAAAGGTAAGGGCTTTTATGGGGATAAACTAAAATATAAGAACAAACATGATATTGAGTGATGCATCTCCCCACATATTTCTCCAAATATTACACTTAAAGTTCATCCAAGAGGGTAAACATCAATAGGAAGCAGTATAAGCATCCTTCACACACACTGAATAGGCACTGCACAGCCCGCAGGAGTGCCCTCAGGGCCACCGCCACTATTATTGAAGCTTGTGATGTGGCACGCGGCATCAGCACATCCTATCAAAACTGCTCTGAGGCTAACATCCCTTATTCTGAGATACTTGGTCACCAGTCCAGGAAGGGTACCTCCAAGCACACACATTCACAAGCTTACCTAGCAGAGAAGGGGTCAACCACGGGGTTGATTCTTCTGCCATGCTGCAGCCCCTGTTCAATCCTTCTATGATGCTGTGGAGACGCTCCCAAACCAGAGAAGCCTGATGTCAATCAAGTCAATCGTGAATCCTCAAAACAGGTGGTCTCGGGTCTCACTCGGCCCATCTTGTGAATGATGCCCCTTCCTGCTGGTGTCATCTAAGATACCTCTTGCCGCTGCATGTCCACCAAAACTTAAAAGATGAAGACCTTGTTTAAAAGTGGCTTCAAAGACTGCGAAGTGAGAGAAAGGATCAGGTTCATCAAGGCCTCCGGTCCTGGGATGGACACCAAGATGGACACAGGGCCAGTCTCATGCCACTGGACATGAAATACATACAAGATCCAAAGTGCCCAAGACACAGAAGCCTCCTCATGTCTGGTGTACCCTACATCCCTGTCGGATGGTACTAACGCTGCCTCTCAGACATCAATGCTGCCGTGTAGGCCAGCTCCTGAGAGCATGACTGGGAGGACTCCACCACAGACTCACAGCGCTACGCAGAACCCCACCCCGCCACTCTGCCCGCTTGGAAACATTGCAGCTTGGGAAGTAGGTGTCTTTGCTTAGCATGGTTACCTGCTGGTTGTTGTGGCTCTCAGTTGGGAATGTGTGAATGCCTGCTGGCTGCATGTGGTGGATGACACTCACTGGTTGCAATTAAAGAGGGGGAGGGGCTCCATTGTTGTAAACACATGTGCTCTGCTTTGACGCAGGAAGCATGGGCATTCACAGGAAGCAAGAGCCACATTTAGCACACCCAGAAGTTTTCTATGTCCTTCCTGACATGGTTCTGGCCTCCCCGAGCGGCAAGTGACGCAAGTTTGAAGACCTCTACCGTAATATAATGCTGCAGACGCGGCTACCACAACCATCCAAAACCAGTGGTTAATTTGTAAAAAAAACAAAAACATAAGTGCCGGGGCTCTCGTCGGGAGGCAGCCTGCGCCAGCCCATTTCTCCTGTTAGCGCCGCCTAAAACAGAACCAACTACTAACCATGAAAGGGGGGAGAGGGCGTAGCGTAATGGCCGACTTCAGAGCTGAGGAGCCAGGCTCGAGTCTCGGGTCATATCGTGTGATTCTGGGCAAATCACTGAATCTCCTCCCACCTACCATAAATGAATGTGTCCTTAACTGGTGCTCATGAAAAGTGCCGGTGTTGATGATTAAGTGCCGGTGCTGACCACCGGAAACCACTGTCTCAAATTAAGCACTGTTCTACACCCTTAGTAAGGACAACACAATCAGGGTTGCTGAGCCCCAGTTCTAAGTAAAACACAACATTTACAAAACATCTCTACACCCTCCTGATGAACCAGTCCTGAGTAGGGATACATAAAAAAAATCTTATGTACCATGCAATTTCCCAAATTGCTTATAATTCACTTCTGTGTGTAACACAGGAAAACGTTTAAAGGAGTAGAGGAACTCCACACTTTCCTAGGTTTTTCACCAACCTGATAGAACTCACAAATAAATGTTCTTCATTACTTTGTTTCTTGTTCTGCCTTTCAGGTTTCTTGCCTTCATAGTTCCTTGGCCATTCCAGCCTGTGAACCTGATCAGTGGTCCGTGACTGGGCCTCTGCACCGCCCTCCCCGTTCCCAGAGATTGAAAGCATCTCCCCGCTTAACATGTTCAATCCGAGCATCCAGCCTGGGCTTTGTTGTGTCTAATCTACTTATTATATCCGACCCTCCCTTACCACCGGAACTACTTGTCCTGGGGGTGCCAGAGATCCACCATGTTGTTGCCGTCAGGATTGGCGCCAGACAGAACTTATCCTGGCTGCTTGTGTCCAATACACGCCCCATAGATGTTTGTAACCATTGCTCTGTCGCTGCTGGGTGGACCCTCTTTACCCAGGCTCCCTGCAACCAGCACACACAGGGTGCTCCTCCTGAATGTCACTGTAGGGACATATCCTGCCAGCGTCAGATTAGTAACGCGGGCACTCAGGCAATGCCCGAGGGGCCGGCGTCCGAGCTCCAGCTGTGGGCTGCTTTTTGGAGCAGCCTCGGGGGCCGATTTGGGCGGTTTCTGCATTGTTCAATGCCGCCAGCGGCCCAGTGGGTGCCTGAGTGGCCTTTCTGGAGGCAGATTGGCGTCCATTACCTCCCTTTTATCAACGGCAGAGGTGTCACTCCCTTTCTCTCGCTGGGCCGGCCAATTAATGTATGCATATTGAGCGGGGGGTAGGGGGCCTGAGCAAAAGTGGCCTCACTTGTTTTCAGGTGTGTTTCACCAGTGTGAACTAATCCGTGCATTTTTGTGTTTTGTGGAAAGGCAATATGCAAATGTGGGCCACTTTTTTTTAGCATGCCCGGGCCGATTTTTAATCCCAATCCAACCCTGTATCCTGCTGCCTATAACCAGCGCAGACCAGCGGGCGGACCCTACAGAGCATGCAGCCCATGTTTATCTTTATATTTATTTTTACTTCCTTGTAAATGCACAGACTAACTCGCATGTGGTCATTTGGACACCTATTCTACGAATATTCGAAGGCATACAACGCATACACTGCTAGGTACTGCTTGATTAGTTCTTCTACAGATTCCTTTTGGGAGAATAACCAAGTTGTCAGTTTTTTCCTAAATTGGAGAAGAGAATTCTCTGAGAGGAACCTCAGATGGATACTTTGACAGCCTTGTGGCCTGAAGGCTCTTCCACACCATCTTTGGGGCCTGATTTTCTGAATGGCAAAGATGCTAAGCTTTTGTCATCTTAAAGAAAGTATAGGTGTATCGTTTGTAAGTTTCTATGAGGAAAATGAAGGACAACAGTAACTATAGATCTTATAATCCATGCAAACGGATTTAAACATAATCTGCTTATGAAATGGCAGCCATTGAAGATGAGCTAAATGAGAAGGTACACTCTCACGCTTTTGTAGGTTAAAGAGGAGTCTCACAATGGCGTTTTAGACTAGATGTAATTTACGGACAACCTTGTAAGGGATGCTGAGGTAAACTGAATTAGTTAAGTCTAACCATGATTAAATAAAGGCATAAGCCAAAACAATCCTCTGAGACAAAGGTGGGAAAGAGAAAATTTGTTTCAGGAAGCGCAAGTTAAACAAGCACTGGCAAAGTCAATAGGTCTCGCCTATGCAAGCGCTATTTGCTTTGACAATGTCTTTTAGCCATGTTCTACAGCTTCTGGGCAGCATGGCTGAACATTAGAAAAAGAAGAGCTATGACGTGGCTAGTGCTGGCAATGTCATAGCACTTTTTTACTGGCAGGAGAGGGGCGGGCCAGCAACGACGAGGGTGGGGAGGATGTGACAAGTGATGATGGTAGGGAAGGGTGTTTACGGGGCAAGCAACGCAAAAAAGCCCTATGACATAGCCAGCACTGGTCGCGTCATAACTCTTTTTTATCTAGTGGGGGTGTGCTAGCAACAACGACAGGGAAAGCAAGGGAGAATGGGGCAAGCAACAGACAACAAGGCAAGCAATAGTCAACAGGGCAAAGAAAAAACAACGGTGGAAGAAACAACACGGAGCGGAATGGGAGGAGAAGGCTGGCAAACTCATGCACTGCTGCAACTAAAAGAAAAAAAAAGTACTTCTGAAGTCCAACAAGCAGCGGAAGGACACACTCTGGGCTAGGGAGCAGAATCTGGGCCATGCTCCATGGAAAGTACAAACACACAAAGAGGAAGTGAAACCGGCACATGCTGACCATGGAGAAATAAGAAAATGAGATTGACGAAAAAGCCAATCAATGGTAAGCAATGGGCAGGCTTTAATCCCCTTGTAAGCAAACAAAATGTCCCACAAGCGAAACCATGCTCTAGTCACTCAGGTTCTGTGTTGATTGAAATCTAAAATTGCATTCATCAAAATACCCAGATTCCTAACAATCTGGGCTAGTGTAGTGCAGTTGCCCAGGAAGATAGTCCAAAGGACTGGTTTCCAGACATGGACCTTTGATCACACAATACAAATTTCAGATTTTGAAGGACTCAGTTTTAAAACATTCTTGCTCCTTCATTCCTTAGCTGATTGTAAGGACCCTGATAAGCCATAATTATCTGTTTTCTGCTTGGATGTGATCAACTATCACCTGAGTATCATTGCCAAACATGAATGTGGTTATCTGGAAATGATTTAGCGTAATTACTAAAAGTTTCCAGTTAACATTAAAAAGGAGGGACTACAGGGAAGAGCCTGTGGCACTCCCACTTAAGCACCTATAGTTCCAAACAGAAAGCCCCAAGTTATACTTCCTGTGAGCAGGCTGCAAAAAAAGACTTAACCAATTCTAAGGCCTCCTTGTATGCACACGTAAAACTGATAGACAGTGAACCAGAATTTGATGGTCTACGGTATCAAAGGCAGTGGAAAGGTCTAATAAAATCACTGCCCCTGAATTGTCATCAACAAGCATAATCTTTAAATCATCAGATACTGAGATCACACTGGCTCTAAACAGTTTCAGGCAGACCCCAACCCCACCTAGAATCTGACTACCTTTCACAAATTGTTGAAGTTGTGAGATTACCGCTCTCCCTAGTAGCTTAGCTAGCTAAGGTAACAGAGAAATGGAACTGAAATGGGCAGGGTCCTTTGATTTTAGCCCACGTTTCTTAAGCGATAGGCAGACTATGGCTATCTTGAATTCTCCTGGGGCTACTCCTGTGTTTAGTGAGTAATTGCTAATATCCATAATATGGAGCAACAGCCTGGTAAATGTCTTTTAATAAGTGGGCTGGATATAGCTCTAGTTGCAGGCCAGGGGGCTTATACACACTCATCAGTGCTTCACATTCTTCACTTGAGACAGCGGAAAATCCGGGGAAGGCACTTGTCTACCTTTTTGAAAGGTCAAATCGATTATACCCAGGCTTTAAGTGGGATGAAAAAACTGGGGGGGTCTCTCAAAGGGGCGTGACCGCTGTAATTAAGGGCGTGGCTTAAAAACATGTAAGCTAAAAACCTGTGCTTAGCATAGTGTGCCACCGACTTGTATTTTGCTGTTTCTGTCATTTCATCTAGATATATGATACAACAAGTAACATCATACCCACAACAAGTCAGGACTATTGGCTTTGTCAATGGTTGTTAGTTGCATAAGATAAATAAGCAGCAACTATGGCTTGTATATAATATTGAAAAAGCTTCCACTTAAAGCCCAGGTGACACCACGACAATGTTGCTGCACCTGAGTTTCAAAAAAAGAAGGGGAATCCAGAGAGAAAATGACTCTCTTTAAAGGATTTCCCTTCCCCTACAACGCTCACCTGGCATGACGTCATGGCGTAACTTCTCCACTAGTGAGAAGTGAGCAGTGTGAGCACGCGCACATCGACGTGCCTGCTGTCACTGCAGCCCGGAAAAAACACAGACCTCCTGTGCCAGGGCACAAAACAGAGCCCGATAGAGACCCGTTTCGAGGCCCCCTTTAAAAAAACTGCCGGTGCTCAGCACTGGTGAGACCAGGCCCACTTAAAGCCCTGATTATACCGTTCCCTAATAATGCCCCGTGGTAAGCACTGTTCCTATTTGATTCCTGGGTGGACTCAATTGGCTGACTGCCTGTAATCAGTGCTTGCCATGTGCAGTTCCGCTGTTACTCTTTTTTTAATATTGTATTTTATTCAATTTGCCACAGACAAAAATCGCCAAAACAGGTAACCAAAGTACAAAGTCATCCGCCCTTCCTCCCCTCCCCTTTCCACTCCCTCGGGATCACATCTTCCTCTTTTTGCACTGTGTAGCGCTGCAGTTTTTATGGTACAGTTCTACCTTCTGTGGAGTCTTGTCCATGGAGTAGATCATGATTTGTTCCTCCATGTGTCGGCTTTCCCAGGTCTCCGGTGTCAGCCTCTCATCTTCCGCCATTTATTCCTTTAACTCTCTATGGACCATCCATCCCATATTTGATCGAATTTCTTAGGGCATCCTCTACCCTTATAAATCATTCTTTCTCTAGCATTGCAGACATTCATTCACAATTTCGGAGTTACACCACCAACCCATCTAAGTGCAATTTCTCTTTTGGCCAGCAGAAATCCCTGATTAATGAGGAGTTTCTTGTATGAGGTTGCATCTGATTCTCTCCATAATGCTAACAATGCAAATGGTGACTGTGCTTCTATAAGCTTTCCCATAGTGTCCTCCAACCTTTTGTGTAACTCCCTTCCAGAACTTTTGGCGTTTTGGACACTCCCATAGAGTATGGAGGAGACGGGGCACATCTCATCACTTGTTTTACCCATTTTATACAGGAGGACTCAGGTGTAATATACTCTGTGTAGTATTTTTAGTTGGATCAGGAGGTATAGTGCTTTTATCGCCACCTCTCTGGGGAATTGCAGTGATTCCCTCCAGTCATCCACATCTAGTTCTCCCTGTGCCCTTAGCTGCTCAAATTCACCCTGGGTATTTCTCATTAGTGTGTAGTATGTGAGAGAGATTGCTTTTGTGTCCATAGAAGCTTTGTTTCAAGTTTTGTGCCCATCCAGGGGAAGGTGGGGGACCAGGAGTTCAGAGTCAGTCTTTTGTCCCACCCCATTTCTCGATTTAGTTTACGCAAGGTAGCAATCATTGTTGCTCTCACTGATGGTGTGTCAGTCATTATCTTGCCTCCATAGAGTACATGGAGGTAACGCTTCTCTCCTAATGCCACCCGGTCTTGTTTAAATGTGGGGTCATCGAGCGGCGTATACGTCCAATTGTTTACTATACTGACCTGTAGGGCTTCATAATATTTATTGACGTTTGGCAATGCTGTATCTCCTTCGTATGTGGAACATTGGAGCATGGATATCGCTATCCGTGCCGGGCCGTCTAGTCATAGTAGGAATCTCAGTAGTCTGTTTATAGCCTGAAAGAATTTTTTGGGTAGAGCGTATGGTCTATTCTGCAGTATGTATGTGAATCTTGGTAATGTGATCATTCTAAAGATCACTGCTCATCCCAGGAGTGAGAGCAGCAGTGTCCTCTAGTGTTTCACGTCTACCTCTAGTCCCTGGAGAAGCGAGGCCAGATTGTCCTCGTAGTGTGACTTCTGATCTCTACAAATCCAGAGTCCCAGTTATTTGCAAATAGAAATGGCCATTCCACCGAGTCCAAGGCTTTGTTGACGTCGAGAGAGACTATCACTAGTGGTACGGTTGCTCCCTCTGCCACCGCTATATATTGTTAAATAGTCGGTGGAGATAAGGTTTAGTCGATCTGTGGGACATAAACCCATTTTGGGCTTGGTAGACTAAGTCCAGGATCAGGCCCCGTAGTCTATGTGCCAAAGCCTTGGCTTGAATTTTGGTGTCCGAGTTAAGTGGTGAGATTGATCGGTAGTAGTCCTATCTACCTACAGGTCTATCTGCCTTGGGTATAGGTATCACTGTCGCAATGCAGAGGTCTCTGGAAAATGCACCTCTTCAGTGTGCCTCAAGGTATAGCCTGTGGAATGGCCTGGCGATCTTAAATCAATGTAAATAAATAGGGACCCCTTGATTACACATACAGTTCTCAGGGAAACGCAATATGTATAAACAAACTCTCTGAGCAACTATGATTGATAACACATTATATATATGGGTCAACAGACACAATACTTGAAATTAGTTTTATATCTTTTAATATAAACTCATTATCTTATTATATAAAACATCTTGATACACAGGTAGTGAATAAAAGTATAACATCAAATAAGAAAACTACACACAATATTCATACAGCCACTCTAACATACATGACATCGTTGATCGACAGTGATTTAGAGTATAAGTACATGCAATTACATGATTGGAAATACATTTTTAAATACAAACTAATGTCACAAGATGATCATTAAAAAAACAATAATATGTAGCTTTAGAATGTTGATGAATCTTCATCTACATGCGTTTCAGCGCCAAGCGCCTTCATCAGGAGAGCCACAATAGGAACTGCAGGATACCTAGAATGATATAATATTAGTCTAGACCCGTAATATATAACTGAATTGCTAATATGGCTAATGGATAAAGATGAAAAAACGTACTCAGGTTGTTTTACTGAAAATATCAGACCTTCACCATAAAGTACAGACATCAGGCAAGAGATTGAAAGATGAAGTAATTGATTCTCTATTCACCTATGATATGTATAGCTACTAAAAGGTGTTAGAGGAAAGCAACTTATACCAAACATGCTAATACTCTGTATCAGATGTAATATATTACATCTAATACACCATATTCTGTGAAAAAAATAAACAAATCCACAGTGACAGATGTTCAACCTTAAAACGACGGTACCCATATGAGGAATAATGCAACTTTGGTACCTTGTCTCTTCAAATGTAAGCCACTGGAATACACATTTGCAGTACTACAGATTAGTATGTGTCCAAAGATAAACGTCCAGAATAATAACTATGGAGTAAATAGGACAAAAATATATAAACAAATTGGTAATACTGGCAGCGCAAAGTTTAATTGTTTAATAGGAAAAGGGCATACATTAGTACCTTTATACATTAAATATAGGAGGTTCAAATCTTAGCAAGAGCACGTAGGTTCCGGTAGCGGGTTGCTCAAAAATGCAATATAGCATATGATAGATAAGGTACACTCCAGTGGTTTGGAATTCTAAATGAAACGATAGACAAGAAGTTCAATCAATACAGACGTAGATGGAAAAACATGAATATAAATCCACATAGCCGGCAAAGTTCCAAATACCACTAGGAAGCATCCAACGCATGAGGACAAGACTGACAGGTATATATTGTGTGGAAAGAAATAGTCTCTAAGCTATTATAGATCTTTGCAAATAAGAATAGAATTGGAGTCGATCTTAAATGACATTTTCTTCATGAATTCTACTTGGAGGATGTTTGATCCCGAAGTTTTCCCAGATTGTAGCTGTGATTTGAGTTGAGTGAGTTGTATTTCTTCCTCAGTCTGGTTTGCTTCTAGGGCTCCATGTCTCTCTATCCTTCTGCAGGGGCAATCTCGGATGAAGTCTTGCAGGTCTGGCCCACAAATGAGTAGTTTCCTTGCTTAGAACTCTTGCCGCCATTACTGACGCTATTGTCTCACTACCCGAAATTTTATTTCTCCATTTGGGTGTAGAACCTCTCTCATGTGGTTCCTGTCTGAGTTCCTACTACTGGATGGTTGCCAGCCTTATCTCCCACTTCATATAGCTTCCTTTATTAGGGGCTAAGAAGGTCTGCTTGTCTCCATTAGCTGCTAGAGCACAGTATTCTTCCATTTTGAGGGCTATACATGCTTTACTACGCTCCATGGACGTTTGAGTGTGTGCTGCCTCTAGACCTCGGAGCTCACTTTCCACTTCTGAGCAGGCTTAGTCTCTTTTTCTTTTGTCTCTCACTTCTCCCAGGATTATCTCACCCTGTATGGTGGCTTTTTGCCTCCCGTAGGGTAGTCTCTTCCTTTACTGAGTAAGTATTTTCAGCAAAGTAGTGTTCTGTGGCTTTGTGTGAACGTTCCACTTCCAGATGGTTTATTAGTTGCCATGCGGTCATTCTCCACTTGCCTCTCCCCCTTGGGTGTGGACATTGTAGTGTAATGCTTAGTGGGGGTGGTCGAATTTCCCCTTGCTTTATACTGCACCTTTGTAAATCTAGTGAGTATGGGGCGTGGAGTGAAGAAGTAATCTACGCGGGAGTGTGTGTTGTGTGCTCCGTAGTAGTAAGAGTATCCTCTACGTGTACCGTGTATCGTTCTCCAGATGTCTCCCATTCCCACTGCACGTATAAACCTTTTACTCTTTAGTGAACCCTATATTCTTTTATTCTGGATCCTGTAACCAGTGCATGCCATGTGCTGCTTCTTTGTTGGTCCTGGGTGAGCCATATGGGAATTTATTAGGGCAGCGTCTAACCAGTGCCCACTGTCAACAGCTCCTCTGGTTCTCCTGGAAACTGCATAGGGCACTTATCCTGCCTGGTTACAACCTGCGCACACCTTGTGCTGCTTCTCTGTCACACTTTGGTGGGCCCTATAGACTTTTGTCCTGGCCGCATGACATTTGTGTCTCTGTCTCTCGACCCTATATTGGTTTATTCTGGCTCCCGATTACCAGTGCATGCCTTGTACAGCTCCACTGTCACTCCTTTGTGGACCGTGGAAAGCAAAGTATGAAATTTGCTTGGCACTGCCAACTCTCAACAAAAAAAATGATGAATGACATTTGCGAGCAGGGCATCCGGCAACAGCCTCAACTTGCGACTTCCCAATGTTGTCTTGTTTCTTCTTGATTCTTTGTAGGCCTGCTCTCTGAATTGTCAACTTGGTACCCTGTAACGAGTGCATTTCTGACGATTCCCATCGATCACTCCTGGGTAGACTCTACAAAGGGGTTGCTATTGGTGCATTTCTCCTGTGTATGAGTGTAGGTTCCCTTTGCCTCTCTTAAAACACATCCTTTAGGTAATGTATGGTGACTGCCTATATCCAGTGCACACCATGGAGCTGCTCCTGTGTTGTCGCTGGATAGATCCATTATGGCATGCATGCTGGCTTGCTGGAACCAGTGCCTATGCCCCTGGTCTGCTTTCATCCCCCTCCTAAGTGGACCCTATAGAGCTTTTACTCTGGCTGCCTGTAACCAGTGCACCCCTATGGGTGACTCCTCTGCCGCCTGTGAAATGACAAAGATCATTTGCCGTCTCAACGAAACACCTTTGTAGGTCTGGGAGTTCAACTTTATCGCTTCTGAAGAGACTCAAATATTGAGATCATCTGTGTGCAATGCATGCTGGGAGTCATTCACCTGTAGCTCCGTGGGATTACTAGAACTACTGCCACAAGTGCCTGATGCAGGGCATTCTGTGGGTTACTCCTCTATCCATCCTACAGTGACCCCTCAAGCAGGCAGAACAGTAAATTCAGGTAAAGTGTATGTGTTCTATCTCTCACCTCTATTCCTGCCATTACGTGCCGAGACATGGTGACTAAAGACAAGATAAAAACACTTCTCTGGTAACTCCTGCAGGACTTGAAAACACTTCCCACACGTGCCACATTGTAATTCAACAGACTTCCATCCAAGCATTGCCCCACAGTATAGCATGCTACCCATCTGCTAATGCACTTCAGTGCCTGTTCAGGGGTACGAAGCGCTATAAAAATGAGATCACAATACTATAATCTGCCATCGAAAATGACCCCTACTAGATCACAAAGCTTCATGAGAGGTAGAGTCCCAAGAGCCTAAGTGGGTAGGCAAGATCAGTCTTAGGCATCTGAGAGGGCAAGGCACTTAGTATCCATCATTCAAGAACTCCCCCAGACCCAGGACTTCTTGAGAACATGGCGCATCAAAGTCAATCCGCTCTCAATTAATAGCAAGCCACTTGAAATACAGTTGCTACATCTCTGCTGCACACCTGTTGCTGACATGGACTCATTTGATTGACTAACCCTGGGCAAAGCACTACGCTACGCTCGCGTAGTTTGCGAAGTTTGCGCTACTTCGCACAACGCGAATTGCACGCAGCACAGTGCAAACACGCATAGCGTAGTGCAGCGGTCATTTTTTGCTTGCTCGCGGTCCTCAACGTCAAGTTGGCGACCGCGAGCAAGCAAAATGACATCCCGGCGAGACTTTTTCCTCGTTCGCGATAAGCAACATCAAGTTGCCGATCGCGAGCGTGGAAAATAAACCTCCCGGCGAGATTCTCAACGCGGGGAGGTCAGGTTTCTCATTGCGAGTGGTCGCGTATGCTCGCGACCGCTCGCGATGAGAAACTACCAGTCCGCGTTGAGAAAGCTGCCGCTCGAGTAAAAATCTACTCAAGCGGCAGTAAAAGACAGCTCGCACTGTGCAAGATGCCGTTTTCAATGATTGCACAGTGTGGACAAGCATCCGGCACTGTGCAATCATTGCGAACAGTGCACTACGCAGTTCGCGTAGTGCTACGCGTAGCTCGCGTAGTGCGAACTGCACTTTGCGTAGCTTCGCGTAGCGCTACTTCGCGAACTTCGCCCAGGCTTATTAATAACTACGCTGCCTACTTTAAGTGCTTAGAAGCCTATAAAAGGTCATGAAGCGCTATAAAGGTTAATGGCGACAAAACTGAGAATTGTCACAGATGGACAAGGTAACTTGACCAAAACTGAAGAGGTAAAGAGGCCTAACCAGGACAGTGTTCTGGGGCATTAGTGAGGATTATGTGTGCAGGAGGTAAAGAAGGGCTGATAAGTGATCTCAAGAAACAGACAGGCAGGAGATGAGTGGGATCAGGCAAAACTGCAGGGAGGAAAGCATCTGCAAATGTAGAACTGTGGTAGTCTATAAAACCTACAGAGAGGACAGTTAGCAGATTCTGGTAGAGCGAAGTAAGGTCTGAGACTCCGGTCGCATGTGACTGTTGAGGCAAGGATCCCAAGAAGGTTCAACCGATGACAAAGTTAGCTTTGGAAACTGCAGACTAGAAAGAGCCCCTATGGACAGATGCACAGGTCCACCCCCAGAGCCTCACCAGCTGCTCATGATTGATGGCCCTGGTCTCACCTACAGACATTAAAGCGTGAAGGACCACAGGAGCCACCTCTGAGTGGATGTCAGAGTGTGAAATATCCCTGGCCTCTGACCATCACCTCTACCCATCTCTACCTCTGTCCTCTATTTTCTATGTACACAGTAGGATTATTTACCTCTGTCCTACACCTCTGTGATCCTTCTACCCATACCTCTACCTCTGTCCAATATCTCCATCCATACAGTTAGAACCTTTAGCTCTATCCAACAACAATGTATTCACCTCTCCCCTTTATCTACCTCGGTCCTTTTCCCTGCCATCTTCCCTCAGCTTCTACAATAGGATCATTTACCTCTGCCCAGCAACTCTACATTCACCTCTACCCTGTTTGTACCCCTCTCCTTCTGCCCTCTACTCTAAGATATTTTATCTCAACCGAACAAATCTACCTACACCTTTACTCTTTCTCAATCTCTGTCCATGTATATATGTATGTGCAGGTATTCATGGAGCACAAACCTAGTTCAAGAGCAAAGGAGTGCTGTACAGGAGGATGGCCCCCAGGAAGATAGGGTCACTGGGAGGAGGTTGTCAAGCCAGAGGTAGTGCTGCATGAACAGGTGTGCATCCTGCCTTTGTTCTGACTTGTAGGCGAGTGGGGGCTGACCTGAAGTTGACAGGGATGCTGTTCTAGATCTTGGGAGCATGATGAGAAGGCTTGCCCCTTGGTGCTTTCTTTCTTGCAATGTTTTGTCTTCAGTCTGGCAGTATCAAAGCTCCTGGTCTGGCACTGTTCCCCCAAGCATTTTTAGTTTGTTTACTAGGCAAGCTGGAAGTCTTGTTGTTGAAAACTTTATAAGTGATACAGCTAGTCTTGAAGATGATCTGGGCTAAAAAAGAAAGCGAGTGTGGGTCTTTTAACGTGGGGTGATGCGGTTTCATTTCTTAAAGCTCTTGATGAGCGGTGCTGCCACATGTTGGATACCTTTTTAGGGGTGCTAGGGTATGACTGAGCAAGGTGATGCCTTCATCCAGACAGGAGATGACTAAGTTCTGAAGTTGTCTTCTGGGAGCAATAGCTTCATCATCTTCAAGAGGAGAGTTGGTACCAAGCTATGTTGCTATTCCTGGTGATCTGTTGCTCGAACAAGAGGTCTGTGTGAAAGAATCCCAGAGATGTTGCATGGTCTGTCAGTTGATGGGGAAATCCTGGTAATTTCTAGCACTTCTGTCCTACCTCTGTATCTGTGTTCAGTCTGCTCCATTTACTATAGGTTCATTTACCACTCTCCATCACCCCTACCTTCATATCTGCCCCTTCCTTCTATCTCGTCCACAGGATCATCTACCTCTATCCATCAACTCTTTCACCTTCTCTGCCCCCATCCCATGTCTCGAAGCTCTGCCCTCTCCCTTTGTTGTTTGTCTCTGGCCTCCGCCCTCTCTCTCGTAGTCTCTGCTGTAGCATCCTCTAGCTGTAATGAGAAGCCCTTAACTGTGCCCTACTTTTGTAATGATAATAGTTACTTATCTTTCTATCTCACGTCATACCACACTTCTGACATTTCCGACAACCGGCCATAGCAGATGTTGACACCACCCAACTTATGGGTCTCAATTTGCTGATACTGGAAGTCTGAAAGGCTGTGCCTGCCATGCTGGGATTTGTGAGCTTCAGACCACAGCGTTTATCAGGGGTGATCCTTTAACTTTCTGAGCCGTCCGACAGGCCAGGGGTGTAAGTGAGTTGGCCTCCCCAGAGGATTCAGGGGCACTGGGTGGGTGGGCATTTCCAAACCTTGGCACAGCAGGTGCAGCCGAAAGTGAAGGAGATACAGCCCTGGCATTAAAAATGTATTGTGAGATATAAACAGTCCAAATTCATATATCTCCCTGCCCACCTGGAAGCATGAGTAAAGATGGTGTTTCACTGTAAAGGAGTAAACTGGTTTAGTAATGAGCAATAACCGTACTCTGTAACACTAAGCTGCAAACATAGTCCCTGGACCAGGCTGCCCCAAGAGTGCACTTCTCCCCTGAAGAGGAGGCCGGTTGGTGCAGAGGTGACGCACAGGGAAGATATGATGTCTTGGTTCAGTAGGTGGTGCACAGGGCACGAGGACGAGGAGCCTACTGTGAGCTGAGCAGGTGGATGGGTGGGTCTCACACTGGTTGCAAATAGATGACGCATCATGTTGGACACTCCACCCAGATGAGTGGGCATGCAGTGGGCTCAGAGGCCAAGCGGACAAGCCGGAAGGCACCCAGTGTCTCCACGGAGAGACTGAAGGACCCCCAGACCAGGAAAGAGCCTAATAATGGGAACTGTGGACGATGCTGTGGAGCCGTGAACCCTCCTAACACAGCTCGGTTCAGCACTTCAACTTGCTGAGATCCCGACCTCCTTTTAAGAGTGAACGCTCTGCCCCTTCTTGAGCTGAGATGGCGGATCAACTACCGAGAACTCCCTCACACTGATAGATGGGAAAAGGAAAGTTTCCACTGTGCCGTGGCAGCACTGGCTGGACAGGGAGACCGGTGTGCCACGGCTTCTGGGACCAAAGGAGCGCAGCGCTGCCTGCTCCCCACAGTTCCAGGGAGGGCCGGCCTCCACAGGAACCATTCAAGCGCCAAGAGCAGCTCTGCATAAACCAACTTCTTCAACCAACACTAGGAAAGTTCTGGAAGGTCGCAGACACATAAGAGACACTCGGGGAGATTTACTAAGATTTTATGCCGTGTTTGCATCACAAAAATGACGCAAAATCTTTTTTCCCCTGATTTAATTTCCAGCGCTAAATTTGTTTAGCACTGGAAATAACGGGTAATTAACGCAAAGCAGCGCATAGCGCTGCTTTGCATTACTTGGTGCCAAGGGGGCGTACCATGGGTGAAGCATGGGCGTTCCCATGCAAACACCCAAGGTTTCTGACCTTAAACCCCATTTATTAAATAAAGTAGACAGGATTTAGAGTCAGAAAACTGCGCCCTTTTAAAGTAGGGGCAAGAAAGGAGAAATGCTTTAATTTCTCCTTCCTTTTCTGACTTTGTACGTGTGCTGCACTTTATAGCACAAATACAAAGAGGGAAAAGGGTTAAAGTCAGTCTATGCATGGTATTTTGTGCTGGAAGGGTATCCTTCCAGTACAAAACCTAGGCTATACTCACGGAGACACCCTTGCACTATGGCACAAAGGTGTCTCTGTGGTGCACGGCAGCTGATTTCAGCGCCGGCGCTAGGGAAGGCGGAGGAGAGTGCCACATTCCTGCAAATATGGCGCTCTCCTCCTCGCTCCTTTTCACGCAGCGCAGCATTTACGGCTGCTGCACTGCGCTACGTTATTAAATGGTAAATCTGCCTCTCAGTGTTGTGGAGGCCTGCAACACACTCGAGAGGTGTAGCTGTGCGGCAGCAAGCAGAATCCTGGCAAGGGCCAAGCCCACGCAGCTGGTGCATCAAGGCCATCAAAGCGCGTGACAAGCAAGGCCAGATTGAGGGGAAATGTACGGCAGCCGGTCTGGGTGATGCAACAGAAGAACTCATCTGTAATTGCCAGCTCTGTCAGGTTCACTGCAGTGCTAACCGGCCAGCCATCATCCTCACTGAAGCGGTCTGTCCGGTTGTGTGAGCGAGGCTGAGCCCAGATGTCTGCACACTCGATGACGGACAGCACCTGTTTGTGTTGGCGGACTCGTGCACCAAATTGCCGGAGGTGGAAGCGGTATCACCCACAGCATCTGAGGTTGCGAAGCAGAAACTAGCCGACTTGCTTCAAAGTCGCTAAAGAAAACACTAGACCATACATAAAAATATACTGAAAACAATGCCTAGCAACTGCAGAATGTAGGGGATAAAATGAAAGAAATAATGTATTCCATATATGAAAACCATAAATCGGGGGGCGTGGCTTGCAGGCCATCATGGCGGACGCGAGTTAGACGAGCTCCGTCCAGCCTCGACGAATATCCTGATCTGCAGCGACCTACCCTGGCCGCCCGCCTCGGACACTGACTGTCCTCGAGGTGTGGCGTGGCATCGCAGCGGATTGCTGCGAGACCCGTCTCCGTGTTGGGTCCTGAGACAGTGGAGCAGCGACGGCGCCATCTGAGGCCCAGCGGCGTGCCGAAAACCGCGGCCTTGCGTGGGGTCTTGGCGGAGGCCCCCGGGGGAGGAGCCGCGGCGACGGCACTGACTGCCCGGCGAGAGTGAAAGTGCGGTGAGGAGCTGCCCCCCGCCCGGTGCCCTGGGCTCCGCCCGGCGATCCAAGCGGCCGCAGGGACTGGGGCGGATTGCAGGACAGTCGTTGGAGTGCTGGGGGAGCTGGCGGCCCGCGGACCTGCTGCTGCGGTGTGCAGGCCACGCGGTCCTTGCGTGTAGGGGCTACCAGGAGTGAGGCTTGGGACCTTCTGTGGTCTGGAGTGCAGCGCGGGGTGGAGCGACCCTGAATTGAGCGGGCTGGCGGCCTCGGCCCTGGGAGTGCCTGGACGCGTAGCAGCTAACGGCGGAGCCGGCATCTGAGGCGGATCCTGGGCTGAGCCCTGCTGCTGGGACGCTTGTTACGCCGCGGCCCGAAATCTTTGGCCGGAATATACCTGCGACCCACCGCTGGGGCGGGTGGAGGCTCTGGGGGCTGACCTAAGTGGTTCTGGCGGCGCTCCACTGTGTGGAGTGGGCGCTCTGTGGAGGTGTCACCCGGCGAGCCTGTACGGGGACTTGTGTCTCGGTGCTCGTAGCGGTGGGACCGATCTCTCTTGCCTCTTTGGTGGTTTGGGAGGCGGCGGAGGCCCATACCTGCTCCCATCGTCCACCAACGGACTCAAGCGGTGCTGGCACTGGTTCGCCCTGAGCAGTGGCCGGGAGGTCATCCTAGATTGTTCTTGGGGTCCGCCATTGCCGGCGGGTGTGGCGACTGCCGGCGTGGGGCCAGGGCCTGCTGCTGACATTGGGAGGGGGGCGGACGGCCCTCTTGTCACCCGGTTTCCTGCACGGTGAGCGCTGGGGGGGGCCTGTAGCCGGGAATCCCGCCGACGAGGGTAGAAGTGGCGCGACAACAGTGGCGCGGCAGAGACCCGGCCCCCTGACAGTCAGAGAAGCCCCGGATTGTGAGGCGGACCTGGGGAGAGAGTCCTTTGGAGTGGGCAGCGGGGGTCTGCCTGACGACACTTACGGCCCGGCTGCACAGAACAGCGTCAGGACGCGTAGCGGCATCCCCTTTTGAGTGGGGGAGAGTGTACTTGGTGCATAGGCCGGGGGAGCCCCGAGAGCGGCGGTCTACCCCTTAGGCGGAACCCAGGTGTGTTAAGGACTATGGGCAAGCCACGGGGCAAGCAGGGGGGGCCCACCCGGGGCCGGAGGGGGAGCCACTGGAGCAGCGGCAGCAAGATACGGCGGAACCGCAGCCGGAGGGGCTGATGCAACAACAGGTGGCCCAAATCCTTAAAGCCATCACGGATACCAGAGACGCGCTGCAGCAGGATATTGCCCAGGTGTCTCTGGGGCTGGGGCTCCTCCGAGCTGATCATGCCAAGCTGTCCGACCGGGTGAAACAGAATGAGGCCACGTTGGAGGTGCTGGATCCCGCTCAGAAACGGTTGGAGACCCGGATGGAGGACGTCCACCACAGATTGCGAATGCTGGAGCGGAGGGCCGAAGATGCAGAAGGACGCAACCGAAGGAACAATATACGAGTGGTGGGCCTGCCGGAGGGAGTGGAGGGGGCCAACATGGTAGACTATCTGGAAACCTGGCTGCGGGCGGAGGTGGCCCCGGAGGGCTTGACATCCTTCTTCAATCAATCAATCAATCATGTCACTTATAAAGCGCACTACATACCCGCGAGGGTCTCAAGGCGCTGGGGGAAGAGGGGGGTGGTGCTGCTACTGATCGAAGAGCCAGGTCTTGAGGAGTTTTCTGAAGGCCAGTAGGTCTTGGGTCTGTCGGAGGTTGGTGGGGAGGGTGTTCCAGGTCTTGGCGGCGAGGTGGGAGAAGGATCTGCCGCCGGCGGTCGTTTTCCGGATGCGGGGGACTGTGGCGAGGGCGAGGCTGGTCGAGCGGAGCTGGCGGGTGGGGGTGTAGAAGCTGAGTCGTCTGTTGAGGTAGGCTGGTCCGGAGTTGTGGAGTGCTTTGTGTGCGTGGGTGAGGAGCTTGAAGGTTATCCTCTTGTTGACAGGGAGCCAGTGCAGGTCTCTCAGGTGGGGTGTGATGTGGCTGCGTCGGGGGATGTCGAGGATAAGACGTGCAGAGGCGTTCTGGATGCGTTGCAGCCGTCTCAGGAGCTTAGCCGTCGTTCCTGCGTAGAGGGCGTTTCCGTAGTCCAGCCTGCTGGTGACGAGGGCCTGGGTGACTGTTTTTCTTGTTTCGGTGGGGATCCACTTGAAGATCCTGCGGAGCATTCGGAGGATGTTGAAGCAGGATGAGGAAACGGCGTTGACCTGCTTAGTCATGGAGAGGGTGGGGTTGAGGATGACCCCTAGGTTGCGTACGTGGTCGGTGGGTGGCGGGGCTGTTCCCAGTGATGTTGGCCACCTGGAGTCGTCCCAGGCTGAAGGATTGGAACCAAGGATGAGGACCTCCGTCTTGTCCGAGTTCAGCTTCAGGCGGCTGGTCCTCATCCATTCGGCGACGGCCTTCATTCCTTCGTGGAGGTGGGCTTTGGCGGTGTGAGGGTCTTTGGTGAGGGAGAGGATCAGCTGGGTGTCGTCGGCGTAGGAGATGATGTTGAGGTTGTGCTGTCGGGCGACGTGGGCGAGGGGTGCCATGTAGATGTTGAACAGCGTTGGGCTGAGGGAGGAGCCTTGGGGTACGCCGCAGATGATCTTGGTGGCCTTGGATCGGAAGGGGCGAGGCGGACGCTTTGTGTTCTGCCGGAAAGGAAGGATGTGGTCCAGTCCAGGGCCTTCTCTTGGATCCCGGCGTCGTGAAGGCGTGTTCATAGTGTGTGGTGGCAGACCGTGTCGAAGGCGGCTGATAGGTCCAGGAGGATGAGGGCTGCTGTTTCTCCGTTGTCTAGCAGGGTCCTGATGTCATCGGTGGCGGCGATGAGGGCGGTTTCGGTGCTGTGGTTGCTGCGGAAGCCGGACTGGGAAGGGTCCAGGATGTTGTTCTCCTCGAGGTAGCGGGTCAGTTGTTTGTTGACGATTTTCTCGGTGACCTTCACGGGGAACGGGAGCAGAGAGATGGGTCGGAAGTTCTTGAGGTCCTTGGGGTCTGCCTTGGGTTTCTTGAGTAAGGCGGTGATCTCGGCGTGCTTCCAGCTTTCCGGGAAGGTTGCTGTCTCGAAGGAGATGTTGATTATTTTCCGGAGATGGGGCGCGATGGCTGTACTGGCTTTGTTGAAGATGTGGTGAGGGCACGGGTCTAGCGGTGAACCGGAGTGGATGGTGTTCATGATCTCGCTGGTGTCCTCGTCGTTGATGTTGGTCCAGGAGAGCAGGCGGTTGGTGGTTGTGGGGGCAGTGGTCTCGGTGGTTGCCGGGCGGTCGTGGTGTTGAAGCTGTCGTGGATGTCGGCGATTTTGCGGTGGAAGAAGGTGGCCAGTGAGTCGCACAGGTCTCGCGACGGCTGGATGTCGTTGGTGTTGGAGCTGGGGTTGGAGAGTTCCTTCACGATGTTGAAGAGCTCTTTGCTGTTGTGTGCGTTGTTGTCTAGGCGGTCTTTGAGTGAGGCCCTTTTGGCGGATCTGATGAGGTGATGGTGACTGCGGGTGGCGCTCTTGTGGGCGGCGTAGCTGTCCGCTGTCCGTTCGTGGAGCCAGATCTTCTCCAGTTTTCGGCATGTTCGTTTGGAGGCCTGGAGGTCTTCGGTGAACCAGGTGGCTTTCTTGCTGGTGTGGCTGTTGGGCGGATTCTTGAGCGGGGCGAGGGTGTTGGCGCAGTCGTCGATCCACTGTCTGAGGTTGCGGGCGGCGGTGTCGGGGTCGGAGGGTTCGGCGGGTGGGCTCAGGGCGAGGTTGTGGTTAGCTGGTCTTCCGTGACTCTGCTCCAGCAGCGGCGAGGCATTTGTTCGGTGCGGTGGTGCGTGGTGGGCTTCCTGTAGGTGAAGTGGATGCAGTGGTGGTCAGTCCAGTGGGGTTCGGAGGTGTGGTTGAAGGAGACGTGTGGGCTTGCGGAAAAGATGGAGTCTAGCGTGTGGCCGGCGGCGTGGGTGGGTGTAGTCACGAGCTGTCTGAGTCCGAGGGTGGCGAGGTTGTCGATCAGGGTGGTGGAGTTGGTGTCCTTGTTGTTCTCGAGGTGGAAGTTCAGGTCCCCGAGGAGGATGTAGTCCGTGGAGGCGATGGCATGTGTGCTGACGAAGTCAGCGATGGAATCGCTGATCTGTGGTCGGGGTCCGGGGGTCTGTAGATGAGGGTTCCTCTGAGGGTGGTGTTGGGATCGGTGTGGATCTGGAAGTGCATGTGTTCGGCGGTGCTGAGGGTGTCGTCGGTGTTGGTTGAGACTCTGAGGGTGTTCCTGTGGACGATGGCGATGCCTCCTCCGACTCCGTTGGTGCGGTCCCTGCGGGTGATCTTGTATCCGTCCGGGATGGCAATGGCGATGTCGGGGGCTGAAGCGGGATTCAGCCAGGTCTCCGTCAGGAATGCGACGTCTGGGGAGGTTGAGTCGAGAAGGTCCCAGAGTTCGATGGCGTGTTTGCGGGCGGAGCGGGTGTTGAGGAGGATGCATCTGAGGTAGTTGGGTTCTTTCCTGGGCGGTGGTTTGGCGGGGCGGGTGCTGGCGAAGCTGCAGTTCCGGCAGGTGAAGGGCCCTTGGCTGCGCTTCGGGGTGGCCTGGTAGCAGGCGTGATCTTTTCCGGGGTTGAGTGCGTGGAGGGTGCTGGCGTCGTATCGGCGTCTGTTGATGTGGCGGGCGCGGGGGATGCCCGGACCAGGGGGTCTGGCGCTGGGCGCGGTCACGGCACGGACGGGCGCAGACGTGCTTGCCTTAGGCGCGCCTTCGGCGCGCCAGCGGCGCGGCCGCACAGCGGCCGCCATAAATGGGGAGGTGGGAGGGAGGAGCAGGGAATGGGGCAGCGAATGGGCAGTGAGGGGGCGGGGCCGCAGGGGCGCATCGGCGGGAAACAGGCACAGAAGGGAAAACGAGCACAATCAGGGCATCAAGGGGGCACAGAAAGGAAAAACGAGCACAATCAGGGGCAGCAAGGGGGCACAGAGAGGAAAAACGAGCACAATCAGGGGCAGCAAGGGGGCACAGAAAGGAAAAAAAAACGAGCACAATCAGGGGCAGCAAGGGGGCACAGAAAGGAAAAAACGAGCACAATCAGGGGCAGCAATGGGGCACAGAAAGGAGAAAAAAAACTAGCACAATCAGGGGCAGCAAGGGGGTACAGAAAGGAAAAACGAGCACAATCAGGGGCAGCAAGGGGGCACAGAAAGGAAAAAAAACGAGCACAATCAGGGGCAGCAAGGGGGCACAGAAAGGAAAAACGAGCACAATCAGGGCCAGCAAGGGGGCACAGAAAGGAAAAAACGAGCACAATCAGGGGCAGCAAGGGGGGCACAGAAAGGAAAAAACGAGCACAATCAGGGGCAGCAGCAGGGCACACAGACGGAGCTGTGTGGTGGGGGAGCGACCTACCAGTCAAGGTCAGGGGTCGCTCTTCACTCTGGAAAGGGCGCATAGAGTCCCGGCACGTCCGCTGGCGCCTGGAAGGCCCCCTAGGCCGGTGGTGGCTCGCCTCCTCCATTATAAGGACAGGGACTTGCTCCTGAATAGAGCTCGTACGGCGGGCCCGTTCCAGGTGGACAATCACTCAGTGACATTGTTTCCGGATTATACACTCGAGGTGCAACGCCAGCGGGCCTCGTTCTTGGCAGTTAAGAAGGCTCTCAGGGAGGAGGGTATTCAGTACTCCCTGATGTTTCCGGCACGCTTGAGGGTGATACTGGACGGTAAAACATTCTTTCATAACGGCCCTGATGAAGCTTGGAGCTGGCTGGAGTCTTACAGAGCTGGCTCGGGCAAAGCGGGGGGAGGGCTGGCACAGCAACTGGAGGCCCCCCGACCGCGCAGACTCAGGCGCCACCGGCGAAATCGCTCTAGAGTGCGGCGTCCCAGCGCGACACAGACGGAATTGGAGAGGACTGCAGCGTTGCAGGCTGTGTCGGAGGTCTCCCGTGGGAGAGATCGAGAGTCGACGGTGGCATCGAACTCAGAGAGGGGCTCTGTCGGGACTCACTCAGATGACACTGATGCAGGAAGTAGCCTGGGGCCGCAGGTTACCCCTCGAACTGCGGACGATATTGTTGATGCCTGAGGTTGGGGGGCGGGGCCTCGAGGTCTGGGCGTGGGGCCACTAGGGAGCTCACACTGGTAGCCTTTGGGGAATGGTTGAGATTAGTCTAATGAGAGGGCTGTAGTAGGGGGTTCTCAGAACAGAGCGGCTCCCTCTTGTCCGGGGCCCTTGTGGGGATGAGGCGGTCGCTTGGTTAGTAGGGTGTGGCATTACAATTTTGTGAGGCTGTTGACCGGCTTTGTTAGGCTTGTGAGCACCCCCCTCTTAGGTTCGGTTGTTTAGTAGACCCTTGGTAGATACCAGCGACGCAGTTTATAGGTAGTTTGGATGGGTGCTAGATTTTTAGGGCCTGTTCTGGGGAGGGGTAGTTGGGGGCTTTTGGGGGGGGGGAGTTATGGGGGTAGTTAAAACCACTGGTGCGCTCAGAGAGATAATGCAGTTACGAATGTTGCCTACACTTTACCATGGGGGCATCACCTGAGTTAAGATGTATCACTTGGAATGTACGAGGGATGCGCACGATGCAGAGGCGCCACAAAATTCATGCATACCTGGTGCGCAGGGGGGTGCAGATTGCTTTCCTCCAGGAGACCCATGTCGACCGTGCTGAGGGGCTGGCGCTCCAGCGCAGATGGAGAGGGCAGCTTTTTTATACAACTTACTCTGCATTTGCCAGGGGCGTGCTGATTTGGGTCAGGGCTGGGGTCCCTTTCCAGCCACTGCAGCAGCTGGCTGATCCAGACGGAAGGTTTGTGGCTGTTGTGGGGCGGCTGGATGGACAGGAGGTGGCGTTGTGTAGTGTGTATGCCCCTAACGTTGACCAGGCTCCCTTTTTCACCAAGTTATCAGGGAAACAGGCGCCATATTTGGCGGGCCCGGTACTCCTAGGAGGGGACTTTAACTCTATTACTGACACCGACATGGACAGGTCCCACCCGCCGCTGCCTGAGGCTCCTATGCATAGGCTTGCTAAACTTAGACGGGACTGGCAGGATCAATGGGGACTCATAGATACATGGCGCGTGCAGCATTCGGGGGAGCGCGATTATTCCTACTTCTCAGCGCTGCATACTTTACATGTGCGATTGGATGCTGTGCTGTGCTCTCCAGACATTCATGCGAGGGTGCGAGTTAGCGAGTACTTGGCAAGGACGATATCAGATCATAACCCGCTGCTGCTAACGATAAATTGGACTCTGGAGAGGCCCGCAATTCCTACTTGGCGCTTGCGGCCAGAGGCGCTGGAAGACTCCGTTTTCCGTGCAGAAGTACGGACTGGAATAGAGCATTATTTCTCGGAGAATGCGGGAACAGCCTCGAGCTTAGCGCTGGAATGGGACGCGTTCAAAGTGGTGGTGCGAGGCTTATGCATAGCAAAGATGGTGGGAGTGCGGAAGACCCTCCTGTCTGATATAGCACGGGAGGAGCAGCGACTACGACAGGCGGAGAGGGCCCATCCTGAGAACCCAGAAGCGCAGGATGAAGTTACTGAAGCGAGGGAAGGAGGGGCGACTCAAGTGGAGAGGTTGCGCTGCTTTGACCATAAGGAGTATTTAGTGAGGGCACATGCGGAGAGGGATAAGACGGGCACCCTGTTGGCATGGTTGGCCAACCCGGCGCCCAGGGGCACGCCCATATTGGCATTGACCTCGCCTAGGGGGGCGCCGGTATATACGCAGCGAGGAATCAATGGGCTGTTCCTGGATTATTATGTGGACCTGTATAAGAGCAAGCTTCAGACAGCGGGCGATGCATTGGGGGATTTCCTTGCAGACATAAGGTTACCGAGCCTTGAGATGGCGCAGGCGGACTCCTTAGGGCGGGCGCTCACAGAGGGGGATATAAGGAGTGCAATCAAGCATATGGCGCACAACAAAACACCAGGGACCGATGGGATACCAATCGAGTTTTATTCAACGTATGCCGATCTGCTGGCGCCTAGGTTGCTGAAGGTCCTCTGTGAGGCTCGGAGTTTGGGACACTTGCCCCCCTCCGCCCGAGAGGCTGTTATTGTCCCCTTGCTAAAACACGGCAAGGACCCCTCGAATACATCGGCATACCGCCCGTTGTCTATGCTGACTACGGACTATAAAATACTGAGCAGGATCCTTGCGACGCGGCTCCTTCCGTATATGGGGCAGCTGGTCCATGATGATCAAGCGGGGTTCATCCCGAAACGTACCACGGCGACTAATGTTAGGCGGCTCTTACGTATTTTGGGAGAGGATCATAGTGCAAACCCCACGGCAGCAGTCCTTTCCGTGGACATTGAGAAGGCGTTCGACAGCCTGGAGTGGCCATATATGACCAGGGTACTGCGAGCGTTTGGTCTCGGAGACTCCTTTGTGGGATGGGTTGAAATTCTTTACAAGTTGGCGACGGCCCGAGTGCGAACAGGAACAATGATTTCCTAACCTTGCTCGGTGGGACGGGGAACGCGACAAGGGTGCCCGCTCTCCCCATTGTTGTTCGCTTTGGCCATTGAACCGTTGGCCGCTCATGCCAGGCTGGGGAAATCTTACCCAGGACTGGATCTTCGCGGGGAAATGCAATACATTTCCTTATATGCTGATGATTTATTAATCTTCCTGGCTAATCAGGGAGAAGCTTTAGACGGAGCGAAACGGTTGCTTCAGGATTTTGGTACGGTCTCTGGGTTGGGGGTGAATTGGCTTAAGACATGCCTGTTTCCAGTGGTGGCGTCGGGTGAGGAGACTTCCCAAGTCGCGGGTGTTCGCTGGGAGCCCCGATGTCTGCCCTATCTTGGCACTTATATATACCATACATCTGAGGATCTGCTGGAGGGTAATGTGGGTAAGGCCATCCGGGGCCTTAAGAGTAGTTTCGCCTTCTGGACTACTTTGCAGCTCTTGGTGGCGGGCCGCGTGGCACTCCTGAAGATGTTGGCGCTCCCCAGACTCCTGTACTATTTTAGAACGCTGCCGATTTGGGTGCCGGCTTCTGTATTCACGCAGCTCCATTCTATTGTTGGGGGTTTTTTGTGGGGCTCTGGAAGACGGCGGGTGGCGTTGGCGACAATGATGCGCCCGAGGGTCGAGGGCGGCATGGCAGTGCCAGACTTCGAGGGGTACTATCTCGCCGCCCAGTTGCAGTGGCTCACTCAGGCGGTGGCCCGGGAGTTTCGAGGCCCAGATGGTTTGGATGGTAGGTGGGTTCCATGGCATGTCCTGTCTTTTATAGTTTTGCAGCAACGGCTCGACCTGCGTCACCTTACTGGTGAGGAGCGGACGCTGAGGCTGTGTTGGAATCGGAGCCAGCGTAGAGTTGGAAGTGCCTGCCCCTATGCCCCGGAAATCCCGTTGGGGAAGTGTACGGCCTGTTACTTGTAGATGGATCATCCAGTGGGTGGTGTAAATAATGAATAGAGTGTCCAGTGATAGTGAGGAAATTACCTACCAACTTTGCGAAAATTATTATGGTCTGTATATATGTGGTCAGCACTAATTTAACTCTCTCTCCCTGAGATCTGGACCGGTAAGATAATGCTGACGGAAGATAAAAGCAGAATGAGTTATACAAAGATGGATGGGCTGGGGGCATAGATAAGGCATTCTTGTCAGATGGGTAACAGTTGTAAATTGCACTAGCTGGAATTACATCAGTGTTAATGGATCTGTTAAAGCATCAATAGCCGGTAAAGCCAATGTTCGCACCTCTCGAAAAACCAGATGATACTGACACATTTATGAGAACGGACAACATGCCAGCTCAACGTCCATGAAATTCCATCATTCAGAGTTAATCTCCTGTGATCTGCTCAGCTTGGCCAATTATACTGCTTTGAAGCAAAAGCAATGTGACTAGTTCCTAAAATAGCATTTTCTCTTTTTAGAACAATAATAAGAGTGTGACCTGGCTACATGGAGAGCAATACCAGTGAAGAATTTGTCCACTTGAATTTATTTCTCATGGTAGAAAGTTGTCCAAATCAGATGTGAGTATTCCTCAGATTTCCACATATGCTTAACTGGTCCATGATCTTTCCTGATTAAGACTGATCTGGTGGCTACGGAAATCACTGTGCTTTTGGATTTCTAGCCTGTTTCGCCCTTTTTTTTCTTGTGCTCATTTTGACGTGTAAATGTTCAAGATGAAGCATTGTTTAACTAGGTTGGCAATCCTTATTGGGTGCAGATACCCAATGGTCAATGATTATACCTAAAAAGCCCGGGTTGCACTTGGCCCGAAGGTCAAGGTAAAGATCCCCGGCGGAACAGGACTCCGACATGCGAATGGACTCGATCTACAACTCCAAGAGAGCTAAAGTATAAGAGTCTGAGGTGATATGTGGGGAGCTGTCGGGGGTCCACAATATATCCCAAGGCCCGAGACAAACATCGTGCAACTCCTGCCCTTCATTCCGACACAGCACCCAGTATCAGACCTCTTAAATGTAAGAGCTTTACATCAGGTGGCTTATCTCTGCCCATTTTGGGTGCTCAACATAAATCTATCAAGGTGACCTCATTTTACCATCTTGTCTGCCGACAGCTCTGTTCGTGTGTATTTACATATGTCCTTGATATGCATCTCAAATAACAATGAAAAGATCATGAGCAGAAGAACGGCTAGCTAACCAAGACATCAGATAGCTAGCAATTGTAAGGAGCAAAATCCTGACAAAAAAAGCTTAATCATGTCAAATGGAACAATCCCTTCAGCAAACATGATACTTACACAGTGTCAGGCTCCAAGGCTCACAAGCAGCTTTCTACCTGTGATTGGGCTTGGGCGCTGGCCAAACCTTCCACAATCCCTTTAAATATAGAGAGAGAGGTAGAGAGAGAGAGATGTGATAAAAAAATATAAAAATATGTCTGCATGTCCCTAAATGACATTTGGGAAATCCAATATCGGGAAAAGGGAATGTAACCAGATCACATCAACAGTTGTCATTGGCCTTCCTCATCCTCACAATCAGACGGTACACTGGTACTTTGTATCTAAAGCGAGACTTCAAAGTTTGAAACAGTCCATCTTCAGCTCCAGAATATTATCTTGATGCTTCAGCTTTCTGTATTCTAAAAATCAAGTTGTCAATCATGACGTGCCTCACCCTTTGTCTTGTCAACTCTTTGAGAGAACATTGTCAGCCTTCATCAGGAATGGTACCCCAGACCTTACATTACAAGCCTCTTAAGAACATTCCACATCTACAGATGCATCGCCCATAAGTCGCTTTCGGCTAGGGCCCCGCCGATTCTTCGATCTATCATCTCCCCTTACCTCCCAAATAGATCACTGCGCTCTGAGAAGAAACATCTTGCAACCGTCCCCAGAGTAAACCGTGTCCGGAGTGGTGGCCGTCTATTTTCCTTCATCGCGGCGAAATGCTGGAATCAACTACCAGATCATATTCGGCTTGAGGCCAACCATCTCTCATTCCGCAAACTTCTGAAGACTCTGTTGTTCCCTTGAGCCCCTGATATACCTCGGTTTAGGGCTTTGTCTCTAGCGCTGGGAGGCCGTTGGTAGCCATGCGCTCTATAAGTGTATGTTCATTCATTCATACAGATGCTGGTCTCCCAAACCCACAATAAAACCCCTGTACAGTAGTGATCCATATACCAGTGTTCAAAACCTTTATTCCCCCAGATTTCAGAAAATCAGGACATTACGGTTGGTTCAGTCTGGTGTGCGCGTTATCAAATTGCCATAACCGTTATTCTGAAGAGGTAATAGTCACAGCCCAATGTGCGTCAGTTTAAATGTGGCTCCCACATCAGCATCTACTTTTACATGGTTCTCCGTGGTCTTTATACATTCTATTGACTTTATGGTTGCTGCTCCTTCTCAGCCACCAGCACCAAGTGCTCGCCTTTCTTTCTTACTTTCTTTTCAGAGTTTTATATAGCACAAACTCAACCCGAAGGTATCAGAGCGCTTTACATGAGCACCAGTTGCATTACAGACGGACACATTCATTTTTGGTAGGCAGGCAGAGATTAAGTGATTTGCCCAGAATCACAGGATGCTGAGGGGCCCTGCCGAGACTGGAACCCGCTTCCCCAGCTTCGAGGTCGACCGCTCTAGCCGTAAGGCCACATCCTGGAGGACAGCAACTGATGAAGGCAGCTCCCCTAAAAGTTCCCCCATAAGATTGAGGATTTTAGACATTTAGCATTATAGTGAAAAACGAAAGCCTCGACACACTCTTGAGAGTAAAGGACATTTTTGTTAGCATAGTCATTCATCCCACTTGGATCTAAAGCATTCAGATGATGAATTCAATATTTCTCTCTCTTTGTGGAATCATTCTATCCTTACCTCTGTGTTAATTTTTTATTGGTTTTCTCTATTTTCAATCTGAATTGAGCATGTGGTTAAATATGTTCCAAGTAGCGTCTCGAGACTGTCGTTGTTTGAGATCTACGCACCCTTATCCAAATCGGACAGTTACTCCCCCCAATCCCATTGAATAATCAATTAACAGATAAATTGTTTAAAATTTTTGGAAGACAGTGTCAGTGAGTCTTGATTATGTATGTTATATGTGTTCAGCAAAATGGCAGATCATAGAATGCAGCTTTCAACTAACGGTGCTCGACTTTCAGAAAGGCACTCCACTCCCAGTAATCTTGCTCTGCTCCGGTGCTGACATGTTTATTAGTAGTTGAAGAGGGTGCCCACTTCTCTTCCTCTACAAGAGCAGCACGTCCTATTGCGGGTATTCCCAAGACTGTGGCATCTGCTGCCATGGCTATTGTGTGGGAAAGAGGTGGTTTTACGCTGGGTCTGCCCACTGAAATTATGTGGCAATAGAGGACATCATTATGCAGCAGGGTTGGCTAAATTATGCGTCAAGGAAAGGCAAAATATGCAACCTTGTGTGTCACAATCTATGAGTGTATTATTTTGCTGTTTTGGCATTCTAACATAAATTTATGCAGAATAGAAACCAGTTCTTGGCAAAAACATGGGTCTGAGTTGGTTATGGGGATGAGCCAGGGATAAGGGGTATAGTATAGGCCTGATTAGAAGCATTATTATATCAGATGCCATAGGTCTAATCTCTTTATTATGAAAAATGACAACTAAAGCAGCAGTCAGGACTTATTTATTGTGAAAATGGCGTGTTAAACCCATTAGTCCTTTGGGGTGGATTGGTATTAAACGGCGCTAATGGCTATACACAGGTACACATTGCTGTAGTAAGCAAGAATGGTGGTGTTGGTTACTTCTGTTGACAAATCCTGGGATTTAGCCCTGTGATAATCCACTCTAGACCCTCTGAGGGCCGGGCAGGTGTAGCTGTCTGTCCTCAGATTTGCTAATTTGGTACTGCGGTTGTGGACCCTGCAACCATTTCAGCAAGACAAGGATTCAGCACTGAACAGAACACTGTTGAGAAAGACCTAATCTGTCCTTCAAAGGGATCCAGGGCCCCTGGCTTTTATTCTGCTAATGAGAGGTCAGGGTGCTTATTAGCCTGGGATGCTGAGATGAAGCTATGTGTGGGGTCGGCCTTTGACTAGCAAGAAGACAGACCTGCAGGAAGAACCCATGAATCCAGGTTTATCCTTTGATCCTTAAAAAGTGCAGCACAAACTCTTTTGGTACAAATGTTGGTGGCCTGGTAGTACATCTGGCATCGAATTCTCCCATATCACTCAACCAGTGTCACAAATAATCTTTACCACTTACTCTTAAGTGATCTGCACAAAGACATAGGCCATTTAAGAACCTTCTACTTCATATTATTTCACTTTTACACCCTCCATCTTTAATAGTGGTCAACATTGTGTCTATTGTGATATATAATACTTCTGCGGAAAGGGATTCTGGTAAATATGGTGGTCAGAACGCACTTTTTGACCTTGCATCCGAAGCCTCCTCCTTTGGAATTTATATTCCCCAAGATAGACAGACAAATGTTACATTATGAGAAGCTGGATGTGAACTGGTCAGCCGCAGTGCCAGCAGAGGAGCAAAGAATTAGAGGTCAGCCCTGCGGCTACTTTCTATAAATAATATATGCCAGGAGGGCCTCTTATCTATGCCAAGTCCAAGGCCACAGACACTCCAAGACCAGGGGCAACCTCTTGCAGGGCACATGAGGCAAGACGCTTCTACTGAGCTGTTCATGGGGATGCCCGCTTACACATGCATGGAAACCTCCCAGATGTCACTAGTGATTACAAAGAACTGACAAGGCTGGTTCAACACGGGTAGGCTGCAGTCATTACTCCCACCAGCCACCAACAGAAAAGGGAGAACACAAGGGCCTGCCAGTTAGCAGGCCATCCTATCCCAAGGGTGTCTTTCACTTTTATTAGTCAGCCTTCAGCAGAACAAAGAATAAAAGCCTCACTGGAAAAAAAACTGAAAAAAGAAGGAAAGGTTGGCTTCCAGAAAGTGGGGACCTATATCATTCAAGCGCCCTCAATCTGCACAATGTCAGAATCAAGCTTCCGGTAGAACTTGGTGCTGTCCGCTTCCCGAGTATTTTCAGGAAGCAACTGAAGTCATTCCTCTTTAGATAATTCTTAGCAGATGATGTCAGTCTACCTCTTCGGCACGCGCCGGGACACTCCTCGAAGTAGCTGTGCGCATTATAAATACCAATAACATAACTTAACATAACAATCTGATGAGGAAGAAACAACGACTGACGCTGGCGGTAGCGAGGTCGCAGCTGCACATGCAGTAGGTGTAAGCGGTGGCCCCTGCTTTGGTTTGTTTACTTCGCCCCATTGTAGGAGGACCTGGTGGCTTTGGCTGGGCATCAGAATAAAGAAACTGACAGACTACAGGAGGAGTGTGTAAGAGATTAACATTAAGTAGCCAAATCCCAAGTGATACAAACCCAACTGAGTCAATATCACCGCTGCAAGAAGCCCACTGAGACCCCGAATGCAAACATACTGGAAAATGAAAAAGGTGATCAAATGGAAAACTTTGCTTTCAGCTCAATTTATCCACAAATTCAAACACTGATGGTATTTTGAAATAAAATGCTTCCCTGGCTCAGTAACAAGGTCAGGCCACCGAACGCCAGGCTCAATAAACTAAGGCAACTGAAAATACTATACATTGGAGAGTAGGAATCATCAAGAGATTGTATAGTTGTCGGCTGTGGCCCAGCGAATGTACAGGAGACATTGAAGAACAGGTAAGCAGAAGCTTGCGCATAAGGCTTGGTCTTGACTAATAGGAAACAGACCTTCATTCCTTCGTCATTCAGGAAGGTATTTTTACCCACATTCTTTTCAATTCTCTTCTGTCAGCACAGCCATTTTGTGGCTTAATGCAAGATCATGTTGAGGTACAACAAGATAATTCGGGTTCTTGTATTCGTCTTCAACAGCGTGTATCCTTAGACACAGGGACAGTAATGGCTGCATTTGCAGCTACATCATATCCTGACGCGCTGTAGGAAATAACAAATTTTGCTAAACCACCTGTATCCACCCACAGCTGCCCATAAGCCACATGACGCGGGTGTCAAATTCAGCTAGTCCAGTTTTTAGTCCCAGAATCAAAAGTGTTGGCCAAAAAGTAACATCTGGTTAAGGTGACCCTCATGAGATGAGTTGGCAGTGCTGCCCACTCTATCACAGAGCCTAGAACAGAAGGATGGTGAAAGTCTAGCAGTCCAGCTGAGAATTGTTGGTACATTCCATTGACTGTACCAACATTTCTCACCAAGTATGGTAATGGTGATCAAATACTTATGTATTGGCTGCAGCCAGTTCAAATAAGGAAGCCAAGGACCGCATCTTCCACCCCTGGCATGTCATTTGGAAGTCAGGGTACTGCTCTTGCTACCTGTGGGATCACATATCATGAAGGCTGCATCAGAAACAAACCCTAATCAAGCTTATTATTTTTACTTTCTGTGTTTTCTCCTTTATGCCCCTCGCCAAACCCAGCAGTAGCAAATACAAGTCTATTATTGGCTAACAATGGGTTGACCCTGTGACATCGAGAGAATCAAGGAGCTTGTGTCTCTTCTGCTACCCTGGCCTTTTGGTGATTTAAGGGCCGATTACGACGATTTTTGCGATGCGGCGCCGGGTCCAACCTGCTGCCTCACTGCCAAAGCCATGGTCAGACCGCCAACCAGATTAGGAGTCTCCTCCTGTCTGGCAGGCTGGTTTTTGGTGTTCCCACCACGGTGCCTCAGAAAATAAGCACCGCAATGGGAACGCCAAAAACAATTCCCGCATGGCATGGACTATAAAGTCAATGCTGTGCAGGAACTGGGGTGCATGCACACAGGGGGGCACATGTTGTGCCTCCCTGTGTGCACCCCCATGCAGAGGAAGCATAGGGGTCCCTGCCCTTGGTTTCCTCTCCGCCACAGTGTTTATGGAGGAGGAGGAACCTCTGTGACACCGCCAGTGGAGAGGAAACTCGTAATATGCTTGGCAGGACCGCGGCGGTAATATTGTAGTATCATGTTCGGTCCATGATTTACATTTCTGTTTGAAACCTATCAGCTGATTAGTACCAGAACGCCCAGGGCTGGCTTTAGGGTAGTGCGACTGGTGCGGCCGCACTGGGCACTGACCAGGAGGGGGGGGGGGCGCTGACCTCAAGTGGGGGCGCTGTGTTTAGCAATAACTTACGATTTAAAAGCAGCTGATGCAGAGTTCTTGTGCGTCCAGATTTCAGGCAGCATTAAAAATATCAAAATAACTTGTGATTAATGTTCCTGCTAGAGAGAGAGATCCGAGTATTGTCTAGGGGCAGTTTTGACTGGCCATTAAGTAGCGCAGAGGGTTAATATGCCTGCTGCAAAGAACAGATCTGTATTTAAAGTGGATAGCTGAGAGGATTAGTAAAGCTAGACTTTACCAGCGCTTTAAAAGAAATAAAATGTATGTGAGAGAGGGGCTATGGAGAGATGAGGGGCCCTTTTGCCGGGTGGTAGTGAGGGAATCTGAGGAGGAGGTTATGGGGGTGGGGCGCTAAAAAACATTGTCGTACCGGGCGCCACCAGTGCTAAAGCCGGCCCTGAGAACGCCTTATACCTACCCATAGTAACTCCATACATTCTCCTACTCTTATAGCCCATCTCCGCCTTCTGGTGATTGTGAGAGGTAGAGGGGATTGTTCTCATTTGCTGCACTAGGGATGGCCCCATTTACATTTTATGTAATTATATATAATTAGTTTTCACTAGTGTTACTGGCCTATGATACTTTAAAGTACATCATTTACCACAAATTTCCCAAACATTCCTATCACCAGAGTGTAGTGTAGCTCCTATTTCCCTAATAGGCTCTGCGCATTGGAATAATATACCCTATAGGCTTGACATAGGACTAAGGTCGGTATGTCCCTATCGAGTATATTAAACTTAATTACTTGTGCCAGCTAGCTCAGAGGCCACTAGAAACTCCTTGGATAACAAGAAGGGAGTAGTTTCTGGCAGCCGCAAAACATGACAACTTTGTTTCCCTTTAGAATCAGAACGTGTCCCAGAGTCGTGGAAACAATAGATAACCGTTTCACTCAGCTCAATCGTGCATGCTTAGTTTTCCTCAAAGTTACACAGAAAGAATACACAGGCGTTTCAATAAAAGGATTTATTGAACAGCCTTGTTTCTCGTGTAGGTGATATGTGCTGTTACGATCACAAGACAGTATGCAAGATAAATAATGTACAGCGTAAGCAGTAGAAATAAATAATACTGCGTTAGCATTATCTTCTAGCGTATATTCACATACATAAATAACATGAGCTAAAAATGTGAGTACTGATACGATGCGTCTCTAAGCTAGTTCTACCCCAATGTACCTAACCTAACCTAGGTGTAGGGAGAGGTATGAAGTAGGTGAAGTATTCCTTACTAAGCCTAGTATGCCTAGTATGCCTAGTATACCTAGTATGCCAAGAGTCCCTCTAGGTTCTAGTCAGCTCCATACCTTAAGAATGAGAGAGGTGGGAATCTCTTGCCAGACTCGGACTCCAACACCCCGCGAGGGAAGTTAGATCACTGGAAGCTGGACTCTCTGCGTGCAGGGATGACAGCGTCTTCTCAGTGCGTCAGGCCGGGATACGGGCTCCTCTGAAGTCGAGGTCTCCTCTGATTTACAAGGGCTAGGGAAGGTATATTTATACCTGAGAGGTACCTCATAATGTTAGCATTGACGTGAATCGGACAGCGGAAGACGTCATGAATGAACCCCTAAGGTATAACGGTTCATGCATAATAGATGAGTCCTTGAAGAAATCAATAGTCCTGTGCTAGGGAAACTCCCGAAGCCTAAGGGTCTGTTCTTCAAGAACTCGTTGTGACGTTAGGGTGGACAGATGTCGGAGACCATGCCTGTATTTGGAGTGCACAGTTTAATGCCTAAATAAGGACTGGGATTTTATGCCTATATAAGGGCAGGGCGAATTGTGCCTATATAAGGACATGATACAGGGAAACCTATATACGGACACCCTAAGAGGAATACAACACCCACTCCACTTTCGTGTGTACGATAATAATATAAATGCTAAACATTTAAAATGCTAAACATAAAATGGAGTACCGCATATTGCTAAAACATTTTCTTAAAAGCATTTAAAAAACATATTAGAATGCAAAAAGTACTGAACATTTTAAGCATTGCTTCTCATTTCAGGCATATATTTGAAAATAAAATGCAATTGGAATGAAATAAGCAGTAATAATTACATGTGACAAAAAATGTTCGATAAGTTGTTCAAAAAATCAAAGTCATTTCATGTCATGGAAATTAATGAACTTCTTAGACTAACAAGATGACTAAGTGTCTGTGGAAGTACCGCGAAGTCCGTACTATAAGAATAGTTCTACTTCAAGCAGATTGTCGTGCCATTTGGTTTGAAAAATGGAAAAAGTTTCAATTTGGGAAAAGTTCCAAGTTTTTGAAATATGAAGGCCAAATTGTTACTGCATCTCTGGAACACTGTGGGCTGAATCAGAGTCAGTGTACGGGTCTGGTGTAAACATGAGATCATCTATTTCTGTAGACAAAATATCGTCCACTGTAGTTGGTGACATTCGGAACACCACGTGTAGTAGATTAATTGCACAGAGATGTGAAGCATCGCTTTCAGCATAGGATGCCGCAGCAATGTTCGCGTCCGTTGTTACCTGTGTGCCTGTAGATCCATCTCGTACCTCAGCAGCAGCCGGAAGCGTATGTGAGATCTCAATGAATGCCATCATCAGGATTGGTAGCCTCTGGGGACAACACAGAGCATGGGCCGTTATCGGGTCCAGCAGAGTATCGATATCCGTTGGCGTAGCTGATGGAAATGTTAGACAGGTGTCCAACACACATTCTTTACCGCATAGCAGGCATCGTAGAACAGGTAAGATGCAATCTTGCCAGATTGGTCTGAACGACAGGAACCACGTGGTATTAAGTTCCCGTAGACGAGTCATGCCAAAAAGATGTACTATTCGCTCACGGCACTTTCGTTCAAGGAGAGCTTTCTCCACTTCGCTCGGAGTGATGTCTGCGAATAGGCTGGCCATAGCGTAATAGCAGGAAGAGAAATAGAATTCCGGCAACAAGTGCTAGAATTAATGGTATGCCACCAAACACCGAATGTGCAAAGTTTGGGATGATTCCGAGGACTGCCTGGAAAGGTGCTAACAGTCCGGAACAGATGCTCTTAAATACATGTACAATTCCGCTTGTATCAGACATGTTAAAGATACGTCCTATCATTTCTACGAAATGTATAGGGCAGTTTGTACGTATTAAAGTCTGTATCTCAGCCGAAGTCCTTGCAATTTGTAGATCATAGGTTTCTTTGGCCGAGGTCAAAGGCACTGTTTGTTGTAAAAGCATGGCTTTCATTCTGCTTAAAGTATCAGATCTTATAAAAGAGATGTTCAGCGAAGGCCACAATGGCGACTCCCTGACTGTGTCTATTGGGGCAAACAATACTTTCATACAGCAAGTGACCCTGGAGTTCACCGTTACTAGATATAGGATGCCTGGCAACATGCCGCAGCAACTCTGATCATTCAACATGAGGTAACTCCCATTAGAAAGTTGTCCAAACGTTGGATTAATCACAGCAGCTGGTGTACCCTGCTGATGGCAAGACAAATTTGCCACAGAACCATTACAAGCCCCGTGTAAAGAAATGTCCTGACATATCAGTGAACCGCTCAGTGCATTTTTACAGTGTGTACCGCTCAGAAACACTTCACGATCCCCACTCCAACATCTATATGTGTATGGTAAATTCCAAGATGTCTTAATGTATTCCTTACCCAACCTTTCATATTTGCCTGCTTGCATTTGTTCGAGGCAATACTGAAACTGAAAAGTAGTCACAGGTAGTGTGATTTTGCCATGAATAAGCCATTCTGTAGCTGGTTTTTCTGCCACTGTGAATGGTAACTTTTCCAGTTTTTCAATGCTCAGCACTGTATACTTTGCTCCTTTTTGTGCCAGTTCGATCTGTTTATCAGTTAGATTGTATTCTGCAAACAGAGCCGTCGTGTTGATAAAACGCCAAGGCACATAGCCCGCTCGCAAAGATTGCAGCGTCCAGCTTAATAACACAATAGAACATAATTGAGATTGGCCTTGTTGCAACATCAGAAAATTGGGGATTTTGCCATTATTAAAATTGATTTCTGGCAAAACCTTCATTCTTTTAAATAGCACTACCCCTAGCACTGTCACTCTTGCACAATAATATCCTGCTCCGCTGTAATTCAGGCGTCGAAGTACACTGGGGAGACACTCGGTCTCCCTGGTGGGAACCCAATGATGAAGCATGTCACCAACTAGGTTGGTGAGTGAGGGTTCTTTTAAGAAGTAAAGTTTTTTCCTTGCACAGTTTCGTTTAAACTTAGTACCTCTTCTTTGGAATTGGCTGTCACTCTTTTGTTGTTTTTCTAATATTATTTGGGGGAAGAAGAGTGGCTACTCCTCCCTCCCTCTCTTGTTGATTGACATAACTTGTTGCAACATCGCCAGATCTTGTTCTAGTATGTCGATAGCAGAGGATACAATGTTGTCCAATGAATAAATTCTGGAGGACAAAGTTGTTAACCCATTGTCAACCACAGAGAGAGTTTTCTCTAAATTAATACGATCAAGTTCACGTATTCGTTCTGCGGCCTCTATCTGTGACACTTTCCATGCTTCATTATAGGCAGCATAAATGCCGGCATATATGAAACGTTTTTGACGCGGTTTTCTTGGTCCAAGCAAGAATTCCCTAAGATCTGCGTCTTCTTTAAGTAAGGATAAGTGTTGTTTCACATCCTTAAGTGTAGATTTTTGTAGCCAATCGATGCATAATTTTCCTACACTGTATGTTGTTACTACCCCCGGATGCTGTCTTTGGATGTATCTTGGGTCTGGCCTATGAATAGTAAAGCCCTGAGTTTTATTCAGGAATCTTTCCTGACAGTTGTTCGTGTCTGTGGGCCAGATCAACCATTTTCTCCAATCAGGATTAGATCTGTTGAGTTGTAGTATTTTGTCAACTGTAACCACTGCCTGTGTATTGTTATCACTTGCAGGTGTTGGTACAGAAGGTGTTTTCATCTCTTTGATCTTGGCTAGTCCAAGACAAGATGTTTGTTGGACAGTTTCATTCAAAAACATAATTTGTTCAGGGATGATGCAGGCTCTAAATAAAGCTTCTATCCCCTGCACTTGCCAATCTTTAATACCCCAGACAGTTTTTGTGTCTATTGTGTCTTTCCAAAAGTCGAAACCCTGTATAGACATTTGGGCAATAAATGCTGCAGAATAAATCTGTTTTGTATTTGTTAACATAATTTTCAGTCCTGTCTTGTTTACATTTTTATAGTAAAACGTTTCTGGATCAGATGTATTGTAACCTGAAAAATATGGAAACTTATTAGCAAATGTTTTTGAACTACCTTTTGGTGGTGTAGGACAATGCTCCCATTTGTTAAACATAAACACATTTCTAGGGTATGCAGATTTATGCAAATAATGATGACCATAGTGGTTATAGCAATACAGCTGTTCATAGTCTGATGAACCCTCTAAATATTCATTTTTAGAAAATGCAGCAGATTTTTCTAGGTCAAACATTATGTCATTAACAGTCTCAAAGTCCCAATCATCAGAATAGGTACTGGACAAAATAAGATCACTTAGTGAAATTTTAAACAAATGTGGAATGTTCAATTGTTCCGTTGGGCCGAAGATATCAAAATCAGTTTTGTCCCACACTATACCATCCTGTATAGGAACGGCTGTGCTGTTCACTGTTGACAAGTCTCTTGCTTCACGATGGGAAGATTTATGAGGTTTCAAAAGTAAGTTCACATCTTTTCTTTCAGAGTTCACATGGATGTATCTGCCGTTTATAAGCACGCTCATAGTCATAACCAAAGCTAGCCAAAGCAGGAAAACAAATATTCCAGAAATAATCCAGAGTTCAATCCATGGTGAAACCAGATAAGTCTTTTTCAGAAAGTGAAGAAAGTCTTGTACTTGCTGTTTGAAAGTTAATGCTGCTGGCGTCGTTTCAGGTTCACTGGGATCTTCTGAGAACGTATCAAAGTTAATGAAATAGCCAGAAGCAGTTCTGTCAATTGTAGAAATTGCATCAGGATTTGTTGAAATCGCTGGAACCAGTTGATCACTTGCTACGTTGGTGTAGACAGGTGTATTTGGACGAACTGTTACTTGATTTTCACGATGGATGAGTTCCATAGCATTGTTGCTCAGTCCTTCATCTGTTACTGCTGAATTCTCGATCGTTATCAGTCTTTCAGTCTGAACCTCTTGGATAGTAGCGAGAGGAGTGCGTCTGCTACTAGGTCGGAATCCACGAGGCCTACTATTTAGTATTGGTCACATACTGTGGTTTGATGAGGTCGATGGACACAAATCTTTTCTCCTTTTTTCCAGCAAGGGGCAGCAGTAGTACTGTTCTTGTTCCTTGAACAGCTAGGACAGGTACTGGTTGTCTGTAAGAAGGTCCAAATTCCTTCTTGAACGCAATCTTTTCTCTGACTAGATCCCTAACTTTTGGAATCCAGACAGGCCTTGCTGGGACAGCCGGTTGATCCCCAGTGGTGGTTGGCTGCAGGAATACGTTGCTTTGTTTCGTTCTTCATTTGTTTAAGTCCTGTAAAACAGCCAAACGATCTTTGATATCAAAGGGTTTATTTTCCACCACTGTGCCTACGTGTTCGAGGTCTGGTACCCACATTCTTGTCCCAAATAGGACCTCATATGTAGTGACCCCCCTAGAGAACTTCTTGACAAATTGTTTAATGAGCGTTGGACCCCATATAGATGTTTGACCCACCCATCACCCGAACCTAATACCCTAGCTGTTATAGACTGCTTTATGTCCCGGTTTTTCCTTTCCACAACCGAATTACCCTCAGGATGGAATGGAGAGGAGTACCGCAATGCAACGCCCAGATGGGCCATGGCTTCTTTGTAAGCCCGAGAGCTAAACGCAGGGCCCTGGTCAGAATGTAGTGTGCCTATTGCGTATGTGCCGATAAACTCTCGCAAATCTTTTATAACAGTTCGAGCGTCAGCCGAGCGCTGAGGCCATATCCATAGGAACCTTGATTTAGTATTTGTGGGATTGCACTTTGTTGGAGGGAGCGTTTTAGGGGACTTGGGGGGGGGGGCTAGGGGGCACCCTTGCCAGCTGTTCGAGAAAGTGGTCTAGGGACAAAAGGGCAGCTTAACTTGAGGCAGGGTGCGCAGGAACGCTCATACTAAAATGAAGGAAACAGATGTGTGAGCCATGGAAACCAAGCCAAAAGGTTTAACAGATTTATTTAGAAGGTGCAACTTCAAGAAAAAGGCATTTAAAATACAGAATACAAAATATAGTGTCCTCGCATTTATAGAGAGTCTTACCAAACAGAAGGCATTATTACATAATTCTCAATAGGACTCAGAAGGCATTGAAATCGTTTGAAGAGAGACACTTCAGAAAACCTCAGACACATTAATAAATGCATTATGAAAAACATAATTTAAATCAAGGAAAATGTTCTCAGAATGCACAACACATTTGATCTAAAATGCAGAGGGTACTCACGTTTAAACCTAAAAGAAAGCAGCCTTGCAAATGTAATATAAGCATTAAATTCTCAATAAGAAAACACCAATTTAGAGACAAAATAGAACATACAGCAATTATATTGGCAAGTCAAATTGTATCTTAATAAAACAAAAACAAGAGCTCTTGGGAAAACCCACACCCGCCTGCCATCCTACCAACAGACGGGTGGGGTAGTCCGACGAGAACTCCGTGGACTCGTCTTTTATACCTTTTAGTGCTGGGAACTGAAGCAGAAGTGCTTATTGCAGCATCAGTCCCACCTACGTCACGGCAGAAAATATGTAATGTAAGGAATAAAATATATAGCAATATCCTGGTTGCCACATTCATCACCCCGGTCTGACGTTCGTGTGCTGGGAACTGATTCGTTCTCATGTTCAGACCCAGGATGTGGTGTGCTATTTGTCGACAGGACAGAGGAAGAGACAGTGAACTTTGAGACACACGGATAGGGTGGGGGCTATCCAGCCTGGAGCAGAAGAGCCTCGCAGAGAGAAGCTGGCTGAGATTTTTAGTCAGACAGGCTTAGAGCCTGCTGTTCAGAAAAATGGCAGAACTCTGGTCAATTTAACAAAAGGCCTGCAGAAAGACCGCAGGGCCTACCTAGGGGTTCATACTGACTGAGTGACTAGGATGGCCCAGGGCATTTGTTATATGGTAAAACCGGACCCTCTCTCATCTGGTCAATTTAGCAAAAGGCCTACAGATTGAGGCGCGCAGGGCCTGTGTAAGGGTCTCATACCTTAGGTGTGGGCAGAGCGGGCCTGGGGGGGAGGGGGGGGGTCTTATATGATAAAAATGGACCCTGCCTCATTCCCTCCTCTTGTTCATTCTTTGAACAAAATCCTTACAGCATACCTTTCAGGCTTTTCAGGTATTTGGTAATGGTAGCAGGCTGCATTTAGTGTAGTCCTACTATTGTTACTTCTACAACTGTAAGTGCTAAGTTATTCACATTCCCTGTTCTATCCTTGCTCTCCCTTTGCCAATTATGCTTTTCTCAGGAGGTGCATCTGCTATGGGCATGGTGTGCTGACGGAAGAGCATATTGTACATTAGGACACAACCCACGTATTTTAGAGACAGGTATGACATTGTAACACATGCTGTTTTCTGTGTCGGTAGGCCGGTGTGTGCAAACATAACATCCTACCCTGTCAACTGTCCCCCTGTCCCTTTATCAATGGCTATTTATTCAATTTGGTACAATATCGCTGTCATTTTAGCAGTATCTCAGGTATAACACTGTGATCACAATACACTATAAGGAGCTTAGTCATTATAGCAATGGGGGTCAATGCTGCTAGTAGCACCCACGGTCATTTTCTCTAATTATTCTGAAAGTTTTGAGCAAGTCTTGAGGCATTGTTCCAATCGTTGGTACGTGTGGCTAGTGTGACTAGTTGGAAGAATGTCTTATCTTCTGCTGTACTTTTACTCTTTTCAAAAAAGTCTGCTGTGGAATAATGTAGAGCCTCAGAGATGATACCTGTAAACAGAAAAAGTAACCGTTGGTGCCTGTCTTCAAGTAATTTGAGAGGTTACTAGCACTTCTATTACTTAGGCACATTCAATATGAAGAAAACAAAGTGATGACGAAGATAAAGATGTCTCGTTGTCACAGGTTGTAGACTGAGGGGTTGGGGCATTGATGTTACCAGACGCTCTTAGTTGATGTATTCTTGGGGCCCGCTTACACACTCTTCCTTTCTCTGCTGTGCAGCACTTGCAACCCTTCAGGATAAGCTTGGGATACCATTCCCACTTGGTGGTTTCCGTGGAACACATGTAGTTTCTGTGTGGCTCCTTGCCCCTTGCACAACCCCTCAATCACATGTGAGATGAACGCCGGTCCATTGTCAGAACCCAAAAGCATAGGTACTCAAAAGTGCGGTATGAACTCTTTCAGGAGGCATTTGGCAATAGTTTGTGTATTGTTGTTCTTGAATTGGCATGCCTCAGTCCATTTGCTGATTATGCACACTATAACCAACACATACTTGTAGTTTGAGTAGTTTGAGTAGGGGGGTATGTTGATGAAGTCCATTTAATGTGGGGAAATAAAGTGGCCTCGGGCAGTGGAAATACAGCATGAGGAAAACAGTCTGATCTTCCCATCACGTCCTACAAGTGATGAACCATGAAAAAGACGGGCCATGGGACCAAGCATTATCGTTGGTAAACATTTTTTTTCCATTTGGGCCTAACTGTATTCCTTTTCTTTTTATTTTCATACATTCTCTCCTGTTCCCTTCTTCCTTTTCTTCCACCCAGCCCTTTCAATAATATACTTAGGGTCATAGTACATATCATCATCCTATATCGTTATATCATGATATCATGTGTAGTAGAAGCAATCTGAACCATTGTGTACTCACAACCAGTTAATGCTATTCCTTTTTGTGCATCTGCATCAATAAATTCTTTACCAATTGATACAAAGTCCTTGGAGGAGGTGTGTGCAGCACATTCTACACTTGAAACTTTGGTAGCAACATGTCTAGCAATAGTTGAGCTATTAATGGTGCACGCTGCATTTGTTGGCCAGCTGAGGTAAGGAGGGAACTCCAAATGGGGGACAGAAACTAAAAATTATATTGGCGTCCCTGTACAAGACTTTAAAACGAAATTCATTTATCTCTAGAAGCAAAAGAAGAATTAAAACATTGTACTATAGCTTGTCCCAACAGCAAACACAGATGAACATCTCTGTCACAGTAACACCCCTAGGAATCAAAACACTCATAGTTGTCAAAGTGTGCCCAGGGATGTGGAATTCCTATAGCCCCACGCCCAGTACATATTGTTTGAGGTCAAGGGCAACAAGTTTGCATGCGTATTTTGTCCTTGGGACAAGTAGACCCAACCCCCTACCACACAAACCCTTTGGCTGCCAGTTTATAGTACCACATTATGGCTCAGGGAAGGGCACTGTCTGCAGTGAAGGTAATATTTGTGTCCATGTGTTAATGCTGTTCAAACTTGTATTTATTGTCCATTAATGCAAAGGCTTTATTATTAGGGTGAGCGCTCTAAGTAAATGTTGTAAGCTCAGACTGCACTACTGACAGTGGTTAGAGTATAAAAATGTGTAAACACTTTTTCAATATTTAGCAATGTGAGGCTATGTATACTGCTCTCAGAATGCTCTCCTATCAGATGCAAACAAAGACTGATAATTCTTTGCTTTCAAAATAAAAAGAAAATGCAAAATAATTTTGCTAAACTACTGGAATAAGGTAGGCGCCATTTCTTTGCAACATAAAAATAAACAAGCATTGGCAAAAAGCAAAAATTGTTTTGATCTCAAAAAATCACACATTGTACAGTAGCTCCTGGCACTGAATAAAGCAACTGTGTATCGATATGCTCCTTGTGAAAGAACAGAATGAAGTCACTCACAGTGAAGCTAGCCAAGAGAGAGAGAGGAGAGAGACAACATTTTATTAAACATAAAAGGTCATTGTTAACGCCAGACCTAATTAGGGGCCCAATTATTAAATAAAGTGCACCCATGTCCTTGGATTATGTGCAGATATACAACTTTTGTGAATTCACAAGACTACAGAAGTAGGCCAAGAAATAGTACTCCTAGAAAATATTTGTGAACTGCATTTAAGCATGAGCAAATATGCAGGTGTACATTTGCTCAAGCGAAAAATACCCTCAACCCCAGTATGTAGATCTGTGGAAATGTGGCCACATAAGGGAATTGTTAGCATTCAAAGCCTACTATGGAAGGAGCCCTAGCATAATCAGAGAGGCTATTTCAGAGCTCTTATATAATGAATATTGCTGCCATAATTTGTTGCTGCATTACATGGCACAAAAGGGACAAGTGCATTTTGTTACAGAACAAGTAATGTTAAGAAGCATCCAGGCCCATGGACAAGTGGATATTTAGTTAAATTCCACTTCTCTTTGCGCCAATCCTCTATACCTTGAAACCTGTTTTTAAACACCCTGAAAGATTGCACCTATATATTAAAAGACATATTTAAATCTGTACACATTGTATCCTTGAGACATTACAATATGAAGCACTGTTATTCAATGCACACTATCCTTCTGTATTGGCATATACTCATTACTACTGATCAATACATAAACATAATATAAACACAACATTACTACTTTTCCTATTATTCCTATCCTTTGTAGTCCCTGGCGAATGCACTGCATTAGAATGCATTTTAGCACATTCCACCTTACAATTTAATTTGCTACAACAATATTCTCTCCAACTCTGAAGAACCTAGGAATGAAAAACATTAATATACATACACATTATTTCCTTTAGATACACATATTAAAACAGCACTTCCTTTTCCGCTATTCAAATAGTCAAAACCCTTCAAGAATGCAATATACCTAGTGCCATTCTATATATACATCTGCTTGTGAAGATGGCGGTGTTCCTGTTGCGGCTGATCACCGTGGTCTTCCTCTTTGGACAGTCAATGGAAACACAATAAAATCTGTGTTCCAGGACTGATAGGTCGGAGCTTAGGAATGATGGGGCCCTTCTTCTTCCACCTGAATGCTTGAGAAGACAGAAACTTTGTAGTGCGTGTTAACTTATGCAAATATATGTCTTCTTTCGTAATGTGAATGTCACTGTTAGGTCTAGTTGATGCGACTTATACATATATTAATTGTTCAGTGAGGAGGATATGGGGCATTAGGTGGCTGTCAGAACATTGTAATATTTTTGAGTGAAAACAGAGTGATCCATGGGCAATAAACTATTTTTGCTTTCTTTAAATTATTTATTTATTTATTTCCCTCAATTGTGGCGCTTATTTTGCCTATTTTATTTTTAAGCAGTCTATGCTGAAAGTTGTTGCTGCTTTAATATCATGATGGACACATGGTCCAGCTGTCATCCAAACATGTGGGAAAATGTAGTAGGCCTGAGCCTCTGGCATGACAAGTCTTTCCTATTTAAATTGTATTTCTAACCAGACAAGAGGTGATGAAAACAATAACATTGAGCTTATCTATGCAAACATCCCGAAGACAGGAAATTCAATACACTTCTTGGAGACGCAGGGAAGACCCTAATAATAATAATGTTGCATTTAAGGGAGACAAAAACTCATGGTATTCGAACTGAAAAATATATACAACCACCTCTAAAGGCTGCAACTGTACTTTTAAAAGGCCTCTTTAAATCCACACCTATTATTTTGACAACATTGTAATACTGAGCATTGCTTACTCCATGCATACCGTCCTTTAACATTGAAATTGGTGTGGTGGCTTCCTGTGGTAATCTATTCCTACGAATCTCTGGTTGTTTCATATTATGAAGGCTGCACACAGCTGTGCATATCCAAAACCTAATCCTTACCTCCTCTCACATAGACACATACATATTCCGTCACTAAACTGCACATGAAAACTGAAACACCTTCTAACAATTTTTTTTTTTTTTTTTTTTTTTTTAATATCGGCAACCCCGTTACCAAATTGTTTGATTCTATGCACCTTATATCTCTTGTTCACTTCCACAGACCAACGTAATCCTACACATACATATCTTTCATCTAAATCTTATGTTCGTTGCTTACCACAGGAAGTCCTTTTCCTGCCTGGCTCAACGCCCAGAATCTGTGGTCGGCCAGGACGCCACTTCTGAAGGCAGCCCAAGAAAAATCTAATAACCCTTCAGCACCACTTAATATCTAAAAACATGCGTTGTCTTAAATTGTAATATGCAAAATATATATAGCCTATTTTAAAATAACATGGCTTTCTTGTAAAGCGCACGTTCATTCTGAATGATATTATGACGCCAAACAGCAGATCTCCATTGATCCCCAACTTAATGGTACTCATTCCATCCACCTCAGAATGATGAAGGGCTGATCAGACCCCGCATCTATCCACCTTAGAAGGATGAAATGTTCAATAGACCTAGTAGCATATGAACTTGTGACCATCAAGTCAAACACAGGTTCACGTTCTCTGTGTGTCATGCACGTTGTGTAAACGCCGTATATTCTAGTCTTTTACCCCAAGGGCCTACAATAATGTATTGGACCTATATTTTGATCCAAGATGAAAATTGGGTGTAGCTAGCGTACATTCCATTCCATCACTTTATCTCCCCTCTTCTCTCCCTAGTTCTGCGCATGAAATCGGGAGAGAACAGTCTTATCTTGCTAATTCCAATCTTCTGTCTAATGTTCACCATCTGCTCTGACATGTACGTTACTCTAAGTCTAGTGTCACTAACTTCCTTGGCCACGAGACACAATTTCAAAATCTTTTCTATTAGCTAACTCCAACTGTGTGCGCTCTGTGGCAGTACTTCCTAGATCTGCCCTAGCATTCGGGCTATTGCTTGTGCCTGCCTCGGCTGCTGCTGAATTTGGACGCAGGTAGGAGTAAATTATTCTGTACTTGGTTGCTTAGTACTACAATATTTGGTGTATTCTTCAGTGTGAATCTAGCTGACCAGGTCGGCCTTTGCATTTTGTGCATTGAAATATGGATGCGTAAAGATATTCATCAGGTCTATAATGAGAAATTCTTTTATGAATTATAATTGGTCATCGAAATAGAGAGATATTCATGTGCATTTGAAACTGAAAGTATTTTCCCTCTGCCAGGACTATATTACTTATATTGATGGCATTTTTAGTCTTTTAACATTGTGGGCCACAGAACATTGTATGTACTATGTTAAGCTTATGATCCAAAAATATCAAAGGGAATAGCACCATTTTACCTGGTAGTACATTTTCTATCATTGGGCTCTGGGCGGTAAGGGATGCAGTCCTTGACCTCACCTTATTATGTCACTTTTTCTTTTGTGTGGCTTGTCTATCATTTGACGCTGGGCCAAATCTAGGGCATAATAGCAACCAGAAAACGTAAAAAGGTTGCTGTGAGTTGCGGCGAGAAATGCATGCAAAAGTTTTCCTCCCCATCTTTCTACCACTTAACTGAATATTCAAGTGGGAGCATTCATTACTAATAGTCCAAGCACGCCAGAAAGGTGAGGTGTGAAGCGTGAGGTGTGACTGTCAAGGAACTGAATGTACTTCATTCAGGGTATAAGGAGTTAACATAGGGGAGCCTATTTAAAACGTGAACTAAGAGTCGTGAAGGCAGCTACTTGGAAGCTAGACACAGTATTCACTGGATACACCGCGCACCAGTTGCGTGGTCTCTAATTGAACCCGTCTCAGTTAAAGTGGGTGTGCTTGGCACGTACCCAGATGTTCCTGCTAATCACCTCTCACTGCAGTGCACAAGAGAGAAGTACACCTATATATAAGATCTCGCCAAACAGTAGTGAAACCTGTGGTAACACTGTGAGAGAAAGATGAGAAAGGCCCATAAGCCAGATAAGAGAGGGAGAGACGCAAAATGCAGACAGAGAGAAGGAAATAGAGTATGGCTATTAGAGTACACTGCATGCAACTAAGAAAGGCGGAGAACAAAGGACACTTTTTTTACAATGAAGGGAAAGAGGTTTGAAAGGCGGTGGCTGACACTGTTAATCTTCAATGCGATAAGATGCCTCCCATTCCTTGCAGAAATAAACGTTCAAACAATACAATTTACACCAAATAGGTAATTAAAATTCAAAACAACTGTGAGCTGCCAGACGCAGTCCCATACACACGTATTTGTGGCACAAAGTGGGTGATGCCAGACACAACCTCCCGTCGCAAAGTACAGACTTCAAAATATAAATGTGAGGATGTATTTCAACAATTCGGTGTATGTTGTTGTGCATTACATTGTCAGTTATCTGAAAGTGACGTGTGCTAATTAAATGTGGTGCTGCGCCACATGGGTCAGGGGGTATTGTCTGATCCTGGGGAACGTAATTCTACAAGTGGTAATGCAGATACTTCTTACTTCAGTTGTTGGAGTGAAGGTGACTCCTAGAATTTCCCAAAATGTGCACTTACTCCTTCCTAGCGGGGTCTGTAGAGCTGGTGGGGGGCTGGTGTATTACTACAGACCACAGCATCAATAACTAGCGGGAGTCTGTAAGGCTATTGTCAGGTGTTTTACAGACCACAGCAACACCCTACCTAGCGGGCCTTTACCCTTTACTGACTGAGTTGGTGTAAGGCCAGTCAACTTAAAATTGACAAATGTGCTCATACAAACAATATATGCATATATAATAAAAAGGAATTTAACAGGACAATCAATATGCACCTAAACATTATAGTCTCACCAATGGTCAGCCACTGCACCAGGCAGTGGCCTCCAGTACAATGATCACAAAATGTTTTGCTGCAACACTTAGTCAATGCAAAAAGAACAAAACCCTATATATATATATATATATATATATACATAGGAAAACACTAGCGAATAACACAAAGTCCTAAAGGTGCATAGCAAGTAATGAACATTTTATACATGTACTTTAAAAAGAAAACAATGCATATGCTTTAATGCTTGGATCTCTTAAACAACAATTGCGTATTTCTGACCATTTGAAGGCGATAAAAGCGCTTTCTACCTTACTGCTTCACAAGAAAAGAAAAACACAGAAAAATGCTTATAACCAGCGAAAATACAATACCCAATACATCCCGGGGAAACCACCTTCTTCCTTTTCACACAAGAGGAAATCGTAAATCTGTTAGCTAGACAGCTACGGGATTCTTCTTCTTTCTCAGGACTATTGACTGAGAGCAATCCTCCTGTCCCTGCTCATTCCAGCAACTGGACAGAGGAATTCCATACATTTATTTATAAAACCATACAACTGAACACTGAAAGATGCCAGACGCAATCTTCCCTGCCCTGTCAACCCTTAGACAGAGGCTCTCAGAGAGGCACGAAAAATAAAAACCCCACTCATAACAATGATAAAACAAAATAATCACTGGAAGATGCTAGACGCAATCCTTCCTACCTAGATCCTAGACGGAGACTCCTCTCTGGCTCTCAGAGAGCCACAGTAACAACGTATGTCTTTTTATAAAAAGAAAAACATATAACTCAAACAACTTCCTAACGTCACCCTTTGGTTTTAGAGTTCAAATCTCACACGTTTCCTCTAGCTTGGGAATGTTCTTTTAATAAGCGAGACCAGTTAGACAGGACAACTTGAAACAAGGAACACAGATGTCCCACGGCCGCCCTTACCCGCTGCTCCCAGAAAGACAGCACATCAGGCAGCAAAATAACTTACCCGAGTGCTGTTCCCTGTGGTTCAGTCAGGAAAGAGGCACGAAGGGTGATCTGCGTCCGGGGTCCCAGTGGTCTCCTGTCAGCTGGCACTGCTGATCCGAGTCACGGCGCCAAGATGTTGGAGGGAGCGTTTTAGGGGGCTTGGGGGGGGCTAGGGGGCACCCTTGCCAGCTGTTCGAGAAAGTGGTCTAGGGACAAAAGGGCAGCTTAACTTGAGGCAGGGTGCGCAGGAACGCTCATACTAAAATGAAGGAAACAGATGTGTGAGCCATGGAAACCAAGCCAAAAGGTTTAACAGATTTATTTAGAAGGTGCAACTTCAAGAAAAAGGCATTTAAAATACAGAATACAAAATATAGTGTCCTCGCATTTATAGAGAGTCTTACCAAACAGAAGGCATTATTACATAATTCTCAATAGGACTCAGAAGGCATTGAAATCGTTTGAAGAGAGACACTTCAGAAAACCTCAGACACATTAATAAATGCATTATGAAAAACATAATTTAAATCAAGGAAAATGTTCTCAGAATGCACAACACATTTGATCTAAAATGCAGAGGGTACTCACGTTTAAACCTAAAAGAAAGCAGCCTTGCAAATGTAATATAAGCATTAAATTCTCAATAAGAAAACACCAATTTAGAGACAAAATAGAACATACAGCAATTATATTGGCAAGTCAAATTGTATCTTAATAAAACAAAAACAAGAGCTCTTGGGGAAAACCCACACCCGCCTGCCATCCTACCAACAGACGGGTGGGGTAGTCCGACGAGAACTCCGTGGACTCGACTTTTATACCTTTTAGTGCTGGGAACTGAAGCAGAAGTGCTTATTGCAGCATCAGTCCCACCTACGTCACGGCAGAAAATATGTAATGTAAGGAATAAAATATATAGCAATATCCTGGTTGCCACATTCATCACCCCGGTCTGACGTTCGTGTGCTGGGAACTGATTCGTTCTCATGTTCAGACCCAGGATGTGGTGTGCTATTTGTCGACAGGACAGAGGAAGAGACAGTGAACTTTGAGACACACGGATAGGGTGGGGGCTATCCAGCCTGGAGCAGAAGAGCCTCGCAGAGAGAAGCTGGCTGAGATTTTTAGTCAGACAGGCTTAGAGCCTGCTGTTCAGAAAAATGGCAGAACTCTGGTCAATTTAACAAAAGGCCTGCAGAAAGACCGCAGGGCCTACCTAGGGGTTCATACTGACTGAGTGACTAGGATGGCCCAGGGCATTTGTTATATGGTAAAACCGGACCCTCTCTCATCTGGTCAATTTAGCAAAAGGCCTACAGATTGAGGCGCGCAGGGCCTGTGTAAGGGTCTCATACCTTAGGTGTGGGCAGAGCGGGCCTGGGGGGGAGGGGGGGGGGTCTTATATGATAAAAATGGACCCTGCCTCAACTTGTCCATGAGGACGCCTGTGCATAGATAATCTAATGCTGTCTAATAATGGTGTCTGTGCAGGGCAGCTACATTCGTAGCATGGTGTCTGGTGGCTTTCTCGCTGTAATTTGCAGTCTATGCAGTTGTCGATGAATATGTGTATTTCTGTATTCATCCCAGGCCACCAGTACATCACTTTTAATGTCAATATTGTTTTAGAGATCCCTTGATGTGACAGACCCTCCCCCAGATGTGTTTCATAAATCAAAGCTGCTCTATGTTCCAAGTTTGGAATTACCCTATCCCCCACTCCAGGGATTCGAGCAAAAGGAACGTTGTTCGCATCAATTACATAAGAGTACTTGAGTGGAAACTTTTTTGGCAACGCTGCACCACTGCCTTTGCTTGTAGCATTGACAGCCAACATTATCTCACTGTCTATTTTTGTTTTTGAACGAGTGATCGCAGCTACGGAAGCCGTCTGAACAGCCCCCTGTGCGGCTTCGTCAGCCAATGAATTCCCTGCAACGTGAACGCCATCACGTTGATGACTCAGTGTGTGGATCACGTGAGCCTTTGGTAGTTCGTTTTTCAACTGAACTACTTGTTCCCAAAGCGTTTTATGCTTTATTGTGCCACCCTTCGCATCTTTGAATCCATTTTCAAGCCAGTTTTGCATATATTCATTATATGACTGAACACAGTAAAAGGAATCGCACACTATTAGTGTGGGGAATTCTCGATCTGTACTTTCAAGTGCCAGTTTGAATGCTTGTAGTTCAGCTCGCTGAGCTGTACAATCTCCTAGAGATTGTGTCTTTGTGACCATAGGTCTGAAGATGCCATCTCGCATGCGACCTTTAACGATTGCACACGCTGCACTGTAAGCTTGCTTACCCCCTGTTGAGGGTTGTGCGGATCCGTCAGTGTAAATTATGAATTCGTACTGATCGAGAGGCCGAATTTCAGTGGGCAGAGGACATTCATGTTCATATTGCAGGAACGCTTGTGTTTTTAGATCAGGATCAAAAACATATTCAACATCTGTTGCAGCAAGAGAATTAACCCATTGTATCCATCTTGGATGTAATGCTTTAGCATTTGGAATGCTCGCTTTTGTGACCGCTTCTAAAGCCGGTACTGGGGTAACGACAATAATGCGTTTCCCTTGGGCTAGAGCTCTTTCTTTTGCTACAGCGGTTTGAACTGCTGTCAGAATTTTTTCAGTTGAAGTGAAGCGCATTTCTGCTTGTGTGTACAAATGAGATTTGTATGCAATTGGTATTTTTTCACCCTCATTAAATGTTAAGTAGGTGAATCCGCATTGACCCGAAATTATTCGGATCACCAGGTTGCATTGACTTACGCGTGTTTGTAAGTGATTTGTTGCTAACATGTTAGCCTGGAGTGAACGCAAGATTTCTGTGTGTTCTTGTGTCCAATTTTTGATTGAAAAATCAGGTTTGATTAGTGCGTAGAGAGGTTTAACCCTTTCCGCGTAATTTAGAATGTATGTTCTTCCAAAGTTTAGGAAACCCAGGATGGATTGTAAGTTTTTTAGCGTTTTTGGAGGTTGGAGCAGCGCACACTTTTCTAAAAAGTTAGCTGCCAAGCTCTTGCCTTCACTTGAAAGCTCATATCCTAAAAAGAGGACATTGAGATGGGCAATTCTAGATTTTTTGAAGTTGAATTTGTAGCCCTCAGAGGCGAAGACCAATATAATGGTATTCACCCTGTTCAAGTGTTTGTCCAGGTCATCGTCTGTCAGATAGATGTCATCGACATAGGACAATGCCTCATTGTCATAAATTTGTAGTAACTCTGTTACCCTCGCTGAGAATAACCCTGGGCTGTTCTTGAACCCTTGTGGGAGTCGACAAAATTGACGCTGGGTCCCCATTATGGAGAAAGCTGTTAAGTACCTGCTTTCAGGTGCTATGTTTTGACAAAAGAAACCATTTGAGATATCTAATGTGGTTTTATATTTTTACGCACAATGTTATTCATTAATGCTGTGCTATGTGCATTTTGCACTGCAAATGTTTTAGAACAAGTGTTTAAATGTCTGTAATCCAAAACTAGACGATAGGTGTTGTCTGGTTTGGAGACAGGAAACAAAGGATTGTTCATTGAGGAGGTGCATGTTTCAATCACCCCTTGGTATTCAAGTTGATCTAAGATCTCCCTGACCTGTTTTTTAGCTTCTTGCTTTATTGGGTACTGCCTTTGTGCAGTTGGTTCATGTTTCAGATGTATTTTATGGTGAGGTGAGTCCTCATCCCATCCTACATGATTTTTATATAATGCTGGGGCCTGGGCTACTGCCCATTTCCTGGCATAACTATATTTTAGATGAATTGGAATATGGTTGGAGAAGGCAGGCATAATAATGTCCTCGCCATGTGGGCACTCCCTGACAAATTGTGGTGGCCAGTCTTTTTCTGCTAGAAGTATATCATAGCCCCTTGAAAGTTTTTCCCAAAAGAGTGCTTTCACCTGTCTAGGTATGTCTCCCTCCATTCGGAGTGTTATTTCATATAACCTTTGTGGAGTACTAACCCTGGTGTCTACAGTCTCAACTGTGATGTACTCATTCAAGTCCACTATCTCCAGAAGTTCCTTCACGTTCTGGCGAACTATTGTGACTTCTGCTGCACTGTCCAGCATTGTCTGAGCCCATTCTCCGTTCTTGAGTTGTGTTCTCAGTATCCTCGGCATGTCTGATCTTCAGACCTGCTACTTTCTTTTTGGAGAATTGAGGTTTTGTTTTATTTTTTGGAGCGTGTTTATCTTCTTTGGATTTCACGCGTTCTTTTCTATGTTCTGACCGTCCTCTTCTTCCCGATGTCTGTGACGAGATCTGAAAGGTACGAGAGGAACGTGTATCAGTATCTTGATGCCTGTCAGGTTTTTTCAAATTATCCCTATTCCTGAGGTTATACCTCCTTTCAGAGGGCTCCTTTTGAGGAGACCTTCCTCGGGATTGAGAACGTTCTCATTTGAATTTTGTTTATTAGTTTCCCACTTCTTTTTAGAAGATGTAGGAGTTTGTTTAATAGAGTCCTTTTCAGGAGTCTCAGATAGTTTTGGTTTTAATGGTCTTCCACCCAAACTATCTCTGCCTAATTCTGCATAGGATTGTTCAATTATTCTGGGTAGTTCAGTTTGATGTTCTGTAACATCGAATTCTCTTAATCGTTGGCGGATCGCCACTGCTGCTGCCTCCCCTTTAATATTAGATAATATTATTGTTGAGACCTGGTCGAAATTTTTCAGTAATTTCATACCTAAATTCAGAGCAGGCTCTGCCCCGTATTCGTTTTGAATTTGTTTCAGGACATCAGGTATGACCGCAATTGATGGAATACCATGTGTTTTAGTATAGATGGCAGCAAAGACTGAGCCCCAAGTGGTGCAGTCTTCCAGTTGTGGTGTGATCCCCATTGGTAAACAGATTGTTAATATTCTGTGTTTCTCATACGGGCTAGTATTTGGAAATACTGCTTCGATTTGAGTAATTTTTTGAGCTATCCAGAATGGAATTTGCTCACGTTTTGTGGGCATTTTACTCATGACTGCGTTTAGAGTCTGTGGTGTAATTTTTAGTGTAGTCCCTGGATGAGGGGTCTGATTTGGAATTGTTAATGGTGGTTGGACTGTAAAAGTCCGCATGACATATTGGACCAATTGTCTGTAGATTTTTATTAACTCTGTAAGTTGAGTAAGTAATTCCTCGTCTGACATCTCTTCAATGTCAGGATGAGGTGTGTAGCCGGCTAGAATCGGCCATGTTGCTCCTGGTCTACCTAGTGGACCGAGCCTGGTAATGTTTTTGTGATGTTTTAGGGCGCCTTTAAACCAGAGCTGATGCTCCTGGTATGTTAATGGAATTTCAATATCCTCGAAAGGAATATATTCCTCTGGTGGATCATCTTCCTTGTAGAAGTGAAACAGTTTTGTTACTGGATATGATTCTGGGAATATTATCCATGAATAGAATACCTCTATCTGAAAGGATTCGTGTGCCTCTATCACGAAAACTGCTCTACCGCCTCTCGGTGGTAGGCCGTGTTTTATGAGTTTTAGAGTGATGGCTCTTCTTAAGTTTGGATGGATGTTTATAACACCCTCCTCGGTTTCAATTAAACCTGTAATGTTAAAAGCTGTTACGACTGGGTCAGCCGCAGCTCCACCGTTCTCGGTGTCAGGCATTTGTTTTTTGAAAAATGTAAAACAAGTTTCAAGGAAACAAAGAAAAGGTGCACAATATTTTGGAACACTGTATCCTTCAACGTTGAGCAAACCAAACAGCTAATATATAGGGTGTTTCCCTATTTTGCTGTGGCGGATACTTAACCCTGCCCACTCCAGACGTCTTTTGGAGTATATGGGTAGGGGTCTCTGAGAGAAAAAGCACAGCTGAGTTACTCAGTATCTAACGTTAAATTACCGCCTTACCAAACCGTTGGGCGCCATGTAGTGTAGCTCCTATTTCCCTAATAGGCTCTGCGCATTGGAATAATATACCCTATAGGCTTGACATAGGACTAAGGTCGGTATGTCCCTATCGAGTATATTAAACTTAATTACTTGTGCCAGCTAGCTCAGAGGCCACTAGAAACTCCTTGGATAACAAGAAGGGAGTAGTTTCTGGCAGCCGCAAAACATGACAACTTTGTTTCCCTTTAGAATCAGAACGTGTCCCAGAGTCGTGGAAACAATAGATAACCGTTTCACTCAGCTCAATCGTGCATGCTTAGTTTTCCTCAAAGTTACACAGAAAGAATAGACGGGCGTTTCAATAAAAGGATTTATTAAACAGTCTTGTTTCTCGTGTAGGTGATATGTGCTGTTACGATCACAAGACAGTATGCAAGATAAATAATGTACAGCGTAAGCAGTAGAAATAAATAATACTGCGTTAGCATTATCTTCTAGCGTATATTCACATACATAAATAACATGAGCTAAAAATGCGAGTACTCATACGATGAGTCTCTAAGCTAGTTCTACCCCAATGTACCTAACCTAACCTAGGTGTAGGGAGAGGTATGAAGTAGGTGAAGTATTCCTTACTAAGCCTAGTATGCCTAGTATGCCTAGTATGCCTAGTATACCTAGTATGCCAAGAGTCCCTCTAGGTTCTAGTCAGCTCCATACCTTAAGAATGAGAGAGGTGGGAATCTCTTGCCAGACTCGGACTCCAACACCCCGCGAGGGAAGTTAGATCACTGGAAGCTGGACTCTCTGCGTGCAGGGATGACAGCGTCTTCTCAGTGCGTCAGGCCGGGATACGGGCTCCTCTGAAGTCGAGGTCTCCTCTGATTTACAAGGGCTAGGGAAGGTATATTTATACCTGAGAGGTACCTCATAATGTTAGCATTGACGTGAATCGGACAGCGGAAGACGTCATGAATGAACCCCTAAGGTATAACGGTTCATGCATAATAGATGAGTCCTTGAAGAAATCAATAGTCCTGTGCTAGGGAAACTCCCGAAGCCTAAGGGTCTGTTCTTCAAGAACTCGTTGTGACGTTAGGGTGGACAGATGTGCGGAGACCATGCCTGTATTTGGAGTGCACAGTTTAATGCCTAAATAAGGACTGGGATTTTATGCCTATATAAGGGCAGGGCGAATTGTGCCTATATAAGGACATGATACAGGGAAACCTATATACGGACACCCTAAGAGGAATACAACAAGAGTAAACTGACATCTAGCTTTAGCTAATGCTCCGGGCCCAAAGTGCTTTAAAGCACACGATTATGAACCAATTCAACCCGCATATACTTTTATGGTGGATTAATAGCAATATTTTAAAACGAAATGTATTGCATCTTTAAGTATCTCAAAATAATGTACCCCCCGACATCGCCATTGCCATCCCGGACGGATACAAGATCACCCGCAGGGACCGCACCAACGGAGTCGGAGGAGGCATCGCCATCGTCCACAGGAACACCCTCAGAGTCTCAACCAACACCGACGACACCCTCAGCACTGCCGAACACATGCACTTCCAGATCCACACCGATCCCAACACCACCCTCAGAGGAACCCTCATCTACAGACCCCCCGGACCCCGACCACAGTTCAGCGATTCCATCGCTGACTTCGTCAGCACACACGCCATCGCCTCCACGGACTACATCCTCCTCGGGGACCTGAACTTCCACCTCGAGAACAACAAGGACACCAACTCCACCACCCTGATCGACAACCTCGCCACCCTCGGACTCAGACAGCTCGTGACTACACCCACCCACGCCGCCGGCCACACGCTAGACTCCATCTTTTCCGCAAGCCCACACGTCTCCTTCAACCACACCTCCGAACCCCACTGGACTGACCACCACTGCATCCACTTCACCTACAGGAAGCCCACCACGCACCACCACACCGAACAAATGCCTCGCCGCTGCTGGAGCAGAGTCACGGAAGACCAGCTAACCACAACCCTCGCCCTGAGCCCACCCGCCGAACCCTCCGACCCCAACACCACCGCCCGCAACCTCAGACAGTGGATCGACGACTGCGCCAACACCCTCGCCCCGCTCAAGAATCCGCCCAACAGCCACACCAGCAAGAAAGCCACCTGGTTCACCGAAGACCTCCAGGCCTCCAAACGAACATGCCGAAAACTGGAGAAGATCTGGCTCCACGAACGGACAGCGGACAGCTACGCCGCCCACAAGAGCGCCACCCGCAGTCACCATCACCTCATCAGATCCGCCAAAAGGGCCTCACTCAAAGACCGCCTAGACAACAACGCACACAACAGCAAAGAGCTCTTCAACATCGTGAAGGAACTCTCCAACCCCAGCTCCAACACCAACGACATCCAGCCGTCGCGAGACCTGTGCGACTCACTGGCCACCTTCTTCCACCGCAAAATCGCCGACATCCACGACAGCTTCAACACCACGACCGCCCCGGCAACCACCGAGACCACTGCCCCCACAACCACCAACCGCCTGCTCTCCTGGACCAACATCAACGACGAGGACACCAGCGAGATCATGAACACCATCCACTCCGGTTCACCGCTAGACCCGTGCCCTCACCACATCTTCAACAAAGCCAGTACAGCCATCGAGCCCCATCTCCGGAAAATAATCAACATCTCCTTCGAGACAGCAACCTTCCCGGAAAGCTGGAAGCACGCCGAGATCACCGCCTTACTCAAGAAACCCAAGGCAGACCCCAAGGACCTCAAGAACTTCCGACCCATCTCTCTGCTCCCGTTCCCCGCGAAGGTCACCGAGAAAATCGTCAACAAACAACTGACCCGCTACCTCGAGGAGAACAACATCCTGGACCCTTCCCAGTCCGGCTTCCGCAGCAACCACAGCACCGAAACCGCCCTCATCGCCGCCACCGATGACATCAGGACCCTGCTAGACAACGGAGAAACAGCAGCCCTCATCCTCCTGGACCTATCAGCCGCCTTCGACACGGTCTGCCACCACACACTACGAACACGCCTTCACGACGCCGGGATCCAAGAGAAGGCCCTGGACTGGACCACATCCTTCCTTTCCGGCAGAACACAAAGCGTCCGCCTCGCCCCTTCCGATCCAAGGCCACCAAGATCATCTGCGGCGCACCCCAAGGCTCCTCCCTCAGCCCAACGCTGTTCAACATCTACATGGCACCCCTCGCCCACGTCGCCCGACAGCACAACCTCAACATCATCTCCTACGCCGACAACACCCAGCTGATCCTCTCCCTCACCAAAGACCCTCACACCGCCAAAGCCCACCTCCACGAAGGAATGAAGGCCGTCGCCGAATGGATGAGGACCAGCCGCCTGAAGCTGAACTCGGACAAGACGGAGGTCCTCATCCTTGGTTCCAACCCTTCAGCCTGGGACGACTCCTGGTGGCCAACATCACTGGGAACAGCCCCGCCACCCACCGACCACGTACGCAACCTAGGGGTCATCCTCGACCCCACCCGCTCCATGACTAAGCAGGTCAACGCCGTTTCCTCATCCTGCTTCAACATCCTCCGAATGCTCCGCAGGATCTTCAAGTGGATCCCCACCGAAACAAGAAAAACAGTCACCCAGGCCCTCGTCACCAGCAGGCTGGACTACGGAAACGCCCTCTACGCAGGAACGACGGCTAAGCTCCTGAGACGGCTGCAACGCATCCAGAACGCCTCTGCACGTCTTATCCTCGACATCCCCGACGCAGCCACATCACACCCCACCTGAGAGACCTGCACTGGCTCCCTGTCAACAAGAGGATAACCTTCAAGCTCCTCACCCACGCACACAAAGCACTCCACACCTCCGGACCAGCCTACCTCAACAGACGACTCAGCTTCTACACCCCCCACCCGCCAGCTCCGCTCGACCAGCCTCGCCCTCGCCACAGTCCCCTGCATCCGGAAAACGACCGCCGGCGGCAGATCCTTCTCCCACCTCGCTGCCAAGACCTGGAACACCCTCCCCACCAACCTCCGACAGACCCAAGACCTACTGGCCTTCAGAAGACTCCTCAAGACCTGGCTCTTCGATCAGTAGCAGCACCACCCCCCTCCTCCCCCAGCGCCTTGAGACCCTCGCGGGTATGTAGTGCGCTTTATAAGTGACATGATTGATTGATTGATTGATACCAATACTATAATTTCTCTCACTTCCTTCTGCCCTACGAGACCGCTTTTATTTTGTCATCCCTGGGGTCCACACTTCCCTCTACATACAATCCTGCCTACGAGGGAGCAGTGGTAAACATGTGATGCATGCCAGCGAGGGGTGCACCTTTTCTAGGTGGGACAGCCAGAAATTGTGCCTTGAGACTGACCTCTAAGTAGCAGGACTGCCTTCCAGAGAGTATGCAAAGGCTTCAATTGGGAGGACAATTGCAGATGAAAGTTGGACCTCAAAGCAGCAAGCTATGCTAAATAACTTTATTTTTCGATAACCACATTTTATTGGGTTTAATATCACATGGCATCATCCACCAAAAAGAAAATAGCGTCATCATATTTGTGTCAGAACAAACCATTGAACAATTACAGTCATGAATATCAACATCCTCATCCTAGGGGTAATACATGGCATTTCCACCACTCCGTATCTTATCGTGTTTTGTGGGCAGCCTCTTGCCTCATAAATTGGATTTTCTTGACGTGCACACCAGTCAACTCCCTTTCTCCAGACCGCAAGAAAGGGAGCTCTGGCAGTTTCCAATAACTTCTAACTTAAATAGTTTAAATAACTTCTTTTTAAATCCTGATGTAAGAGTGTACTCATTTCTTCATCAGTTTTTAGAGTTCGTCTCAAACCAGTTTCCAGACAAAGCGCAACCCTCTTTCAGTTATTTCTTACTGTGGTAATTTAGCAATCTCTTATTGTGTATGGGGTGTGGACAAATACTTTGGTATTTAATCATTGTTGCTTGAGAAAGGGGGATAGTATTGTTCACATTTTTTCCATAATCAGAGGACCTCTGTTCTCATACCTAAGGGCTCGAGAAACCCACTGAACCATACTTATGGCTGGCCTTTACCACCCAAACAAGGAAGTGGGCACATTCTCCTACCTTGCCTTAGCGCCTATGGCACCCTTGATACACCCTTCTGGTTTTCTTCCATGGTCATGTGCGTCAGTGCTATAGAATGGACAATGTGTGTTTGTGTTGGAGGTTCTATGATTTGTGCTAGCGTTAGGGAATACATTTTGTCAGTGTTAGTATGTAGGTGTCTGTGTATGCATTTTTTATATAGGGCAAGCCCAGCAAAAAAAACAACGCTAACACTGTACAAGGTGAAAAGCAAACATACCGTCAGCAAATGATTGAAGGGGTATCTGGGTTATGGGAGAAGAAGTTGAATTTTACTGCATCATGATAGTGTTCTTTAAAGAGGTGTGTATTCAGCTCTTTCCTAAATTGGAGCAGATGTGGGGCAATCCATAGGATTCTGGTGGGGGGACTGTAGAGTCTGAGAGGTTATGGAGCAGTGTCTTGCTACCATAAGGTTCAATGAAACGGACTGAGTTGGAGAGAGAGGGAAATGGCAAGTGAAGAGCTTCATGAAGTTGAGTGAGCTTGCCTGCCTAGGCTGCCGTCCTTCTGGGTGATGGCAAGCCAACCGCATTTCTTATGTTTACAAACCGCTCGTAAGAAGGATTACTTCAGAGCATGCATGCGTGAGCTGAGATGTGTGTTGATAGTTTGGAGGTATGTGACAATTAGTAGGGTGTGTAGAGGCTGGGTCTATTTGTTGTGAGAATCCCGTGTGAGTGTATGGTCTAGATGTGGCTGTGATTGTGGGGACAGATAATATGGAGAGCCGGGCTCACATCATGAGGATATTAAGCCTGGGCGGAGTTTGCGGAGTTCTGGTACGCGGAACTTCGCGAAGTGCAAAAAAAACCTCTGCTGCGCTACGCGAAGCTCCGCAAGCGGCGGAGTGCGTTAGATAAATGCTGTTCACAATGATTTTCAGTGCCGGATGCTTGTCCGCACTGTGCAATCATCGCGAACGGCACCATGCACAACGCAAGCGGGCGCTGCTTCCTTTCTGCCCCTCGAGTAGATTTTGACTTGAGCAGCAGCTTTCTCAACGCGGACAGTTTCTCAGCGCGAGCGGTCGCAAGCATACGTGACTACTCGCAATGAGAAATCTGACCGCCCGCGTTGAGAAATCTCGCCGGGAGGTTGATTTTCCACGCTCGCGATCGCCAACTTGATGTTGACGATCACGAACGAGGCAAAATCTCGCCGGGAGGTGGATTTTACTCGCTTGCGCTCGCCAACTTGACGTTGACGAACGCGAGCGAGGAAAAAAACTCTGCTCCACTATGCGAAGCAGAGTTTTTCAGAACTCCGCGAGCTCCGCATAACGCGGAGTGCAGAAAACTCTGCAAAGTCCGCGAGTAGAGCAGAGTTCACCGCCCAGACTTAGAGGATATGTTACCCTGTAGATGTTTGCTCTGGTGACAGTGGAACAGGGATGCTGGCCCAAGGTCCTTCAAGGATCGTACAGGTCCAAACAGGTAATAACGTTGCCCATGTCCACCCTGTGCTCGGCACTCCCGGGGGGTGGGATGCCATGTGTTTTTGCCACTAATGGGGTTGTAAATTTATGTCATTGGGGTGTGTACCATTTTTGTGTGTGCTATGGCTGGGCACGAGCAGAAAGTGGCAGTCTAAAATGCACTAAGCATTGGCCAATTTAAGGTAAAATTGGTGTGTGATGAAAAATTGTGTTTGTCTGTGTAGGTGCCAGTGTACAAACTGGTGCGGGACATGTCCATTATAGGGTTTGTGTGCTGTAGCGTGATGTGTGCAAAAGCTCTATTTGAAAATTAAGAAAGGCAAAATTAAAAAAAACATAATAAGTACATCATTATCATTTTCAAAAAACATGACTACAGATGTTTCAATTTTCCAATAGACTACCCATGATAAAGAGCCCATATTAAGGACTGTTACTGCAACCCTACCTCTACCCCTACCCCTATCCCTAAATCCTCGTCTCATTTAAGCTATCCTTAATGATAAAACTAACCCTAAACCTAATCTTTAATCTTCCCAAAATCCTAAACCTATTTTGAACCCTAATTTCAACACTAACCCCCTTTTGATGAATGCTACATTATAATTGTTTTAAAAAAAATCTTTATTGTCTTAATGTTCTTTATTTTTCCTTTCTTTCTGATTACCTTTCTTCATTATGGCATTTCCTCACTCTGGAGTCATCAGTACTTCTTTGTTATGATTTATTCACTTTCAAATAATGTTGCATGCATGTAGCATGGGCGAATATGCATTTTAGCATGCTGTGCCAGCTTGGGAAGAGTGCTGTATGTTTGTGCAACAGTACTCTATGTTTGTGCTGTGTGTGCTAGTGTAGGGCAGTAGTGGGATATGCTGGAGGGGGTGTTTGTGAAATTCATCATTCGCCAGTACCACCATTTTCTTTTAAATCTGTACTTTGGGACTGTGATGAGAGTGTTCTTGATTAAGATGATGAGCCTCTATAAGACTTTCTCATGGGTCTTCCTACTGAGACATAGACAACGTGTCTTTCATGCTGGCACCATCCCAAAAAAGCTTCTATTTCTTGCAGTAAGCTGCTCAGACAGCTGCTAAACATATAGATCTCGTGCCTATGCTTTGATGCATGACATGGGGTCAACTGTCCCATGGATTCCGGTGCACATCGCTGGCAGAGCGTGAACTCGAACTTCTATTTCTGGTATAATTGGACTTGGGGTGTGTGACGTCTGAATTTCAGCCGCAATGTGAGGTGCATTTGGGTGACGTTTTCCAACCTCAATAAAGCAAAGTTGACATTTTTCTGGCACTAATTCCCAGCACTGGATGTCGTGTCTGACAAAAGTAAAAGATCAGGCTGCAGAGAATTGAGTCCCCAGTTTGCCCCACTACCACTCAGAGTTGTTCTTGGCCCTACACGGCTGTATGGAAATGCAGCAGTGCCTGCACACCATCTATTCCCTGGCTGCCGGAAGAACCGCCCTAAAGAGTGAGACTTCTGGAAGATGGGGTATGTAGTTGCACACTGGGCAATTCCCAAGTGGAGCAACAGCCAGCTATGGGAAAGCTCTCTGGCCCAAGGGCAGTGGTGGGAACACTTTTCTGCTATCACACTGGACGCCATTTTTTTTTAGCTTTGTCAACTTGGCATTTTGCAAAGGTTATACAATTACTGCAGAGTTGCAGACCATTAAACATTGCAACTTCAAACAGCACCTGCTCTAGGCCACCTTCGGGGCCGGGGTGGGATCATGGTACAACTTGCTCACAGGTCAATAAGACATGATATGTTGGTTTATCACAAAGAGTATCTAAGGGAAGGTACCTACTGAACACAGCGCCAAGAGACCATGGACCTCATGACACTTACCACATTTGATTGTGCTGCTTAAAAAAGAACATTTTAAGGCATCCAATGGAAAATGGACTGCATTTAAAAAGGTTTGCTTTTTTTTAAAAGCCCTCACAGACATGGTGGTCTGCTGACCTCAACGGACCATCATACATGTGATGGCCTCCAATCACAGTAAATCACAATTTTAACACTTGATATAATGATGGCCTTTAATTAATATTCATGAGGTAGGTCAGATTGCAATCCACTATGATTTGGAATTTTAAGAACTGACCTGTTAGTACATGGGTCAGTTCTTAAAATTCTTTATTGATCGCAAAAATACTGGTCGCAAGTTGGGGAAATAGAAAAGGGAAAAAAGCTGAAGTGTGCCTGTCCACATTGGAAAGCATGATACACACAAAAACATACAGAAAAGCTGCAGTATGGATTATGTATAGAATGCATATCAGAGATAAAGAACTGAATGGAAGAAACAGTGTGGTAGCTGAGTGTACTTTTCACATGTAAAATGGTCCAGATTCATTTTAATGGAAACACTTCCTGGAAGGAGCAATGATACATCAAATAGCCAACAGCATGAAGTGAGAGAGAATTAATCCCGTGGGTGCAGCCAAAGCCCACTCTTATGTATAGTTTAAAGAATAGGTAACAGCACGTCTTCCAGACAGCTGCACTGTTAAGGCTGACCTAAAAACAAGGAAAATGAGCGGCAGAATACCTGGCGGCATGCAACAGTATACAACACCCAAACAAGGAGAATGAGATGAAAAATACCTAGCAATGTGTGACAGTATAACACACCGAAAGACAACGAGAATGAATCACAGAATACTTAGCCATGTGTATCAGTATTATACACCCAAAAACAATGACAGAATACCTGGCAGTGTGTGAAAGAATATAACACTCAAACACAAAGAGAAAAACATCCCTGAATACTTGGCAGCATGCAAAAGCATAGGAGTCTATAAAAAAAAAAAAGAACAGGCTTTAGCAATGCCAATAGGTCTGGCTTATGAATGATAGTTGCCTTGTGTGTCATTGATGAGTTTAGGTGCTCGATAAGTCGTCGGTACATGCACTCCGTCATTCATCTTTGCACTCATGCATCCATTCGTTCATCCAATCACTGACCCTTTCTTGAATTTGCGTTCTGACACAACAAAAATAAAATATACACAAACTCAACTACATATGCAAGATAAATTAAACAAATAAAAGCAGAAAACATGCTGCTGCCTACACACGACAGGCTTGTGTTTGTAATTATGAAATTAAACATAGCAGCGGGTGTCCATCTTGCAGTGATATCGTATATAGTCTATCTTTGTTGTAAAGTTTCAGCATGGCTGCCACGTATAGAAACTGATGAGTTGGACATCTTGGTATGGTAAAACAATGGTACACTATGGACAACAGCATTCCATAATGGTCGTCTGGTTTAGAGGAATTGGCCACGCAGGATACAGCGCAATGCAGATGAAAACAGCAAACAGCCTGTTGGCATTGTCTAGGGAGTTCTAGCATCCTTTTAAGAAAAATAAAAAAAGAAGCAAAGAAATGAAACAGGGATTATAAAATGATGAAATTGAAAACTAAAGGACTGACCAACCAGCCCTGCCAGTGAAGAACACTAATAATCAGGTGGATGTTCCATGGAATCTCAGAGATTACCAAAGAAGGCAAATGTTTTGGTGTTGGTTACCCCCTATGGCAAACCATGGGTACAGAAGATTTGCACTGTGAAAATCATTACTAGACTCTTTTAGGAGAGACAGTATTTTTCTGTGCCAACTGTAATTTTGTACGTATTTCACCCACGCACACAAAGCACTCCACAACTCCGGACCAGCCTACCTCAACAGACGACTCAGCTTCTACACCCCCACCCGCCAGCTCCGCTCGACCAGCCTCGCCCTCGCCACAGTCCCCCGCATCCGGAAAACGACCGCCGGCGGCAGATCCTTCTCCCACCTCGCCGCCAAGACCTGGAACACCCTCCCCACCAACCTCCGACAGACCCAAGACCTACTGGCCTTCAGAAGACTCCTCAAGACCTGGCTCTTCGATCAGTAGCAGCACCACCCCCCTCTTCCCCCAGCGCCTTGAGACCCTCGCGGGTATGTAGTGCGCTCTATAAGTGACATGATTGATTGATTGATTGATGTGCAGATTTGATCAGAAAATGCAGTCAGTAACAGGGCCAGAGAACTAAAGACTGACGTGGAATGAGCCATTGCCCCATACACTACACTGTCATGGATGGGAGCAAAGTGTAAATGACACTCAGACTGACCATTGGCAGAAGAAACCTGGCCCAGAGGTTCTTTATGCATCTATATGATATATATTTATATACACATTGACGTATGAATTATTTAATGAGTTTTATTGCAAGATCCTGGCAGACAGATAAGCCTGTCTGGCGTTCCAAAGAGATGCTATCACAAAGCATTACGGTACAAATCATCTAAACCTAGAGATTGTAAAAGGAGGTAACCAACACTAAAATCCTTCCCTCTAAAGGACATTTGTGAGGTTTCATGTAACAAAATACCTGATTGCAGGCTTCAACACGTTGCATAAACAAGCAACCCTTAAGGGCATATTGGCGTTAACATATGTGTTACAAAGTAAATAAATCAGGCATACTGCATTTGATGTAACGTTTCAGAATAAACAGATCAGAACTGTGGCATCTGAAATACCTTTTCCTAGTGAACGAATCAGAGCTGTAGCTGCTATCATTGGCTTGTCACCATAACTAACTCAGGCCTACTGTGAGTTTAAGCTTTCCCACGAGGCAACCGTGAGACATAGTCATACAGTTACATAGTATACAAAATTATAGTTAGAAAAGCAGAATGATATATCTCCTAAGATGGTCTAGCAAGAACTGTAAGAATACAAATCTTCTATACCAACTGTTTGTCTGGGGTCACCAACAGCAAACCCCTTGCCCACTAGTGTAATCTGTGAGATTCTGTGTAACAAAATATCTGCCTATAGACTTTAGCACATTGTTATTTAATTCACCCTCAAAAACATCTTGCCTTGACTACATGCTTTTCATGATAAGTATGTCAGGCCTACTTGCATTGTCAAAATATTTTATTATAAACAGATCACCTTTTCCCAGTGAACTGATACAGCCTATAGCCTTCACCATTAGCTCGAACCTATAACCAACACAGGCCCACTAAAGTGTACATAAACTGGCAACCATTAGGAATACAGTTACAAAATTAGAAATACGTACAAAATTACAGTTGGCACAGAAAAATACTGTCTCTCCTAAAAGAGTCTAGTAATGATTTTCACAGTGCAAATCTTCTGTACCCATGGTTTGCCACAGGGGGTAACCAACACCAAAACATTTGCCTTCTTTGGTAATCTCTGAGATTCCATGGAACAAAATACCTATCTGTAAATCCACCCTTTTGGCTTTAACATATGCTTTTCATAATAAATACATCAGGCATACTGTCTATATTGTTACCTTTCATTACAAACAGTCAGGCCTCTAACCTTAATCAATTGTGTGTCACAATAGCTAACTCACACCTATTATGTTGGCATAAGCTTTCCCACAAGGCAACAATCAGGTATACTGTAAATACATTATAAATATGTACTGAATTAAAGTTGTCAAAACAATATAAAATCCCCCCTAAAACAGCCTACTATCCCAGTGGTTTGTTTGAGACGGCCACCAGTACCAAAACCCTTCCCTACTAGGGTATTCTGTGAGAGTGCATGTAACAAATTACCTACCTCAGCTCTTAATTTGAGCCGGTGCTTGCTGGTGGGAGCCACCAGCACTTATTTTTCCTCATCTGAAGGAAAAACACACATATAGGAAAGAAAGAGGAAAAGAAAAATGGAAAACGGCACAAATGGAGAAATCAGAGACTGGCCAGAGTGAGATAAAAGGACAGCAGTGTCTGGTGGTGGATTAGAGAGGCCAGAAGTGAATTCAACACCACGCAGGCTTGGCATTCAGCATGCCAACATTTAATTACACGACTGCATTCTCTGAGCAGAGCTTCGGCACTGGCACTCATTCTTTTACAAATTAAGCACTGACCTACCTACAGCCTTTAGCACAGTGTAATAACAATCCGTCCTTATAAAGCGTTGCCTTTAACCCATGCTTTTCACTGTAACTATGCCAGGACTACTGACTTTGTCACAACATTTTATAATAAACAGAAAAAAACCCTACAGAATCTGGCAGACCTCTTCCGAGTGAACCAATAAGGCATATTGCCTTTACCATTGGTTTGACAATAACCAATACAGGCCTGTTTAAATGCACATAAACTAGCAACAATCATGCATACAATTATAAAATTACAAACATACAAATATGAAGAAAAGTACAGTTTGAAAAACAATATACAACTCCTTTCTAACAAGAAATCATCACAGTGAAACAAGGTTTCTCAGAGTTGGTGGCCAACATCAAAACCCTTGGCTACTATGGTAATCTGTGAGATTATTACCTGCAACAAAATACCTGTCCATAGTCCGTAACACAATGTGATAACAACCCACTGTTAAAGGTGTACTGACTTTACCAAATGCTTTCCACAATAAATGAGATAAGCCTACTGACTTTTTCACAACTTTTCATAATAAGCAGATCAGAGGTGTAGCATCAGACATACCTTTTGCCAGTGCACCAACCAGGCCTATAGCCTGTTACCATAGCCAACTTATGCCTACTGCTTTGAACGTTAGCTTTCCCACAAGGCAACCATCAGGCATTCAGTCATAAAAGAATAGGACACTTTACCCGCATTTTTTACTCCGCATGCCAGTACCCCACATTTTTTACTTCGCATTAACTTTTGCAACGCAGGGCTTTACAACACAGTCCGTTACAACGCATTCCCCATTCCAACAAAATTACTATTCTAACTCCAGGGGGGCGTTACTTTGCGGAATGCGTTGTAACAGTTTTGCGGTGTAAAGCCCTGCATTGTAAAAGGTAATGCGGAGTAAAAAATGCGGGGAAATGGCATGCAGAGTAAAGCATGTGGGGCAAAGGATGTTTCCTGTCACGAATATTACAAATATATACAAAATTACAGTCCTAAGAGTGCCTGAAGAGGATTCCCAAAGATCAAATCTTCTATATGGTTTCCCACAGGGGGTGGCAAACACTAAAACCCTTGCCTACTACTTTAATCTGTGAGATTCTGTGTAACAAAATCCTTCTCTGCAGGCTTTCACACAGAGTAATAACAATCCACCCTTAAGTTAATTGATGTTAACAAATCTTTCTCACAATAAATATGTCAGGCCTACTGCCTTTATATTAACATTTCATAATAAAAGATCAGACCTACAGCCATAATTGTTGGCTTGCCACCGTAACCAACTCAGTCCTGCTGTATTGAGTATAAGGTTTCCGACAAGCCAAAAAGTGCAATACAAGCACTATTTTCAGTGGAGCACACAACTTCAGCCCAATCATATTCAGTACTCAGGGGATTACAACATATGGGTAAAGTCTAAGTCCCGCATTCAATAGTACTCCGAAAGCTCTTATTTTGTTGATCACATAAGGTAAACCGGCAGCTGCGTTATCAAGCCAGACCAAAAAATGAGCTTCAGAATATCTGACAGTGTTTATTAGCATACGACATCCCACAAGACAGAGAAAAGGCAGCACAATATCAACATATGTGAGACTAAGAGACACCTGAAACATACATAGAAAAGCTCCAGAGCACCTGGCCTTGTGTGGCGGAATAGAAACAGAAAAAGGCTGTGCCTGAAAGTATACAACTATGCAGAATTCGCAAAAACATGGAAAATTAGCTCCAGAAATGTCTAGCAGTGTGTGACTGTATAAACACACACAAGCACAGATAAAAGGATGCAGGATTCCTGGCAGTCTTTGATAGTATGAAAACCCAAACAGGAGAAAAGCTGCAGAATTCCTGGCGGCGTGGTATACCGTAATACACGCAAAAACAAAGGAAAAGGTTGCACACACATGGCATTTGCTTGGATGTCAATTCACCATAATGCCAGTGGTAGCATAAGTGACATCACATGCCCCTTGACTTTCACTTTCACAAACAACACATTCATACACACACACATTCACATTCTCTTTCACATAAACACTCTCACCCGCGAGCACGCACACAACTTGCATTTAAAAGCATTTTTTTACTTACCTCAGCTCCTAGGGAAAGTCACATTCCAGGTAATTGCATTCCGCTTTTATTACACTAATGCGGAATAATGTAAAATTATTCACTATTGCGTAATAAAAAAATTGACCGAAAACAAAGAGTGGAGCCCCAACCCACGTCCATAAGGACAGCTGCCACTGTGTTCCTGGCACTGATTTTGCCACCTCTGAGTTCAGGGGTCGCAGAGGCAGTGCCATGGGTCACATGGAGCAAGCCAGGGTCGCAGCTGTGACCCCTGGTGACTCCTAACTGATGTCCTTGAGCATTTGGCATTAGGATAAGACACTCAAACTCCCAGAGGTATATCAAACAGCAAATTACCTCAGATACCACAAGCCATTAATACTGTGAATTGGCCCTACACAATGTATCATGGTGGTAGTCACACAGTCATCCCTATGGCCCAGCCTTAATGGGATGCCAAGAGTTAGTGCAGCCTCCAGAAGCAGAGGACCAGCCTTGCTCCTGCTTTAAGGATCTGCATTTGGGGGGTCGCCGGAGAGCCGAAGTGGAAAACGGCCGCACTGTGGTGAGGCTCATGCAGTTGGAGGTAAATATCCGACAACACCACCCTTCTGTAGCCTCCATACTCAGTCGCTGATGTCGGGAACTGGTTGGGCTTGATGCCTGCAACCACAAACATCAATTATTGAACTCAGCGGCCTGTGTTGGGACATAAACGGTGGTGAGACCAGGACAAGCATGGCAGCCTAAGATAGCGACTTGGCACTGTTGAACAGGAGACAGTGCTACACTGGCCGGGCCTGAGGCGGAGGACCTGCTGGATAAAGCGATGGAGCGCACCTGCGGGGGCTGTGCACGGTGAGCGAACTTGGGGTGGCCGGCATGGAGGATAGGAACCAGTGAGTGGCAGCGGGGTCGCAGACTGCAGAGGTGCAGCGCCAAGCAGGGCCCGTGCTGAAAAAATGGTGCTTCCTGCCAGGGAAGCAGCCACTGCGGAGAAAGACTAGAGGCTCTTGCTGAAAGCAGGGGAAGCCTCTCCCCCATGACTCTCGAGCCCTGCTGGGCCCACGGACGGCTTGAAGATTGTGCACAGACACTTGGCCAGACAGGGATTCCCCCTCCCCGATGGTTGACTGTGACATGCCATGGTGGACCAGACCTGCTCATGCCTTCCCTGGCAGAAGACCCGTTCACCATAAGGGGGTAAGGCGGGGTTAGCCCCAGCACTAGAGAGCAAATGGGATAATCATAGAATCATAAGCGATTGTTGAAGACATCACAACATTGATGCCGCTACATGTCCAGACCTGGGTTTGCACTACCGTGAGGCCATATGGGAAGAAGATGATGATGTGTGAAAACTGCTACGTGTACTGCAGGACAGCCGGTGGTTCCCAGAGAATCTCCCAAGCATAAGACCATATGAAAAAAGAAAGTGACACTGTGCATAATATGGAAAAGTCTTACAAATCATTGCTGCAAAAAATGAGAACTTGGATGTTCATTCCCACGGGAACAATCTCTGTATACTTGGAATACTGGAATAGACCAACATAGGTAAACTCGAAGACTACTTTGAGCAAATGCTGACTATGCTCTTTGGACCAGAGGCTTTCTCCAAACTTTTAATAGTGGAAAGAGTATACAGAACATTGGCACTGCAGCTGCCCCGGGGGATCCTGCTAGGACTATCATTGCGTTCCTACTTAATTATCAAAATCACGATTCTGCAATCCGGTTGGCCCGGGAGCAACAAGAATTATCATTTAACAGTCACTGCATAGCCCTATTTCCAGATTTCTAGCTTGCAGTGCAAGAGGCATGACACAAGTATGCGAAAATCTAGTTCACAATGCTGTACCTGGCTCAACTCTGCATCACTCACAAGGGAAAACAACATATTTTCCAAAACCCATGACAAACGTCGGAATCCACTAAGGACCACTGCAGCACACACACTGCAAAAAAAGATCAGAACGCAGCGTCAACTCAATTGTCAGCCCTCAGTGATTCAGACTAAAACACTCCACAACTTGACCATGGGGAGACTTGTATGAACCCTCCTGTGCTCGGATCACTACTGAGGGGCATTGGCCTCACACTGGAGAAGGATACTGGATACTAGATGGGGCCCACCGGAACCCACTCACCCAACATACAAACACTAAATAAGACAGGCTGATTCTCACAAACCTCTGACCCCCCATCTCATATCAACAAGAGTTAGAGCAAGCACCGGCCTGCTGGATGTCCTCACAGGAAAAGCCCCTATAAGATTTGATCACTCACGGTCCATATGGCCCACTCCCGTAGTAATTGTTATGGATGATAGAAGTTGGGGCAGGGATTGACCTGATGTCTTTTTTTCTTGTTTAAGGACCAGTGTGGGAGGGTGGTGAGTTGGGAACAAGTTCTAGAACTCAGTGTAAACCTTGACATCAGCATGCTCAATGACCACACTACTTACACATACCTACTGCCACTAGTGGAGGGACTAGCCCATCACATTGCCTGGCTTAGAAATGCACTACACTACATATACTGACACATACTCATTATTTAGACCTTGTTAAATTGCCTCACATGGAGCGTGAGGGGCCTTAACAACCCTTGTAAGACTCACCAGGTACTCACATTCCTTGATAGACATAGCATACGGGTAGCCCTACTGCAAGAGACACACTTACACCAGTGGTGTAATGAAAGTTGAGGGGGCCCCCCTGCAAGGTACCTGGAGGGGCCCCACTCCGGATTTAAACCAGAGCTCTAAGGCCTGAGTACCTTGCTGAGGGGGTCCCCTGCGGCTCGGGGGCCCACCCGCACCGCGGGGGCTGCGGGCGCCTGTGTTACGCGCCTGACTTAAACCCAAAACACCCATTCGCTTTCCCAGTCTATGAGCTGAGCACAGCATTGCCTCATCATATTCTGCATACGCTCCTGGAGGGATCATCCTGATAAAATGGGAAATTGGGTTCCACCTACAGAGTTTGCTGTGTGACACTCAAGGCAGGTATGCTCTCATGTGGGGTCGCATGGGCTCCATGGAGATTACCTTGGTAAACTGTTATGGACCCAATATAGAGGACCCAGACTTTTACTCCGTCCTCTGGGTGGGCTATTGCTGGCAAAAAACCGCAATCATTAATATGGCGTGGGGATCTTAATTGTTTCCTGGAAAGCGACATCGATAGCTACCCAATGACCCCAAGGCATAGATCAGAAATGGGACATAGGCTGTCAGCCATAATGAAGAAGCAAAGACTAATCGATGCCTGGCGGCATAAACACCTGACACACAAAGAAGACACATTTTACTCTTACGTGCACGATATGTGGTCCTGACTGGACTTCTGACTCATGACACCTGATGTGGACGGCTTGGTAATAGGGGTGAGACACCTAGCCAGTACCCTCTCAGATGACTCACAAGACATAATATAATACCTTTTGGGGCACTGGCGACTAAACCCAGAGGTGCTGCTGGACCATGTGTTCTGCGAAGACATGAGGGAGGGAATCCTGGACTACTTCAAACAACACGAGCACCTCAGCACGATATGGGATGCAATTAAGGCCTCGATATGAGGGAGGTGCTAAGCAATCCAACATAGAGTACACATATCTGCTAGAACATGAGATTAAATCCCTGGAAGCCACACTGGATGATACTGACAAGCTACAGTGACACTAGCACAGATCTGTCAATTGCTCTCGGACCAGGCTAAGGTGATGGAACAAGAACAGAAATACAGGGGCAAATATGCCAAACCATGTGTCTATGGGGAGGGCAAGTGACCGGGGCGACTCGGGGAGCAATTGATGCAATACCTGCAGGCTGCCAGCTGTGTAGTAGAGACTGAGGATACAGCTGGCGAGCGCCACCAAACCACTGACCACATCCTAAACACATTTGCCAACTACTACACCACCCTATATACATTACAAGCTCCTAACTCCCCATCTCAGGTGGCTGACTACCTTGCAGAAACTGCTACTGCATGGCTGAGGGATGGTCAAATGGAATTCCTACTGCAACCGTTTGGCCTAGACAAACTGCGCACAGCCATCATGAGTCTACAAAACGGCCAGGCCACCAGGACTGTATTGCCTACGACTTTTTATTTTTTATTTTTTTTATTTACATGTTGGGTCCACACCTCCTAGAAGTATATGAACAGGCCCACAGAGGACACTTACTACCCCCGTCTATGAGAGAAGCATCCATAATTACACTTCCGAAACCCGATACACCCCCACAAAGATGCAACTCCTACAGACCCCTCTCTCTTATCAACGGCATTACAGAAATATTAGCCAAACTCTTTGCTAACCACCTCACACTACTGGCGAGACTGGATCAAGCAGGATTTATACCGGACCAGTTCACATCCCACAACCTACGCACCCTATTTGCACTGCTTCCAGACCTAAATCCGGACACAGCCACCGCAGCTTTCATGGACGCTACTAAAGCATTCAACTCACTACAGTAAGACTTACTTTTACAATTCTTGAGTGCATAGGGATGCCAACACGCTTCACAGCATGGATTAAATTACTATACACAGCCCCAACAGCCCATTTCCGCATAAATAACGTTAACTCCTGACCTTTTCCGATTGCCTGAGAAACTCACCAGGGCTGCCCATTGTCCCCGATACAACTCGCTCCAGCTCTGGAGCCGCTTGCGGCCAAAGTCAGACACACCAATAGAGCATATGCACTGCGATACCATGACAGACACATGTGCATACTGAAGGAAGTGACCCGATTAGGGCCACCCGGGTCACTCGCGACCACCTCTCAGCTTTCCATACAAATGAAGGGTCGGTCAGACAGTAGAGAATACAAACTAAGTATATGTTTTTTCAGATACACTCAAGTGGAGCCCCATCTGCCCAGTCGCTTAGGGGTGCTGCAGAGAGGACTGACATCAGAAAACATGGTGATACATTATGTAGGATTCAGAACCCCATAAGACACGCCCAGACTGGAAATTTCCAGATGGAGGCAGCTACACAAAGGAGGTACAGAAGGATAAGTTTTGATCCTGAGACCGGGCACACACTATCTTCATGCCAAGGTCGTTCTGCCTGCGCCCATCGCTGGACTAGTGGGAGCAGGCCTCTATCTAGTGGGAAAGGTATGCCCTAATAAGAACAGTGTATTCATTAGTACAGCAGGGCCCAACCTTGGAGAATAGGAAAATTACCAAAGCTGCTTCTCGCAGAGACACAGAGAGATCAGTTTCACCCATGGGTCAAAATGGCGGCTAAACATAAAATGGTGCAGCGAATGCTTATTTATGCAGAACAATATGTAACAACACAGCGAGGACATTTTTATATTCTAACAGACCCTCCTTTTAGCATTCGCTAACAATTTTATACGGTGGGCGGAAAAGACAGAACATTCATCTAAGCAAAAGGACATCAATACTCTACACAGTAGACGGAAAAGACATAACATTCATATAAGCAAAAGGACATCAATGCTCGGAACAATCCATATACTCATTATCAGGAATAGAAGCTGCAGGGGATGATGTAGAAGCCAAGATGCCTTTGTCAATTTGCATCATGTCCTCAATGCTCTTCTTCAACATGATCGCACCATTAGTATCATGAACTGAGATTTTCGGTTTAGGGGTGAGAACATTTACACAATAGGTGCAGCAAGCCGGGAGACAGTGTATACAGAGGCAACATGTAAAAATAATACTAGCAACCACAACCAAAAAGATGAGAATTTTCCAACCCCATGTTGTTAGCACATTCCAGAACCCTCCTGAGAGGGTCCAAGTATCTGTCTCTTGGTGTATGTCAGACGAAAGCCTATGCAATTTCTGTATAGCTGCATACACATTGGGGGCGTGGTCAGGTATGTAAACGCAACAGCTGGTGCCAATGATGCGACAAGCCCCTCCCCGATCAGCAAGGATGATGTCTAACACCATCCTGTTCTGTAAGGTGACTAATCTCGTAGCCTGGAGCTCAGCAGTGACATTTGTCATTATCCCAGCAGTTGTATTGATAATCCCCTCCACAACTCTTGTTAATCGACGAATTTGAAAACTATTATCCATGGGGCCCCAGAAAGGTAGGAGGCCCTTTATGGCATCCTCAAACTGTTGTGCAGAGGTATCTGTCTGATCTATATCCTCCATGTCAACAACCCTTCTGACTCGGGGCAAGTATGTACTCCTACGCTGTAGCTGATGATCTTTATGATAATTGGGTGGGGCAACATACACAGGGGAAAGGAGGAAAGAGAGGTAACATCTGCCTGACCATCCCCTCAGAAGTCAGACATGAGCTTGGGATCCACAGACAAAATAAACATTAGGGGGTAGGATCAAAGGTGGTCTATTAATCGTGCTCAGTCTGTAGGTGAAATTGCAGTTACTCTCCCCCATCTTCACCTCCCCAGTCCCCTGGACACAGAAACTAGCTGTTGTGTTGACCACGGACACCGGCATCGGTTTGTCATTAGTAATATTGCGAGCTTGGAAAGATTGAAAATACTCAGAGGTGTTGAACCTTTGGAAATCAGCCATTTCCATTTGAAGCCATGTTTCATTCTTTACTTGTTCATATGTGCGCATACAGGAGTTTGGGGACAATGTACCAAAGGTCCCTTGCCCTACCTGTCCTACGGGGGTGAACCCATGATGAAAACGGATATATTCTACCACTGTGCAGGAATCAGCAGGTGTCATAACCAGAGTAGAGTGTTGGAAATGATAGTGCACCATAACGAACAATTCAAACCAACCTTCACAACTACCGTTATATGATAATGGTAGGGATAACAGATTGTCGCTCTTATGGGTAACTGAGGGGAGCAATCCACAAACCCAACAATTTGTTGTATTAGACACATTATGAACTTGATGCAACATTTGTATAAATACATTGTCTGTGTAAGATGATCTATGCGCTGCTTTGGGTGGAGTCAGAGTGACAAAAACATGCTCTGGGGGAGTGGGCGTTGTACCAACCAAGGAATGTACGGGATATTTCTCCTCTAGAAACCAGGATATTCCAAGTATTATCATTAGCGAGATCACAACAATTGATATGAAAACCATTTTACTCTTTCTTGACCAACCCCGCGCTAAACGCGGTGCTGCAAACGGCTTTTCCTCCTCCTCAATAGGTCGACCAAACGGATGCATTATGAAGCAAGAAGAGGTATGCAATAAAACTAATAGCAAAGGCAAGTGTTCACAGTGTCCGTCAGAGCCTCACTGGTACAGGCTCCTATTGTTCATCAACCTTGGCGCTCTTGAGCACCGGTGGTGGAGCTTGCTCAGTCCTAAGCTCACTATGAATCCCACGTTGCGTAGGATAGTGTAACCCCCTTTTAGGGAGCACATACAATTTATCCTGTCCAATGTCAGAACAGTGCACCAATCTCAGAACACCCTGAACTAACAACGTTGGTACTATAGCAAAGTACACCCTAACTTGCACAGTCCATCCCTAACTAATCTGACTTCTCCTTTGGTGCACTATTCCTCAGCCGAGGGCACAAATTGTACCTGGTGACTCCAGGCACAGAGGGGTCAATGAAGAGCGGCTCCTTAATCGCTCGAATTTCTGGAGGGACCACTGCATTTAACACGTCATCATTCTCTGCATCCGTTTGGGTCCACGTTAATTTTCCTTCGCTGAAGGGGATGAATCGCGGCACCTTTTCACACTCAGTATCCCCAATTCCATCAGCGACCCACTGATCATAGGGTAAAGGTAGGGGCACCCGTTTGCAGTGGGTACCATGAATTCAGTTCTTTCGGCCGGCGACCTTCACGGCGGTGCGGGTGGCCAGAAGGACCTGCTCAGATCCCTTCCAGCGGGGCTCCAAGCTCTTCTTCCGCTGAAAATTACGCAGCAAAATCCAATCACCAGGCTGAATGTTATGTCCAGGTCCCTCTGGTATATCAGGCAGAGCCTCCCGGACCTATTGGTGAATAGAACGCAAGTTTTCAGTTAACTGGTAAAGGTAGTCTGTCAACAATGGATACTCAACGTCTGAAAACCGGCGAGGACGCGGGATGCCCCAGACAATTGCCGGGCGTCCGAACACAACCTCATACGGTGACAATCCTGTCCTAGAATGTGCTGTTGTTCTTGTTGACAAAAGAGCTAATGGTAAAGCATCTGACCACTGCAACCCTGTTGCCTCCTGAATCTTTGCCAATTTTAGTTTGAGAGTACCATTGTACTTCTCAACCAAACCTGCTGACTGGGGGTGATTTGCAGCATGGAATTTCTGTTTTATGTGCAGACCGTCACAAATTAACTGTATAACTTTGGCATTAAAGTGACTTCCGTTATCACTCCAGATCAAACGGGGCAAGGTGAAACGAGGAAAGAACTCCTTTAGGAGTACCTTTGCAGTTGTCATGGCTGTATTGTCTTTGGTGGGGTAAGTTTTGAAATAGTGTTCAGAGCACCACCACAAAAAGAAGGTATCAAGGTCCGTGTTTTTAGTGGGTCCTTTTAGTTGTGTTCAACAGCACATCGTAATGAGTACACAAAGGCCAAAGGATAGTTCCATATTCTTTATTCCAAAATTTCAACTTGGGCAACAGCTTCAACCCATTTACTGAAGACGCAAACAACCACCAACACATACTTCAAATTGTTGACCCTGTCTAGTTTGTTGTACTGTGCTGAAGGACCTCAAAAGGGAAAGTGGATGGTGCAAAGTTACCGGGTCGCGTAGGGGTACCCTTCCCAGGATTGTGCATCATGCCCACCATACAGTACTTCACTAAATGTGCAGCTGTCTTTGAAATGTTATCATTTTGCCATACGGGGTCTAACAACTTGCAAATACCCTTAGCACTGATATGGGCTGGGCCAAAGGCCATTGTGACTACAGGAAGAACATATGCATCTGGCAAAATCCATCTTTGCTTCCCTGACTTGTCAATCCAACATCCCTCATCATTCAATTGTCCTGCACTTTCTTGCCACACTGCTAATTCCTCCACTGTGGCCTCACTCTGAATCTCCTTCACATTCTCAAGTGTATCCTCGAACATTGTGACCTCAGGCACCCACCTAGCGGGACCTGCTACGAACATTCTTTTCATCTTAGTTCGGGCTGTTTCCTTATCTGTCTGATCTGCAAAAGTGTTCCCTTTGCCTACATCATCAGTAACTTTCCTATGGGCGCTACACTTCACTATTGCCAATTTCTCAGGGAGTGTCAAAGCAGACAGAAGCTTATTTATAAGATGACCATGCTGAATCTTAGTCCCATCGGAAGTAAGGAACCCTCTCTCTGCCCAGAGTCGTCCGTAATTATGGGCGACTCCAAAGGCGTACTGGCTGTCAGTATAAATATTAACAACCAGTCCCTCACTCAATTCGCAGGCTCATATTAGGGCAACAAGCTCTGCAGCTTGGGCCAATTGATAGGGAACTTGTGATGTATCAGCTATCGTACGCAGCGTAGTGATTGCATATGTAGCAGTTGTCGTGCCATCTGGTAATTTAAAGCAAGAGCCATCGACATATAGTTCCCCTTGGGGGTCAGATAAGGGAACATCAGTCAGGTCTACCCGTCCTTTCGTCTCTTCTTCCGTCCGGAAGATACAATCATGTATGTCAATCTCCTCATTCTCAGAAGGTAGGGGTAGTAAGGTGGCTGGTTTCAGAGTGGCACATCGTTTGATCGTAATGTGCTGAGCAAACAGCGTTAGCTCATAACCTGTCAGACGTGCACTGGTGAGGTGCTACGTCTTTGTCTTGTTCAAAAGTGTATCTACAGCATGGGGAACCATGACTGTGAGGTCAGTATCAAGTACGAGTCCAGCCGATTGTCTTAACGAGACAGCCACAGCCGCGACCGCTCTTAGACAGCTCGGGAGGGCTCGTGCAACAGGGTCAAGCACAGCAGAGAAATAAGCACACGGCCGTTGCTTATCTCCAAATTTTTGTGCTAGAACAGAAAGCGCACAACCAGCCGTCTCATGGACATATAATACAAATGGTTTGCTGTAGTTAGGCATGCCAAGCACTGGAGCCGAACAAAGCACAGTTTTCAATTGCTCAAAAGACTGCTGACATTCAGGCGTCCAAGGCAGGGGTTCATGCACATCTTTAGTAGTCATGGCAAGCAGGGGTTTGGTTAGTAGGGAATAATTTGGAATCCACTGGCGACAGTAGGAAGTAATGCCAATAAAAGCGTGCACATCTTTTTGAGTCTGTGGAATGGGCATTTTAACAATGGTACTGATGCGCTCAGGGGTCAATCTCCTACCCTCCTTCGACAGCAGGTGACCTAAGTAGGTGACCTCTTGTCGACAATACTGAAATTTGGAAAGGGATACTTTATGGCCATGTTGAGCTAAATGTAACAATAATTTAACTGTACTATCTTTGCAACCTTGTTCTGTATCCGAGGCGCTGAGCAAGTCATCGACATACTGAAGCAATACATTACCTGTAGGGAGCGACAAGGAGTCCAGCTGACCTTTCAATGCCTGACTTTAGATACTCGGACTCTCTGTATAGCCTTGAGGAGCGCGAGAGAATCTAAAGCTTCTACCAGCTAGGGTGAACCCAAACAGATACCTGCTGTCAGGATGAATGGGAATACTGAAGAATTCATTTTTCAAGTCATTGACAGAAAAGTATGTAGCAGAAGAAGGAATCATTGTCAAAAGAGTTGTAATGTCAGTGACCACTGGAAACTGGGGAATCACTATTTTATTAACTTCCTGCAAGTCAATCACAAAGCGATAAACATTTGCATGGTCATCGGAGGAACCCGAAGGTGTCCGTTTGAGAATGGGAAGAATAGGGCTATTACAAACATTAGCAGTCGTCTCCTCAACCACTCCTTTCTCAACCAAATCCTGTACACTTTGCAATAAGGCTCGCTCACCTGCCTGCGGTATTTTATACTGGGGGATGGGAGGTAAAATAGCATTGTCTTTAACTCGGATCAAAACTGGCGGTATCTGTAACAATCCCACATCTGTGTCACCTGTCGCCCAGAGAGTTGGCGGCAGGTCTTTAAACTCTACAGGAAGAGGTGCATCTTTGGACAGACACTGCGTACCACGCACTACATCCGGACCCATCGTCATGTAAACGCCTGCCGGGGAGCAATAAATCGTGGCATGCAATTTTTTCAACAAGTCCAAACCCATCAAATTTTCTCCACAATTTGACGTCAACAACAATGGCGAATCCACAGTGAAAGGACCAATAGTCAACGCAAGGGGTTTTGAAATGGGGCTCACAACCGGTACACCAGAAAAACCTACTGAAACATTATTATAGCCGGACAGAGCCGCCCCAGGAACCGAGGAACGAGAAATAGAACTGTTCGTCGCACCTGTAACCACCAAAAACCCCTTAGCCCAACCATGCACATCCGCACTAACGTACGGACCACGTTGATCTACAGGTATCGGAACTGGTCTCTCACTCTGTCCCTGGCTGTCCTGGCTGTAAAATTGTATCACTGAGAAAGTTTCCTTTGGACTGTTGTGTGGAATAGAAACAATATAGGCTGTATGTACTAAATTACATCAAGATCTCACTCATTCAACTTAACACCATACGTACACGGGAAGTATAGCCGTATATCCCAGATAAACGATCTATACAACGTTATTTATAGAAAAGTATAAATCTATTTATTGATTAAAAAAGCTCATAGAGTACACAATCTTAAAAATATGGACATAGTCAATAACACTATTATTCCCCTAACATCTATAATGAATTCAGATATCACAAATACTTTCTATACATACATATAAAAACACAAAGCAAATTAAAAAGAGAGTACATATGGTAGACAAAACAATATGTCATTCAAATGGCACACATCCGTGATTACAGAATTTTTCGGGCTGGAACCTGGTACTTTACTATTTAATAAGTACTCAATGGTCCCAGTCTCTTCACGGATTGTGTTTTTCTCAAAAGGGCGTTGACGCGTTTCGATGGACGTCTTATAACACCATTTTTGTCAAGACTAGAATTATGACTCTCACAATTAAACAGATTTATACTGGAACCGTTAAAAACACCTCTCATTAATGAGGAAGGCCACCCAGGCATCCAAATATGTGAAATGACCGTAGGTGTCTGGGGCAGATGCCTCCGTCTCTCTATTTAGTGTCCAAATGGAGGATGTATCTTTATAGCACCCTTCGTTGATTAAAATAATATTCGTGGTACTTGTCTATATCGTGGGCATATTTGTCAACGGCCAGATTGGTGTAACAGTTCTTTCAATTTAAAATCGTGATCGTGGGTTCAAATCATAAATTCTTAATTACGACCTCCGATATCCCTTTAATAATTAGGGTTTCATCGGATGCTCGCCACAGCGTCACGTCGTCCAGCCGATACAGTCCTGGCTGTAAGACATTCCTGTCATCTCATCTGTGTCGTAATCATCATGATAATACTGTCCTCCTAGAGGGTCATCAAAATAATTAGGATCAGTACGACCCTGCGGGCCACAGCATTCTGAGCCCTGTCCTGGCCACCAGCTCCATGACCCCGTCCACGAGAACCTCGTCCTCTCGGGACCGCCACCTTCTGCAAAAGCACAGGACACTTGCTACGCCAGTGTCCCTCCTCTTTACAATATGCGCACTGATTCGGCCCTACAGGTGTAGTATTCCTGCTAGTACGTGGAAGCTGCCGGGCCAAACCACCACGTCCTCCACCATTCCCTCTAGAAGCCTGCTGCAACTACACCTTCATCTTCAAATCCTTGTGCTTCTTCTCCATCTTCTCCTTATCCTCATTTTCCCTGTGCTCATAATACTGTGCCATATTCAAGATAACAGAAGGGGAAGAGGTGGGCCAGGTGCTCTCGGAAGCCTGTAACCAAGTCGCAATCTCGGGAAGCAGATTTGAAACAAATCTACTAACAAACAAACAATCGGACACCACCTTCGATTGACAAATCCTGACCACTATAGTCTAGAAACACACCTTCAAACCAAGTGAAAAAAAATCAGACACACTCTCATCTTTCTTTTGATGGCAAGCCGATAACTTGTCCCAGTCAATTTTTCTCGGAGGGATAAGAGAATGCATATACGTGATAATGCGGCCTGGCAAAGCAAGTATCTCTGCTTTAGGCTTCTCACCAGGCTTCCTCTCATGATCCCATACTTTAATTTGATCCCAGGTACCACCCAATTCCGCAACATGATCCTGTGTGTGTACTTGTCTCCAAATATCAACCGGAACTAGTAAACCAAAAAACATCTCAATATCTGCAAGCGTCATTACTGTTGAAGAGGCAGCCTCGGTCAATTCTTTATAATAAGCAGTCTGATATTTTCTAGGGTCAGGTAACTGAGTCTTAAGGGACAAAACCTCACTCCTTTTCCATGGAGTATAAATCCATTGTTCTTGGAAACAGGCCGCTACCCCTGGTCTAGTAAAAGCATTATGCTGATCCCTTAGCTCTGGTATTTCGGGATGATAGATAGGATGAACCTCCCGCAACCTCGAGCAGTCTACCCCGATAAGCAACCAACGTCGCAATATTACCAAAGACGTGAGCAGGCGCCATATCAGTAACATATACATGATCCATAATATCATATATAATCTGCAGTGCTGCATCATGGAAACACTGCTCCCAAAGACCGATCAAAGTAGCAGACATGTGCTTAAGAGCATGCTGGTGTACAAAAGGTTCATAATCTTTCATCACACTCCACACATCTTCCAACCTGTAAATGGGGTTTCGGGCCCACTGCGCAGCCTGATTAGCCACCACATGTTTCTCTGCATCTCCCATACTAGATCGGACTAACGTCCGCCCCATACGTTCCTTAAATTTTGTCCAATCTCTATCCTCAGGGCCGCGTACCGGTGTCCCACTACTCAGTAATGTTGGGGAATGGAGGAACACAGTGGGGGTAGTAACAGAGGGAGCAGGCACTAATGTCACTGTCAGCTGCGTCGTGGGTGTAAGAGCTGGCGAAAGAGACGCCGAAGCAATAGGTGTTGCAGAAGTACTAAAGGTCACAGTTGCCACAGACGGCAAGGACAAAGAAAGGACAGGAGGTGCCGTGGCCAAGGCAATCTGATCAACAGCAACAGAAGCAGAAACAGCAGAGACAGAAGAACCGGGTAGCTGAGCCTGTGAGGGAAGAGCGGGATATATTCTCTGCGGGGCATATGGAGGCGGGGTCTAGTATCTAGCAATTCCTCAACAAAAGTATCATTTTCTTCTCTGGCTACATAAGATTTATCAATATTCAATAGAAACCTCCTATCTTCACATTCAATTCCTATCTCTTGTTTCTCTCTATCATGTGCTACAGCTTTCTGAGTCAATGTTTGCATTCTCATCTTTCGCGCCTCTTTCTCTGCTTTCATTCGCCTCTGTTTAGCCTCCTTTCACCACGTTCAAAGAGAATCAAACATAGACTGTCTACTTCTTCTTGCAAACAACTTCTCCTGTAAAAACCCAATTTTTTGTTCATCATAAGTGCCCGCCAACGGCCACTGATACTCGGCATTGTCCCTCGTATATTTGTGCCATAGCGTACTAAACATAATAGGGCCAAGGCCATGCTACACATACATATCAAAGTTCGGAGTGCCTTCTGGAGGTGCTGGCTGACTTTCTTCCAATCGAGCATCTGCAGAGCAACAACGACAACAAGAAACCAAGACCCTACTGAACCCAGGCATTTTCAAAGTGAGCCAAATTCGTTATGCTGCCTGGCAAAGTGTTCACAAACACTTTGTACCAAAAACGGTCCTCAGACCGTACCAAATACAAACCAAAATCGGTCCTGAGACCATACCAAATGCAAACAAAAATGGTACCATATCCACAAAGAACCCAAACAAACTCACCTGGTGCACACAGGTCAAACAAATGTATTCTCCACTGCCGACTCTTCGGACCAAACGGTCAGATCCAAGGGTTTCGCCGTTCAGGACCCCAGTCGGGATGACCGCTGGGCGAGGCACCGGCCGGTCAGACAAACAGGGCAGCTGCGAGTTCAGGAACTCTCTTGTGCAGGGATCCCTGGTCTGCCCGTCCGACCCGACGATGGCCCCGACCTCCCCACCCGTCCGCGGGAGGAGAAGGGTCACCCAATGGGGTCCCTGTTCGGGCACCAACTGAAGGAAGTGACCCGATTAGGGCCCTCCGGGTCACTCGCGACCACCTCTCAGCCTTCCATACAAATGAAGAGTCGGTCAGACAGTAGAGAATACAAACCAAGTATATGTTTATTCAGATACACTCGACTGGAGCCCCATCTGCCCAGTCGCTTAGGGGTGCTGCAGAGAGAGGACTGACATCAGAAAACATGGTGATACATTATGTACGATTCAGAACCCCATAAGACCCGCCCAGACTGGAAATTTCCAGATGGAGGCAGCTACACAAAGGAGGTACAGAAGGATAAGTTTCGATCCTGAGACCGGGCACACACTAAAGACTAAATCCCAGGAAAAGAGCAGAACACGAAAACATATGCAGGTTCTGTGTGAAAATATAATGTGGCACAAAAGTGAGCGCGTTTAAATAGTAATGTGTGCATAGAAATATGCCTACAATGTGCATAACTAGGCTAACATGGGAAAAACGACAATAGGCCATGCTGGAAACATATGACAATTGTGCGTGTGGGGGCAAACAAAAAACAGTGCAGACCGGCCACCGTGAAAAGGCATCTGGTCAACACTTACGTTTTGCCAAAATTGTTTCCAACTCTGTAGGCCACCAAGTTTAGGGGTTACTTTTTGGATTGGAGGTTTGTTGGCAGAGTTTTGAGCAGAGATTTTACCACAATAGATCATCAACCAAGGTATGTTGCGGGCTTTGGAGCTGTTATCAGGTATAACATTTACCTGTATATTTCTCCGTCCTTATACTTACGCATGCCTCACCCATGCCATGTTTCATACTTTTCAACATGTACTCACACCTTACTAAATACTTATTTTGTTTACAAATATCTGGTTTGCGGTAATTTTTCATTTTTAACTGTGTTGTATTGTACCACATGTATCCTTGTTCTCTAGACTGCTCCAGAGAAGCCTTTCACTAAGTTCAACTAGCAGCAAAACAAACACATTTTCGTAATGCTTCCCCAGCTGTTATCCATGTGAAATGGATACTAAGCCTGCGATATGGTTGGCAGAGACCATACATATCCTTCCTAGTATTGTGCCCTGGGGGGCCGATTACCGATGCTCTGGTAATCCCAGTGGAGTTGGCAGTGAGGGTTACCTGCCCATCAGGATTACAAGGTCCGCACTAGCTCTGTGGATTCTGTACATTTCATAGAAGTGGGCGAGCCAGCAAATTAACAGGGAGAGCCGAGCCAGGGCTGAGCAGAGGGTCTGGATGGGCTCAAAGAGCCGAGCATGAGCTGAGCTCTGAAAATGTTTGGCACGTAAGCTGTGCAACAAACACTATATATATATATATATATATATATATATATATATATATATATATATATATATATATATATATATATATATATATATATATATATATATATATATATATACTTGAAGATGGAGGATCACAAGAAAACAACAGCCAGCCAGGGCAAAAATCTGGATCCCAAAGGATACAATGAGTCACAAAGAAATAAAATATCCAAGAAAGAAGTGACTCAAACAGATAGATTCACCAAAGAACAAAAATATATTTCAACTACAACGTTTCAGCTTCCGCCTTCCTCAGGTAGTACAAGATGGTTTGAAGTGGCCATCAATAAGGGTGTAAATTGGAAAATTAGACAGCACATCACTTGTAAAACCAAATATGTCGTGTATATAGTTGAGTGCCCATGCAACTTGAAATACATAGGGAGCACAATTTGCGAGATTAAAAAACGCATCCTTGAACATATTAGAGCAACTGTGAACAAGGATCGCTCAAATGCTATAGCAAAGCATATGGAAAAGGAGCACGACAGTAACTGGGAGTCTTTGAGATTCTATGCAATAGAACATATACCGTACTCAGAAAGAGGAGGAAATCGTGAAAAACATCTGAGACAAAAGGAGTCAAAGCATATTGTGTCATTCAGGACTTCGACACCGTTGGGCCTGAACCAGGACGAAGAGTTATTTGTACATCTTTAAGAAATGTTATGTTATATTATATGAAGTTTATTTTGTGCTGTAATTAGAGCTACTGATTAGATAAGACACTAAATCAGTATACATACTTGTATATAATATGTACAAAGAAATGCAAATGGAGATGAAAAAGAAAAAAACATAGAGAAAAAAACATAGTGTCAAAAACATAATTTCCTGACTAAACAGGGATTAGTGGTTTAAGTTTGAAGAAGTATAATAAACCCCACTAGAGGGATTTAGGAGTATAAATAAGATTAGTGGTTAAAGCTAAGAAAAACCCCCACTAGAGGGATCTATGAGTCCAAACAGGAAGTTTAAACCATAGTGGAAAGAAACTTGTCTTTTGGCTTCTCTGCAACTATAAAGTTGTTTTTATACAAAATGTTGAAATAAGTTTTAAAAATATTACGTTTTATAACAATTTCACTATCAGGCACTGTCACACAATTATTTTGTGCACACCAATTGTAAATAACACGTCAACACTTATAAGCACTTTTTTTCATTCACGTTTTGAAAAATATAAAAAATGTAAAATTTCTTTGAACTACGCATACCATAATGCTTTCAGCCACACACAACAGGAAATGTGTGTGAAATGGAAATAAAGATGTCTGTTTTGCCGGTTAGTGAAAACTACCCGTGACCAAGGTTCGAGGAGCGAACCGAAACGCGTTGGGCATAGCGATGTTTGCTGTCATGAAATAAAGCAATTTTGTTATACGGATTCCGAGAGAGTGCGGTTTTTCATACCAACCTCTGGGCTCAGAGGTTACTTGTTGTAATATATATATATATATATATATATATATATTTTATCGCTCCAATTTGCCCACGTCCACACGTTGAACAGCACTCGAACACCGAAGGTAGGTGGCAAGCCTTTATTTACAGGGTATGACTGGTATACAGCCGGCAGCTTCAATCAGACAGTCAGTTTAGCGGTGAGCCTGACGCGTTTCAAAAGTTTGCTTTCTTCCTCAGAGGCACTCGCTTAGCTGATTGCGTGCACCTGGTCCCGTTTTCACAATGTTAATGCCACGCCCCTGGATGGGCCTGCCAGATGGCAATGTGGGAACCGCAGTCCAGGTTGATGTCTTTTCCAAATGGTGGCACTAATAACTGTCACATTTCAAGCCCACAGATGGGCCACCGCCAGCAGTAACCAATCTAGATCCCTCCTTCGTGCTCCGCATAGCAGCTCGATACAATTCGGCCACGCGGCCCCCGAGTATGGGGTGGTGCCAGTTCGGCGGCTGGACAGCCGCCCAATATTATCGCTCCAATTTGCCCACGTCAACGTGTGGACGTGGGCAAATTGGAGCGAAAATATATATATATATACACAAATATTTAAAAAACGTGTAGTCAGGTAAGCTTGTGGCGCCTTACCCTTGGCGCACGCACTCGAGGTGGCATCCAAATCCTTTAGGGCGGCTTCCTAGCACTGATACGTGCGACCGGGAAGGGGAGAAGTGACAGCATGCCACCCACGGGTGGGTGAGGGAAACCCTCCTTTAAAAGTGATTCCCCGCACTCCTTTTTCACTCTAGACCCAGGGGTGCTTTTTTGTGTTGTTACATTACATTCGAGGGGAGTCGCCCCCTGCTGGTCGTTAAAACCTCCTCAGGCCTCCTTTATGTGTACTGAAATAAAATATTGGCCTAAAATCACATAATTTGGTCAAGCGGGGAATCCAGGAAAAATCCCAGGCTTTCTGATTTACATTGTGCCATTCAACCTCTAGACAGGTATCCTCTGATAAAACTTTATTGTGTGATTACGTAAAATATTTACAAAACGTGTTTGCGTTATAATACATCTTTTTTTTCTAATTGAGCAACATATACAATTCTGCCCTGGAAAACAACTAAAATCAGGCAGTATCTTGATGCCAGAAAGGCTCCCTGTGCGTCCTTAACTTCCATACTTCGTAAGAATTGAGTGAAAGTTCACCAACACAACACATGTGATTTCAGGTAAAGTCTAGAGCAGCCCCGCAGTTTCTTATGCATGCCACAGTACTCAAAGTTCAAAAGAGCATGAGGTCCCGCTACCAAGGTGTCGCAGGCTAATGCAAGCACTGGTTAGCGTGCCAATTCCAAGCTTGATAGCCCACCGAATGTCCTAGTAACCGCCACGTGTGACTTCAAGGGAGCTCTGCTTAGGACTTGGATGTCGAGTGCGATGTGCCTCACTGTTTATTTAATCTAGTGTGCAAAATCTGCCATGTGCCGGTGCAAATACTCCTGCTTATATAACAAAGTGCAAAATGCAATATTGTGGAAGGCCATAGTGGGGACAGGTGTCTCTTTCCCTCATGTTCACATCCAAGGTTAATGTTGCTTCTTAAATTATTGTTGCATTAGGTTAGAGTGCGAGAGGCAGGCAGAAGCCACATGAAGGCTTGGCTCGTTTTGGGCTCAGTCCAAGGGACCCTCGAGCTCAGCAAGAGCCAGGCATCTGATTGGAGCCTGGCTCGAGCTTTCAGTGGCTTGTCCACCTCTAAAATGCTTCGAGGAGAATATGGTTGATGAAACCAACTGCAATCTGTGGGTAGATTACTGGAGTGTAATGAGGAATAACCAGGGGGGGGGAAATCACTGATTCTTCACTCCCCTCAAATCCTCCTCAACCAGAGTTACAAATAACCACAGTATAGCTAACTGCAAGGGGCTGACATAATAGGGGTGGCAGCACAGCACTCATAATACAGCCCTTAAAGAATGACCAAATATACCGTAAGGAATGGGCAGCGTTGACCTGTGTGTGTGGGGTGTGCCAGTCTGATTCGCGTGAGTGCGGTGGCAGAGAGTAATTGTGTGGAGTTTAAAAGTGGCTTCATGGCATGTGTGATATCAGCCTGCTCCAGCTTTTTGACCACGAGCATGTTGACTTCTGGGATATGTAGTTTTGCTTTTGACATTTGAAAGATGGGCTGAAAACATTTAAGCTTGCAAAGTAATGCTGGTTAAAAAGTGAGGACTGGCTGCCGGTGTCACACGGGGCCGCTTTGCATCTATGTGAAGGGCATGGGTGCTTGTTTGCGCCAGTGAAGGTCCTATGTGCAGCGGGCAGTGCGGGGTGTAGTATTTAATGGCATGGGTGGACTGTGGTAGCTTGCTGTGTAGCAGAGGATAGCATGAATGTAACGTGGCATGTGACATAGAAGGGCATGAGCTCTGTATGTTTAGGGTGACGAGATGACTCCATGTCACTGGGACAAAACGTTTCCAGTTCTAAATTTTCATTTAACATATCAGTGTATTCTGGGAACTACAATAGTCTTGGTTCATTTTAACTGAGCCCACTGCACCAACACACCTCATAACAATGATATGTAAAAGCAAAGTCCGAGAATGGAATAGTGGTGTCTCGTTGGCATGGGGTGATCTTGTCGCCCTAGATACGTGCCAGCCGAGGGCATAATAGCAGTAAATTGTGTGGCACATGAGTGCTGTGTGTGGAGTGTGACTTTCTGAAACAAGGTATTGAGGGCATGAGTGGGGTAGGACAGTGTACTGTCCAGCAGTAGATGCATGAGTTGGGTAGGGCAGTGTGCTGTGCAGCACTGGGTGGCATGAGTGGGGTAGGGCAGTGTGCTGTGCAGCACTGGGTGGCATGAGTGGGGGAGGGCAGTGTACTGTTCAGCAGTGGATGGCATGAGTGGGGTAGGGCAGTGTGCTGTGCAGCACTGGGTGGCATGAGGGCATGAGTGGGGTAGGGCAGTGTGCTGTGCAGCACTGGGTGGCATGAGGGCAGGAGTGGGGTAGTGCAGTGTGCTGTGCAGCACTGGGTGACATGAGGGCATGCAGCGCTCTCAGGTTTCCCCTGGTCCATGCATGGGTTGCTCATACAGTCCAGCTTATTTGTATTTGTATTATGGGAGTTGTAGCCCCGATTTTACAATGTGATCACGTGGACTGCAAACCCCAGAATGCAAAGAAATCCTTGGACAGCTGGGTTATTCGCGCATGGACCTCGGAATCGTGGGAGCTCCGGTGGTGTGGCGGGTGCCATGGGCTTGTGGGTGGAGTGCGGGTAGTGGAGGGCATGCGCTGTGTGTGACAGGGTGGCGCGTACGAGTCTTGGGGGTCTTTGCGGTTATCTTTAGCGCAAATAAATAACTTCATAAACTCACTCTGCGCACTTGTCGGCTTGGGGAGGGGGCAGAGGGCAACAGACTGCCCTGTTCACGCGCGCGTATCGCTTCACTCCTGCCGGCACTGCACATTTATCTTGGCTGTAGCAGAGTGTCGGCTGCCAGGAGGAGAAGGGGGGCGGGCTGCGCCCTCTCCCTGATTTAGGAGTCTCTCAGGTTGGGTTAATTGCTACTCCCCGCCCCCTCCTTCTCTTCCTTTCCTGCTCTTTGGTTCTCCGCCTCCTAATTGCTCTTTATTTATGTTATTTCGTTCGGTTGGTTCCCGGGGCCCCTCCCTGCATGAGCACACACCCGCTCCATTCATGCGAAGCCGGGCCGACTCCTCGCCACGCTTAGAAGGTCTCCCGCCTGAGAGAGGGCACCAGCCTGCGGGGCGAGGAAAGAGACTTGCTGGGACGAGGGGGAGACCTGTTGGGGCTGAGAGGCGGGAGCTGCAAGGCCTGGAGGAGAGACTCGCGGCTCCTGGAGTGAGGAGACCGATCTGCCGGGCACTGAAGAGAGTCTCTGCTTTGGAGAGACAGAGGGGGAGGCCTCTGCCCTTTGAGGCTGAGGGCCGGGCTCACAGCTCGGGGACCCCTCTGGGCCAGGTATTAGCAAACTGCAACTGTGGTGAGAGTGGGGCAGTCTTCCCGAGCCTGTGTGGAGAGAAGCCCTCCACGGGAGTGAAAGGAGAGACCTCCTGTGCCAAGAGACGCACTTGCAGTGAAGTGAGAGCAGACACGTCTCCGAGCCTGGAAGGAGAGACACCCCGGTGCCGCGGAGACGGGCGCAGCTCCCTGGAACCGGGGTGTTAGGAGTTTTCATTCGCTGCTGCCGGCTGAGGTGAGCCCCTCTTCCCGCGCCGTCTGGGCAGACCACGAGAGGGGAGGAGACGTAACTAACATTCCTAAAGCGGACGGATCAGTGCCCGGGATGCGCCTGTGCTGCTGATCATCGTTGAAGCGGAGACCCCCGGAGCCTGCGTGGAGGGAGCCCCCGAGCCGGTGAGTGCCCCCGCTAGCCCGCTGTGCCAGACCCTCCCCCTTCTTATCCTGAGCGTGCACACCTAAGAATTGGGGCACACGTGGGTTGCCCTTATTCAGTGACCACGCTGACGGGAGTCGCTCGAGGCGCTAAAACCATGAACTGCTTTGTGTCCCTGTTGTCCGGTCCTAGCCCTTTCCCAGTTCTACCTTGTTGTGCCGGGCTGCCAATGGCGGAGGAGGAGGGGTGGGTGGCATTCTGCAGTTAGCGGGGTGACTGTCAACCTCTTTTTGTTTGGGTGGGGGCGGAGGGATGCTTGCCTGTGAGATCCTTTGAGTGGGGGGACGCTGCTGCGGGGTCGGGGGAGATCACGAGGGCCTCTTATCTCAGGGGCCCATGCACTCTGGGAACTGTTATTAGGAGGGCAGAGTGTGCCCTGTGCTCCCTTACATGGGGTTGTACCGCAGACCATGCCCTGTGTACTCGGGGAGAGCGCAGACTGTGGCACCGTTCGGCTGTGGCACACTCTGCTTGTTTGCTGGCCTGGCACCGCCTCAGCTGTGGAGTCTTCCTTGGTTATCTCACTGCAGGGCACAGCGGGTGCGTTCTACTCGTCTTGAGCCCATGCCACAGTTCCAAAGACATAAATGGCAAAATGTCGCTTTCCACTGTTTGGCATACTTTACTGGCACCGATGAATACCTCAAAGTCCCGCTGTAAACTGGGGTAGAGATGCACCCACCCGGTGTGACATGAGCCTGCCCCGAGGCTGGCACGTTACCTTCACGCCATATTTTTCTTTTTTTGCCACAATTGGCATGAGTAATTTCAACCATGATCTGTACACCTCCATCCAAGCGATGATTCACCAGGTTCAAATGGGGTTCCTGATGCCAAACACACCGCCTGCTACCTGGCCCAGTGTCTTGAGGCCGCTTGCAACCAGGTCTTGGTTTTCAGCCAATAGCTACAAGCATGCTGGGACTTGTAGTTTCACTGTCCTGTCATAAGTTGGGGCCTACATGCTCCAGCATACTTGGGGCTGTCAGGAGTTGCACTCATGGCTTTGGGCTAGTTCCCCCCCAAGCCTCACTTTGTCCTGAGAGGAACCCTCTGCTTCTGAGTGTACAGTTGTCCCCCAATTGTGAGATGTGCAGCCACGTCAGAAGTAGGGTTCCCCCGTTTCTCCTCTTCATCCTGGTAGAAGAAAGATACTCTTCAAGGGGCAACACTCGAACTGTAAGTGGATGTTGGCAGAGCAGGCACGTGCACCTGCAGGCGAGCGTGAGCTCTGCTAGAACTTGGGGCGTCATTGCCGCACAAGTCGCTCTGTATGCTGGTATTTGTAGTCCTAGGCATATGTGGGAAAACTAAAACTACAGGTACTGGATTGGAGAGTGCAGCAGTGGCTGACTGGAGAGCTCATCTCAGACATGAGACGACTTGAGATTTCAGTCTGATGGAGTGTAGTCCCTCCAGTCTTGCAACTCTGTGTAAACGGCCGCAACTCGGTGCAATGCGGACGCAGCGTCTCCTTATTCACATGAACAAAACACACAGTTCAAGTTTAACCAAGCATAACGTCATCAGTGCCCTAAACTGTCTGTAGCTCCAGTCCAGCCCTTAGTCCATAGAGCACCCTGTGACAGCGCCCTGAGCGAATGTCCCTTCTCAGCTGGGGTCTAGCACCTCTCATGCCACCTCTAGGCTACACCTTGCTGCCAAGTGTTGTGGGCGGCCCTCGTGCCTGACCCGGGCTGCAAGTGCCATGCCCACCCTATGCTGACCCATACCCTGCTCCCGTGCCCCTGCTGTAAGGCATCCTACTCCTTCTTCCCCTTCGTGCTGTCCTGCCGCTGTCCACCTCCCCCCCCAGACTCATCCCCTTATCCATGGGTGCGACGCTCGCGACACAGGTGTGGGTGGGCCAACAACGAAGGCACATGTTCCCTTAGGCAGGGCCGGACTGGCCGCTGCGGGCACCGGGTGATTTCACAGTGGGCCGGAAGGATGGGGTCAGTTTTGCACCGGTGGAGACCAGTTTTGCAGCAGCGGTGCAATATCTGCCCCTGTAACAAAAGTGCCCTTATAACCCTGTGGCACACCCAAGGGGAGCTACATGTATTCTGAAGGTTTAATAAAATGATCATTTACCCAATGATGTTTGCAAATATATATCGTATTTTAATTTTCTCTTGGCATTTGAATCCAAAGTGTTAACACAAAAACTCCCTGGCATTCAGTGACCTGAAAGGAGTCATTGGAGGTTGAATACATTGTGTACAGTAGATGACATCATTCCTCTCACTCCACACACCCTTCTTTGCACCTTATCGCCACTTCCGGAGTGATCTTCCTCTCCTAGACATATCCATTGTCTCCAAAGGCTTCGATCAGACCAGTCTCCAAGCAGACCTCCCAGCTGTTGTGCACTTCCAGCTCTCTCGTTTCCCGGGTCCATGCAGGCGGCTCATGTCTAGATTTTGTTTTTCGCTTTGCATGTTGGGATTTGTTGTTTTGATGTTAGGACTACAAACCACAATTACAGCCTAAATTCTGCCAGTCTCCCTCGTGCATTGCCCTTCCAGCAACACCATTCAACGAACGACTGATTTCAAGAAGATGAAACCTCCACAGACCCGCCTCAGCGTCCAGTGACGTCTAGACCTCCACCCCAAGCGATGATCCGCCATCGCCGGCAGCCTCACCCCTCCCATAAACTTGAATCCCTTTCCAAGCAGTTGTTCCGCTCTATTGACTTCTGTGTGATCCTCCCAGCCCCCGTCCGCCCACCATGGCTTCAGTGAGACCGCCCTCCTGAAAGCCGGCAGGTGGGGGGTGTTCCTCCATGGAATGAATCCCCAGACCTCCTCGGTGAAAGGAAGCGTTACCGCGGCTGCCTTTGTTTCCAGCTGGATCCGGGAACAGAGGCGCACCTGCAGCGGAGTGGGGACTGTGGAAATGCCCCCAACCCCCTCATTCTCAGCTACAGACTTCGGCTCCGCTAGCTACAGGCCTTTCCTCGCCGCGGGTTCTTCTCCTCCTCCTCCTCCCTACAGACCTCGCCTGGCACAGTTCTTCACTGGCACAGGTCAAGAGGGTCCTGGTGGGGCTTCCGGGCTGGCTGGAGCCGGCAGAGGGAAAGGTGGGCGTGCCCGTATTGGCCTGGTTTTGAGTTATTCTTACAACCCAGGAGCGCGTGAGAGTTCGGAGAGCATTAGGTGCTTCTGAGCAGTTAAGATGGAATGGCGTTTAAGGTGGCACGCGCCTGGCACGAGCGGCTCCGCCTGAACGCAACGCTCTCGAAGGGTTCTTACTACGCACCGTAGGCCGCCCCACCCTACTGCTACTTCGAGAGACGGGTTCTATTTCTTAAAATATTCCCTTTTGCGAATTGTTAATCTTTCATCATGTGTTATCGAGTGACTGTACCTACCTAGAAGACAGTCTAGAAAGTTAGTCCATTGGAAGTGAGTGAGGACTACAATTCCCATGGTGCACTTTGTTGTTGGATGAGAACGCTGCACTGGAGACGGGGTTCTGCTGATAATGGAGCCATCGGGTCACTTCACACCTATACCTGATGGCTCCATACCACCAGCGGAACGCTATCTCCAGTCCATGGAGTGGACGAATTCACACACTTCGGTACGCATGGGTTTACATTGAAACATACGTGTTTTACAGTCACCAAAGTGGCTGATTTATACGTTTTATGGGAAAAGGGAAAACTCCAGGTCCCAGAATGCACCGTGGTGGCTTTCTTTTAAAGGCGAACTCGCCTTCAGCTAAACATCTCGTATAGAGCCGAGAACAGTCTGAACACGGGAACTGACGGGGTCACGTTTACACTCGAAACAAGGAACACTACAGGTCCCGGTATGCGCATACTGTCCACCTTATGCGAGTCCATACCAATACAAACTCGCCAAAGACCCCCCGCATCGCATGCATCTCGTACAAGGTGCAGCATTGAATAACTCTCTGCCAAGTGACTCCCACTTCAAGTCTGATCCCTTGGGCAAAACCACGATCGTAAACACCATCACTTGGCGCTCTTTGCACTAGTACGTAATGCCCTGGGTTCGGTGCCAGCCAGGCGAGTAGGCACACATTTAACCCTACTTAATAGAACACAATGAGTGCATTGACTTCAGCTTCCCGCTGATTGCCAAAATCTGGGCACATACCTACTGTGTGGATAGAGGGATAAAAACACCACTTATTGTAATCTTTCATAGTGTTTCAAAGAAGAAAGCCAAAACCTCACTTCCTGGCCCCAAATATCACGATTTGGACAACCCCGTATGAGTCCTTCCAAATATTTCTACCAAGCAAGTAGTGATGCCCAAGGCTTGATGCTGCAGGAACTCCTCGCTGGCTCTGAAAACCTTGGCCGAGTGTTCAAGTACAGTATCGGAGCTTCCACAGTGCAGCTGTTGGCACTCATTGCAGCCAGGTTTCGTACGACAGGGATTGGGGTTCTCTCCTGCCAGTCTTCCGGCGCGACACCCAATCTCTATGGTTCTGCTGGACGCCCCGCCCCCTGGCTAATGCCTCCTATGGTCTATATATTAATCGGTGGTACTCAGCGTAGTTCCAGAAGTGGCGGAGCCATGCTGACTTTTCTGAATAACCCCCAGTATTATTTTTCACTTTTTGAGAACTAACCTAAAAGTAAAACTCCTGATAACTGCTTATCTTCATAATGGTTTCTTCCCAGTGGCATTCCTTTCTAGATGTTTCCTCGCCGTCAGATGACGTCGGCTTGTAATAATGTCCCACCTGTGTTTTATTAGCAGGGCCAGGATCCGCCCCTGTGCCGGTAGCGTCTGACCTCAGATTTAATTTATACTTTAGCTGTGTTGTGTGGCCTACATACACCACCATGTCATTATCCACATCAAACCTCCCTTGCGCTGCCTGGTCCGTGATCATGGACAGTTCAGACTTTGTGTCCTACGTGTGTGCAGTGCTCTGCATTTAATGCACTGTTGCGCAACACTGCTGTGCATTTAATGCTGTTTTGTAAAACTAGCGTGCCATTCTCTGTATTTAATGCAATATTGTGCAAAACTATTGCCTTGACCTGCATTTAATGCACTGTTGTGCAACACTAGGGCCCTACTCTTGAATGCACTGTTAATGCACCAGTGTGCATTAGTGTGCCGCACGCTGTATTTAATGTACTATTGTGCAACATTAGTGTGCCACGCAGTGTATATAATGCACTAAAGTGCAACACTAGTGTGACATGCTCTGCATTTAATGCACAATGTACAACATTAGTATGCCACATTCTGCATTTTATGCACTGTTCTTCAACACTAGTGTGTCTCACAGTGTACATAATGCACTGTTCTGCAACACCAATTTGGCACGCTTGTATATAATGTACCGTTGTACAACACCAGTGTGCCATGCTCTTAATTTGATGCATTATTCTGCAACTCTAGTGTGCCATGCGGCATACAGAATGCACCGTTCTGGAGCAACCGTGTGCTACGCTCTCTATTTAATGCACTGTTATGCAACATTGCTTTGCCAGGTGCTATATATATTTAGTGCACATTTCTGCAACACTAGTGTGCCACTCGCTGTGTATAACACACTTGTCTGCAGTAATATTGTACCACCCACTATATCAGTGATGCTTAAAGTATGGCCTAGGGACCGCATTCAGCCCTCAAGATCTTTACATGCGGCCCTCTGGTCAGCTCGGCTGCTGTTTACTCGACCGGGCACTAACAATAAAAGGATGTTAAATAAACAGAAAAGCATGCATTCAAAAGTTAATGGAAGTTAAAGGAAGTAAGTAGGGTATCCTGTACCGTTTAACTTTAGAAACGCCTTCATTTTTAAAGACCTCTTGCAGCAAAAGTGTAAAAGTTTGAAAACGGCTCTCCAAAATTAAAATAGTGTATTTCATTAACATGCAGAGCAGTTTCACCTTAGTCCATCAGATTATATCAGTGGATTGAGAGGTACTTTTTAAAAGTGATAGTTTTCAAACATGAATTCAGAAACATTCCCCCCACCCTGACAACGCCAATAGTGTACTAAGAGGCAAGTGAGTTGTTATGTGCACTCTGTGGCCTGGGTTCCTATTATACATGAACAACACTATAGTTTATTAAATCAAACGCATGAGGAGGTTTTGTACAGCACACATCCTGAAGCCATGTATTTTGAGGTCCTCATATGTGATAATGAAGGGGAAAGTGAAATAAAACAATTGCCTATGATCATACAATTTGGTTAAGTAGATGAGCTGGGATTAATCCCAAATTCTTGCTTTCACATTGTGAATTCCGACACTAGATGTATACTCTTCCCCTCCCTTACACCCACTTTACCACCAACCCTTCCCGCCTCCCTGCTGGTATCAATGCGGCCCTCAGTCACATCACAGACCAAACTTTTTGGCCCCAGGGAAAACGTTTGAGAGTATCCATGCACTATATGTTGTCCTACGTGGTGATATTAGTGTCACAAGCTGTATTTAACACGTGTTCTGCAACCAAAGTTTTGTACACACTTTATTTACAGTAAAATCCTTTTCTCCAACCCTTACGTGTCACTCGCTGTATTTGAAGGCCTAATCTGGTCTACTGATGTCACTCAGTATGTAAAAGCGTATACTTTGCCACACGCTCGGCAGTGTGCCATGCGCTATTTTTAAAGACTCATTCTGTAAACCTAGGTACGTACCAAGCGTTGTATGTAAAGTCCTATTTTGTTGTTGTTAGCCCTGTATAGCCCTTTTCCTACACCTAAATTATTCAGGCATTATTACAGAGCCCTGGGCCTTCCTCCCACTGTAAACTTCACACTGCGCTGTTAATGACTCCTCTCTGACTAGCTTGCGACCCTTTAAATTAAGGCTCACTGGTCACTTTTTAATTCAAAAGTGATCTTTTACTTGCCATTGTACCAGAAACTCATTTGGCAGTAAGTTCCACTTAACAGAAGTGGTTATGAAATCCAGGTATACACAACAGCCACCTTTTTTCTAAATCCACGTGCTTGCTGGGGCCAGTTTTGACACAAAGAGAGTGCTTCAACCCAAGCTGGTACATATTACTTATCCTCTGTCGATCCATGAGTCCACGAACCGGTATTTGGCCACAAGGCCTGCAATTCTGGGCAAATCACTTTAGCAGTATTTTGTAAACCGCAGAGATAGCAGTCAGCACTGTCCTAAGTGCTTGTCTCCGCCCTCCTCCCACTGTCTTCCGGTTTCTGTAGTTCTGTTTCAGACACACTACGAGGCTATGGACAATCGCTGTAGCGGGCGTCCCGAGCCCTTCTCCACACCCCACAGCACCCCCAGTCCCGGTTTAAGCCAAAGGCTTCCAATTCCATCTTGAACTCACCTGCGCTTCTATTCCTGATGCCAAGGTTGTCCACCTGCTTTGTGTCCAAACATGACTCCTTCCCTGCCAGAACACCTCCCAAAAGAGACTTTCTACAGGGATGGGAGGGTGGGAAAAATAAAAATGCTCCGTGGGTCCAAAGGCAGCCAGGTCCTGAATGCAGGCGCGTCGGTGGTCGTCAGGGGCAGCCAGGCAAAAAACAGGTAAAGGTGAGTGGGGATGAGTTCTCCTTTTAATCCCCTGCCACCTGCGCCCCATTACTCTCCTGCCAGCCAATTGCTGGCATTGCGGGATGCTCGCGAAAATTCAAAATATGGTACCCATCGTTGGCCACTGCCTGGAACCGGTCCAATCCGGCCCGCGCCTGTCTTGGGGGCCCGCCATCAGTAGGCGTTGCCCCATGTCCAATATATATAATTTCTAAGGAAGGCTTGCTCTTTTCTGCCCTTGCTGGGTTCTGAATTTCTTAGCATATATCTGATCCACCAGTTATAACTCTTGAAACATTGCACGTCATCGGTTTGTAGCTCGTTCATTTTTTTTTCTCTCACTTTGGACCTTTCTTTGACGTTACATCTGCCTTTCACCTTTTATCTGTTATTAAACTAGATTCGATTGACACTTTGGGATGTAACACACATAATCACACGTTGTGTGATTAGTGGCAAATCAAAAAGTCAGCTGCAAATTGTGACCTCCTTAAAAAAAAAATATTACTATATTTATATGGCTATGCGTCCAAGTGAGGTAAAAACATGCAACCAACCCGGCTGTGCTTAATTTGTTTGTGGAAGGTTGGCTGCTGGGGTTTGAACCGATGGCCTAAAGTTTGTACGCAAAACTCTGCAGCAGGGGCAGTAACCCACCAAGATGACACACTTGCACACAAAAAGCGCCTTCAGCCAATACATGTTCTATAGACCTGAATCCTGATAGCGAGGTGTAAACTGTCGCCATGCAACCAACCTCAATATAACCTTACTGATCCGATCTGTTCGAGGCTGGCACTGACGTTGTATGGGGCACTGGTGGCACTATCCGTGGAAGCTGGCAACAAGGTCTTGTTGAGGGCTATGAGGCGACCCACCGGGTGCCACTGAAAGACACCTGGGTTCATCGAGTTGGGTTTGCATGCAGGCAGGGCTTTAAGTGGGATGAAAAAACTGGGGGGGGGTCTCAAAGGGGCGTGGCCAATGTAATTAAGGGCGTGGATTACAAACACATAGGGTAAAAATCGGTGCTTACCATAGTGTGCCGCCCGACTTGTATTTTGCTGTTTCTGTCGTTGCATCCAAATACATGATACAACAAGTAACATCATACTTACAAGTCAGGACTATTGGCTTTGTCAATGGTTGTTAGTTGCGTAAGATAAATAAGCAGCAACTATGGCTTGCTGTATATAATATTGAAAAAGCTTCCACTTAAAGCCCTGGTGACGCCACGACAATGTTGCTGCTCCTGCGTTTCAAAAAGAGAAGGGAAATCCAGAGAGAACATGACACTCTTTAAAGGATTTCCCTTCCCCTACAACGCTCACCTGGCATGACGTCATGCGGTAACTTCTCCACTAGTGAGAAGTGAGCAGTGTGAGCACGCGCACATCGATGTGCCTGCTGTCACTGTAGTCCCGGAAAAAACGGACCGCCTGCGCCAGGGCACAAAACAGAGCCCGATAGAGATCCGTTTCGAGGCCCCTTTAAAAAACTGCGGTGCTCCGCACCGGTGAGACTCGGCCCACTTAAAGCCCTGCATGCAGGGGTGGGCCTGAAATCTGAAGCGGTTCCAAGTTGCTGTTGGAAGTGCACAGCCTGGCACTGGTGGTGAAATTAAGTACGGGGGTGGGGTGTTATGGTGGGTCAAGGCACGGGGTGGCGATGTATTTGGGCATAGTTTGGTGCTGAAGGACACCACCCAGCTCTGAAGGCCAGGGGATGACTCTGAAGGTGGGAACGAGCATGCGTGCTGGTGCGTGGCTCTGAGTCGCACAGTCGCGTCTGGCACAGCCTAGTCGAGAATGTGTAACTGGGCAAGTGGTGGTGCTGCAGGGGGCATCTGACTAGTACTATATGGCATGGAGTGAAGCTTAAAGAGCATTGTACACATGTTGGTGATAAACGGCACAGCATAGTGCTGAAGGGCAAGAGGTGGTATGCAAAGTGCAGCCTGGCACCTGCTGGTGCTAAAGGTGCCATTGAAGATGGACATGGGCACACAACATAGAGCTGAAGGGCAAGAAGTGGCACTCAAGGTGAAATTGGGCCTTGCGCGTGCTAAAGGCCACACCATGTCGGTAAAGAACATAGGGTGGCACAGAAGGTGGATGGAATTGGAGACATGCTGGTGCTAAATGGCACAGTGGGTTTGGACATGGGCTGGCTTACAGAGTACCAGTAAGCAGGGGCAGTCTTGAGTTCTCTGGGGCATGGCCTGGCGCTGAAGGGCACAGGCCAGGTCTGCAGGTGGAATCTCACACCTATACTTGGAGACACAGATGGTGAAATGGAGCAAAGGAGGCCGTGTGAGCGGAATATGACCCCGGGGGGAGGAGTTTGTGACGTTGGGCTCGCGGAGGTGTTCACCGCCCAATTAAGCACAGCATGGATTTAGTTACAGTGCCAGACTCCTGCTCAGGGTGGCACAGCTGGTGATGAGTCTGACGGACATTACATTCCTCAGGAGGGCGGCATCTCTTGCAGAGCCTTCGGAATCCTGTCAGACTTCATCATTTGCTGAGACGTCACGGAACCGACTCTTCCTAAGCGGCTGGCGTGTGCCACGAGGCAATGTGGAATAAGGGGCCTGCCGCGCTTTCTTTGCAAGTGGTGGGCACCGCGCTCACTTTTGGGGACGGGCCCTGATTTTAATCGTCAAACTTTACTCCGAGCAAGAGAGAGAGAGGCATAATAAAGAGGAAAAGCCTTTTAGCAAAAGAGTGAGTGAGAGCGAAGGCAGAAGTGAAAGATTGCGATAAAGGGACAGAGTTTAGGTGGTGTAAGAAAGAGGTAAGACAAAGCCGCATTGGTATTAGATCCGGGGACGGCCTCCGTAAAAGCTTTTGGGCCCATCCACTTCTTCTGTTCCAGATGTGTGCTCTACTGCAAAGACATGAGCACGAGCCCAGCATCCATACCCACGAGCAGGGCTTTAAGTGGGAAGAAAAAACTGAGGGTCTCTCAAAGGGGCGTGGCCAATGTAATTAAGGGCGTGGCTTAAAAACGCGTAAGCTAAACATCTGTGCTTAGCATAGTGTGCCGCCCAACTTGTATTTTGCTGTTTCTGTCATTGCATCCAGATGTATAATACAACATGTAACATTACACCTACAACAAGTCAGGACTCTTGGCTTTGTCAACGGTTGCTAGTTGCACAAGATAAATAAGCAGCAACTACGGCTTATATATAATATTGAAAAAGCTTCCACTTAAAGCCCTTGTGACACCACGACGGTGTTGCTGCTCCTGAGTTATATATTTTCATTTCACCTGGCATGCCGTAGTGAGAAGTGAGCAGTGTGAGCACGCGCACATGGATGTTCCAGCTGTCACTGCAGTCCGGAAAAAACACGGACCGCCTGTGCCAGGGCACAAAACGGAGCCCGATAGAGACCCGTTTCAAGCCCCCCTTTAAAAAACTGTCGGTGTGAGACCTGGCCCACTTAAAGCCCTGCCCACAAGGGGAGCGGAAGGATTCACCTGTGATGATTTCGGTCAGAGAAGTAATTCTGTCTCGTGTTCTAAGTGAATTAATTTTGAAGTACTTTTTGACAGTGCCTCGTGGTCACCTGTGACTCAAAGCCGCTCGTCTTATAACAAGACATCTCCCAATAGACAGGCTCTAATAAAATGTATAGAGGGTTGGGCAAGAGTCAGCTGTATACTGGGCTACCTTACTGACCTCTCAGAGGTACGGAGCATTGGTAAATATTCCAAATGACCCTCAAGGCCAGTCTGCAGATGCCCAAAAGTTTGAGAGGTGGACAGGCCACAAAATTCATAAGAGAAACGAGCTAGGGTTGAGCGAGGGATCTGGTTTGGCTTCAAAAAGCCAAAATACGAATTAAGCCGTCCAAGGGATTCTCATGCAAATTCTAGGGGCTGATGCAATGTTTAAGCCCCCCACACTTAATCAGCAACTCCATGTTATTCCTGTAACACAGAGTTCTGGCCAAATTCCGGCAATAGCAGCGTGGCAGAATTTTCTTCCCGTGAGGCTCCAGAAATGCAGCGGGATGTGTGTTCCCTAGCGCCATTTTCTCACGTGGGCCGTCGTGGTGAGAGGGCTGCTTCCCAGGTAGATTTGCTGCCGCTCCAGTAGATTTCCTACTTGTGCGACAGCAAAATCAACAAAATCAGTTGCTCACACTGATTTTTCAGCGCTACTGGCGCTGAATTGCAGCAGAAGCAGCGCAACATGCATATTCCCGTCCATTGGCAGAACTCCGCGGAATCTCGCAGAGTTTTTATTTAACTCGGAGAGTTCCGCCCACCCCTAGCAAATTCACAACATAAAACAATAACACAGAACTTGCAGCAATTAAAAATAAAAATTAGTGCATACTTCCTTAACTTCCTCTTTAGTATACTAGTTTACGTTGCATTACAGCTGGAGTGGCATTTTATTAAAATTCATAATTTCTAAACATAAAAAGAACAATTTGCAAATAGCATTATTTTCTTATACCTGCAGTAAAATTCCAATTAAACCAAATATGAATGTTATTTTTTGTAAATCCAATATGCTGAATTAAATTACTTTAATTAAACTGAATCTTCAAAATGCGCCTTTGAAGGAAAATGAGGAACAACACAATAAAATAATTTATCCAGGAGCTTAAAATCTGGCTGAAATTTGACCCAGGGTTTCCCAGTGGCACTTCAGCCACTGGACATTATCATATCATATCTCTCATTACCAGTAGTCTTTTACGAGCTCAATTAGAGCACTGTGTTCAATAAAACTGATTTGCAAACAAAACTAAAGCAGGAAAGGCTTTAGGTCAAGACCCAAGCAATAATAGATTTACAGCTCAAATAGGTCACAGAAGTCAGACAGAGCTTGTTCTCAGATTACACGCTCTCAATGGAACAGACCTGTGAAGCTCTGCTCAGCTCCACGGCCTAGACCTATTTTCAGTCTCTTTTCTGCTGTTTATTTTAAATTGCACTTTCAGTGTAAGTGTTTAAGCACACATTCCAGGCGTGATTTATGCTCCTACTGTTTACAGAAGCTTTTTCTTATTTGAGCAGGTGGCTGGCTGCATGTTTCAGTCCTTGTCACGACTGTAGTAGGGAGGAAGTGATCAGTGTCCTGTCTTGGCAGTAGCAGGCCACTCAATCGATAACAGAGCTCGATAATTGACTTGAGCCAGGCCTGAGCCTTTCTTGACTCACCTACCTATGCAACAAAATTTTAAAATGCCAAAGTCTGGCGATTCTAGAATTGCTATGTTTTTCCATGTCGACAGGCTACGGATTTCTGTTCTGGGCTTTCGTTTAATAAGTCTGTGCATCCTGGGGTTTTTTCTTTGATTCAGTGGTATAGAGGCACCTTATAAATAGGATTGTAAAAGCAATGCCCATGTCTGGATACGTAGGGGCCTATTCACAAAGGCATTTTGGAGTTAGTAAAGCAGTACTCTTTTCAAACACTTAGAGGCCTTTTGGGGCCTTCATGAGTTGGCCCCAAAATATTTAAAATGGGGAAAAACATGGATTATTCGGGGATTGTTGATATAAAATCATGACTTTGCAGAAGGAATGAGCACTTTTCCATGCCTTTTGAGAATCAGTCCAATTTGATATTAGTAATGATATATAGTATAGAATATTACTTCTGGTACTCAGTAAAAGCTTGTGTCCATGGCATTCTGCCAAGAAGGGGTGAACTGGCCAGCCACTGTCCTTTTTGAAAAAATGATTTTGAGCCGTGGCGAGATGAATGCATGTTTGTCAGGCAGCGTTTCATTCTCATATACAACCTCACTATGCAGTCTAGCAGGGATCTGGTGGTACGTTGTACGCATGGGCTATCAACTGTGCACTGCCTGTCTTTGGCGGAAGATGCTTAACGTCAAACCTAGGCCACAACAATGTGGGACGACATTTTGTCCCCAGCAGCTGCTGGATGTTGATGATATAAAATATGCTTTTACAGCATCCTATGAAAGAAAATGGTTTCTTGGTGCTAGTAGGCCATTGGAACATCAGAGAACAAAACATTGTTTCCTTGATCACGCAGGATTTCAACATTTTGAAAAATTAAACTGATTGCAAGTGGATGATATGCTTGTTGCACTAAGGTTTTTATACAATGCTCAGGTGTCATGAAAGGAACAGTGGAGCCAGGTAAAGTTTGGAAGTTTTCTGGTTGTTGAGAGCATGAGCGGTGGCTCAGCAAAATACTAAGAGTATTAGAAGTGACTTAATTCACCCTTCGATCCCTGATGGAATAGCACGTTTTATCGCAGCAACCTAACCATACACCTACTTCCCGAATTGGCCAGTGGCTTGTGAGGAAGACTGCTTCAATGGGGCTAAAGTTGTCTACGTTAATTCAGAGTTCAGGACTAGAGTTATGAGAATTTTAATTTAGTCAAATGCTAGTTGGGGGAATTTGGGTGAAAATTTCTCTCTGCCCAGAAATTGAAAATTAAGCTTTGTTTCGTCCCAAAATTCAACCCGAGAAAAAGTTACAAACTAATCTTACAAAAAAAGATAAAGGTAATCAATGAAAACATATTTTGGTTGGAGGATCAGTGTACAGGCACATCTGTGTGTTTACTTGTATGGCATGAACCAAGCCATAAAACAGAGATGTACAAGAAAAAGGCAAGTAGAACTTTTTTTTCAAATGAGAATGCTCTTCAATGCTATCCATGGGTGGTACCAGGGCTCGAGTCGGGGGTTCACGCGGGTGGACGGCATCCACCCACTTTTTTCACAGAGTGGACGCCGTCACCCTGTCAAGAAGTTGGGCCCCACTGAAAAAGATGCTGAATTCGTACCGGTGTAATTTCTAAACACCGGGACACATTCAGCAGCCTGCACGTTATCTGCTTTCGATAGCAACAACTTGCAGGCGGAAGGGGGCTCTCTTATTTGAGACTCCTGCTGGGCCCATAACAAAGGCTGAATCTGAGTGGTCATCATGCCTCCTTTTGTTCGAGTCTCCTGGCTGGGAGCAGTCAGGAGCCTCACACCTAGATGCAAATGAAGCGTAGGGGAAACAAAGGCTCACACCTTGTTAGCACTTCACATGTACTTTAAAGAGGCAGCTTTTCACTTTGTTCAGTCCCTGTTTACAAGATATGCATGCGCTGTAAGAATGTCAGATGTGTTGGTCTTACACAGTATTTGCACAAAATAAATAGCATTTATATAGTGCTTACTACCCCTGAGGAGGCGTTATAATAATTTAAATATCACTATTTTTTTCTTTTAAAGCACTATGGCTAGAGGAAGCTTTACGGTGACGAAAGGCAACATTGTTTTATGTGTAGTCTACAAAAGTGTGAATCTTCTGCCTAAATCAGGAGGGTTTGCAAGTATACTCGAAATGTGCTCAAATGTACTCATGATACACCTGCTAAACATATATGTGAGGGCTTAAGATCTGATGTCACTTCTTGTGATGCCACTTCCTGTGATGTCACGCGCCGCGATGTCACTTGCATACTGATTAACTACGTTAGTCCCCCCACTTCTTTTTTTAGGACTTGTGCCCTGGGTGGTACGCTATTGAAGTGTTTACCTCAGGACAAGATGCTCTGAAGAGAAGTGTCTTCAGCCTCTTCCTGAAGAGGAGTGAAGGTGAGTGACAGATCTGTCTTAGGATGAAGTTCAGTATTCTTGGTGCATAGCAGGAGAAGGCCTGCCTTCTGGTCTTTTCAGTCCTACATCTTTTTGCTTGAAGCATGATATAGCGTCGTTCAGCAGCGTGGCTACAACCTTAGAACTATTTCCTTTGTAGAAAGGAGTCTGGTTTGGTGTCTGTGGGCAGTAAGGTACATGTGCCATTGTTATTGGGGTTTACATTTTTTGGTGGACTGGGCTGGAGGGCTGTACCAAATTGCTCACATGTTGGTACCAGCCCTCATTGTCTGATAAAGGGATATGTGTGGTAAGTGTTGGTAGAAGCTGTCGTGGGAAGCCTTTTAATAGCCATTTATTTCCGCATTGAGGATGCGTTGGGGTGCTATGTTCAGAGTTGCAAAAGAGTGCTGTTGTGAGGTGGTGTGTGGTATGTCTTAGTGGGCACTGTTGACACCCAACATGGCCTGTGGCATGTTGGTGCTCTGTTGTGTGGTTGTACAGAGTTCTAGCTGATGCATTCTGCTGAAGGCTGTATAATTTTGGATGTTTTTGGGGCCCTTGACTGCCTTTAAAGGTAAATCTGTCTGTGTTGGTGGTGCGTGCTTTGTTCTGAGTGTCTGGCTGGACTAACCCTTGGACCATCACAAGAAGGGATAACTAATATTATTAACATCCAGATGTAAACGTTGTCAATTTCCATGAAAGAAACCCCGTTGAATGGTAGGAGAGGGAAGGAACCATAGCGGCTTTTGATGTCCGATTCCTGCTCATCCGGGTTCTTCCCTTGACCTGTTTTGTCGAGGGGTGTAGATGTGCAGTGATGTGGTGTCCTGGTGTATTTAACTGTTGTAACCCGAGGCAAAGCTGTGTTGCAGCTAAGTAACATGCAGCCCTCGCCTGAGATCCCGGGGCGTGACACTGGCCCCTACCGCCCTTGTGCCACAGGGAGGGGCGGCCTTCGGGGGTCCCCTGCCCTTCAGGGTGCACCCATTCAGCCCAAGGCCATTGAAAATCTGTGATATATGGGAGACTCTGGGACCCTTCTGTGCATTCTGCAGAGGGGGTGGGGGCCATGGGGGGGATCATGTTGAGTTACGCCATGCTGAGATCATGAGCTGTGTTGCATAGTTGGGTAAGGCGTCGCTGCGGTATTGTCGTATTTACGTTCATATAGCGTTTCATATCACTGGCGAGGTACCGAAGCGCATTTGTGGACGAATAGCAAGCCACTCCGTGTGAGTGCTGAGGCTGGAAGAGTGTGTCTCATTCATCACCAGAGTTCTACATAAACAAACCAATCTGTGGTGGAAAAGAAGCGATGTGTAAATCTAAATGTGTCCCCAATTGGCATTCTGGTGAATCAGTAGTACGTGTTTTACCCAATTTAGCAAATTGTGTGCAGAAAATGAAGGAGTGGCGTGGCTGTAATGAGGACCGAGGGAGGGCCTCTAGAGATCCCCGGGAGCAGGAAACTCCCACATCAGCTGCTCGGGCAAGACGGGCTTAATTGCTCAAACTCACGACAGGATGGAATTTATTCCGCGCTTTACTGTAAATAGTGTGGCCTCCGTCCAATTCGGGCCTCTAGGAGAGAGCGTGCCAGTACTCTTCGGAGCGCGACTGAGCAGTCGAGGAATAGCCTCGTTTTGGGGCAAATCGGTAACACTGCGGTGCGGCCACATCTGGTTGGTAGGTTGTAACTAGTCTGACCTGTCTGTGGCTAACAGTGAAGCTGATACCAGGTCCCATGCAGTAGTGTAGCAATGACACCATGGGCCCCAGTGCAAGCAATGAAAGTGCCCCCCACTGAGGGTTAGGTAGTAAAATAGAGTGTTAATCAAGTGTCCATGGGCCCCTCCGGCCTCTAGGACCCGGTGCCACTGCACTTGCTGCACCACTGCTAGCTACGCGCCTGGCACCATGTGTGCTTTCAGCAGAGGCAGTAGAAGTGCCTGGTGGCCATTTCCTGCTGTCCCATTCTACGGATTCATTCTGCACCCCTCTGGATTTCTCCAGGCTGGGGTCCCCGTTCTATGTTTCCTGAACATCTTGTGCATGCACTTAGTGTGTCACACACATGGTGAGTTATAGTACTGGGGTGGCAAAGTGAGCTAAAGAACAATGATGGATTCAACCCAGATCTGTGACTGGGGGTGAGTGTCTGAAAAGTTTCAGCGCTCTGTCCATCATCTCCTTGTGTTTGCTTTGTTCGCCCTAAATTGGTATGGTATGCCCAGACGTGGGTCCCTTGCTCACTTTGTCACTGGATTCAAGCTAGCCTGGCTGATGAGGGGTGTTACCCCAAAACCGGTCCCTGGATGCTTGTTTCCGGTCCAGGAAAGACTTGGCTTGGCAGTTCAGGCTGGACTGTTCCCATGAGGAACAGGGTCAAGACTGATTTGCATATGGCTGGGTCTGAACTGAGGTGGCGAACAGTGCTAACGAACGATGATGGATTCAACCCAGATCTGTGACTGGGGGTGAGTGAAAAGTTTCAGCGCTCCGTCCATCATCTCCTTGTGTTTGCTTTGAATTATAGTACGGCAACAGGAAGGTAAGAGTCCTCCAAGTACTAGGCTCCTTCAAAATGGCCAAGATGTTTCGAAAAAAACAAACATTACTTCGAGCTTCCATGTATGTGTGTCTTGGATCTTATGGCATACACACCACTTGTTAGCCTCTGTTTCTATCCGGAAATACTACCGCCTGTTGTCACGACAGCCAAAATGGTGAATGTAAATTTGTGATTTGGCGGTAAATGCTGAGAATTACACTGGATAGCATTCCATTACATTCTTTTTAGCTCCTCTATGCCAAACCGAATGGGTCCAACTGTTTGTGAATCCATCTTAGCCACAACCTCCATGACCAGTTAGGCTCAAACTGCTAAACCACATCTCCTCTGAAGAGAAATCCAGGACACACCAGGATTGCATTGTTTTGCCTCCTCAGTGAGGTGTGGCTTGTACACCGTTGGCATAGTGAAGCCTGGTCCTTGTGTCTGGGCGTACCCGCCCTTACTATAGACAGCATTCTATTCCATCGTTTTAGTTCATATGTGCCTTACAGAATGGGGTCAGTGATTTGGTAATACGTTTTGGACCTACCCCAATTGCTGCAGCGTGTTTGACGCAGGAAATCTTGTATAAGCTTCAGTCTTGTTTGTCCCTTCAAGCTAGTGGCAGCCCCAGGCACCACAGCACCCCTCAGGAGTCATGTCTGGAAATACTCTTGACACTTAACGCGACTTACTAACAATAAAGAAGTGATAGGTGGAAATGGTTTAGTTATCTGAATTGGAAATTCTGTCTTGCCTTTTTAACTTGCCTGTGCTACTACAGAAGAGGACTAACCATATGCAAACGAGCCTTGATGCTGCCGCAAAGAAGGGTAGTCACACCTGAACCATGACCGATGAGCCCATCTGAACCAGAGCACTAGGAATCCTAGGCTTGTCTCCGTGACACTGGCGTCCCCAGTGAGGTGCAGCTTGAGTCCCTGTGGCACAGCGAGCTTTGGACTGGCACTTGGACTGAGGAAGAACCATTGAGATGAGCAAAATAAGTGGCGACACACTAGTAACGTTTCAAACGTGGGCTTAGTAATTAATGATGACTGCATCTGTCGCCTCAGAAGGGAGCCTGTTTCACAGTGAGTCTGAATGCAGCATCCGTTCATTTGATTGGTTCTGGGCCTTTCCAGCCAGATGGCCACAGTTTCTATTGTTCTGTGGTTTAGCAGGAGATATACTGACTCGACACGGCCCATTTATAAACCTGGTCATTAAATCCACTTCCAGATCCCTTTTTAGAGTTGCTTTGTCAGAAGTGAGACGGCAATGCCCAGACGTGGGTCCCAGGCACACTGTGTCACTGGAACCAATCTATAACCGGCTGAGGAGCCTTAACAAGGGCTACACTGGTCCTGGGCTGCTTATGTTCCAGTTCAAGGAGGACCTGGCTTGGCAGTCCGGGCTGTTCCCAGTAGAGCAGGGTTAAGACTGATTTGCATACGGCTGGGTCCAAACTGAGGTGACATGGTGTTCAAAATGATTAGTAATTACCAGTGGCTGAGATTGATTCAAACATTCCATCCATCACTCTTTTGTATACTTCCCTGCCTATCGTCTCCATAGTTCATTTCCTCTCAGTGTCTTTCCTGTTGACTTTGTATTTGTTCATTTGCTGCTGATTGCTCCTGTTAATTTTCCCATTGGTTTCTCCATCTATCTCCTCACTTGTTCTTTCTGTAGGAAGGTGGAATCTGACTATATGGTTGCCCCCACTTTTTTTATGGTGTTTTGCTGGTTTATGACTTAGTTGGACTGGGATCCTGCTATTCAGGACCCCAGTCTATCTGCTTTCTCTGTAAAAAGGTTTCCAAGTGCCTTAGGCACATCTCTGATTGGAATCTGGAGTGCCCTTATAAGTCCCTAGTATATGGTATACTATGTACCCAGGGCATAGGTACCTCAGAGGCCTACCAGGGGCTGCAGCATGTATTATGCCACCCCTGGAAGGCCATCCAAACTGACACCACAGGTCTGCTACTGCAGCCTGGGTAAGGTGGTGCATGCACCCCTTACTGTGATATAGGCTACCTATATCACTATATACATACACACATATAAGCCTATAAGTCACTCCTATGGCAGGCCTTATCAATCCTGAAGGCAGAGTGCGTGGTTCCTATGTGAGAGGGTGCCCCTGCATGAGCAGGGCCCCTCTGCAGCGTTCAGAGACCCTTCTCTGATGCTGTTTGTAGTGCAGCCTGACCATATACTCTTAAGCGCATTATAACCTCACGTTAAATGCTAACTTTGGAATGGCTGCACCGAAACATGTCGTGTTTGGTGTCAAACATCTTGGAATACTACCCCCCGCCAATTCTGGCGGCGGGGGTAGCATTCCACCCTTCTAGAGGGAGAGACATGTTAACCCTGGCCTGGCCGATAACTTCTTTCTAAAGCCCTGGCATCACAAAATGGATGCTGCTGCCACAGACACAAGTCTGGCCTCCTGCTGCTGGACGAAACTCCGGCAGGGGAGGCCTGGACAATAGGTTTCCTGTCCCAGGGAGGTGTGACCACCTCCCCAGACAGGATAGTGTGTATTGGGGCTGGGCGGGAGCTCTTTCGGGTGCTTTGAAGTCCTGCACTGGGGGCACATTTGGTGTCCCTGTGCATACCCCAGTTCAAACCAGATCAGGGGCTTGTAGCCCCTGCTTTGGCGCGAACTGGACAAAGGGAAAGGGGTGTAGCCACCCCTCTGCCCTGACCCACCCATAGGTGGGGCCACAGAGTAGTCCAACCCCTAAACTTGGTATAAGTATAGGAACCCAGTCCTTAGGACTTTAGATTATCCCTGGACGAAACTCTGAAACAGAATCCTGGACCTTCGACGCTCTACTAAAGACTAGAGGACAGAAGAATCTCCCTTGGGGTCAAGGAGTGACTCCCTGCTTGGCAGGCACCAAAGAAGCAATTGTCCGGTCTGCATCGCCTAAGCTCCCGTCGGACGCCGAAGTCTTTGCATCACCAGAGGTAGATTTCCAGACTTCCCCGAGGCTGCCCTGAGTCCCCAGCAAAGCTGAGGCCCGTAGCTGTCGTGGGTAACGTGGAACCGTGACCCCTGGACACCGCACGCATTTGCTAGTGCATCCTCTTCTGGGTCTCCCACGAAGTCGTGCTTTGGGCTCCGAGTAGCCCTAGCCTCCAGCACCAACTGCACCGAAGATCACTGGCCTCCACTCCACGAGTGTCCTGTGAGCCAGATCCACGTGCGACGTCTCGAGGCTCCTTCGCGGTCGCTAGCCCGTTGGCTAGTAGCCCTTCACGAAGGCCAATTCTTTTCTTCTTGGGCTCCCTGGTTGCTCCAGGATTGCCCTCACTTACCCTTGCTGGGTGAGTTCCTCAGACCTTGCTGGTCTGCACCATCGACGATCTTCATCTCCATCGAGACTTGCCGTTGCCAAGGCTTGTTGGGTCCAATCCGGTCGCCGACACCTCAGCACTCGACAGACATCGTGTACCAGCCCGAATCCTGCTCCTGGTCGCCAACAACGCCTCCCGGACCTCGTGGCTGAAGAGTCAAGACGACCGTCAACGCACTTGAAGCAAGCGACATCGGTGGGCATCTGTCCATCGCCTTCCTGGTCACTGGCTAGTGACCCAGACTCTGTCCCCTCTGCTTTCAGGTTCTTCAGATCTCCGATCCACTCTTGGATCCACCCGGACACTTTCCACTTGGTCGCCAGCAGCACTTTGCCGCAGATCGCCATTCAAATCGACGACGAAACCCGACCCCGAAAGGCACCTATGCACCCGGCTTCCCTGGGTGAGGTAACACGAGTACTTCGGTGCTCCCGTAGGTAGAGACTCTAGAACGACCTAGTTCTCAAAGGGTTTGCTCCAAGTCCTCCTTTAAGTGTCCCTTTTTCTTTAATTTCCTGATCGCGACTTTCTCCATAGAAGTTAACGGCGTATCGCGGTTGTGTATTTACACTGCACGCGTCCCCGTGGGTCCCCTGTGTCACTACCTTGGGTGGTTCCTTGTGGTCCAAGCACTTCTAGAGGCTCTAGGCCTAGTGTCTAGTTCAGTCGTGGTTCTTATACCACTTTATTGGTATATGGTTTGGTACGCCCCTAGGGCCCAAACGTGTATTTGTGCTATTACTGTGTTTAAATAACTTATAACTTGTGTATTTCGAACTCTAGCCTCATAAAGAGACTAGAGGGGTGTGTTTAGTAATAAATACATATATTTTGAATATATACCTGGTGTGGTGCTCTTTCATTTGGTCACTCAAGAGATTATAGACTGGTAAAACAAGCTGCTTTACATTCCTTCAAGACTTAGCCTGAAGGCTGCTCTCCATAGCTACCACTAGGATAGCTTTCAATAACGTTGTCTTTAACCTATCTCCAATAAGGGGTTGTTTGGACTGGTGCAAGGTGCCCACTATAATTAGTGGACAGCATATGCCAGGCCAACTTCTCACATTGGTGTGCAGCGTGTGGGATTCCAGCTTGCTATTGTTTTACCAGATAATCTCAATTGAATTGATCAACTGAAAACCACTAAAGGTACCTAAGGTACATATAAATTAAGCTTAGTATACAGTAAGTTCTACTGAACTTAGAGTTGTGTGTTAAGGGATAGCACAACCCTTTCTGCAACTCAAGAGAGTTTAGTAGGCCACACTAGAGTAGGTAGTGCATACACCACACCTCACTAGTGATGTCTTCAAAGCCAGGACCCAGTGAGTCCTTGCCAGAAGCCCCTGGGCTTCTTCCCTCCAAGTATGATACACTCCCATTCTTGGAATTGAGAGCATTATGCAATTTGAGGAAACTGAAGACAGGCCAAAGCCCCACCACCCAACATCTGAGAGAGATGTTAGAGGCTTATGATCTCAGCAGGCCCTTAGGGACTGAAGGGGTAGGTGCAGAGGGTGGGGCAGAAGATGAGGATGGGGCCAGGGGTAGCAACACCCCCAGCCCCCCCTCTGGAACTGACCAGGAGGGTGACAATGACCCTGACCTGGAAAACCCAATTCCTCCTGTGGATGAGGAGGAGGCTCAGGATGACCTCCACTTTGTCCCCCCAGGAAGGATTGTGAGTGTGCCCAGAAGGTCTAGGTCTCCTTCTCAGGAGTCTAACCACTCTGGCACCTCAATAGGGACCTCTGTCTCCTCTCATAGGAGGGAATCCTCTCATGAGAGGAGAAAGAGGCTGATTCAGTATGAGGAAGCTCAGCTTGAACTCAGAAAACAGCAATTGGCTATAGACAGGGAGTCCCTAGATCTCTACAGAGAGAGAAGAAAGTTGGGACTAGAGTCCCATGGTGGCAGCAATATCCCTAAAGATAGGGAAAGGTCTTATGACCATAGAAACCTAATCAAGATTGTCCCTCCCTACCAGAGTGGGGATGACATCCACAAATGGATAACTGCACTGGAGAGGGCCTGTAAAGTTCAGAAGGTCCCCCAGAAGCAGTGGGCAGCAATCTTCTGGCTCTCCTTTGCAGACAAAGGTAGAGACAAGCTCCTCACTGTAAGAGAAGAGGATGCTGATAGTTACAAAGTCTTGAAGAGTGCTCTGATAGATGGGTTTGGCCTAACCACTGAACAGTATAGGTTGAAGTTCAGAGACACCCAAAAAGCTCAGACTCAAGACTGGGTTGATTTTGTAGATTGTGCTACTAAGGCTCTGGAAGGTTGGATACATGGCAACAAAGTGCATGACTTTTTAGGATTGTACAATTTGATTATGAGGGAGCAGATCCTTAATAATTGTCAAAACCAGCTTTTGCACCAGTATCTGGTGGACTCTGATCTGACCTCTCCCCAAGAATTGGGAAAGAAGGCAGACAAATGGGTCAGAACCAGAGTAAAAACTAAAAGTCAGGGTGGTGACCAGAAGAAAGATTCTACTAAGTCCCAAGAGAAAGGTGGGGACAAATCTAAGGATAAGTCCACTACAGGGCCCCAAAATTCCTCTTCTGGGGGTGGGTCCCAAACTCCTTCTTCTCCTGAAAAGAAACCATATTGCCATGTCTGTAAAAAGCCTGGGCACTGGAAGACTGATCCCAGTTGCCCCAGGATTGGCAATAAAGAGAATGTTCCTCCCACAACTACTACCACCCCTCCTGGTACTACCAGTAGTAATCCTCCAGTTGGGAGTAGTGCACCCAAAAAGTTAGGTGCTTTTGCAAGAGGAACAGAGGTGGGCCCTAGTTTAGACAGGGACCCCTCAACAGACTCCTCTGACTCTGGTGGTATAGGATTTGCCACCTTTACCATGGGTCCCACAGCATTGGGCAGGTACAGATTGGAGCCAATAATTAATGGTCAGAAAGCTGTGGCATTTAGGGATACAGGGGCTAGTGTCACCATGGTGGCAGGGAAACTAGTCCCCCCTCACCAGCTTTTACCTGAGTTTAAATAACAGGTGACCAACATTGATGGTGTCAGAACAGATCACCCCATGGCCATAGTCGATCTCAGCTGGGAGGGGGGTCACAGGCCCAAAAAGAGTGGCTGTGTCCCCAACCTTACCTGTAGATTGCCTGATGGGCAATGATCTGGAAATTTCAGCCTGGGCTGAAGTTGAACACCAGACCCATCTAAGGATGCTGGGCGTCCCTGTAAAGGTTAGTGGGGCTGTGATGGCCACAGCCCCAGCCCAAGATTTTGGAGAGATGGAGCCTGGAAGAATGGCCCACTCTCCCCCAAAAGAGAGCACAAGGGTTGAAGAAAAGTCTTCTTCCCTCCAGACAGTAGGTAAGGGTCAGCCTCCTCAGGGAACTGACCCTACCCCTAGTGAAGGAGCTGCCCCAGAGGTAGTCGGGCCTGGCCTGGCCACACCCCTGATGGCAGAGGACCCTTCCAAGGTGGTACCCAGTCTGGAGCAGGTAACCTGCCCCTCTCTACCCTGCCTCAGCCAGCCCAGGGCTGCAGAGGTCAGGGAGGTCAGTGGACCCCCAGGGCCCCCTGTCCAGAGGAACCCCCCCATCAGCAGATTAGGGGCACCCAGTCTAGTAGCCCTAGCCAGGTGAAAATTCCTCTACACACTGAGGGATTCCCCCATACCTTTATGTAGGGACCTCCCCCAGCAGGACTCTGCTAGGCAAGAGCAAACCTGGGACCAGAAGGTTCCAAACCTGCCATGTCCCTCCAGTAGTCCATCCAAAGGGACCCAACCCCCAGCTGTAGGCAGCCAAAGGTTGACCCTTAGAGCAAAGTGCAACTCAGTCATGGAAAGACAGGCATACATGGTGACCAGTGATCTGAGGAAGCTGAGGCCAACATTCCTAGGGTCTCACTTCCCTACTCAGACACCTCACCAGCCTTGTACTTTACCGAAGCACACCACAGGTAGTGATTCCCCATGGTGGAGACCCTCTCATACTCTTAGGGTGAGGGATTGCTTAGTGGACCATAAGACAGGGGGCAACCATGCTAGTGCAGGTGCTTCCTTATATGGCCACTTAGTCAATAAAGGCTCAACTGGCCAAGGTTAGCCTTATCTCCTTTCGTTTGGGGGGGGGGGGGTTATGTAGGAAGGTGGAATCTGACTATATGGTTGCCCCCACTTTTTTTATGGTGTTTTGCTGGTTTATGACTTAGTTGGACTGGGATCCTGCTATTCAGGACCCCAGTCTATCTGATTTCTCTGTAAAAAGGTTTCCAAGTGCCTTAGGCACATCTCTGATTGGAATCTGGAGTGCCCTTATAAGTCCCTAGTATATGGTATACTATGTACCCAGGGCATGGGTACCTCAGAGGCCTACCAGGGACTGCAGCATGTATTATGCCACCCCTGGAAGGCCATCCAAACGGACACCACAGGTCTGCTACTGCAGCCTGGGTAAGGTGGTGCATGCACCCCTTACTGTGATATAGGCTACCTATATCACTATATACATACACACATATAAGCCTATAAGTCACTCCTATGGCAGGCCTTATCAATCCTGAAGGCAGAGTGCGTGGTTCCTATGTGAGAGGGTGCCCCTGCATGAGCAGGGCCCCTCTGCAGCGTTCAGAGACCCTTCTCTGATGCTGTTTGTAGTGCAGCCTGACCATATACTCTTAAGCGCATTATAACCTCGCGTTAAATGCTAACTTTGGAATGGCTGCACCGAAACAAGTCGTGTTTGGTGTCAAACATCTTGGAATACTACCCCCCCGCCAATTCTGGCGGCGGGGGTAGCATTCCACCCTTCTAGAGGGAGAGACATGTTAACCCTGGCCTGGCCGGTAACTTCTTTCTAAAGCCCTGGCATCACAAAATGGCTGTCGCTGCCACAGACACAAGTCTGGCCTCCTGCTGCTGGACGAAACTCCGGCAGGGGAGGCCTGGACAATAGGTTTCCTGTCCCAGGGAGGTGTGACCACCTCCCCAGACAGGATAGTGTGTATTGGGGCTGGGCGGGAGCACTTTCGGGTGCTTTGAAGTCCTGCACTGGGGGCACATTTGGTGTCCCTGTGCATACCCCAGTTCAAACCGGATCAGGGGTTTGCAGCCCCTGCTTTGGCGCGAACTGGACAAAGGGAAAGGGGTGTAGCCACCCCTCTGCCCTGACCCACCCATAGGTGGGGCCACAGAGTAGTCCAACCCCTAAACTTGGTATAAGTATAGGAACCCAGTCCTTAGGACTTTAGATTATCCCTGGACGAAACTCTGAAACAGAATCCTGGACCTTCGACTCTCTACTAAAGACTAGAGGACAGAAGAATCTCCCTTGGGGTCAAGGAGTGACTCCCCTGCTTGGCAGGCACCAAAGAAGCAATTGTCCGGTCTGCATCGCCTAAGCTCCCGTCGGACGCCGAAGTCTTTGCATCACCAGAGGTGAATTTCTAGACTTCCCCGAAGCTGCCCTGAGTCCCCAGCAAAGCTGAGACCCGTAGCTGTCGTGGGTAACGTGGAACCGTGACCCCTAGACACCGCACGCATTTGCTAGTGCATCCTCTTCTGGGTCTCCCACGAAGTCGTGCTTTGGGCTCCGAGTAGCCCTAGCCTCCAGCACCAACTGCACCGAAGATCACTGGCCTCCACTCCACGAGTGTCCTGTGAGCCAGATCCACGTGCGACGTCTCGAGGCTCCTTCGCGGTCGCTAGCCCGTTGGCTAGTAGCCCTTCACGAAGGCCAATCCTTTTCTTCTTGGGCTCCCTGGTTGCTCCAGGCTTGCCCTCACTTACCCTTGCTGGGTGAGTTCCTCAGACCTTGCTGGTCTGCACCATCGACGATCTTCATCTTCATCGAGACTTGCCGTTGCCAAGGCTTGTTGGGTCCAAACCGGTCGCCGACACCTCAGCACTCGACAGACCTCGTGTACCAGCCCGAATCCTGCTCCTGGTCGCCGACAACGCCTCCCGGACCTCGTGGCTGAAGAGTCAAGACGACCGTCAACGCACTTGAAGCAAGCGACATCGGTGGGCATCTGTCCATCGCCTTCCTGGTCACTGGCTAGTGACCCAGACTCTGTCCCCTCTGCTTTCAGGTTCTTCAGATCTCCGATCCACTCTTGGATCCACCCGGACACTTTCCACTTGGTCGCCAGGAGCACTTTGCCGCAGATTGCCATTCAAATCGACGACGAAACCCGACCCCGAAAGGCACCTATGCACCCGGCTTCCCTGGGTGAGGTAACACGAGTACTCCGGTGCTCCCGTGGGTAGAGACTCTAGAACGACCTAGTTCTCAAAGGGTTTGCTCCAAGTCCTCCTTTAAGTGTCCCTTTTCTTTAATTTCCTGATCGCGACTTTCTCCATAGAAGTTAAGGGCGTATCGCGGTTGTGTATTTACACTGCACGCGTCCCCCGTGGGTCCCCTGTGTCACTACCTTGGGTGGTTCCTTGTGGTCCAAGCACTTCTACAGGCTCTAGGCCTAGTGTCTAGCTCAGTCGTGGTTCTTATACCACTTTATTGGTATATGGTTTGGTACGCCCCTAGGGCCCAAACGTGTATTTGTGCTATTACTGTGTTTAAATAACTTATAACTTGTGTACTTCGAACTCTAGCCTCATAAAGAGACTAGAGGGGTGTGTTTAGCAATAAATACATATATTTTGAATATATACCTGGTGTGGTGCTCTGTTCATTTGGTCACTCAAGAGATTATAGACTGGTAAAACAAGCTGCTTTACATTTCTTCAAGACTTAGCCTGAAGGCTGCTCTCCATAGCTACCACTAGGATAGCTTTCAATAAGGTTGTCTTTAACCTATCTCCAATAAGGGGTTGTTTGGACTGGTGCAAGGTGCCCACTATAATTAGTGGACAGCATATGCCAGGCCAACTTCTCACACTTTCTACTCTGTTTTTACATTAAAACACATTTGCCGAAACCAATCTAAGGCATTTATGCACAAATGTTGTTTCTGTGTCATATCATATTAAAGCTAGACCTGTTGGCTTTGCCAATATTTGTTTCCCCTAAGGAAAGCCTTCCTTTCTCATTGAACCCCCATTACTTTTTCAAACCTGGCAACATGTTCTTCATATCAGCAGTGGGGAAGCAAGGGTACCTTGGTCCCAAATGCAAGCAGTGCAAATGGCCTCCAACATCCTCTGTTTAGAAGTAGAACCACTGCTGTCCTTTGGGTGCAGTTGGCTTCTTAAACCCCTCGGCCCCGGTGCCGCTGCACCTGCTGCTCCTTTGAGTGGTATGCCCGGAGTGTCTTTGCCTTTCCCTGTTATGTCTCCTTCCTCTCGCTTTACTTCGCACACTGGGCCTCTTTCACCGCTGCAACTGAATGAAGGGGAGGGCAGCCGAAACGAGGAGGGTTCAGCTCTTCACTGATGCTTGTTGTGATCTTGGACAACTCATAGGTGTCAATCACAGCTGCGTGTTCACTCTTTAAAGCGCTGGCAGCGGGTGCTCCGGGAATGTCCGGTCTTTGTGGTGTTGCTTTAAAGCAGAGTCGGAAAGCCAGGCACCCGAGGACATGCAGAACGTTTTGCTGCAGATCAGACTGATCAAGCGGAACGCACCGAAATTTAAACCTAAGTCCAGAGATATAGACACTAAAACACCTCGCTCCCTCTTGTTACTTGGTGTGTTTCATGGGGAACCATGTGACCAGGGCCCGACAGAGGCACACTAACACACTACACCTCGAGCATCGACAATTTGGGAAATAAACATTATTCAGTGCACAGTGACTGCTCGCGGTCTCCTGGCGTGAGGCCAGCAGACGTGGGTGGTTGCCGGGGCGCGCGCGCCATTAGGTGATCAGACAGTGAATGTAGGCCACGCCCACTGCACGTGCTGTGGTTTTTGGCAGGTCGCTTTGGCACTGGGTGTGAGCTCCGGGACCATGACGCACACACCTGATGATAGCGTCTCTCGGGAAGCCTGGTACGATGTAGCTACTGCACAGTCGAGTTCCCCGCCTTCCTTCCTCCTTCCATGAGTCTAGGAGCTCCCTTCATACAGGTCAAGTTCAGAGTTCCCCGTTGATTCTGAAAGTTCCCAGGGGGGCCGGAGGAAGGAAGGTGGGGGAGAGAACCCACCGACCATGGGCCCTTTGAGCTCGCAGTCACAGACCCTGAGAAGTTGTTACTGGTCGCGAACCACATCTACTGAGGCAGGGCCGGCCTTTGCTCGGGTAACACGAGGACTCTTGATTTCAAAGGCTTGTCATTGGCTGATTACATGACAGCCCTGCGTGACTTCTGAATAGAAACCTCTCCGCCACCACCCCCAACTCCCTTGAACCACGCACAGCTCGGCTGCTTCATGGCAGACGGTGCCAAGTTGTTAGTGAGGGGCTGATTGGGGGATGTGGTCAGGGGGTGCCAGGTAGATGGGAGAGGAGGAAGGAGGTTAGTCGAGAGTTAAAATCAGGTGCCTATGAAACCTAGAAAAAAAAACACAACTGATTAAAAAAAAAAAAAAAAAAAAGATTACGTTGAATCCCTTGAGCCGGAGCGAGACTGCTGACTGCATGCATGAGACAGCTGGCTGCTCCCCTCTGAAAGCTGGCACCCGGGGCATAGGCCCACCTCGCCCACACTGAAGGCGGGCCCTGTGCTGAGAGTTCCCATGTATGGCAAGTCTTAGGGCTTAACTAAAGAGATCCAGGTTCTCTCGTCTGTAACCCTTCCCCCTCCAACACTGAACACAGGGCCGGCAAGCTCTTGAGTCAAACTCTGAGACATGCCAGTGGTTGGCATGGAGGCACTGCCCATAGACTTGTATCGTGTGAACCAGACCTTCAGCATTATACATTGGGTCCTCGGGGTCACAGATCATGGGACCCTTGAGCTACGGATTTGCAGACCCAGACCCTGATACTTAGAAACTGTGTGTTACAGATGCTGAGAGTTTCCAGCTGTGGGTTTGAGTTACAGACCAGAAGACTTGCAAGTTGTGATTTCTGGAAGACCTCCATATGGGCTGAATTCCCTACATTAGCAGCTGTGGGCTTAGAGTCACAGCTGCCAGCTGTGTGCTTGATGACCACAGACTCCGAGATTGACCCCTTTTGGGCTCGGTCATACCCTAAGGCAAAGCATTATGTATCCCAACCACAATAATTTGGCCATCTTGTAGTCCTTTCTTCAAATGAGCTAGTATCTTAAGTATGCTAGAGACCTGCTTTGTACCCCCAACTCCTGTCATGTTGATCCTGTGTTCCCTTTGTTCATCCTTTACTGCTTTTTATTCCCAGCTGCTGGAATGTTGAGCCCGTGTTCCCCCAATATGTGTTCTACCGCTTTGTACATCCCTAAGATCTGGAATGTTGAGCTGATGTTCGCTTGGTTCATCCTCTTCTACTTTTTATTCCCAGTTTCCAGGATCTGGAGCCCATATTCCGTTCGTTCATTCTCTGGTACTTTGTGTTCTCTACTTTTGGAATGGAATGTTGAGCCCATGTTCCCATTTCTTTGCTACTTTCTATATTATAAACTCCTGGAATGTTGATCCTGTGTTTCCATTGTTCATGATCTTCTACTTTTTATTCACAATTTCTGGAATGTTGAGGCTGTGTTCCCTTAGTGTCCCCTTAATTTGTGTTCTGCTACTTTGATAATTCCTAAAATCTGGAATGTTGCACTGATGTTCACTTGGTTTATCCTCTTTTACTTTTTAGTCCCGTAATCTGGAGTATTGCGCACATGTTCCATTCGTTCATTGTCTGCTACATTGTGTTCTATACTTTTGGAATGGAATGTCAAGCTCATGTTTTCTTTGACAATTCTCTGCTACTTTGTATATTCCGAACCCCTGGAATGTTGATCCCATGTTTGCTGAGTTTCTTCCCGGGTGCTTTCTTTTTCCAGTTTTCAGAATGTTGATCTTGTTTTCATAGTTGAAACCATTTGCCTTCTTTTTGACTGCTCTCTATTGAATTCTTTACTGTTTCCTATTGGTGTGTTTGGGTTTATATTTTCACCGTGTGTAGTTTTTTTTTTCTTCTTCTTTGTGTTATTTTTTAAATCAGTTTTGCGTCCGTGCTTCCTTTAGGAAGTGCACAGTCTGTGTGTTGACCATCACAGCGACTTGCCTTGTTGTGCTCTGATTAATCATATATAATCATTTATATGACGTCTTGTTCCCAACAGTCGCCAATGTCTTTGCGTGTTTAGACACAGCACGTGCATTTGTGCCACAAACCTTCAACCTTGAATGGAATCACTTGTCCCTGGAGCGTTCAGTCTTCAAAGGGCCCGTCCCTGAAAAAGAAAACACATCGTGTCAGCACGGAACACGATAGCCGAGCGGGGTAGACGAGCATTCCTGATGAGTGCTGGTTAGATAACTTAGATAGCACAGCGGGTTAAGTTCTTGCTGCAGAGACAGGCATGTAACCAGCTGCTCACGGCTGGAATCCCACCGTGTCCAATTATGCTTTTCATACTAAGGAGTGCTGTGATATTGACACTGAGTTAGAAAATAGTAACAAAAGTTAATTAAAGCGCTATGAAACTGATCAACTGCTTTATCAAGCGCTCTACAAAGCCCAGGATAGTATTTTAAACATGGAGAAGTCGAGTCCTCATTTTCAACCAGCTGACAATTGTACCTAATCTGGAATCTGTCAAACTGACTATAAAGAAAGCCAGTTCTAGACTTCACACCTTACCCATCCTCCAACCTTTGGCAAAATGAGCCCTAGAAACCACGCCTACCTATGATTGTGCTGTGACATCAAATACCCAGGAAGTCACAAAACCATTCTCAAGGAAAATATCCTGCTAATTAGTGCTTGTTAAGCGGGCTTGCCCTGTCTCCAGCTGATTAGTCACTTAGATAGGATTAAACATCTTAGTGCTAAAAAGGCATTGTTTGTTCCCTTCTATTCCTCTGAGATGTGGATGTGAACAAGGCAATGGCTCCACTCCTGGCTCTTGACTCTCTAAGCCATTTTGCTGGCATAAAGTACTTTTACTCAGACTAGCCCATACGTTTGGGGCTTACTCCCCGCCGGCACGGATCAGAGGTGGGGGGGGAGGGGGAGGACACCGGGGAAGCGGGTATAAAAAAATAAAATAAAAACTTAACTTTTTGCTGTTTCCTCGCTTCGTCTCTCCTCCGTAGTCCTCTCTCAATCGGCCACAGGAAGCACGCCCAGGCTCCCAGTCAGCCAATCGCAACGCTTCCATAGCAGCATTGTGATTGGTCTGAGCGCGGTGTTTCGGCGCTCAGACGCTGACTGGAGGCCTGGGCATGTAGCCTACATGGAGAACATGCAAAGTGCACTAGACTGTTTTGGGCGGCCTGCGAGGGCCGGCCAAGCAGTCATTGCGCACTTAGGAGGGTGCGGCCTACCACTCTTCCCCTGCCCGCCCCCTCGCACAAAGCTGCATAAGTAGGATAAAATAAAATAATGATAACGTAAGTTATTATCATTTTATTTTCCCTTTGTTTCACTGCAAAAAGCAGTGGGGTGATGCTCCTTAGCGGAGGAGCCGCCACTGCTCCCCATAACTTAAGGCAGGGATCCGTGCTAGATTGTTATGCTGTCCACTCAATGCATTTACATTACAATGAATCTAAATGGAAATAATTTACATAGTCGATGGTTGTCCTGAAAATCTGTATTGGGGCCTAGTCTACTGGACCGGTACTCACACCCGTAGTTTAGAGTTGCTCCTTTGTCTACCTTTGTGAAAGTGGTTCCGTCCGACATGAAACCCGTGTTTAGAAAATGTTCCCATAATACCAGAGTCTCTTATTATATTTTGTGGCAGAACTTTTCTCTTCACCTTTCTAACCATGAACTCACGTGTGTTCTTTGGCCCAGCACCCCAGCCTCTAAATTCTCCCTCAATCATCTAGATTAGTGTTGGGTCTATCTTGGATTTGCAATCTTCCCTCTAACCTGAGGGACCATCTTGTGGCCGGTCTCTGGTATTCATCTCAAGGAGGCCTAAACTCCATTCCTTAAAGGTGCTTCCTGAGGCTGTTCCTTCCTCCCCATCTGGCGGAGCTAGACCTAGATCTATTTTTATTAGTTCCTCTATATGTGCAATGCAGTAAAATGTGTACCTTCCTTATCCCTTACTCCCTAAGTAAAGCAGACAGTGAGGCTGCGGTCTAGCATCTTTTGCTATGATTGAAGCTCTAGGACTTTGTTTTGTAGCTATGCAGTTGGGGTAGTTAAAAGTACAAAACATCTTTTCTAGGTGAAAAGTAGCACACTTTATTTTTTGTCATCAAATTCATTAAGGAGAACTTTGCAGGTAAGAGAGGTTGCGAGGGGTCCGCTTTCCACATTCACGTGTCGTCCCTTTTTTTTCGTTGAAACATTTTGAACTTTTGAATTCTTGATTTTCTCCTTCTTGTACCGCCCTAGGCATGCTTGTATTTTTAAATGGGTAGCGCGCGGAGGGTTTGCAGTCTCCATATTTTTGGGGCTAGGCCTAGAATGTGTCGCACAAAGGCCGCACAGCCACTGCCACTTGGGAGTCCCTGACATTTGCAAAGCCTCACCAGCTGCATGCCAGGCTGGCCCTCACATCTTCAATGCAAGCTAGGTTGTCACCTCTCTGTACAGCCCAAGGCTGGGGCAGATTGCCAGTCACATTGAGCCAGATACTTCACATTGAACTTTAACCAGCAGCTGTCCCTTCCATGCAGTATTTTCAGGCACGCACTTGTCTCTTCTCCATGTGATGCCAATATGATGTTTGGTGATGCAGCCTCCGAACCAAATCGCACCCACAATTACTCTTTTTCATGCTAGTTGTTCACAGAACCATCCATATATTCCCAAGGGGATGTCATGCTTCATCATAGGGCGGTGCTCCTCGTCAGGCCGGCGCTGCAATGTCCTACGGGTCCCCCGAAGGGTCACTTTAGCAGAGATCTTTTGTTGAAAAATGCCGTATGATGAGTGCAAGAAAGGTAGTAAGTGGGGTGGTGTAGTGAGTATGAAAATGGGCATTAAATCTGATAAGGGAGGTCACGAAGGCTCTCCGAGAAAACTTACCATATCGGCAGTTTCTACACCTACGACGTAATTGTAGCAACATTGCCGAATACGAACCAAAGCCAAAGAATTGAGTGGCAACCTTCTTGAGAGGAAGTACTCTCCGAGAGAAATCAGACTTGCAGAGAAGAGGGCACACAATACCAACAGGGAGGCTCTACTGGAAAACAACACTCGCCCCAAGGATGAAGTAATGACGTGTTACGACTTTCACACCCCTCTCCAACACATACACACACATTCACACACACTCTTACATAAACACACTAAAAACTGCAAGAAGACGCACAACATACATACATTTAAAAGCATTTTTTAACTTACCTCAGCTGGTAGGGAAAGACATATTCCAGCAATTTGTACTCCATTTTTTATGAAACTAATAGCGAATAATGTAGTATTATTTACTATTAGTAAGATTAAAAATTGACAAAAAACAAGGAGAGTGAAGCCCCTGCCAACGTCCATAAGGACTGATGCTAGGGGTCGCAGAGGCAGTGCCAGGGGGTCACAAGGAGCACGCCAGGGGTCGCAGCAGCGACCCCTGCTGACCCCCTACATGATGTCCATGCCTCAGTGTGGGTAACTGTACTTTACCTTTTTATGCCAGCTGATGCAGTGTCAGTAAGTAACCTCTGGACTGCACTCTGCCAGAGACTTTCCCTTCTTTCGAACGGCATGGTATCAGAGGCCGCAATTATATTGAGAACTTATTTTTTTTTTATTTTGGCCTTTTTACAGCATTTATGTCATTTCTGATGTTGCTTATAATCTGCATAATGGTGTTCAATTTACCAGCTTCAGGAAGACAGGCGGACTTGAAACTTGCTGATCCTTAGATTACAGAATCTGGTGCGTCTCTTTTATGGCACAAAGTTCCGATATTCAGAATACCTCCTAGATTGTGGCTTTCTCCACATGCTTTAAGCCACGGGTGGATCAATGCCACCCTCTCAAGATAAATATACATAGAATGAATCTTAATTGAAACCATTCACATAGTTGATGGTTATGCTGAAAATCTCTATTTGATCCTAACTTGCTGGACCTTTGTTGGATCCCATAGTTTTAGGGATACTTCTTTCTCTACCTTTGTAAAAGCAGTTCTGCCAAATATGAAATCGGTGTTTAAAGTCTGTTCCCATAATTCCAGAGTTTTATTGAAATCCACCCAGCTCCTGGGCTATGTCATGCCATGGATCGGTGCCAATGCTTTGATGCTATGGTGTGGACCCAAGACTTCTTAGCTTCTGCCAAAGTAGTTATTTGTTTATCATGCTTCAGTCAATCTCCTTGTCTGCTACCCTGGTGCTGGCTGATTCCAAATATTCCTAGATAATACTTCAATGCACCAAGTTCTCCAATGAGGTTTCCAATCCATCAATGTTGCCTTAAGGATTCCACTCGTGGTAGATCACATTTTTACCAAGTCCGTTGTAGTCTCACCTTCATCATGTTGACTCTCGGGGCGGAGCAGGCAGTGTCTAGAGTCTTCAAAGGAACCGCAAATAGACACGTATTTTCAGATAATTTCTTTGATCCACCATTCATTAGGGCCGCTTACAGTTATCCATTTCCGCTGCCTTACTAATGCAGAGACTGTGTGGCACCATCTGCTAGCTTTCATCTACATCTCTAGTAACTGGATACAGTCCGGCTTGTTTGATTCTTAATCTCGGTAGTCGTTAGTTATACTGATGACCCTTTGATGGAATAATCAATTATCCATTTCCCCCCCAGAGATCAAGAAGACACGCCTTTGAACATATTCTTTTCAAATGTGATTGCCTTTTTCTGAGCTGTGACTATCTAGTCTTAAATTAGAGTTTCTCTTTGAAAGATGGGCCGCTCCAATCTGTGCCACCGACCATTCATCTAAGAGCATGTGTTCCATCAGCCACGTACCGCTATCATTCATGCTGCCCGGTAATGCTTCAATCCTTCTCTCTGTAGTCACATGATATTTTGTGAAATTTTGTGAAAATCGTGCAAAAATGATGTCAAATTTTGCGAGTGGCTCCCATATGTTGTTTGTCAGCATCTTGCTTGAAATTGCAAGAGCACATCTTGCATAAAAAAGTCAGCCGAGATACTGAGAGGAGACTAATTCAAACTGACAATATCATTTGTTGAGACACTTTCTGCTCGAATCAGTCTCCCATAAGTAAAACAATTATGTAAAATTTACTAATCAGACATTATGTGAACTTTTTGCAAATTTTTCACTACGCAAAATTAGAAAATTTCAGAACGGTAATTACAATTTTGCTCAGTCCTAGATACAGCCTGTTGGCTTCAGATTTGTTCTAATTTCTGACTATATCTGTCAACTTTTTTTTAATAAATCTGAGAACGTCACACTATGGAAGAATTCATGATCTTGCTCATAACCGGACTAGGTATTTTCGGCCCATTGTTGTCCAGTTTCTTAATAAGTGTATGATCCAGAGAAATTTGAAACAAATATCTGAAACTCTAATATTTGAAACTCTTTGCACCAGCCTTTGCAAATAGCTTGGAATGTTTTGATGACAGCAAATTATGACTTGGATGAATAAATGGATGTGCTTTACCAATGTATCAAAGGCTGCTCTGTGTAATACTGGACTCTGAATAAACAAATCTCAATGAAACAAGTCTTTGAATCCCAAAAAACATTTAGACGGTATGACCTCCACTATATCGAATGCTAAGATATGAAAATAATTATGCATCCACTACATTGACCTAACCAATGCATTCCAAGTCAAGTATATCATTATTTTTTTTAACTCCACCTGTAATTACTTACTACAGTAAGTACAGGTGGAGGTATTAACAGTAATTATACATTAACGTGTGAAGCAGTAGCGGTAGGGAATTTAGTGGATGCAAAATCATTGTAGGTGGATATCCTCAACCACGACATAGTGACACACAAATGTTAGGTTGTATATAGGTTTTGTAGGAATTAGCCCTTTGTGAATGGCTTTTAATCCATTATTTGCAGACTTTTTAATCTAAATGATTTCTTCCCCTTGCCTTGGGTTATAATTGTAATATCTTTAGATTTGTTCTGAATTTCGATAGGCAGGAGACGAGAATGTCCAAAGGTCCGGGTTTTAGTACCTGATGTAAAATGCAGTGTAATGTGATCATGGTGACACGAACGAGAGTTAAGAACCACTTTCTGGGTTCAAACCATATTGGTATTTTTAATGACCTAAATAGATTGATGGGAATTATGTTGGGTCAATCTGTAAGCAAACTTTTGAATACGTTTCCAGATTCCTTTTTTTTTATTTATTTTTTTACAAATTCCAAGATTGTATTAAATTTCCTAGAACAAAACATGTTTTTAAATGTATTTTTACTGTAAGGCCAATTTGGTTGCCACAGGAAAACGTGCATAGGTGATCATGTCTACAGAGGCATTGGCTGTTCAAGAACTAGAAATGTATCCTCTATCAAAACTCATAAGGGTGAACAATGAATGTTCTGGAAACATGTCTCCAAAGTGATGCACTATATTATAACAAATGAGCTATGGGAATCTTGTTGGATATATGGCAACCAAACCAACGGACAGCATTTCAGTCACTGCATGGCCCTTTTGGTGCTGTTCTCGGTTACCGTTCCAGTCTTGACTTTCTCTGTAAAAGATAGTCTCTCTTTCAATTTAAGATTAAGTTTTTATATAGGTCTCAAAATGGAGGTTGCCATTTTCTAACCACATCTTCATAAAAAATTACAAGCTATCTTTGGGTTGGAGAGACAAAGTGATTTGTCCTATATCCTAGAATTTGATCAGGTTTGAAAGCCAGGATTAGAATTCTGGTCTTAAGGTCCCACAGCAGACATCTCGTCTATCAGACCACAGTGCGGTCAAGGAGGCTGTGGACACTTGCAATAAATGTTTATGTTCTGGAAGTTATTTTTTATTTTTTAGTTCAAAGAAGCGTATGACAACCAGTAGAGCTACTCATTATCATTAATGGCCAATATTTCATCGATTGAAAACCACTAAAATTTCTGCAGTTGAAGATTGGCTCCATATTCTTTTTTTGGAACAAAATTTTCTTTGGAATTAACCTGAAAGAAATCTTTGGGCAAAATGTCTTGGTCTGTGATCTCTACCCCCTATTTTATCTCTATTTTCAGAAAAATAGATTATAGTTGGATTTTTATCATGTTTTACAATGGAGATCCCAGAAACCGAACCTACATTTTTAAATATATATATATATTTTTTTTGCTTAATTGTAAACTTTACCCTGGACCTATCTCTCACCCTAACAAAAATTTCAATTTATACCATACCTCAAAACTGACCATTTACTTCTCACTCATCCCGTGCATTATTCTAATCCTAACCCCTTTCATATTCTTAAATCAACCGCAAAATGTAGCTCCACCTGACTTTAAACCTGACAGACATTAATCCTACTTAACATTAAATTGACCTAAATTTAAATCTCCCTAAATGTATATCTACCTAATGTTAAACTTACTTAGCATTAAGTTTACTGAACTTTAAATGCACGTAACTTTAAATTGACCTAGTGTTAAATCTAACTTTAAACCTGTATGACTTTAAACCTAACTAATGGTAAACCTCTCTGACTTTGGACCTAACTAACTTTAGACTTTGCTTTGAAACTAATATACTTTACACCTAACTATCTTTAAACTGACCTATATTTACAATTAGCTAACTTTACACCAACATAACTTTAAGCTCATCTTTAAATATAACTAACTTTAAACCAAGGTTAGTTTAAACATGACTTTACCAATAACTGTTTAACCTAGTACTTATCCAATTCTAATCCTATGCAATCCACTAGTCTATCTCAAATACTAGAACTAACCCCTACACTTACACTTATCTGGACCTACCTCCAGAGTTTTTGCCTCCTTTGTTTTTGGAGTCCTTTTAAGTGCTCCAAGACACTTTAACCCCAAAGCTTTGGTCACCAAAGATCTTCGTCACCAAAATGGTGTCAACCTCCAGTCATCTGATAGCACAATTGGAATATGATGGAAATGCAGCACAATTAAGAGATTTGAGGTAGTGGTTCATGGTTAATAGTCTCGATATCCAGGATTTTATTTCCTAGGCACTCGCTCTCAGGGTCTTAAGCAGTAACCCGCAAACACTGGGTCTAGCCATATGACTCTGCCTGAGCACATTACACAGCTCTTTCTTGTTACTAAATATACATCGAAAGTGTGATTTGCAAGGATTCAATCCCTCTTGATCGAAAAGGAAATCATTGTGGGCTTTATTAACAATAAATGCTGGGTGATGTTATGCTTGGTATGTGAATGATGAAATGTGTGTATGTCTGATGCTGTATTTGTTAGGTATACGCTCATTGATCAAACTTGGTCCCAGTGCTTGAGTGTACCAAAAAGGTGTATTGGCTCTAAAAAGCATCATTAAGCACATTCTTCTATGTGTGGTCTAATACATATGTTTAATGAATTCATACATAAAGTTTTCTCTACAAAGAGTAACCCAAATCTGCAAGCGAAAAGGTACTCGTAGCATTATAATCCTGGGCTACAAGCAATAAAATACTTGACAAGGTGAATTTAAAAGTGCTGCCATCACTGCTTTCTATCTCGACTCCTAGAGAGTCAAGTATTCAAAGGGGATAACTTGGTTATTCAACTGAAGTGACTCTTAGGCCCCAGGGCACCAATAGGGGCCCACCGCAGCATTTCCTATAACCACCTTCCGCAGTAGGACCCAAAGAAAAGGCCTCCAAATCTCAGTCTGCCCTTAATCCCTTTTCTGCAAACACTGAGAGTGGCTCGATTCAGATAGGGAGATCTATTTTTTTAAAAACCTTGACTGAACCCCTATCTAATCAGTGGGATAGGCAGCCAGCACCACCTCCATCAACCGATGTGGTCCAGTAGACTTTGCATCTAATTCAGGCTTGACTGCTTTGCCAAAATATGTTGTTGATAAAATGTGGACATGACCCCAAAAGTGTCATTCCCTGTGCTCTAGCAGAGATCAGTGCTGTGGTGCAATCTCAGTTCTCCTATTTAGCAAATAATATCCTATGTATGCCTCTGTCCTCTCACCTGTCATTATGTGAGAATTCCAAAGTATGTTTATTTAATACAGGAAAATAGCTCTATGGATATGTTGCCGTCAAAGTGTGAAATCCCGCATTGTATAGAATGCCTAGGTAATGTATAGAATGCCTGAAAAGGCCTGAAATTCGAACGTCAAAGTATGAAATGATTGATATTTTATACATTGCCTAGGCATTGTATACTTTGCCGGATAGTCTGGCGGCAAAGTATATAATACCCCTAATCCCGCCATTTTATTCCCGCCCGGCAAAGTGTGAATTCCGGCATTCTATAGAATGGCTAGGTAATGTATAGAGTGCCTGAGAATGGAACGACAAAGTATGAAATGATTGATATTTTATACATTGCCTAGGCATTGTAGACTTTGCCGGATTGTGTGCCGGCCAAGTATATAATACGCCTAATCCCGCCATTTTATTCCCGCCCGACAATGTGTGAAATCCGGCATTCTATAGAATGGCTAGGTAATGTACAGAATAGTTTTGTGCTTTCACTTTCAAATGTGTATTAATTAATAAAGGCTTCTCATCTTGTGCCCTTTTAACACTTTGCGTAAATGGTACTGGTCATTCTGTATAATGCCTAGGAATTGTATACAATGCCTAGGAAAAGTATGTAACATTTTCCCCAAAAACTTATATTTTATAGTTTGCCTCTAAACCATCAGGCATTCTATACATTCCCTAGGCATTCTATACAATACCGGGATTTCACACTTTGCCGAATGCCTAGGAATGTAATCTTGTGGCCTTTTAACACTTTGCGTAAATGGTACTGGTCATTCTGTATAATGCCTAGGAATTGTATAGAATGCCTAGGAAAAGTATGTAACATTTTCCCCAAAAACTTATATTTCATAGTTTGCCGAAAACCATCAGGCATTCCATACATTACCTAGGCTTTCTATACAATACCGGGATTTCGCACTTTGACGGTAACATATATTCTTGGGACCAGGTGAAGCCTGGTTTTCATTCATATATGATTTTATCATTGGATTTAATATTGACGACAAGATCGCAAGCTGGTTCACCACTGTCCCTCATTTGATTAAAGACCATAACTCACTATTTAGTCTATTTAATGTAAATTTCTGATGTTCTCTTTTTATATGAATTCAGTAAAGATGTGTTGAAATATATAACTGATAACGCACCCCAGAGTGAATCAAAATGGGTTCCAAAGTTGTTCACTTTGGGCCTAATTCCAGTGGAGTAGCGGGGGGAGGGCAAGGGGGGTTATGCCCCAGGCTGCATGAGTTTTGGGGGAGTCGACCCCCGCTGTTGCATGTGTTTGCCGCCCTGCAGCAAACGCTGGAATCGCCAGCACCACCCCTATACCCCCCGGGTCTCTTCCATGCGCAAAGGCAGGGACCGACACGGGCGGCAAAGTGTCTAGCTACGCCACTGCCAGATTCACAAAGGGACTTACATGTAGTTAAGTTACGAGTGGGGAGTCTCAGCACTGGGGCAGAATCTCTGTACGACGTACTCTCTGCAGTGTGCCGTCCAGAGATTCCGCCACAAGTGCAGAGACTCCGCACTCTTAACTTTACTACACGTATGTCCCGTTGTGAATCGGGCCTACTATGTTCCTTGATGGGCCCTGAACCATCTTCTCTCCCATGGCCCAGGCACACACAATTTGCGCACATACACCAGCTGCTTCAAACACTCGATAACTGGCCTTCTAGACCTCTGGTCCCTCCCACCTTCAGGTTTTGCAAAAATATCCACCAACAGAAGCAAGCCCTCCAGTAAACTGAGTCTGGCCAGACAGAAGATGTGCTGAGGGGCAGTGGGTGGTGAGTGGGAAGAGGACTCTTCCAAAAATGGATGAAAGCAGGAAAAATGCAACTTGGCCAGGCACAGCAGGTTGTCACAACAGGTAGTAGGGGACTTTGAGGTATTCAATTAGCAAGAAAGCATAACTATCTAGCCCACTTGCACCCCTCCCCAATGCACACCCTTCTGTCCCGCTATACATTAATGATGCCATTTTAACTCCAGCTAAACGGAGCCCCTTATTTACGCAGTAGTATAGTAGAGAAGGAGTAGAAAACCTCGGCAATTCCACCACTGTGTTGCTTTGTCACCTTGTCAAAAGGGTACTTCCGGTGTTGTCACTGTGCAGCTCTGGAATGTACGAGGGCTTTTTCCTTTAAATGGTAGGGGACAGAACTAGAAGCTTTGATGCTCCGTTCAAAGTCATTTTTTTAGGTCGAGCCTAGCGCAGCGCGAATGCGCTGTCTGCGAGGCTTCTTGTAACTACTCTAAACTACTACGTGTGGGTCTGACTTCCCCCCCCCCCCCCCCCATGCATAGGATTGGCTTTTGCGTGTGTCTTTCAAGAATGAAAGCACGCAAATGGCTAAAGGCAGGTGCATGTCCCACCTCTTTTGTGTAATGTTGACTCCCACAGCGTTTTGCTCTCAGGAGCGAGTAGCGGGGCGCAGGGCGGCAGCTGCATTCCTCGTGAGTCAGGTTACTGTTTACAGACAACGCGCCGTGCTTTCGCGTTCGCTTTTTTTTAACATTGTTTTTAGCCGGAACACTAGCGCTCGTGTTTTGAGTCGCTCTGTATTTCTTTGGTCAGCGGTTGCGTAGAGCTCTTGAGGAGAGAGGTTTTTGTGCATATATGCATGGATGTGCAAAGCCTGGTTCTGTAGTCGCAGCCAGCCAAATATGTGCACGTATGAACACATTGAAATGATTTTATGCCCACAAGGCAGTCCTTTGTGGACTTGTGAGCCGAGAGGGAACTCACAGTGGGACCCTTCGTGGGCGCGCACAGGGTGACAGTACAGCAATGACTGCACACTTACACAAAGTAGGAATCCCTTGTGTGCACACACACATCCAGAGCAATTAGACTCGGTGCGCACACACACACCAAAACGGCCCGGTGTATGCACCCATAGTAAAGTGACCATATATACACACAGCATGGCAAGATTACCCAGTTCACATACCGTATGTTGACCATATGCGTATACACAAGATGACGCTGTGCGTGTGCACATCTGTACATGTGGGTGATTTCACACACACAGCTGACCCTGCCTACCAACATATACGCAGTAAGATGCCCACCGCATACATGCATGCCACAGAGTAACCCAACATATACTGTAAGGTAAAGTGGTTCATGCGTGCCCACATAATTTGTTGCTGCAGCACTTTTTGCCCACACACGACGGCACTGTGTACCTCGGTACAAACCCCGCGGATATATAAATATATATATATATATATCAACAGATGCCTGCAAAAGGAGGGGCCCACAACAGGTGGGTATATTCTCATTAATTTATTGAAGGTTGCCGTATGTAGAACAAGGCTGCTGACACAGAGATCACCCTTTCAGCCCGACGCGTTTCATGCACCTCGGCATTTCATCAGGGGCAGGGCTTCACAACTACGGGCTGGCATAACAGTTTTTAAAGCACCTGGATGATGTTGCAGTCCCCGCCTCAGTGGGCGTGGCCACTCCCGTGGCCTCTCGGTACTCGTGGTGCTTTGTCTTACCCCAGTGGGTCGAGTGCCAGCTGCAGTCATTAATTGAATATTCACAAGTGGGTTGCGGCAAACAGCTTGATTCCAACACCGGCACCTCAGCACCCTCAATCCTGACTCCTGTTCCTTACGCCATACGCCGTACGCTGGTTAGCGTTACCGCAGGTCTGTTCACACAGCAGGGCCTTCTCCGCGGCTCAGGCAAGCCGCTTAAATCCACAACAACAGATGCCTGCAAAAGGAGGGGCCCACAACAGGTAGGTCTATTCTCATTAATTTATTGAAGGTTGCCGAATGTAGAACAAGGCTGCTGACACAGAGATCACCCTTTCAGCCCGACGCGTTTCATGCACCTGGGCATTTCATCAGGGGCAGGGCTTCACAACCGGCCAATAACATTTGATTTTTCATCACGGTCCCTGGAGTGCGAGTCTTCTTTTTGCGCGCTGACTGGTGCTGGCGAAAATTCAACATATATATATATATATATATATATATATCGGATCAGAAATGTCGGACCCAGGGACGCATGCATGCGATGAGAGAGTGCGCGCGCACGGCATAAAATAACTGTTTCTACACAGCAAGGTGACCCTCTGCACACAGCCTTACCGCGAGGTGATCCGGGCGTGCCTTCGTGCACACTCGAGACTCCGTGCAGACACGCACGCGGTGAGCTACTAGGTCCAGAGGCCCCTGGGCGGGGTCGAGATGCGAACTCGTTCACTCTGCAGTATGTTTTCCTCTCTTTCCCTCTCCGATTTATTTTATAATAGGTCACTGGGTTCTTTCTTGCGTGGCCTAAGCGGTCTGCCTGCCTAAGCTAAACCTTGTCTCCATTTCGGGTTGGACACTGGGGGAGGGCAGAGCCTGTGTATGCGATCCATGTATTTGTCAGACCGGAATGGGTTTAATTAGAATAAAGTGTAACTTGGATAACCACATAAGTCCTCTGTGTTACTACTGCCCAAAAAAAAAGACTTTTGTGCCAACTTTTTTATATCATTTACAAAGCCAACTCGTGTCAGGAAATAAAAAAAACAAAGCCATTGCGAGACCTATTGGCTTTGCCAATGCTTGTTTTTTAAGAGCTGGCATTTGGCACAGCTATACCTTTCTTAGCAGACTGTTATTTCAAAAAAGTAATGTATAACACGCATACATTTAGCAACTTTTAGGTCGGTTGTCTTCATTCTTTGGTCTGTTAAATTGTCACTCGCACTTTGCTTCCTCTTTCTTGCCTTTTCTGCAAGGGCTAACTAGGACAGAGCCAGGCATATTGTCCATGGAAGCGGTCGAAGTGTATTAAAAAAAAAAAAAGTATGGGAACTGTGATGCTGCGCTCAATGAAGGCGGAGTGAGTGAGCGTAGGGGCGGTATCAAAGGTGTGGCTAAAAAAACAAAATATTTGCAACATTTTTCAGTCTTTCACCTTCAGTTAACTACATATAAAATAATACACAGCTTAAATGAAAAATAAATGCAAGTTAAGTTACTCCGTGGGAAATGGACTATTGTACATTATGAAACCTCTATTAGTTAATGCACTGCAGAGGTCTGCGTGTGTAACCAGAGATCCAGAGAACTGAATCCTGGTTAGTGCAGTGGAGAATAGGGACTTGTGTATGTTCAGTGCTACAAGATTCCAGTCTGTGGCAGAAAGCACTGTGAACATGTTATTTTTTTTAAACGTTCATTGCACACAGTTTAAGATACGCTGCTACAAAATGCGCAAAAAGATCTAAGATTGAAAAAGTGCTTCCAAAATAAAGTTTTTTTTTTTTTTATACGAATGCCCTTTAAAAGCACACACTTCACAGCTTAGCTGGTAACTCCCTTGCAGTACCTCTCAAAAAGAATAAATCTGTGTCATCAGGAAGCTTCAAGTGATTCCATCAATTAAAGCCAATTATAGCCAATCCCTGCTTCCAAGCACCCTTTACATTTGCAGATTAACTAGTTGTGCACATTTACATTTCTTTGAGGCAGCAGGCATCCTGACAAGAAGGCTTGTTTAGCTGTGTGCCGCTCCCTTGGTTTCACAGCACACTTACACTTCAGCTGAAGCATTTCAACTCTCAGAATTTATTGTCCCCGGACAGTTGTTTTTTCACAAAAAGTAGAACTGCTTTCCTTAAATTAAATAAAAAAAGTATAGGAGCGTCCTGCCCTGAAGATACCACCCTCTTTGACCACTGGTCCATGGATTTATCTCCTATTCCACCCTTCCCTTATCCTTTATAGCTGTGAAAAATATACATTTCCTGTGGGCATACTTCGGTAGGGAAATGCAAATTCTGGATTACTTTCACTAGTTACTATAGCATGTCTGCAAGTTAGTTAAAAGCTTACAGTTTCGCTCCAAACATCATTTAGTCACAGTATTCCAGACAGAGTTGGAGGCCAATTTTGAGTGACTTTTCATAACTTTTTGAGCAGATCTTCTTGGTGCACTTTTCTGAGTGCCTCAGGGACAGAATCCCTAACCAGGAGCTTTTCTGATCACCTGCACCCTGTGCCCTGATCCTTTATATTTAGGGCAATACTAAGGGGTTTGGATACAGCTCTCTTCACAATTAGGGCACCGCCTACAGACTAGAAAGCCTGATCTCTTGGAATAATGATGTGGTCTTTCGGGTGGTGTGTTTTGAAGACAGTGTGGGTATTTCCTAAAGGCTGTTAGATATTTGGGTTCTTCGCGTGACAGCCTGAATATTGGTATTTAATTGTTGTATGATTGCTGACTTGTTGAACGGCAAGAATTTGGCAGCTGGGGTCTTCCTCTCACCATATATTACAAATAAAAATAAAAAACAGGGAGGTACTCGCTCACCTAGCTGCCAACATTGACTCAAAAGATCTGGCACTGGGCCATTCGCTATCTGATACATTTTGCTGCCCTCTAAAGCTGAACACAGCAACAATCAGTGGTGTAACACAGGCGTCCGCAGCCCACGCAGTGAGGGGAGGGGGGGGGGCAAGCTTCAGGGGGCCTCCTTAGCACAGTACTCTGGCTCGAGAGCTCCTGATTGAGTCTGGAGGGGCCCCTCCACCTACCTTGCAGGGGGGGCCCCCTCAAGTTTTGTTACGCCAGTGCATCAAGTACACAAATGGGGGATGAACCTCCAAATACTTTATTTAAAAGAGGGGGAGAACCCTACTATTCAGAATAGGGACTGGGTAATCAACACAAAAAAACACAAGGGTCCCTATTCACTATATACACTAGTTTGGATCATGGGCATTACACAATATTGTGACTAATAATCACAGTATTCAAACAAAAAAGTCAGTAACACAAAAAAATCAATAACAAACTAAATGGGACATATGAGATTTATTCCATAAAAAACACAAATAAAGTTAAAAACATTTCATATTATAATACAATATTGCACTAATATACATCACAAGAAAACAGAAAGGACCTTTCATATAGTGAATAGGGACCCTTGTGTTTTTTTGTGACCTCCAAATACTTTGCCACTCACCATCGACTAGGTCATCACCTCAGAAAATACATATGCCCAAGCTTTGCCACAAGGTAACCAAAGCATCAGTTGATGGGCAATGTACTATGGATGGGTTGGTCAGGGATATTTGCCCTTGCTTTCCCTCCTCTACCTCAGATTTGTTATCGTTTGACGAAGTTCAAACAAACGCCAGTGTCTCTCATTCGGATCTGTCAGTGCATCCACACGAGAAGCTGCCCCTCAAGGCACATCTTTTAAATCGGCATCAGGGACAGCAAAGGCAACCAAACTGAGCGGAAACGAACCTTGCGATTTGGCGCCTGAGGTCATAGAATTTTGTTATCTCAAATTACCTGTGGAATGTATGAAATTCCTGCAGCAGGATTACACAGTACACAAGCATGTTATGCTGCAAAGCTTCGCTAAAAACACACAGCCTTCAAAGGCTCAAGTGCAAGAAATTGTCCGCTATCCCCTACACCTTCAAAAGGCTGTCTTAGGGTACATATCAGTTAGGCTACATTTAGCGGCAATCACTGCTTATAGGTAAAACAGAGAACATGATTCTCTCTTCAAAATTACTTTCATTAAGGCATTCATGGAATGCTTAAAGACTGTAATCCCTCCAACGGCACTACTCGTCGCTACGTGGAGCCTTAACATGGTACTTTCATAGCCAATGGGGCCACACTCACTCTTGCGCAATGCAATACCTTTTATGAAAGGTGACTTTTCTAATTGTGATCACTTCACTTAGGAGAGAATAGCTACCTCTACCCATGGAAGTTCCTTTCATTCATGTTCACAGGGACAGAGTGGTCCTAAGAACTAATCCCCTTTTACTTCCCAAGGTGGTTTCCTCTTTCCATGTTAACCAAACTCTAGAGTTGACCATTTTTTTCCGCAACAAGACCCAATGGCTCTGAGTTGCTGCTTCGGTCGCTTCTTCTTAGCTCGTATTAAAAAAGGAGAAGAACCCTAAAAAGACAAGTGACCTGTCTTTGCTTTTAGCCAGTGATGATGAGGTCATGAACGCCTAGAGAGCAGAGAAGCCTAAAGCACCAGCATCTATTTATCGAACAGGTGAGCTGGCAATGTTTATGTTGTGATATTCTGCAGATTTGTAGAATGCACTATTAACCTGGAGGGTATCCTGGCGCTGAGCAGTTGTGAGTGTAGCCAAACCTGGTTCCGAGTGGGAATACTCGAAGAGCCAGGTCTTCAGCTTCTTGCAGAATTCAAGAAGTGAAGAGGAGGCTCTTATGTGTAGCGGCAGCTCAATCCACGCTTTTGGAGTGCTGTAGGAGAAGGCTCGACAGCCAGATCTGTTTTTTGTAGGCGTGGGATGTGTGCAAGTAGCAGTTCGGATGAGCGGAGGTGTCTGGAAGGTTTGTGAAATACAATTGTTGAGGTATGCTGGGCCAGTGTTATGTAGTGCCTTGAAAGAGTGGGTGAGGAGTTTGATTTGTGCTTGTTTGTGTATGAGGAGCCAGTGGAGCTCCTTCAGATGTGCTGTAATATGAGTGTGGTGTGGGAGGTTGAGAGTGATTCTGGCTGCTGAGATCTGAATGGGCAGCAGCCTTCTGTTCTGTTTCTTGTTGACCGCAGCATAGAGGGTGTTCTCTTAGTCCAACTTGCTTGTGAGCAAGGTGTGTGTGTCAGTTTTCCAGGTGCTGACTGGGAGTTATTTGAAAACCTTCCTCAACAACTTCAGGGTATGGAAGCATGAGGCAGTGATGGCGTTGACTTGAGTGGTCATGTTTAGTTTTCTGTTCTTGGCGTGGGTGGTGGCGGTGGGTGTCGATCCTAGCTCTGTTGGCCACCAGGTGGAGTCTCGAGGTGAAGTGCTTTTCCTGAAGATCGCAATTTCGGTCTTGTTGGTGTTCAGCTTTAGACAATTTGTCTTCATCCAGTGGGCGACCTGGCTACTGGGTGTCTTGCCCGTGAGGGAGAGAATGAGTTGCATGTCATCAGCGTAGTAGAGGATGTTGAGTTGATGACAGCAGATATACTGGCCAGAGGCAACATGTATACATTGAAGAGGGTTGGGCTCAGGGAGGATCCTTGCAGAACTCCACAAATGAGGTCGCACGCGTCCAAGGTGTACGGTGCCAGGATGACGGACTGGGTCCTAACGTTTATCAGGGAGTAGAAGGAGTCGATCAAAGGATATGGATCCGGTTTGGAAGCGGTCTTCTCTCGCCAGCAAGCAGTGTCTTATATTGACGCTCTGATTAACTGCGTCATCAGCACCTGATGTTTATGTTGATCCAGCGCCAAGGAAGTCCTTGTGGCAGAGGTCCAGGAAGATTTTGGAGGTGCTGTCGAGTGTAGACAGCAAAGTGTTTACCTAAAGATTCCTTGGAATTCTAGTCCAGCTGGAAAGTGAGACCCCATGATAACAAAGGTCGTTGATGTCTGAGGCCGTGTACTTGGGACATATAACTGGGGTGGTCTGTACAAGCGGCCACTGCCAGCTTTACCCCATTTTCCTCTTTACCTTGTAACATTCCCCACACCTGGCACCTGGTACCAATGGGTGCCCTGCCAGAAAAGGAGAAATAAACTGAATGACTTGCTCTCAATGATGTGGTTCTCCCTCCACTCACTCCCTACTTATTCAGCCTGCAGGTGATTATGCCGGTAAGGAGTTATTTGTGCCTGAAGGTCCTGAGAAGGCAGTACTGCAGCAACTGAACACCAATGGTGGTGTGGTCACCACTCTCCCACTTCTGGAATCTTGTCCCTTACAGAAATGTTAGTCAAGAGGTGATAGGCGAGTTCATTGGAGAGACAGCTGGTGGGGCTCAACCTGGGAGTTGGCCCAGCCAAGCATGCGATGATGATGCCTTATGCAATATTTGGCTCTGAATGCGGCCATAGCTGATCAGTCCAAATGAAGCCCACAGGAAACCTTTGACTATAGTGGTTCAGTTATGGCTTCTGAATGTAATGCAGTAACCCTGCTCCTAGAGTGCTTCTCCCACAGGCAATTCTCTTCTTTTAATGCATAATATTAAAATTGACAAAATAAGGTATAGCTTTAAATCACAGACTGGGTCCATTTTAGTACCCTCACTTCTCTTTTTAAAAATACAGTTTCTTGATTTTTTTTATTTTTGCCTTTTTCCATATCAAGTTTTAAGCATGTTGGCCAATGGGTTAGGTGTGGCTGCTATGGCACCTTAGCGGCAATCGGGCCAAATCTCAGGGCGTAGCCAAAGAAAGGCTTCTGGAGCTGAAATAAAGGCTTTATGATTGGATCGTGGTGAATGGAATGAATGACTTGGATTTTAGCTCTTACAGCATTAGTATTAGATTTCCTTATTCGATACGCAACTATGTGCTGCTGGTTAGCTGTGCTGTACGTCTGTACCAATGTATCACAGTGCTGCTCTTATGTACTGAGACATCCCTTTGCTGCACATTTGTACAGCGGCAGCTGGCACGGATCGAGGGTGGGGTACGGAGCGGGAGGAGGTGGGACGCGGAGGGGGTGGGGATGCAGAGGGGGGAAGCCGGTGTAAACAAAAAGAAAAACGTACCTTCTCGCCGCTTCCTCGCCTCATCTCTCCTCCATAGTCCCTCGCTCTGGTCGGAACAGGAAGCACACCCAGGCTCCCCATAGACAATCACAACGCTGCAATGCAGTGTTGTGATTGGTCGAAGCGCCATGGTTCGGTGCTCAGATGCTGACTGGGAGCCTGGGCATGTTCTCCACGCAGGCTGTAATGCAGCCTGCCTGGAGAACATTCAAAGTGCGCATGAGTGTTTGGATGGCCCAAGAGGATCGGCCAAACATTCATGTTCCCTTACACAGTGTGCTCACCACTCCTGCTGCTTCTGTAGTCAGAGCAGCCCGCCCTGCAAAGCTGCTGCAGCAGGACAAAATAAGATAACACGAGTTATAATTTTATTTTTCCTTTATTTCACTGCTAAGCAGCAGTGGGGCAATGCTCCTCCGCCTTAGCGGAGGAGCTGCCACTGCATTTGTAACAGCTCGTCACTGTGCTAAACATAATGACACTTATGTTTTTACCTTTGAATGTTTTATGTATAATAATAGTATTAGAACATGCCACTTTGAGGCCTTTCCCCTGGTCAGTTGGTCTATGCATGACCCTGTCCCAGGTGGGACAGTGTTCCCTGCAACTCCTCTCCTGCATCTGTAGGCTTCTCAGCCCCTGTGGTTATGTACTAGAAGTAGTCCCTGTCCACGCCAAGACTTGCTGACTTCAGTAATATTGAGGTGCATCGATAGAGTTGTGTGGCGGCTGCACTAAAAGAGGAGGATTGAGGTTCCTTTGTAAAGTTGTGTGAGGTTCTCACTAGAGGAGCAAGTGAGCGCATTAGAAGTGTTATGTGGAGACTGCACTAGAGACGTGAGAGAGCTGCAGGTCAGGATTGAGTTGTATTGATAGAGCTGTGTGAGATCCTCACTGGATGGAGGAGCGTTGGTAGAGTGTGGGCTCTAAAGAAGAGAATCTTGTGTAGGTCAAATGTTGGGTGCTGAATAAGATATTCCAAGTGAGGAGTTGATGCTGGGAGGCAGGATTGAGTTGCTTTGTTAAAGCTGCACGGGCTCCATAGTAGAGATGAGGATGCTGTAGGTCAGGTGCGAGGTACATCAACAGAGCTTTGAAGAGGAGGAACTAAAGGAACCCAAGATGCTGCAGGTCACATTGGGTTTCATTGGTAGAACAGTGTGAGGTATGTACAAGAGAAGCAGTAATAGGTTAGAAATGATTTGCATTGGTAGAACGTGTACTGCATGGCGGGGGCATTGGCAGAATCATGCGGGACCGGTTCAGCACGCCTCGCCCTCCTGGCCAGTGAACATTTTTAGATTTTATTAAAATTATAGGTTTGATATACTTACTTTTAGGGGCTTCCAGCCATCCCTTTTTATCCATTGGTCTATTATTGTGTCTTTCACATTTTTCTTCCATCCACTATAGCATGGGGCAGTAGGTCCGCCCCCTTCAGCCACTGGCTAACTTCACTGCGAGTGACTGTATTCTGCTCTTTCACAAGGACCACCTACGCACACAATTCATTCATTGCCAGGAGTACTATGTGTACTTTTGGAAGCAAAAATTATTTTTGCTTTTAGCGTATGTTTTTTTTTGTTGTGTTTTTTCTATTTGTTTGTTTGTTTTGTTTTTTAGATTGAAGATGGTACGGCAGCTTTCCCCAACAATAAAGTTTTGAAAAACCCTTAGAAAACCAGCATTAGCAAAGCCAAAAGGCTAGCCGATAGCTCCAGGCCTACTGGCTTGGCTGCTGCTTGTTGGGTGTGGCTGCAATGCCACCTTGGCGGCACTCGTGCCAAATCTCGGGGCGTAGCCAAAGAAAGGCTTCTGGAGCTGAAATAAACGCTTTGTGATGGGTTCGTGGTGAATGGAATGAGTGAGTTGGATTCTGGCCCTTGCAGCATTAGTGTTAGGTTTCCTCATTGGATGCGCATTGCTGAATGTCGGGTTCTCACAGTGGGCCTGACTAGGCCGGGAAGCGTTTATTATAATTGCTTGTGTGTGTTTTGCAGTATGCCCGATTGAAAGAGGAGCGGCAAGGTTTTTTTTTTTTTTTTGTTCCAGTACATAGAAGAGGTTTCCTGCTCGAGGCCTATTTTGTCTCAGAAAAAAAATCATTATTTTGTTTACATTTTCTCTCTCCACGTTAAAGTGATTCGTTGCAAACTTTAACTGCTCGAATTTTTTCGCAGCTGCATGACGATTAGAAACGTGCTTCTCTTTTTCAGACGCGCTTGTTTTTGGTCATTGTTGGACACAGCAGAGACCACTGTACCAATAGTACCAAATGCTGTACCAAAAGCAGAGAACACTGTACCACTAATACATAATTGTTTTGAGAACAATATCCTCAAAAGAAACACAAATCGAATCCAAAGAAAGCACCAAAATAAAAACAAGCCAAATTTCCAACATGTAAACTGAATATCTTTCTGTAGTTTTTGTTCATTCGTAAATTTATTCATAATATGCACCCATGTCTGTCCATTAGTGCATGTGTATCTAGGTGTTGTCTGTTATCTGTGTATGCATGCATATGTGTGTGAATGGATGCATCTGGGTGTGTTGTGTTGGTTGTGCATTGACATCTATAGCTGTGTTGGTCTGCATGGGTGCCTGTAGAAGTGCTGGTCTGCCTGTGCATGGATGCCTGAAGGAGTGCTAACTGCACATACATGAATTAATGTAATGTACGTGTGTTTGGCTTCTTTTGCATGGATACTTATTGGTTTATACATGTATACTTGTAGGTGTTTTTGATCTGTGCGCAAATGGATGCCTGTAGGGGTGTTAGTCAGCATGTGCATAGATTCCTGTAGGTGTGCTTCTTTGCTTGCACATAAATGCCTGAAGATGTGTTTATCTGCATGTGTGTTGTCTACGTGTGCATGCATGCCTGATGGAGTGCTAACTGCGTGCTTGAATGAATGTAGGTGTGTTGGGCTTCTGCTGCATGAATACTTGTTGGTTTATATATGGATACATGCAGGTGTTTTTGATCTGTGCCCAGTTGGATGCCTGTAGAGGCGTTAGTCAGCATGTGCATGGATTCCTGTGGGTGTATTGTGTGCAATGATGCCTGTAGATGTGCTTCTCTGCTTGCACATATATGCCTGAAGGTGTGTTGATCTGCATGTATGTTGTCTACGTGTGCATGCATGCCTGTAGGTACGATGGTCTGGTGTGCAGTGATTGCCTAAATGAGTGTTAGTTTGCATGTCCTTGGATGCTGGTAGTTCTGTGGTTCTACGTGTGCATGAATGATTATGTATCCTGGACTGATTGTGCCTTTATGAACTGATCTACTGCACATGGGACTGTCAGTACTTTCCAGCATTAGTGACCTGCCTTATTTGCATTTTATTGCACATTCTCATAGCACCAGAGCTCTTTTTTTCTTTTGGGTGCCGCTATCACATGGTAGTGTATTGTTTGGTTGTGTATGGCTGCTTGTATGTCTAATTTAATAATTGTGTCAATTAAATTTAAAGTAAAATTATTAGGATTCAGGCATCTTTGTAGGTGTCCTTTGCCCGGCCTGTGCAGAATGTTTTCTGGGCAGCAACACTACAGCGTTATTTAGCTATGATGGAGCATGCATAGGCAGATGTATGTTGTATGTTTAGGCTAATACTTTGATCTGAGAGGCACGTTGCTGTAGTGTGGAAGTGCTGTTGCGTCGGCAGTGTTTTGCTTACTTCATGGCTATGTTTGGTGGTGTGCGCCTGAAGTTAGCCGGATTCTGTCTTCCATCTTGTTCGACAAAGGCAAATTCGGGTTACACTAGGATTCTGTTATCTAGTCTGGCACCCAGGGAGCCTGGCGGGTGCACCTGGTAAGCTATGTTTGCTTATTGGGTGTTTGGTGGTCTCAAATGAATTGGAGTGAAGTTTGCATCCTAGCAACAGCAACTATTCACCAAGCATGAGCAATGTTGACTGCATATGTGGTGTCGAGACCTGTAAGTGGTTTGGTTGTCCTGTGGGAGAGAACAGGACCAGGCAAACGGGACAGAAAGAGCGAGTTTTTGAACCATCAGTCCATAAGTCGGATTTTTAGTGGGTCTGTTTTGGATCCTCCCAGCGGGGCTGCTGCACTTTAGCAGGACGGTACCAGAACGAGTGACGCAGCACGTCTCGGAAGCTGCTGAGCAGTGGGCGGATGCGGCTCCCAGCCGCCATTTCCTGCACTCACTCTTTCCATGGCTCTTCCCCAGCGGTCTGGCCCGCGTGGCAGTGGATGAGGACAGATGAGGGGAAAGAGCTGGAAGCTCGGAAACAGCTGGGCTCGCGGCTCGGGCATCTGCCCAGCTGCCAGGTGGCCCCATGTCAAGTGTGACACATTCTGCTGGCTCCCCTCGGGCCTCTTAGCCGACATGACTGTCGCATCAAAGCTGTGCGCCTGCACTCCCGGAATGCAACATGTTGACTAAAATGCCAGGACTTGCAGGAGATGTCACACAGGCCTTTTGACAGCTACCTGATTCCCTGTCCACTTTGGGTGTCTTCAAGTGTGGTACAAGAGGGCCATTCAGTCTGGGCACGCCACTGAGGAGTTGTTGCTGTGGGTGCAGTAAAAGTTAAATCCTCAGGTTTTGGCAGATATGTTGCCTCATACGTAGATGCAGATTTTGGATTCCAAACCCAACCATCCATTATAACGTTGGCACTGTTTGAGTGTGCATCAAACGTGACAGCCAGTCAACAAGGGACACCCAGTGCAGGTAGTTCAAGTTTTGTACAGATCCAATTGTGTGGTGTAGGGGGAGTTAAAGAAGGGGTGGTCAAAACATGTTTGTTTTATATATAACTTTGAACCACACAAAAGGTGATGGGAGGCTGCTTACAGTAAGTCTGACCACTGGCGATAGCTCAGGGTAGCACTCCAGCCCATCGTTGTTTTGCTCACCATGCCACTTCAGTTTGAACCCAGCCAAATTCAAATCCGTATTGACTGCTCCTCATGGGAACAGTCCATCTCAAACTGCCAAGCATGGTCCTCCCTGTTCCTGGACACAAGCAACCCAGGACAGGTTTTACGCTAGTTATGGGCTCATCAGCCGGGTACAGCTTGGTTCCAGTAACCCAGTGAGCATGGGGCCCACATCTGGGCATACCCATGCCACTTAGGGCGGTACATGAAACACACAAAAGGTGATGGGAGGCTGGTCCTGGGTTGCTAGAGTTGGCATTGGAATTCGGTTAAGGCAATCAGACTTATTTTTATTTATTTTAGGACTAGAATTGGGGTTAATTTTAAGGCTACTGGTTTAATATGTTTTCACTTTTTGGTAGCATTAGGTTAGGGTTAGTGCACAAGCTGGGTACAGTGAACTAAGTAAAAATTTCAAAAAAATGTTTTTCATTTGTGGTTAAGAATAGTCCCGGGTTAGGCTGAGGCTAATTATTTAATTTTATGAAATTACATTGTTTAATTGTTAGATTTAATTGAATATATGGTTAGGGACTGGTGTTCGATTAAGGTGCTTATATATTTTAATCCAATTTGTTGTAAGCAAAATAGTGCAGAGGATACAAAATTCCCCAAAGTCCTGTTTCAACTTCAGAAAACAGGGATCCCCGTCTCCTGCTCTAATATCCATCCACTAACTCCTGGTGGAGAAGAAATTTCACCTATGGTTATGGGCATCATACTCAAGACTGTCTGGGGAACAGGCTCTAAATATGTTCAGAAACCATCCCTCAATTATCCTGTCTCGGGCACTAAAATCATCCAACCCGGTAATGTCCAAAATAGCCCCAGGATGTGCCAGATCCAGGCCTGTTTTTCAGGATATTTAAGTAAGATAAACCTGCATACAATTAATCTAAATTGAATTAATTTACGTATTCAGTTGTTCATCTGAAAATCTGGTATGGATCTGGCTGTAAAGGATCTGTGTCTGTGTCAATATTCAAGCCCAATGTGATCCTCTGAAAGATAAAAAGCCAAACAACACGAGGGAAGGACAATAAAGTCCTATGGAAAAGAGCTCTAGAACAAACTTGAATACACCTAAATTCATCACCACAAGATGAGTCCGTCTCCGGTCTGCAAGGGGGCGAGGCAATCAGTTGTAACTCTCAATGAATTATCAGTGGTAGCTCTCTGATGAGGTAACTAGCGCTGCTGTCTAGCAAACCATAGGGGTCATTTATTCGCACAGACACATGACATTTAAGGCCACTAAGGACTGATGAGATCCACCCAGTCTGCCTTTTTCATTCCAGCTCTTGACACAAATCCAGCAGTTCTCCTTCTTTATTGGTGATTGTACCTGTGACTTGGGCGTCTTCAGTTAGCTTTTTTTTTTTTTACTGATGTACTGAGTTTGTCTACTTCTGTATGACATGAGAACTCCACGTCTTCACTACTTTCGCTGAAAAACAAATCAAAACAATGATTTATTACTCTGCAGAATGCATTTATGAAATACAGAACTAATGTGTGATGATGCAGTGTACTTCTGAGGCGTAAAATAATCCCTCATGCATTGTGATGCAAGCACTCTATAGGAGGCAGAATGAAACAGCACTAGCATGAGGTGAGCTAGAAATACTGCTTTGGACAGGACCAAAACCCACTCGATAGCCTAAAGAAGTGATAACAATAGGTCTAGCAGATAGCACCCCTATCACGCCAGGCCTAAATGAAAGTCTCTTTCAGACCTACCACTAGCTGGCTGCATGATGCACAGTATATAAGATCATAGTGCATCAAGCTGTAAAGTTGTTCTTACAGGTAAGTAACTTGTTTCTTCTAGCAGCGCGCTTGGACTGCAAATACACGTAGGGTTCACAATGACTCTTACATGACCTCTGTGGTGTTTGGGATGCTCTGTCCAGCGGTCACTAATTTTAAACAGCAGCTCCTTAAATGCCTAGACCCAAGGCTTTCATGGTACTTTCCAGGATGGCTACAGCTTCGCGCTTTACGCAGGTGCTCATGCCAATCTTGTAATAAGAAAACCACTTTTATTCCCTTCTGCGGCCGCTGGATATTTCTCGGGGGGGCTGAGGTGGGGCAGAAGTGCACCAACACCCCTATGTACATAAAGGGCAGCATATAAGTTTCTTTTCAGAAAAATAGTGACGTGTAATGTCTGTAAGTTAGCTGTAAACATTATATTTAGGCTGTAGACCATATATTGATGCCCTTCAAGGGGCCTGCAACCTCACCAAATGTGTCAACCTCCCCAAATAAGACTCCCAATTTGCCTCTCACAGAAATGCTGTTTACATTTGCTGTTCACCCGTTCATTGAGAGAACAAATGTGATAGTCTCTTTGTGCCAGATGTCAGTTTTTCCGCTTTTTCTGTATAAATTGTCAATTGGCGCAGAGCTTGGAATCCTCAGGACACAACTGTAGCTGGCAACATTTGTGTCAACAGCTAACACAACCTCCCGTTTTCTACTGGGTGTCAGCACACAATGGTCCTCTGTTGTCTTCTCACGTATTTCACTAGCCGTCGTTACCTCTTGGGGGTCGCATTGTACTCTCACCTACAATCCTGGGGTGGTTGCAGAATATAGGCAAGGTTCATAAACCTGTGATCCTGGGCATACTCGCCAACTCTATGTATGTTTTTTTTAAGGGAATCCCCCTCTTCACAAAAAATAGTTCAATATTTTTCTTTATTTTCCTAAATTGTGCGTCCTTACTAACCCCATTTTCTGTCCAACCTGGGTCTCTCTTCCATCCTCACCATCAGGGAACCCCTTCTCCTGCCCACTTCTTTCACTTCTGTTCTCTCAGGACTTTTATGGTGCCTCGGGCCACTCTATGTGCTATACATGATCCAATATTATACCTACCTATTTCTGCTTTGCTATACATTTGATCCCTCTCTCCTTTTCAGTCTTTCCTGGTTATTTCAACTCCTTTATATCCCCCCGCCCCTTCAGCGCTTTGAAGCTTGCTAATGTCCATGTTATGCTTGTGTTTTGCTGTCTGCGCTTAGCCTGTTCCTACGTGTGTGTGTGGGTGGGTGTAATTTGCAAATTGGTGTAGTCTGTGCCCTATTTTTTCTGTGTCCTGCTGCCTGTGCCATGCTTGTTTGTTTGTATGTGGAAGTAGTTGTTCAACTGTGTGTGTATGTGGAAGAAGCTGTTCAACTCTGTGTGTGTCTCTGTGTCTGTCTGTCTGTCTCTAGTGGTGGACGAGCCACTGAAAGCTCGAGCCTGACCTCTGGCTGAGCTCGAGGTCCTGTTGGAACCGTGAGCTTATAACAAGCCAAGCTTTCATGTGGCTTCTGCCTGCCTCCCTCCCTCCATCCAGGATGTGGCGTTGCAGTTAGAGTAGCTGACTGGGAAACCAAGTTTGAGTCTCGGAGTCTGCTCAACATCCTGTGATTCTGGGCAAATCACTTAATCTCCCCTTGCCTATAAATAATGCATGTGACCTTGTGTAAAGTAACTGGTGCTCATGTAAAGCACTCCGCTTTCGAGTTTGCATTATATTTAAAAACTGCACTAGAGGTAAAAACAAAGCCTTAACATGTGAAAAGACAAATACCCATTTACTGGCTGATTTGAACAAAGCGAAACCAGAAAACCTAGATAAATCGTGGCTTCCCCGTTCAAATTGTGTGCTCTTAGGCAAATATTTTATTTCACCAAAACATTTTTCTTTATTATCGTGCATGAAAGCACTTTCAAATATGAGAGTTCAGACTATCAATTGTACAAAACTATCACTTTTAATAAGTACTTCTCAGTGCAGATCTATGATGTGCCCATTAATGTCAGAGCTTCCACGTGTTAGAGACACTCCCAAAGTGACCCCAGAGAGAAGGAGCAAGATAAGGATGAACAGTTCACGGAAGTCAGAGGCAAGAAAGAAGATTAGAAAAGGAGAGATGCTGCTCAGAAGGCGTGTGACTAGGAGTGCCTTCGATTGTTCAGTATCTGAAGTAGGGCCTTGTATCCAGGAAGTGATGATTGTGAAGATATGTCCCCGTTTCATGAAAGGTTTATAAACTATACTTTGGCATTGTGCACTGTACAGACCCTGTGCTAAGGTTGGCACACTCCAGACTATGTTTAAAAGGGCAGTCCTAGGGTGGCACTCAGCAGGCTAGACTCTAATGTTTATGTGATGTGTACACTCAAACTTGCATATTTTAAGCTGTCTGCCCCAGATATGGAGCACTATGTATGTTTTCTTTTCATAGTTTAAATCCTCAGATTGCTTTTACAGATTTTTTTTTAGATTGCTTGCTATCTCCAAAAGCCACCTTCCACTATACTCCTAAAACTCTGCATGAAAAAACTGATCTTGACTTAATTCCACTTAATTCCTTTAGGCTCGATTCCTCTCCTTTCTTTCTTCAGTGGCCCTCGTCTTACCTTCCAGTCTCCGCATGCTTTCTATTTGAGTATCTCTTCCCCTCAGTCTCAATCCTGCCTACCTTATTCTCTCTTATTGTAATTCTGCAAAAGGCTAACCCCCCCCCCCGACCCCCCCATTTCATAGATCACAACCTCCCCTGCTTTAAACCCTATCACTACAACCTAACATTACCTTATCCTCTCCTATCTATCTCACCAACCATTCACCTGAAACCACAGTGCCCCCATGAATGATCACACCTAACTGGTGCAAATATAACCTATCACAGAGTAACTAGAGTAAATGCATGCAACGTCTATTCTTGAGAGCACATGACTAATCACAATAACCAACAGTTAACCTCTGGATTAACCACTAACCTTGGGTTCTGGAGTTGTGTGCTCCTCACTGTAAACCACTTCTATGCCTCATCAGGGGCAGTAAGCCCTATATAAGGACAATTTCAAAATTCACCTTTTTGATTTTGAAGAGACCGCATCATATTTTACATGGGTGTGTGTGTTGGGGGGGGGGGGGGGGGTTGCTTTCACCACTACAGTCGGTGTTCTTTGTGAAGAATATACGGTGGGAGTCTGTACTGTCGTGTGGTGAAGCTTGCCTCCCGTGCTGCTTCCGTTAGTGCCTGTGTTGCACTGCTGTTTGTCCACGCTCGGTCTGTGAACCCTGTACGCCTGCTCTGTTGGAGGGAAGCTTGGCCTCATGTACTGCTGTTCATTGTGCAGTACTAGCTCGCGTTAGGAGTACAGCTTCCGGTGACGCTGCCTGCACTGCACCTGTTCTCCCTGTGAGAGACGCTTCCATGACCCGCAGCTCGCGGGGGCGTCCACGAGGTGCCTTCTCCCCGCGGCGGCTCCGCCCGCTCTCTGATTTCCCAGGAGCACGCTCCAGGAAGGTGTGCCTCGGCAGTCTGCCAGTGTACACAGCCAGGAAAGGACACCCTACCAGATATAGCAACCAAGGAACCGATTCTGAAAGACTTGCTGTGTAAAAAGCCAGGTTTTTATGCCTTTTCTGAAACCAAGTAAAGAAGGAGCTGTTTTTAGAGTATATGGCAATTTATTCCAGAGCATTGCCGTTGTCCTGTAAAAGCTCCTACCTCCCCATGTAGCCTTTTTAAATGGGGAAACCATCATGTTCTTGGCAGTACCTGAACGTAGTGCTCTTGCCGGCATGTACCATTTGAGTTTGCTCTTAAACTGGTCAGGCCCCAGTCCGTGCAAAGATTTAAAAGCCAGGCAGAGGGCTTTGAACTTACATCGTTGTCTAACTGGCAACCAATGTAGTTTTCTGATGGCTTCTCTTGCTGATTCGTTTTTTGGAATTTAAAAAATGAGGCGAGCTGCCGCATTTTGCAAAATCTGAAGTCTGTTCAAAAGACCTGATGCAAGAGTGAGAGAGAGACTATTGCAGTAGTCAATCCGTGTAAGGACCATTGCCAAGGTCACTGTTTTTAGAAGTTCAGGAGGTAGATATTTTTTGATCTTATTTATCATCCTTATGGAACAGAAGGATGCAGATGTAATTTTATTGACTTGCTCTTTGAATTTCAGTTCACTGTCTATCATGATCCCCAGGTTCTTTACCTTAGTTGAGGGTGTGGGCAGTGCGTCCAGCTCTGGCGGCCACCAGTCCGGTGACCAGAGGGAGGGTTTATTGCCAAAGATGATAACCTCAGTCTTTGAGGCATTCAGCTTCAGGCAATTGCAGTCCATCCAATCGCTCACCTTCCTCATACATGAGCTGAATGCCTCACCTAGGCTGTTTTCCCCGTTTGTCAGACACACCACAATTTGGGTGTCGTCTGCATACGAAGCTAAGGTAAAACCAGCGTCTTTAACAATCGACACCAGTGGCGTAACATAAAGATTAAAGAGTGTGGGGCTCAGTGCAGAGCCCTGTGGGGCTTCATATGGTAGGGAGAACTGCCTAGAGACAAACTTCCCCATTGCCACGTTTTGCTGTCGATTTGTTAGAAATGATTTTAGGAGGTCTATTGCTGTTCCTTTTATCCTCAAGTCATAGAGCCAGTCAGCCAAGATCTCGTGGCTGACCGTATCGAAAGCCGCAGAGAGGTCAAGCAGCACCAACGCCGCCGTCCCATAGACACTTACTTGGAAGCTGATACTCGTGACTGCTGTATTCTTTTTTTGGGTGGCAGATTATAGGTTTCAGTTGAGGACTATATCCAGTTTTTGTTCCTTCTGACCTGCCACTGAAGCTGTTTTCAGGGATGCGGACCAGATTAATACAACTTGCTCATTCTCGGCACCACCCAGTCAGTGTTGTAACCTTTGAGTCAGAGGTTGGTTTCCTTAAACCAGTCCAGGTGTGAAAGGCAGCGAGTCTTCTAAGACCCTCAATGCTGCCCGGTGCAGGGTCCCACCTCTAATTCACTTTGGGTTCGCTATCAAAATAATGAGGCAAGGCGCTGGAAACTGGAAGACAAGAAGAAGGTTTATTTCTCATGAGGAGATCGCGTCAACTGAGACACCGGGATGTCTCAGTGAGGTGTTCTGCTGGCAATGCTTTTGGCTCTTCCTTTTATACAGGTTTTACACAATGTATTTGTTTCATTTATCATGGTTACAAGCTTGGAGTCTCCGCCCGGGCAGGTTGTCACACAAGCCCGACATTGTTTCATCAACATGGTTACACAAGCCCAACATTAACTCTCCTCCCGCCCGGGTCAAAAACAGACAATTTAATTGCAGCTGGACCTTGCTTCAGGGTCTAAAAATGAGTGAGACCGGCCAGATCTAAGAGTCCGTTCTGTTGATAAAAACAGGTCCCATTGTTGGCTAAAACAAGTCTTGCTGTGTGCAGTGCAATAAACCATGTTTGCAAGAGTCTGTTTGGTGTTTGTAACCTGTTTGTGCAGGGATGAGAGGAAAGACGAGTTTGAGGCAGCAGGTGATGTTGATGTTTGTCGTGGAGATAGTTTATAGCCCCCAGCACACATATCAGGTTTGGTCAGAGAGTCAGAAGGCTGAGAGGACAGGGTGAAATGAAGGTGACCAACAGAGTACAAAATGGCTGTGGTCAATCAGAATGACTGTAGTTTATGTGCACGTAGGAACTTTCATCAGACAAGATGGCGCAGAATGTTCATGATTGTTGATTTGTTCTTAACAGTCGCCCCTTTGAACATAACTAGCCAGCTTGTCAGTCTATTTCGATCTCCATAATGTCCTGTATCTCTTGATCATACATTACTCTCATTTTTGTTAGCTGAGTGTCCATAGTCTTAGGGTGCAAGGTAGTTATGCAAAGATAACACAAAGGTGGTATACAGTGTATACCCAAACAACAACCACATATTGTCAATACTGGGACCAAGAGAATCATTGATATTTTCCAATCCCACTCCTTCAAGATGCCCCAAAGCCAACTTCCAATTGGCCAAGTCTCTGATCCTTGATGAATTTCTGGAGATAGTCTATGGAGATGTTCGATTGCTTCATAGACAGAAGGTGAATTATCAGGCTGCGTCGAGGAACTGTGATGAGGCAGAGTCTGTTTGATCAATGTCTTTAGAACGCTTTTATTGATGATGCTCTGCAGGGGCTGTGTAGGTTGGTGGTAGAACAAAGGCGATGTAGCACGTGCCCCCCTAGTTTCCTGGGAGCCAGGTGTAGGCTTTGGTTCCACAAACAAAGTACATATTGGGTGATGCAACAAGCGCTGGGGGTTGGCAGTGTTCAAAGTCCTTACAATGTTACAAGTGCTGTGACCCACATTCTTAGTCCCACGGCCTTCAATGCATACAAGGCCTGAGACGTTCACCACAGATAGGGCCACAGTCAGTGTTGCAGCAGTTCTTTTCTTCAGGTAGGAAAATGTGGCTCTGACAGGATTATTGAACACTTGTATTTCCACTCGTTCTTTGGAGGGGACATTCATTGGGAATGTCGTATTGGAGGTGTGAGGGCAAAAGGGAGCTGCTGTTCTTCCTGTTTGGTTTAGCCAGAACTCGTTGTAGAACTGAGCGATTTGTCCCATCGGAAGTGGCATTGTCTTTGTAACTTTCTTGTAGGAGCATCATCCAGGCAAGGCAAGATCCATGAACAGAAAAGGGTGAAGGGATGGAATGTTCAGTGGCATGTGGTAGCAGCCCACAGACCCAACAGTTAGTGGCATTGGTGGCAAGATTGTGCTGGTGCAGCATCTGTACGAAAGAATTATTCCAGAATTCTTTGCGTCGTTCTCGGAGATGTGGCGGTAGTGATACCAGGTAGTGTTCTTTCTTTGTGATTGGTTGCATGGTTGGTGACAATGTTCTGTATGCAGGTGCATTCTCTTCAATGATCCAGAGTGTGACCATTAGCAGGAGGCAGGTGAGAAATGCAGCTACAAGTGCAATTGTCTTTGTACTGTGCAGTTCAAAAGTCTTGGTGTCTTTGCGGTGGCTTTGCAGGTGTTCCGTTTCTTCCATCATCTTCGAGGAGCTCACCAACTGTTAGGACCACAGACTTTTGTCTGGTGTTTTTCCTGGTAGCGTTGTTTGGCTGTGCTACCGATCTGAGACTCTGACTCAGTTAGTGGCCTGGTTGTTGGAGCTCCCCCTTTTCATCGATCTTAGGTTGTACCCTTTCCTGGATGGTACCGTGGAGTCGGGAGATTCTGATAGTTCAAGGGTAACTTCTTGTGGGTAGCAACTCAGAGCTGGTCGGTCTCTCGCGAGTACTTCCTCTTGCACCTTCACCCCTTCACAGGTTGCCAGGGTTGGAGGGACTCGTTTGCAATGGAGCGTGCAGTCAGTTTCATTTTATTTCCACTCGGAGGGCAGTTCGGGTGGTGCTCAGGACTTGCCAGGGACCCGTCCACCTAGGCTCCAGATTCTTCGTTCTTTGGAAGTTGCAGATCAAACATGGTTGCCTGGCTTTATTTCATGTCCCGGGCCCCTGGATAGTCAGGCAAGGCTTGCTGCACCTGTTGGTGGATAATTGTTAGCTTGTTTGTCAATTTATGCAAGTAATCTGCGTAGTTCTGTCTCCTGCCGTGGCTCAGGCAGTAACGTCTGCTAGTGCATTTCCCTGTCCAATGAGATCAGTCACTTTCCTATGTGCTTGGCATTTTATCACTGCTAACTTCTTGGGGAGGAGGACTGCTTGCGTCAAGGCGGAGACTAAATCTCCATGCAGGATGGGTGTACCGTGTGAAGTCAGGAACCCTCTTTCTTTCCATAAGATTGCAAAATGGTGAACCACCCTGAAGGCATATTGGCTGTCGGTGTATATGTTAACTGTCGTGTCAGTCGCTAAGATCGGTCGGGACAAAGGGTTGGTGGAGGGCGTACCGTCAAATCCTATTGAGGTCACATGTGAGCCTGACAAGGGTGCCCTTGAAATCAGTCGTTTGGATAGTGCACTACGTGTTGCTCCCGTGTCTACCAGAAATGGCGACTTTGTGCCCAGGACCTCAGCGGTAACATAAGGGCCTTGCTGCTCAACATAGAGCTCGACTGGATCCCTCCCTTGCCCCTGGCTGTCCTATGCAAAGTCGTACGTATTGTCATAATCTGTCTGTTGGTACTGATTCTGTTTGGGATGGTCAAATGTGTTCACTCTTCCTGGCCTTTCCTTGCTTGCTTCACTCGTGTACCCTCTCCCACGTCCTCTTCCTCTCTGTCCACTTGCTATTTCCCTCGCCCCTCTGCCCCTACCAGCTCCTAACAAAGCCGGGCATTGGGTTTTCCAGTGTCCATATTCTTTGCAAGATGCACATTGATCCTGTCCTAGGTCTTGGCGTCCTACATATGATGTCGATGAATTGTTACTAGGTGGCTGTACTCTAGGGGTATTCTGCTGGTATCCTCCCCTATATTGCTCCCTTCCTGCATTCGCCCCTGGAGTTGTGCTATCATTACCCTTTCCTTCAAGTCCTTCTTTTTCCTTTCTGTAGCCCTGTCATTTTCGTTTTTCTGATGCTCATAGTACTGGGCCATTTGGAGAATGGCCGCCGGTTTAGATGCTGCCCAACTACTTTCGCTGGCTTGTAATTTCTGGGATACATCTGGCAGTAGTCCTTTGACATAGTTCTGCACAAATAAGTGGTGTCCGGTTGCGGTGGACATGTCTTGTCCACTGTAATCGGAGAACACTGTTTCAAATCTGGAGAAATACTCTGAGACATCCTCTTGTGGTTTCTGGCGGCACGCGGTTACTATGGACCAGTCTATCTTTTCTCTGGGATCAGCGTTTTCACTTTCTGCACTATTTTGTCAGGGAGGTCCAATATTGCTTTAACCGGTTTTTGACCAGGGTTCCGCTGTTTATCTAGTGTGTTAAGTTGTTCCCAGGTATGACCAAGCAGTTCGGTATGGTCTATTTTCCTAATCTGTTTCCACACATCTGCTGGCAAACATAACCCGAAGAACAAGTCTATGTCGGCAAGTGTCATTATTGTTGATCCCAGAGCGGTACCTAGCTCGGTGTAAAAGGCGGTGGGGTTCTTTCGTAAACCGGTAGAGATTTACGGAACGTCAAAATGTCCTGTCTGTCCCATGGTTGATACACCCAATTGTAGACCACCCTTCCTCTAGCGTCTTGATGGTTTATATCGTCATTAGTCCCTTGTCCTCTAGGAGGTACCCAGTAAGGGGCAGCTTCTTTTATTGGCATCATGCTATCTGTTTTTTCCACTGGGGGTCCTGCTACCTTAGTTGTCCTGTCCCTATCTATCTGTCCTTGTTCTATGAAGTGACGCAATACTTCTAGTGTGGATGAAAATAGTTCTGCAACATCGTTGTCGTCTTCATCTCCGATGTCTACCTTCCTGTAGAGAGCCACTAATCGCTCGGGCCCTACGTCTTGGTACTTCTCTTCATATGCAGTAAGGGTGTGGTAACAGAGACGTACAATAAAGTATTGTTTGCGGTTTTCAACATAGGAGTCGCATATGTCAGTTACGTATTCTTCTGTTTCTTTCCTATCTATGAGGGTTTTAACTATTTTATCAATGCCTGCTCGCTCATTTTTACTTAATCGCGGGACCCTGGGCGCTCCTTTTTCTTTTGATCCTACCTCTACTACTGTATCCTTTGATGAGGCATTTGGTGTGGGTGACTCTGTGGGAGCAGAGGCGGTGGAGACTGAGGCGATCGTGCCATCTCCAGCTATACTTTGGTGGTCCTGTCGTTGTACTACGGGATGAGTAGGGGCGTAAGGGGGTGGCATGTATATGATTGGGGGACCTAACAATAAATCATCATCTACCCTTTGTTTTGCTGGTAACTTGGGGTAAAGAGTCGAGGGCATTGACCTGATATTTTTGATTCCTGTTCCTTTTTATCGATTTCCTTTTCTTTTAGTTTTTCTTCTAATCTTTTACAGGCTTGGTAAGCTGATTTTTCGCGTTTCTTTATCTTGTCTAGCTTCGTCCCTTTTCTTTCTTTGAGCTGCCTCTTTTCGCCATAAGCCAAAACTGTCAAACATGGCTGGTCTAGTTTTCTTTTGTGGAGAGCTAATTCTAACATTTCTATTTTAGCGGGATGGAAAGATCCCGTCAGTGGCCACTGATTTACCCGGTCCTTCCTAGTGTATTTATGCCATAGTTTGCTATAAGCTACGCTGGCTAATCCATACTTTACGTACATGACCTTGTTAGGGGTGCCTTCCGGCGGTGCCGGCTGACTGACCTCTAACAAACGGTCTGGTCCAAAACAATTACAATCAAACAATCTAGAGAAAACAGGCATGACGTATTTATCGGTCAAAATGAATATCTCAATCAATCAATTTAGACAAAGTCTGCACTACCTGTCCTTCGCTGTCTGCAAAGAGAGAATATTCCTATTCTACGTTGTTTGCAAGCAGGGAATGTCTCAAATAACTCGATATCAAAAAAGGAATACTAGTATTTCAATCAAACTATTCAATCAATCAATCAATCAATTTAAGTCGTTTTTTTTTCACGACCTTACCCGGACCGTATGGACAGTTCTTAGTCTTCCCCTTCCAGCGCCTGGTTGTCCTCTCACTCCAACAATCAATGCGGCGTTCCTCTAAGGTCCCAGTCAGGACCGCAGGTCACTCGAGAGAGGTCCGTTCGGAACCGGTGAAGGTCAGTCGATCGGCAGCCAGACAAGGGTCTTCTCAGGCAGGTATACCCCAATCGTTTAGTTGTTCACTCCGTCGTTAGGACCTCTCTACTGGACCCACGCATCGCTGATGGGCCCCAACGATTGGGCGCCAATTTGTGAAAGGCAGCGAGTCTTCTAAGACCCTCAATGCTGCCCGGTGCAGGGTTCCACCTCTAATTCACTTTGGGTTCGCTATCAAAATAATGAGGCAAGGCGCTGGAAACTGGAAGACAAGAAGGTTTATTTCTCATGAGGAGATCGCGTCAACTGAGACACCGGGATGTCTCAGTGAGGTGTTCTGCTGGCAATGCTTTTGGCTCTTCCTTTTATACAGGTTTTACACAATGTATTTGTTTCATTTATCATGGTTACAAGCTTGGAGTCTCCGCCCCGGGCAGGTTGTCACACAAGCCCGACATTGTTTCATCAACATGGTTACACAAGCCCAACATTAACTCTCCTCCCGCCCGGGTCAAAAACAGACAATTTAATTGCAGCTGGACCTTGCTTCAGGGTCTAAAAACGAGTGAGACCGGCCAGATCTAAGAGTCCGTTCTGTTGATAAAAACAGGTCCCATTGTTGGCTAAAACAAGTCTTGCTGTGTGCAGTGCAATAAACCATGTTTGCAAGAGTCTGTTTGGTGTTTGTAACCTGTTTGTGCAGGGATGAGAGGAAAGACGAGTTTGAGGCAGCAGGTGATGTTGATGTTTGTCGTGGAGATAGTTTATAGCCCCCAGCACACATATCAGGTTTGGTCAGAGAGTCAGAAGGCTGAGAGGACAGGGTGAAATGAAGGTGACCAACAGAGTACAAAATGGCTGTGGTCAATCAGAATGACTGTAGTTTATGTGCACGTAGGAACTTTCATCAGACAAGATGGCGCAGAATGTTCATGATTGTTGATTTGTTCTTAACACAGGTAGCTTGCAATGTTCTTCTGTTGTCAAGCTCTGCTCTTTCGCCGGAGATGGATCTGGTTGTGGTCTGTACTTATGGAATTTTAGATAGTGCACAATCATTTTAAGTGTTCCAAAGGCTCATATAAATATGGAACCACACAGAATGTGATGATAATGACACCTCCCCCCATGCTGCATCACACTCTCTTCTTCAGGGATTCATCTCACCCAATTCTGATTTGTTGGCTGTGGTTATGGAGGAGAGATGAGTTCCACTCCTTGCAGTGACTTCCATTCCATGTTTCCAGTGTTTTATGGTGTATGCTGTGTCCAGGGCTGCCGAGTGGGTAAAAAGGAATTACTGCTGGCTGATTGTCTTTATTTAGGGCTCAGCTGACCAACGTAGATCCAGGAAGGCAGGATCCATGCCAGATTTTTAGGAAATCCTCATAAGATAAATTTACATGCAAACATCCTCAATTGGCCTCCTTTACACAGTCGGTGGTAATTCAGAAAATCTGGCCCTCGTAGGCCCATATTGGATGCCCCAGACTTAGAGCTGTGAGAAGGCCCTCACCTTTTTATGAGAGCTATCTCCTTGTTTGGAGCGTCTGAAATCTCAATACCATTCGTGCTATCTGGTTTCATTTATTTGAAAGGTTTCCCACATTACCTTCTTTAACGGTAATTGGTATATTTGGGGTGGGGTGACATTAGGACCACCTATAGGTTTTTTGCAACTGGGGTGACAGTTGCAGACTTCATGAGTCTAGATCTGTGTTTGTGTAGGCAAAGTGGACATAGTCCTGAGCAAACCTAGAGTAAGGGTTTGAAAATGTCTGTGCTTTGGTGTGTTTGACTCTCTATGACTCAGCCAGTCGGGAAACCGGTAGGACGCAGACGTCCTTTACTCTTGGATACGTTTATGCAAGATGCGGAGAGGCCTTGTGAAGCAAGAAGCCAAATGTTTCAAGGGCTTTCAGAAAGGCCCTGGTTGGTTTGCTGGGCACCCTTGAGCCTACCTTAAATAGGCAGTCTTTTATTACTCTTTTCTTACTGATTGGCTGTTTTGGGGCTTGGGACACAGGAGAAGGGTGGCTTTGGCTGACGAACTCACAAGGTGGGGGCATGAAATCTTCATGGGTGGATCTCAGTCCCAAGCATTCACACTTCCACCTCCCAATTTCTTGCATTAAGAAAAGTACTGATCTGAACCCCAGTTGGCCAGAGGAGGCATGCAGAGATGGGGTACCCAGTGACGGGTCTCCCTTACGCCAGAGGTCCCTGCTGTTCCCTTCGCTCCTGTTCATTCAAGGTGAGATTGAATACTTGGTGAATTCAGGAGAAGAGACTGCATTTCTGTCCCAGGTGTCCTTGAATGGATGAGATATGTTGTATGACTTCATGGAGTTAATCAACTTTCCTGCTTCTGAGGTCACAGCCCACATTAATGCATATCATACATTTATTTTACCGGAAACGTGCATGTGTAAATTGATCAGGCCGGGAAGCCCTCACCCAAGAAGAGATTTAGAGCTCTGCCGTAGCCCCTTTAATCTGTTCATTTCATGATTTAGCAGCTGTCGTCATTAACAGGCTGTAGCTTCTATGGTGTCTTTCTAAGGCCCTGATTAGGAGAAGATCGAAGATTTTCGACCCTTGCGCTAACCCCTCTTTGCACAGGGGCTGGGATTCCAAGTTGTGCACTGTTTACTGCACCCAGTAGTCACCAGGTGCGATAAAGTCCACAACATTCATTACATTTTAGCAGCTCAAACCTGCCGAAATTTAACGGGGGAAAAGACTACGGTATATAATATGCTAGGTTGCTTTTAGTGAATTTAGCACCAAAATCCACATTTTATTCCCCAAAAATTCATAATAGGTGCGAATTATCATGCCTGATAAATTCCGGACCCCCAGTAATCCCATTTTATCAGGTGTGATAAATAGCATTTAGCCCTCTGAGGCACTTGTGACCAAGGGCCTGCGAAAGGGAGATGCTCATTTTGTCTGACATTTCCCTCCTTCCCTCCCGCCTTTCCATTTGGCTTCAAACCGATGGATGATTCTGTATTTATTATCTTAGCTGTGGGTGAAACATAGTCCACTGCCTGGGATTACCCCATTAATGAAAGTGGGGAAGAATGGTTTGCCTTTCACTTATGTCAATTCATAAGGGACAAAAATCCATTGTCATTCAGCTCATCAGTTTCTAGGGAAGGAAGTGGTAGAGAGAGATCTCTATTGACTTGTCGAGATCTTTTGTTTTTGATGGGAAAGTGATAAAGTGAATTTCATTTTGTTGCAATTCATATACTAAGAAAAACTGTGTTTTTTGTTGACTTATGTTGCAATTGATCAGTTTATAAGGGAGATGGTGATGGTTTGATCTGTGTTGCAAGCCTCTGATTTTTAAGTGAAAGTGTGAATCTTTGCTCACTTGTGCTACAAGGAATTGATTTCTTATGGAGAATGGGGTTTCTAATCTGTTTTGCAGGTTCTAAGGGAGAGAGTGATTCTTTGCTGACTTGTGGTTCATTCTGTCTATTTGTATGGGAGAGAACGTTTTTTGATGTGTCTTTGTTGACTTGTGTTATTCATCAGCGTCTATGGGAGAGAGTGATTCTTTGTTGTCATCCATTAATTTGTAAGAGACAAAGTGATTCTCGGGTGTATTTTTTTGGCAACCTATCAATTTCAATGGGAGAAAGTACGAAAGATGATTTTATGTCCAGAAAAGGGACAAATACCATGCATATTCACTCTTCCCAGTGAGCCCACAACTAGAGACATCTGTCCTAAAGCGTCTCCATAGATGGACTAACGCATGTCCCCTATTGCTGTACTCTAATGCCCAATGTGAACTGGGAATAAACATTGTGTTCCCCCAATGCAAAGAAAGTATTACGAACACTACGTGCCGGGTCAAAGTCACGTGCTGGTTGTGGGTTGCAGGACCTCTGGTCTGGACTATTTTGAGTTGTTAATTTTATAAAAACGTCTGGAAATATTTCTGTGTGAATGTCTGACAGAAAATGTCTATCTTCGTCGTCAGAGCAACAGTTGTGAAAATTCCCAGGATATTACTGTTAACCAGTTGCAAATGGTGTCTTCTGGATTCAGATTCTGGCATTTTGGTTTTTGACTACTTCAGGAACTGCAATGAAAGTAATTCCTGTTATTCCATTTGCAATTTGTAACTGGTTATTGGTGTGCACGAGGTGTGTTGATTTTAAGCTAATATTTTGAGCTAGTATTTTATCGGTAGATTACATTTTTGTAAAAAAGAATTTAATGGATGAAATGTCTACCCAAAAATGAACAAGGGGCTTCTTCTGGTGATGTCTGCAGTGAGGGAGTCATGCATGGGCAAGACCAGGATATCTCACGAGGGGTCCTTGAGGAGTCACACAGGGATCAGATGATGATCCTAAAATCTAATGAGAAGCCCCAGGGGTCGTACAAGGGTCAGGTCTTCGGGCTCTCATGAGATGTCTCCATGGTCATATCTGCAGTCTTCCTCTGATGCCGCGGGGATCACGTTAGCCTCAGACTTGGAGCTCTCATCAGCTGTCTCCCTGGAGCACTCGTGAGATCTGTCCATGGCCACTCACATGGCAGACCTGGAGCTTTCATGCAATGTCTAAGGAATTGTTCAAAGGGCACACATGTGGCTGTCATGAGAGGTCTCAGAATTCACATCGGAGCCATCCTTGAACTGTGAGATGTCTCGGGATCATGCAAGGGTCAGATCTGGAGATATCAAGAGATGTGTGCGTGTTCTCGCCATGGTCACACCTAGAGCTCTCGGAAGATAGCTTAATGTGGGCATCCACTGTTCTTATTTGAAGCTTTTATGAGAAGTTCTTGCCGGTCCTACAAGATTCGGACATGGAGCCTTCACGAGAAGTTTCAGGGGTCAGGCAAGAGTTGGGTGGTAGGTACTGTTTCATCACCTCCAGAGTACCCCACTATCTGCTGCTTTCTTCCACTGGTCACTGCCTGTGTAGCAAGCTGTTGGATTTTGGAAGATGCCACTGCAAAGAGAGACCATATCCATGTACTGGCTGGGGGCTGTGTAGCGAAGGGGCTTAAAAGAGGAACTGGTAAGAGGAGCAGCTGTGCACACAGGTCCGTGTGCACCAGATGATCCGACTACTAGTCGTACATAGTATCAATATTAGGACCGCCACTGATGAGGTATTGTAGACTGTAGAGGGGAGTGTATTACGCTGGTTATTGGTAATGAAAATGAAAGTAGTTGATATCAAAAATGTAGAGTTTACAAGGTTGTTGTCTGACCATTTTATGACTATTTTTGCTAATTTAGGAGATGTTCGCGCCAATCATTTTTAGGTCTAAGCTGTCTGGTTTGCTAGCAACATTTTGGGGGCATTCTGAAAGCTTTCCTGGGAATGCAGTCCGTCCATTGCTTACCATTGGGTTTTTGGTTTGTAACTCACATTTGCTTACTTTCTGTTTGCTGGCTTGATTTGTTTTAAGCTGTCCAGCTTGAGTTGCCCCTCCCATGGAGCATAACCTATTTCTGTATTCTTCAAACAGTGCTCGTTTCTGTAAACAGGCCTTTAAATCTAGTTCCTATCTTGTCCCATTTGCTGTGCATTCAAAGACCAAGGTCAAGTGTCAGGCTCTGTCTTCTGAGGGAGCTTGGTGTCTAATTCACCTTCCCTGACTTCAAAGTGCGAGAATTTATCTGACGATCAAGGTGGCTACTGGGGGTGTACTGGAAGAAGGCTGTACAATGTTATTTTATTCTAGTGCACAACAAAATATAAATATCCGTAAATGAACTGTGCAGACATTTCATAATATATCAATTAGGAAAGCACAAATGAAGCATATTTTTGGGTAATTCTGAAGTGTGGTGGAAACAAATACTTTAATACAATCAAAACAAATCAATACACTAGGTGATGCCATTTCCACACATTGTGAACTGTATACTTTTATCACTAAAACTGTATTTCTGTGCAAATGTAATGGCCATTTCAAGAAATTGGTTATTTGTAATGGCAGAGCACCTCCACACCATGCATAGTCCACTTTACGCCACTCCACTCTGCATCACTCCATGCCTCTTCACTCTACTGTGCACCATTGCACTCCACACCTCTCTACTCTGCACTACTTTTCTCTATGCCAATGTACTCTACGCTACTCTCCTCTGCAACACTGCACTTTTTGCCACTGCACTCTACGCCACTCCACTCTGTAGCACTGCACTCTATGCCACTGCACTCTATGCCAGTGCACTGTACTGTGTAGCACTGCACTCTACGCCAATCCACTCTACGCCACGCCAATCTACTCTGCACCACTGCACTCTACCAAGCACCACTCCATTCTTTGCCACTCTGAAACAATCTACTCTATGCCACTGCTTTCTACTCCACTCTACCCCACTCTACTGTATGCCACTTTGCTCTTTACCACTTCACTCTATGCCACTGCATTCTATGCTGCACCACTTCACTCTACTCGATACCATTGCACTCTGTCACTGCTCTCCATTCTACTCTGCACCACTATGTTCTATGCCTCTGCTCTCTATGCAAATCTACTCTGCAACACTACACTCTGCCACTGCACTCCACTCTATGCCAGTCTACTGCACTCTATGCCAATGCACTGTATGATACTACACTCTGTGCTGCATCAGGGTCAGACTGGGAACTCAAAGCAGACCTGGAAATTTTCTCGAACCAGCCCCTGGGGAAGCACTGCCTGGCCCCGGAAGGCTGGAAATGCGTGCTTGCTGCTTTTGTTACTGGGGGACGATATTGCAGCATCGCTGCAAAATCATCCACCAGTAACAAAACCGGCCCCAACTGCTGCAAAACTGGCCCCCGTCCTTCCAGCCTCCCGGGGAAACGTCTGTTGTCCAGTATAGCCAGTCTGGCCCTGCTTTGCTTCACTCCATTCCACACCACTGCACTCTACACCATTCTATTCTATTCTGCACCACTCTACACCACTCTACTCTGCACCACTCTACTATACCCCACTGCACTTTACACCACTCAACTCTACACTACTGCACTCTTCGACACTCTACTCTGCAAAACTGCACTCTGCTTTGTGCCACTCTACACCACTCTACTCTATGCCACTCCACGCCATTCTGCACCACTCCACTCTGTCACTCCACTTCTTGCACTGCAATCTACGCTGTGCATCTTTACTCTACGTCACCTTACTCTACACCACTCTACTCTACACCACTGCGTTCTATGCCCGTCTACTCTAAACCACTACAGTCCACATCACGGCACTCTACGCCAATGCACTCTACACCACTGCACTCTTTGCCAATCTACACTGCACCACTGTACTCTACACCACTATACTCTGCTCTGCAACACTCTACTGTACGCTACTACACTCTACTCCACTTCAGTCTAGGCCACTCTAATCCACTTTACAACACTACAATCCACAATACTCCACTCTTTGACACTCTAATCCATTGAACTCTATTCCACTTTACACCAGCCCACTCTACTCCACGACACTCTACTCCCCTCCACAATACTCTACGACAGTTTACTCTGTGACACTTCACTCCACGCCACTCTACTTTGGCCCTCTACGCCTCTATCTTACTTCAATCTACTTCACAAAACTTCTCAATTCTATGACACTCTATGACCCTCCGCTCTACAACACTTTACTCCACTCTATGCCTTTCCACTTTACGACACCCTATTCTGCTCTACGACACTCTATTCCCTTCCACTCTATGACCCTACTCCACTCTATACCTTTCCACTGTAAGACACTCTACTCTATGCCCTTCCATTCTATGACACTCCACTCTGACACTTCACTCCACACCACTTTCCATTACGCCACTAATTTTTTCCCATGCCGAACAGCAGCCACGCTGTTGTTCAACATGGCTAAAACACATTGGCAAAGCCAATAGCTCTTGCATAGGTAATACCTATTGGCTTTGGCAATGCTTGTCTTTCATTACGTTCTCCATCTTTTCTATTAACAACTTTGGTTAAAGGCCTATTCAGTGAATTTACTATCCTCGCTGGAAGGGTGGATTGCAGTTCATCTGTGCCATGCCTGGTCCATTGATGCGCCTGTGAAGTTAATGGAACAGAAAGTGATCCGCTAAAGAGCTTTGAATATTCCAGTAAATGCAGTAATAATCCTTGTTCGAAAGGGCATTAACACTTTCCGATTTGTGTCCGCCGAAATGTCCAAAAGAGATTGTAATGTGAGTTTTACACCCTTAATACTGCTTAATTGCTTCACTTATTACTGTTCATCGTTCAGCTGAACATTGGAGCTTTTGTGGGAACATTTAATACTTCAAATTTAGTTAAAAGATGCATGGTGACTGGAAAATACATAATTTTGATATTAAACCATCCGCTGATGCACTTTGCTACAGGACACGCCTGCCCTCATGCTACTTCGTTGTCGTGTGCTATAGGTGGTCCACCTGGCTGATTACGGGCAGGGGCAAATGGAAGAACTTGCAAAAGTGTTTGCTCAGTCCAGTCCCTGCAGCTGCATACCTGGTGACTATGCAAACATGACCTCACCCTGCCAGTGAACTGTTTGTGGCCAGGCCTGCGGGTCCTCTTTCATCAATCCAAAACTGATGATTGTAGGAAAGCATTGTTACTGATGTGACTGTTTTTCTGCTAGTTGTGAGAACTTGTTTTATTATAATTTTATATTGTTATGGCATATGCTGAGGGCAATAAAGTTTTGAAATTGACATCACTAGCTCATCAACTGCAGTTACAGGGTCCTTGCAGGGCCGGCTCTAGGGCGGTGCCACCGCACTGGGCGCCAAATTCTGTGGGCGCACCGTTTGTGCTTGCACTTTAAAAGCACTCTCCTCTGGGAGTTCAAAGTGCGTGCACGAACAGTGTTGCCTGATTGGGCTTTGCTTATTCCCACTCAAATGGGCCGCATTTTCCTATTTGTGCATTAAAAAAGCTCCTCTGGCTCGTTTGTCAAATTTGGGCTGATACTTGCCCTTCCCCCCAAAGGCTTCTCTGCCCACTGTAAATTCAGTGAGTGCTGGCCTGGTGCTGCAGCTGAGGTGAACCGCCAGTCCTGGGAGGTGCAAGGGCATGCGTAGCAAGCAGTTAACAAGGGAATAGTGGGAAGCTTAGTTTACCCATAATTCCTGGCCACCGTTCACTGGCGCCCAAAATTCCCCAGTTCCTTAAGTTAACTTGCATACGCTTCGTGCTGGGAAATGGTGCAGCGTGCAGAGCTGGCCTGCATAGCTGCCAAGGTTTCAGAGCGCTATGTGTGACATTTTTATAATTTTAGTGAAATTATGAGTGACATTTCAACGACTATGAGTGACACTTTCTTTGCAAGCAAAACCAAGCAATGAAAACGCAGGAAACATAAATATCAGAAACTACACCCATTTGAGCAACGTGACTGACACCAAAAGCAATTTTATATAGCATAGCAAGTCAGTGCAACAGTAGGAGAGCAGGACGTACACCATAGCAAAACGCGGTTTCAGGGTGTCCTCGTAGCTATGTACGTGTTTTGCATGTCAGATTCCGTCCATTTAAGCTTACTGCAGGGTTTTTTTCTTCTTCAGAAAAATCCGCAGTCCAGTCCAGTCCAGCCCTAGCTCGATAAGCCCACAAACAGACAAAACACTGACCTGACCTGCCACCTCAAGATCGGAAAGCACTGGTGGCAGAACAGCAACGAAAGAGATAGCTGCAACCTCATCTCAGGGGGCAAATCGCCATGGTCTCAGCTCTACCCTTCGTGCGCTGACAAAAAGCTTGAGGCCAGTGTAGGCTTCATTGAAGCTCCGGGCAGCCCACCCGTCCAGCGCCAAGTTAGCTATAGATTCTCTCCTTGTGGCCGGTCCAGACACAACCCCTTCCACCCTCCAGGGCACAGGCTTCCTCGCTGTGCAGTTCTGGGGTCAGGAGGAGCGATCTGCTGCTCTCAGTGCTGTCTGCTGCAATTGTGTAGTGCGCATTCACTTTACAGCTGCAAACTCTGTCCTACACCGGGTAACCTAACGGTGCTCTGGCCTGTGTCACCCGAGATTCGCTGTGGGTGGGCGGGATCAGCTGGCACCACCACTGCTCCCCGATACTATGCCGATGTGGCCCTTTCTGCCTGGGAGTCCCGGTCAGGACCGAAATGAAAGGCGAACTGGTGGCACACGGGGCACCGGACACTGAGACAGGGCGTGAGCAGAGCTGTAACATGCTCTCAGCACGTATGCTCATGACGCTTTAAAAGTAAAAAAAAATTCGGATTTACCTTACCTGTGAGTAGACTGGCAGAGTGAGCCACGGTACTGCAGACAAGCTTATGAGAGGCTGCAGGCCCCAAACTTGACTCCGGCAGCTACGGCCCGGACGAACTCATTAAGCGTGGCTGCTTGCAAGCACTGGCTGTTAACTCTCTCTCCAGGACTGCAGCGGCAGCAGGTTCAACTCTCTGGTCCAGACTCCACTGACCACAGCACCTTGATGAGTCGAGGCTGCAGCACGCATCATACAGGCCGGAAGTGCGACCAGCGGCGCTCTCCACGCCGGTGTTAATCGGCAGAGAGTGTGGGCTGGAAGACAGCCTGGCGTCGCGGGCAGCCCGGAAATTAATTCATTAATGCAGCCAGGCTGGCAGGCGGCTGAGGCCGCAAATGTAACATTGTAGCACTGCAGCCAGCACTCGCAGTGACTCATTCAACAAGCGCTGAGGAGAGCACCATAATTTAACTGTTTATGAGCCACACTGCCAGAGCTGCTGGCAGCAAGTCTGGAGCAGCAGAGCCGGCGCGCTAGCACCAGCGCGGTAGCCAGTTTCAGTGACATTAAAAATGCGTGACAAAGCATTTCAGTGCGGTGATGCGGAACACCACACTGAAATGCGTTAGTGTCACACGTGAAGCGTGATACTTGGCAGGACTGGGCCTGCTGCTTTCCGCTTTACTATGCAAGGGGCTTTCGGAGTTATTCTTCACTGGTGGGTCGGTTTCCGTGCTACCTTCGTACATGGAACTTACTTAATTCTGCCAGGTTGCCTAAGAGTAGAACTGCTGCTGGAGCTGCGAAACTCGCACGGGCTTTTGCTTGGCACCGATGGCATTTACATGATCCTCGATTTCTCAGCACATGAATGGCAGTATCAGTGGTCAGCCACCAAAACGGAAGATGAAAGAGGGTGGAGGGGTTCATTAGACATCACTGTGCAATAGAATAACGTTTTGTTCTTAATTGGTCAGCAGCTTACTTCTAACACCTATCACTCTGTCCTTTGAGAATTCATTTGTTGTGTGACAAAAGTAATACCCCCTCCCCAAACCAGCATTTTACCCTAGGCTCTTGTGTGTTTTTTTTATGTCCAAACTTGCTCACAAATGATTGTTGTTTTGTCTATTTGAGCCATTGTTATGGGTGCTTGTAAAATACCGTAGCATCTACCAATTATCTGGCACGGAGCCTCAACATGTTTATCAGGAACGCGCTCCGTGTTCCAACAAACCAGAGTTTCATGGTGCATTAGTCCAGTTTGTTCAGTGGAAGAGAAATAAAACTACATGAACAGCCATTAGGCTCAGAATTTAGCAAGGATGAGTGATGAGCAGGAATGTTTGAATTTTTGGGGCTGGACAGGCACATTTAAGGAACACTGGAGGAGACACAAGGAAACCCTGCGCAACGTGTAATACGAAGGTCATAAATGTGTATTCTATGCAGAAAGCTCAGTGGCTTACTCGTTTGACATGGAATTTTGTTGCTACTTGCAGTTCGTGCAATACAATCCTTCTAAGCGCTACAGGCAAACTGCAAGGCAAAGCATTAAAACTTTTTTCCTCCAACTTTTGTAATTTTAAGGTTGCTAAAAGGGTTCCTTTGGGTAGTGAAACATTCTTATTAGTATAGATCGCTACAGCCACTGAATTATGTTTTAAATCCTGAGTTTGTGTATCTCCAGATGAAGCACTCTTAAAATATACTGCCCAGCAGCAGGGTGCCACACCTTGTAGCCCTTTTTGTCTAATGTAACATTTCCTATACATTGGTTTACACACTTGTGTGATTCACTGTCTCTGCATAGCATTTGTGTAATGTTAAGCACTCTGACAGCCTACATTAAGATGAGAGTGGTGCTATAAATTAACTATAAATGTGAAAGATAGGCTATGGAAGGATGAGGGGCACTGTTTGGTGGCAATGAGGGAATCTGTGGAGGAGGTTCTGGGGGCGCCAACAAAGGCAGTCGCACCGGGCGCCACCAATGCAAAAGCCGGCCCTGGGTCCTTGCATTTCACCTCTAGCAAGCGGTTACTAATCCTGCCCTCCTGTGAGGGACTCTGGTGGTCAGTTCCTTTCAGTTTGATGACGGAGATGGCAGGGTGAGTTTCTCTAGACCAGGGTTAGAGATTCAGCCACACTTGTAATAGGTAGAATTCCACCATTTCCAAGCAGATCGACAGTCCCTCAGACGAAAATGACAAGTAGAGATTTCACAAACAATTCTTGAAAGAGCACATTTGCTTCCACCTGGAAGTTATGGTGGCTTCCTGCAGCCTCCCTACAAAGATTGTCTTACAGCACAGGTAACCTTAAAAGCCCCATGATGCACCTTTGACTTGAAACGCTTTAAGAAATGACTGATAATTAAGAGCATCTTTTCTGAGATGCATTCTGGGATGAATAAATTATACACAGACTCAGTAAAAATTAAAAGTAGCAAACGCCACGGAAATGGAAATGACGGAGCGCCGATGGGACAGAAGGGGTGCGGATGGCTGAGTGAAGCCGAGATTCTGAGTGGTAAAGTCTATAGACAATATATGTCTGATTATGTATTGATCACTGCTATTTATGTGACTGGTATTGCTTTATTTCCAATAAAAACAACTGTTAAAAAAAAAAAAAAATAGCAAACGCTTAGCACTTGCCAAGAACCCAGCTTGTGATCCTGCTCATACACACTAGGCATTATGTCGATATGAAGAACTTTTATTTCTTTTTTTAACCAAAAAAATCCATTGTATAGAAACCACTGTAAAGAAAAGTAGTTATGACAATATTTTAGGTCACTACACCACAGTGATTACATTTTTGTTGTTGGCATCAGTAAATATACAATGCGACACAAAATAAAAGGATATGGGTATAAAAAAACTAAGGGGCGCTAATAAGCCTAGGGTTAGGATACGGTGCGTTGTGAGGTTAAGGTTTGCTTTTCAAGCTAGGATAAGGTTAGAAATAGAATGAAGGTTAAGGATACCTTTAACGGTCTGTTCAGTTTGGGTGACAGTAGCAGAAATGCATTTTGTTCATTAAGGAATTTGTTATAAAATTTTCCTTTTATGATACATCTAATGTTAATAGCTATTTTCCTATTTGAAGGACCCCCTCCTAGTTCTTCAGTGTTATTTCTTCATCAAAGTATTCATAGTTCTAACACTGGTCTAACAAAACTTGAGGCGGCCCCCCTGCAAGATATGTGGAGGGGCCCACTCCGGACTCAATCAGGGGCTCTCAAGCCACAGTATTGTGCTGAAAGGGCCCCCCGAGCTTGGGGGCCTCCCGCATCGTGGGGACTGCGGACGCCTGTGTTACGCCACTGAGTTCTAAGGTAGAGCCTACGGCAAAAGATTCTAACAGATGTACTTATCCTGTAAACTACTGAAGAGTCAGACTACCAACTTCGCGCCTTTTCAAAAGACATTTGAAGTGGGACACAAGCTGCATCCAAATCAGCAAAATAGGACGAACAACGTGTAACAGAAAAGGCTCAGGCAGAGTAAGTTGTTTGTATGTAGCACATACTGATGTTACAAACAAAATATAGTGGGACACCATTACACATGAGCGATATTTAGTTGAGAAGTGTATATGGTGTACATTTAAGTCGACGGCGTTTCGATCCTTACAAAACATATTAGGATCATCATCAGGACATTTACATTAGCATGCCTGGGTACATTTGCCTGCGCCTATGTCACACTTGGATTGGTTGTCTCCTAGGCGACTGTGCGCCCTGGTTTTCCTTTCATTAATATACACTTAATTGTATGGTTGCTTTTTACTCCTTAAAGCGCCGCTCCCCCTGCACTTCTATTTTTTATAGTTCACGTTTGTTCCACGTACGCCGCAATTTTTATTCGCCGTTGCACACTAGTAAAAGATTGTACGTCTTTTCTTCAATTTCCGCCCAACCTAATCCCGTGTCCCTCTCCTTTCTCCTATCTTCTCTCCCAAACTCTTGTCTTTGGAAATTACAGGCAAATGTACCCAGGCATGCTAATGTAAATGTCCTGCTGATGATCCTAATATGTTTTGTAAGGATCGAAACGACGTCGACTTAATGTACACCATATACACTTCTCAACTAAATATCGCTCATGCGTAATGGTGTCCCACTATATTTTGTTTGTAACATCAGTATGTGCTACATACAAACAACTTACTCTGCCTGAGCCTTTTCTGTTACACGTTGTTCGTCCTATTTTGCTGATTTGGATGCAGGCCGCCACCCCCGATCTGTGCCAGCAACTGCTGGTTGCTGTGTTTTTAGTAGCTTCTGATCAATAAAATTTAGAATTTTTTTTTTTAATCTACTGATTATACAGCAGGTGATGGCCTATGTGGCAAATGTGGCAAATCCATAATCATGCGGAAAATGCAGCGCCCACAGACTCTCTTATCACATAATACTAGTGGCCCTTACTATAAACCACAAAGAGCAGTCTTCTACAAAGACTGAAATGTAATATTTCAGCCTGGACAGAAATCATACCTATAAAAAAATACATTTTCAAGCACAATTTAGGGGGAAAACAGTGTGGTAAGTAAACAAACAGATCTTCCAACACAAACGACTCCTGCACCTGATGTGCCGCTCAAGGGGTTAATGAGAGAGGCTCTTGGATGGAGCACTGGTTAAAGAACCAGCATAACTTGTCACTGAACAACTATGAACTGTTCATTTTTTTCATTGTGATTACAAACTAAGAAGGTAGATTACGTGAATTTTAACATGACATCTACAACGGCATACCAGTTAAAAATGGTGCCAAATAAACTCTGCAAACAGTGCTTTTTTGCCCATGTTGATCAGTGCCATGCTTTTGCACTGATAGTCTATGCAAACGCTGGTGCAAATGACCCAATAAGCATACTTTCTCCTAGTCCCACCTAGAAGCATGATAATTATGCAACAGGACATAATGGATCCAAAAAAGAAACGATGTTTAAATCTAGTTCAAATGCTATTAAGACCCACTAAGGGCCAGTTTTATCAACAGTTTGTGCCAGGCCAAATTCACCAAAAGTCATGCAGACCGGCACTATGTGTTCTGGAAAATGCTTTCCAGCATTCTTTTCCCTCCTTTGGAAAGTTGCTTAAAGTAATTCAAGTAATGGTTTGCTCTACTTTGCATCAATGTGGCGTCCCAGGGGTGGTACCTAGTCAGTCCGATGCAACCACTAATGGTTTGTGAATCAAAGCCCTTATGGCCAGGTACAGCCTATACCCCTCGCTCCTCCTTTAATGATACCCAGATAACCACATGGACTACCAATAGAAGTTTTTGGAGTAGGGGGTCGTAAACCCCCGGCCGTATTTATTAAACAATTTTAATAAAACATTTTAATAAACATTTTATACCTTATTTAACACAAAATACGCAGAATAAAATTGCATTCCATTGTTACAATGATATGTACAGATGTCAGATGGCTAACCTTAACATAAATCTAATACAAAGGTATTCCTATCTTAATCTAGCATACCACAGCAATTACTTCTGCGCATTCCCCTTTGAGCCCACGGCAAGGTCACGTCTGGGTTCAGATCCTCCCCCACTAAGCCCCACGCCCTCGTACCGGAGTGCGCATGCGCGGGGGCCCAGTCACCGTGAGGGTACTTACCCCTCCCGGTCACCCCCATACGCCCTGTATATTATCTCCAAGGGGCCCATTGCACCCGTGTGCCCGTGCGGGGTGGCCAACCAGCCTACTGGAAAGCGTCACTCCCCATCCCCCGCACCCCACCAGCCTACCGGCTGTAACCGCCCCTGGAGTACCATGAGAGACCACTTGTCCCTCCCATTGGGCGACCCCATTCCAGAATGGCGCCGCCCCCTAAGGACCTTAAGTTACTGCTCCCCAATCATGACCTTACCGCCACAGGCCAGATGGTTGACCGACTGTCTGGCCCCCCCCCAATCGCTCTCAGAAAGGTCAAAGCCTAGCTCTAAACCCCTCCATCCAAGCCAACAAGCTCCCCATGAAAATCCTATTACCCAATTGAGATAAATGGACGCCGTCTTGCAGGAAGCACGACTCCCCTCGTATGCACCCATGGGAAATCGTCTGTAAATGTGGGGATCTGAATAATCTCTCCAATTTAGTGTTGATCCTCCGAACTGAATTATTTAACGCCTTCACTGATTCGCCCCCCCGCCATTGCATTCTTGGGACCATGTGTGACCAAACTATGGTGCACCCTGGGCAAGCCCGAGCCAACCATCCCACTTCCGTCAGTACAGTCTCCACTAAACCCTCCTGCCCAAGTGTACCAAATCATTCCCACCCACGTGTAGGATAATGGCGCTGGGTAGAACCCCATTTTTTTTTAATAAATCTGACACCAGGTCCCTGAGTTGTGTGATGAGGAGACCCCTCTCCCATGAAAAGACACTGTAAGGCCTGCCAGTTCAGTTTTTGACTCAAATTTTCCTGCAAGAAAAAAGGCATGCAACCGTTTTACGTAAGAATGGCCGATGATCCAAACCACTTGCTGTCTTCGCTGGCGGGCGTGACCCTGTCCCAGCGCCGACTGCTGTTGCCGCTGTGTCGCCATCAGTTTCCCTCCTGCGTGACAGGTTCGAGAAACTGCAAATCAACAAAAGGAGAAAGACATCAGAACCCAAGCTCCCGCACTCATTATAACAAATGCATACAAACATAGCGCTTGTAACAATTGGATGACCATCTACCAATCCTCTGGACGTCCCCCCCTGGCAGACCCCTAGCCGTCGCCTCAGTTGCAGCTCCTATTCTGAATGAATGCGTTCCAAAGCTACTTGGTTCCAAACCTGCTTTCAACACCGCCATGTCCAAGACTCTTTTGAATTGGAATTTCGTGAGCGGGGTGCCATCTGCATGAATTAATAAAGGGCCACCCGCCCCATCGGCCCTACTGCCCAAAAATTCCTCCAAGTTAGCAATAGGGCAACAAGGATTTGAGGGTGCACGGTGTAGTACAACTCCTTCTCCCCGGGCAAACTGGTCCGTCTTTGACTTCTTGATAGATATCAGCACAGAATCCCCTTGTACTTTAACCCGATCAAATTGTAGGCCACCCTGCACATCCCGCTTGTTGCTGGACACCAGTTCACTGATCCTAAATGCCCCATAAAATGCCAAAGAAAATGCCGCACGGAATAACAACACTTCAGCCGTGGAGCTGCAAACTAAACCGAGAGACCCAAGCAAAGCTGTTAACAACTCCATCCCTATAGGCCGCCTAGTGTCCGGCACTGATCCCTGTATGCGCTGCCACCCCTTCAAAGCCTTCCTGACTGTGAAATTGTTTGCGGGATCCCTTAACCCTTTTGCTTGCGCAAAAAAGGAAATTGCTGCCATATGTCGCCTGGCGGCCGCCACTGAACGCCCCTCCCCCTGCAAAAAGGCTAGGTAGGGCAGGATCCTCCCCGCATCATGCCAATGTTCCTCCCACTCCCTTCCCAAAAAGGTACAGTAAGCCCAAAACGTCCCTTCGTATGCCTTCCTAGTCCTTGGAGCTAGACTAGCTGCCACGAGGTCCGGTAATTGGGGGCACCAATCTGCCAAAGAGATTCTGGGAAGGCCGTCGGGCGCACTGCCGCCTCTGGGAGATGTGTCCTGAACACCTGCATCTTGAAGCGAGAGAGGGCGTCAGCAGCATGATTCAATATTCCGGGCACGTGCTTAGCCCTAAATTGCAAATTCAATCGCATGCATAACAGTACAATCTCTTTCACTAGGCGCAATATCCATTTGCAATGTGCAGTTTGCTGATTAATGCATTCGACCACAGACATATTGTCAGACCAGAAAATGACCGAGCGGTCGCGTAGTTGACCCGGCCAAACAGTCAAAGCCACCCAAATGGGGAATAATTCCAGGAAACCAATATTTTTTGTGAGGCCACTCAGCCTCCACCATGTCGGCCACCGTTGAGCCACCCACTCAGTGCCCAGTATGGCGCCAAATCCCTCACTGCCCGCAGAGTCCGTCATTAGTCCCAACTCTGGGGAGGCAATGAGTGGACCGGGCCACACCAACCTGCCATTGAAGTCCCTCAGAAATGCCAACCAAATGCGCATGTCCTGACGTACCTCCGCAGATAGCCTGGTGTGATGGCGTTGTTCCTGAAGTCCGGACATAGCCTGCGCAATAGAGCGTGAGAATGGTCGCGCCATAGGTATTACACGCAAAGCAAAATTCAACTGCCCCACTGTCTGCTGCAACTGATGTAATGTGACCTTTTCCTTCTCCAAGCACTGTTGCAGGCCTAACTCAAACTTTCTAATTTTTTCTTTGGGTAACCTGAAACATCCCTGTATGGAGTCCAATTCTATCCCCAGGAATTCAATGCTAGTGGATGGCCCTACTGTCTTCCCTGGTGCTAATGGTACCCCAAAAGTCTGCATGAGTGTGCAAAATTCACACAGTGCCCATCCACACTCCGGGGAACCAGGGGAGCCTAGAACCAAGAAATCATCAAGGTAATGTAGGACATGCGTGTGCCCAGTAGCCTGCCCAAAAACCCATTCCAGAAAAGAGCTGAATTTCTCAAAATAAGAACATGAGACAGAGCAACCCATGGGCATACACATATCCATGTAATACTTTTCTTGAAACTGGAAACCCAACAAATGAAAATCCGCAGGATGGACTGGCAATAAGCGAAATGCAGACTCAATATCTGTTTTTGCCATCATCGCCCCAGGGCCCAGGACCCGGAGCATTTCCACCGCTTGGTCAAAAGATGCATATTTTACCCTGCACAACTCTTCACTAATAGCGTCATTAACTGACAACCCCTTAGGTGCCGATAAATTGTGAATCAGCCTGAACTCTCCCGCTTCTTTCTTTGGCACCACTTCCTAGCGGAGAGCAAACAAAATTCTTTACCGGGATGGTGTCATATGGGCCTGCTATTCTACCTAGCCGTAGCTCCTTGTCAATCTTATTGGCTGCCACCCGTGGGTTAGCTCGTACTGAAACCTGATTCTTACAGACCGACTTACCAATATAACCTGGGGCGGGTATCCTAAAGCCACAGGTAAAGCCTTCCAACAGCATCTGGGCAGATGAAGGACATGGGTACTTATTCAGCCAAGGGGTCAAAACCGATATCTTAATAGGGGAACGTGAATGGATAGCTGGCGCACCCTCAATCCTGTTTCTTTCTCCCTGCATCTTTTCCTTTCTTGGAACATCTAGACTCAGGGTGTGATGTGTTGGCGCAGAAGGAACAAGCGTGCCTGAATTTACACGTTCCAGGGGGCCTGTTACATGTCCGCCTATTGAAATCCCAGCACACTCCCTTCTTCCCGCTCCCCCCGCCACTCCTGTAAGTGGAGGGGGAATTCTGCCGAAAGGGCTGAGCAGGCTGACTTCTTGCTCCCTCCTGCACTACCCCGCCAACATGGTCAATCCAAGATATCAAGTCCACTTGATCCCAGGCCAGTGCTGGATCAGAAGCTCTTGCTCTCCTAAAACTTTTATCATAATCCTTCCATCCATTACCCCCGTATTTATCGTGCGCCATAGTGATCCTATTCTGATAACATGCCATCGCTGCCTGCATATTGGGAGATTGCTCCGCCATCACGGCCATATACATTGAAAAACCCCTAATCCAATTAATGAGGGACTCTTCCAACCTATATTTCTGCAGTTCGTTAGCCCATTCCCGAGGAAGCATCCACTCCTTATTTTTCTTAGCTTCCTCCCGCTCAGCTTCATCAAGCAACAAAGAAAACATGTTCACATAACTCCCTTTCCATATTTTTTCTTTCGTTTCTGTTGTCGCATGTCTGGCCAAGTTCTCCCTGGCAGTGCGGGCCTCACCCACCCCCAACAACGGCAGAGTCACTTGCTTACCTGGTGTCTTGCACCCCGCCGGCTCCTGGACCTTCTCCTTGGATGTATCGACCACCGGGCAGGGCCCCGGTAGGTCCGTGTTGCCCCCGCTTGGGGTTGCGTTGCCCTTTGGAGCGGGGGGAACTGGTAACACCTGACCCTTACCCGGGGCATCCCCCGGCGTACCATTAAACTGGGACATGATTTGCCTCGCCTTCTCCATTAAATCTTCCCCTTCTACCGTGGCTCCCACTGCCGGTGACCAGTTGGCCACCTTCCCCAACCAAGGGAGCAGAGCTGCTAGATTGGAAATTAAATTCTGTGGTACCGAACTGCCCCCCGGAGGGGTCAACGGGGCCCCGGGCACCCCCCCTAGTGGGTCTACTGGGACCAATGCCGGCTGTGGTGCTGGGGCGTTAATTGGCAGTGGTGGAATGAGAGCGGGCACCGGCAGGGCTGGCGCAGGCACAGGTGGTATAGCGTCCGGTACGGGAGGGATGAGCGACGGCACAGGCATAGGAGAGGGTATCGGGCGTGGTCCTGGTCTCTCGTGCACCCCTCCCCGCCCTTCTTGGCTCTATTTCTCTTTGGGAGGGGTGGAAAAGCCTCCCTAGGTGCCACATGCTTGCGTCTAGGTCTCTCCCCTGGCGCCTCCTCCCCATCTACCCTCTCCTTTAATTCAGCTAAGGCCTGCCCCATCTCATCCATCTGCTTCATCCTATTCTCCATTGCCACCATTTTTTCCATCATGCCTTGCAAAAGGCTTTCCATACGTGACTGAGTGTCCCCCCGCTTAGATTTATTTGCCATCTTAAATCTCCCCCAATCACAATACGCCTGTTACCAATGGGCACCCCGAGTGGGTCAAATCCTGGCGCACTGCCCCACACAGACTGGGCTGGGACGTGTCCCGAGCCCTTACCTGATAGCGTAGGAGGTACACGACCGGCCGTAAGCACCCAGGCAACCAGAGCCACTCCACACCAGCTATTCTAGTGGGTCAGGTGAGTTGACTCAAACCCGCGTGGCTCCCAGAAGCTCTGAAAATGCAGGCCTGTCCGTGCCCTCTTCCTCGATCCTGCTGCTGTTGTCCTCTGCATATGTCCGCTCTTGCCCGCTGTCCACTTGCCGTGAATCAGCCCACTGCTTGGACACAAAGAACAGATCACGTAATGCCACACAACCGCTTTTTATTAGCAGTATTCACATTCACCATCAAACTAAGACCGAATCCCCACCCCTAAGCTGTCCAGACCAGCTTAAGGTTTTAATATTGCAGGGCGTGAGTGGAGAACAGAACCCTGCAAGGCTATCCTAACTCGTTTGCCAGCACTTTCCTCTTGCCACTGCAGCCCCGTGCTGAAAATCACCCCCAACCATATAGGTTTTTAAAGAAGTAAACACCACCACTACTAATACGAAAATCGGCACCTTCCGAGCACGAGATTGCTCTTAAACTTCCCCCCTCTGGTAGCGCCCAGTAGACGGAGAAAAAGCGGCGGACCGCAGTCCCGAATCACTGCCCACCCAAGCGAGAAGCTATCCGCTCCCCTTCCTTAAAACTTTGCCAACAGGGAGATAATGTAAGCCGCTCAGGAGCACACAACTTCCATTAAGTGGGGAAGCCGAGATTAAAACTTAAATCGCCCTGCGTTCTTTCAAGCACCGCAGACAGTAGCCCCGATCTGCTCCGTGAAGCGATCTGCCTTTCTTGCCGACTCACGGGGCCCTCACTACCCGTTACCGTACTTCTCGGCAGCTCGCGACGGTCCGATCAGACCCGGCGCTGACTTCCTGCTCCCTGCACCCGACCTCGACCTCAACGTGGCGCTGTCCTCCTGTTCGAGTAACCTCGACGTGGCGCCGTCTTCCTGTTCCCCGCACTCTTGATCCGACGACGTGCACCTGGAAACAGAAAATAAAACAAATTAAGGGCAGCCTCCTAGCGAGGCTGGTGCGTAGTCCGGCTGGGAAGCGGCGAAAGAGATCCAACTCGCCGCTCCCGAGCCTTATCAGGGGTCTCCTGATGACGTCACAAGACGCGCGCCCGGAAGCGCGTTTCGCTTCCGGGGCACGCTCCCTCCGCCAATCATTCTGTAAGGCGGGCCCACCGCGCTCTCAGGGCGCGATGGGCCCGCCCCCAGTGTGGGCAGCATCGGGGCCGGCTCGACCGCCATACCTTTGGCGTGGCCGAGTCCGGCCCCGCCTCTCTAATATCTTACTATCAGTAGACGGGGTGTTGAGCCAAAAAAAGTACACAACTTTAAAGTATGTGCAGAGAAGTAGAAAAGTTATTTTCAACAAACTTTTCTAACTTGGCATGTGTGCTGTGCAGCCCACAACCAAAGTAGGAAAAGTTCAAAGGTTAGTCAGGGTATAGTAATTTGTATTGGAAGGATATGCTTCTAGTACGGAAGCCATGTTTGTCTCAAGCAGATGGCTTTGCACTATGGTGCGAGGTGTGTGCATGGCGCAAGGCAACAAAAAAGAAAGTGGAAAGGGAGTAGCCGGGCGATATCCTTGTAGGGATGGTGCTATCCTGCTCTCTTCCCTTCATGCAGCGCGACACAGCAACTTTGGTTGTCACACTGCAGTGCTCGAGAAAATACTAAATTTGCCCCACAGTTTTAAGTGAGTTATAGCAGTATGAAAACATAAAGCAAGTTTGCATGCCAGTCACACTGTTTGAAGTTAAATCACGGATAATGATAATGTATACAAAAGTGGCAAGGATACTTGTTGGGTAATGTTTGTTGTATGAGACTCTGGCAATGAAAAAATGTAGTGGCAAAGCCAAAAGGTCTGGCAGTTTGGCTTTGTCAATGCTTGTTTTTTCAAAACTTGATCTTTGGGAGAGCTGCTGAGCCCTCGTTTATCTTAAAAAAAAATAATAATAGCTGAAGCAAAAATATTTATGGTCTCAATAATCGCACATTTTCATCTTAGTCCACAGCACTGAAGGGAACTATTTTGTGTGTGGATGTGGTCTTGTGAAAGAGTAGAATGCAATCGCTCACAGTGAAGTTGACCAATGGCTGACATGGTCTGACCTCCTGGCCCTTGCTGTATTGGGTGGAAGAAAAATGCGACTGACACAATAACAGACCAATGGATGAAGAGGGCTATCTAAAAGCCCATATGTTATACTTCTTACTGTAGTGCGATCAAAATGCCTTAAGCTATCATTGAGTTACCCCTAGTTTCTGCACCAAAGCATCTCACATGCTTTAGCACACTACCTTCAGAATTCCTTGTCTTAGAGACCCACAGCAGAGAGGCGCAGGCTTGTCCCAAAACTCTTCATCTCTAAAGGGTCTCCTACCATTTGCATGAAGCCCGAACTTTCATGTTGTGGGCCTACCGGTGCCAGAAAGCACTACTACTGGGCTGCACCTAGGGCAGGAGGCTCTGGCTGGTGGGTGCATTGGGGTTACCTGTGGGCATCAAGAGCTTAGTGGTACCCTTAACTGCAAGCCAGCATGTAGCATTTTAAGAATTAACCATGTGTGCCAATACAGCGCATGACCCATTTCCGTCCACTTTTTTTTGTTGTTGCTCGTGAGGTGCCCTATGTGCCAGGGGTAAGCACAAATGTGGGTTCCCAATTCACGGTATCATACAGGTTCAAGCTGCATCTCCCCAGTAGAGCCCAGTTACGCCAAAATGTTTGTTGGGCACCTCGTGTTGCCTTGTGGAGGGGTCCAAGACTGATTTGCCTTCTGTAATTGCACAGATGAGCCAAGCAGTGATAGAATGGAATGCTGCCAAAGAGAAATTCCCGAGTTAAAGATCAATTCATTGATTTAATTTGCTCTTGGTCTCAGTGTGACAGGTCTCACCCCCTGCACCCCCCTCATTATTCTGACTGCCACATTCTTATTTTCCAAAGGGTGTCTGGACAGAGGTTCTAACGGGCACTGGTGCACTGGGTTTAGCCATCTGCATCTTCACACCAAGGTCTCAATCACGGTTTGGTCCAAGGGGCCCAGGGGCTTATTTTCCAAGTCTCCCTCCATATGGAACCATCTTTCCATCTGGTTGTCTGAGCCTGTGGTGCAATCGATGAAACCCTTGGATACAGTTTGAGTCCTGCTCCCGGAAGTCTATAGTCCTCAGTCGTCACTGATGGGCGTGGTGTCTGCTCTTGCCAGCGTGGCCATACACACACTGAGTGGTTTCCAACTGTATTCCATCTTAGTGAATACTTGGCCTCTCCACTTTTTAGAACTGCCCATTCTAAAGGCATTTACTTGCTTTAAAGCAGTTCTGTTGGTTTATAGTTGTCTGCATTCATTGCATTTTTAGGTCCCATCTACAGATGGTTATAGCTGTCTGTTGCCGAAGACGTATGGTCAACAATACACCGAGCGTGCTTTAGGCCAGCCCTTAGCTCGTGATTGGTTGGCTTTCTTGTCTGTCTCATTTCCCTGCCCCTGTTTAAGTGGCTGTCCTCCCTATTCTTGTTTGTCCCACTGGAACATAGCTTCTTTACCATCCTCTTAGTTGGATGAATTATAGCCTTTCACTGCTGACATTAACACATTATTTGTATTTTTGTACTCCAAATGAGTGCATGCCATTCCTTCCTCTGTCTGTTTTGCTCAGTTCCACTCACATCCCACCCATGCTCCCTTTGTTGAGGCCCTAGCAATTCTGCTCATCTGTTGCTCCTCTTCCCCGCCCTTTCACACCACAATTTTTATTAATTTATTTTCAAAAAAATGTAAATTGCTTTGATGCATGCTCTGTAGCTGCATACTGCTCTTAAGAGTAAGCTTCTCCTTCTTTGCATGGTAGTGTGCGCACACACTGGTTTTTTTTTTTAAATTAGTTTACCATTCTAAAAAAGTGATCTGATATCTAATAAAAAAATGCCAACTTGCGCATCACAACACAAGTGGCCATTTTGGAATGCTTTTTCTGTATTTCAAAAACCATTCCAAGATGGACTCCTGGGAGAACAATTACATCTTAAAGAACAGGCAACCATCTTAGAATATTTTTCTCTATCCAAACTAGTACGGACAGAGCCAATATCTTTGAAGTCACCCGTAAAAAACGAGACCTATTGACTTTGTCATTGCTTTTTACAAACGTTATTTATTGATGCATGAGTAAAATGAATAAAATAGCAAGGTGAGTTTCTACGGAATATCTAAGAACTGGCATGCAGAGATAACCAAAGCGAACCCAAATGCAAAGAAATAATAATCCGAGACTTCCGACTAGAAAGCTTCTGCAAAAGTTATTAGAATAAATATTGTCATTAACTTTGAGTCACTGGGTAATTCGCTGACTTTCCATCTTAAAGGAATTTTGCAGCTTTACTCCGCATCCTGTTTAATCCTCTTCTCTTGTCCTTTGATCAAGCAGCCTCCTTCACGGAAAAACTGCAGCTTCTGCTGTGCTATTCCCTTTGGAATTGTAATGTCTCATTTCCTACAATGTATAAATATTTCAATTATCCAGTATTTCCTCGTAGGGGCTGCGGTTTACGATTACAAGCTGGTAAATATCCCTCTGAGCGGGGATGGTCTGGAAATGAAAACACGGCCCCAGTGGGGTCACCAAGCCCCCTCTGCACAGTCCACACACAAACACATACTGCCTAAACACCCACCCACAACACAGACAATTCCACTACTCAACACTGTTGCCACACAGGCAGGCACTTGACGCACACACACAAACCCACATACAATTCAAGCATCATATAGAGACGCATAAGATTTCATACATACACACAGACTCCCCCACACACGATAACGTCATCTAGTCGCTCACGTACCCACACACAATCACAACACCTTGGTCCTTAAGCGTACACCACCTACATACACATTTACCACATCCACACAGTGCCTCTGAGACAGCACCTCCACACACATTACAGCACTGTACAGTCACCACCACGTGCTCCCTACTCACAAACAACCCACACACGCAATTACAGAATTCTACAGCCACCACACGCAACCCATAAACAACATTGCTCTCACCCATAGACAAACACCGCCACACACGACACCAGCACTCTAGACATAGCACACATAGATGAGAGCACCTCACAGTTAAAGCACTACGGTCGCTTCATACACACTGATAAAACACAGTCCTCACTGCACACGAGCATACGCTACAATCACAGCATACAAACTCCATATGCACAGTTGATTACAGGCTAAACCCGCAGACATACAAACGCAACAGTCTACAGTCCCCACTAACACATTATATTTCAGTTTGCGTGCACATACAGCACAGGACAACCGGCATACAGATGCAGATACATACACACCGCATACAAACGCACCGCATACATCCCACTATCATCACACATTTCCCAAAAGCGTCTCTCCCGTCGCTCTCATTGAAGCACATACGCGATATATATACAGCGCAATGAGTCAACTGGAAAAGTGGCCTGCATGCGGTTTATAAAACGTTAAATATGGCGGGGTCCTGGCAGCACGGATGGGGTGGCTGCGTGCTCTCATGGGAAGTCAAGGCCTAGTTACTGGTGCCACCTGGGCATGGCAGAACTACTGTGAGCGCCGCACCCTCCTGCCTCCCTTGGTCCGCGCGGGGTTAGGCTGGGGCCTCTTCCCGGAACCCGTATCGGTGCCGGCCACTTACAGACCCACGTGGCCCCGCGGTCTGTGATTTCCATTAGTTGCTGGAGAGTGGTGGCTCCTCGCTAACCTTCCTTACGAATATCGGGGAGAGCGGCCTGTACTAAGAGGGGTGGAGCATGGGCACGCCACGTCTGCCATGCCCAGTGCGAGAAATGGAAATCTAGAAGTGCATGTAATCCGTGTCCCACCCGTTTGCGGGTCTCTAATGGTACAGGCCTCTTCCTCGTCCTGGAGCCCGGGAGATGGGCGCGTGCTTGTCTCCGACGACACAGGGTTGGCCTCTTGCTCACCTCGTGTGGTACAGAACATGCGTTCTTCCTGTTCTCGCCATGGTTCCTACCTGCTGGCAGGGTCATCACCTGTGCTTCTGAGTGCCCCCCCCCCCAACCTGCTCGGCGCCTGAGTTGATGGCCCTCAGTTCCTACAGGACACCCATATAAAAAGTGAGAGAGCTTGTTGTGAAGAATGATTTGAGAACCACCTTTGGGTGAAGTTGAAAGGTGTACATGGAGCCACCTTCGTGCCCAGGCTTGTCCCCAAGACCATGCTAGAGGATAGTGCCGTGTTATCCACACTACGCTTCCTCATCTATCCGCTTCCTATCAACTCAACGCCTCAAGTCTCACTCACTCTGGCTAGGTCTCACACCTTGGAGCAGTCTCCCTCTTAGCCGGTCCCTATGATGCCCATCGACCCATAGTGACCTCTTGGAGTCGAAGCGCCACAGGACGAATCACACGCATGTGCCTTAAATAAGGCCCCTTTACAGAGTGGGACACGCAGAACATGAATCTCTTATTCCGTTATTTAAAACTCATAAGCAGTGTAATGCACTTGAATTGTGATTAAAACGATCTTCATACTTCATGTAAGTTTAACTTAAATCATTTTTATTTTTTTAAGTTGTTAACAGTTAGGTGCTGCTTCTGTTGCACCTGGGAAAACCTCTTTCTTGTATTATTCCGAGTGCTCGCCTTCATAAATCTTGCTCTTATCTTGTCACGTGTGCTGTGCTTTCAAAGACCGAGGTCAAGTGTCAGATTCTGTCTTTCAAGGGAGCTTGGTGTGTACTTTTTTTTCTTTGACTTCAAATTGAGAGGATTTATGTGGCCATCTTTCTGTGGATAAAGGCTTTTTTTCTAGCACACAACTACATTTGAATGTCTGTAAATGAACTGTGCAGATATTTCAGAATATATCAGAATTAGGAAAGTACAAAGAGAGCAAATTTTTTGTAATTCGGAAGTGTGGTGGAAACAAATATTTTAATACGATCAAATCAATACACTAGGTGATGATGACATTTCCACACATTATCATTTGTGCGCTGTATATTTTATCAGTAAAACTGTATGTCTGTGCAAATGTAATGGTCATTTCAATTGAAAATGTGCTGTCTGTAATGTCATTGCACTACTACACCATGCATATTCCAATTTACGCCACGCCACTCTGCACCACTCCACTCCATGCCACTGCACTCTACTCTGCACCACTCCAGTCAACACCACTCCACTCTGTGTCACTGCACTCTACTCTCCACCACTCCACTCTACGGCACTTCACTCTATGCCTCTCTACTCTACTATGCACCACTTTAGTTTATGCCAATGCACTCCAAGCCTCTCTACTCTGCACCACTGCACTCTTCACCACTTCACTCTACACCACTCCAGTCTATGGCACTCTACTCTGCAACCCTGCACTCTACGCCAATGCACTCTACTCCGTACCTCTCCACTCTACACCAATTAACTGTCGCCACTCTAATCTACTCTGCATAACTGCATTCTACCCTACTGCACTCTATGCCACTCTACTCTTCCCGGCACCACTACACTCTGCCACTTCACTCTACTTTGAAACAATCTACTATACACCACTGCACTCTACGCCTCTGCAGTCTACTCCACTCTATTGCACTGCACTCCACTTTGCATCACCCTACTCTACGCCAACCCACTCTGCACTCTATGCCAGTCTACTCTACTCCACTCTACCCTGCACAACTCCATTGTACCCTACTTCACTCTACTCTGAAAAAATCCACTCTACACCACTACAATCTACGCTGCACTACTCCACTCTATGCCACCCTACTGTAAGCCACTGCACTATACACCAATCTACTCTGCACCACTGCACTCTTCGCAACTTTACTCTGCAACAGTCTATTCTATTGCACTCTTCGCAACTCTACTCTACACTTTTGCGTTCTACACCACTTTACTCTACACCACTGTATTGTACGCCACTGCACTCCATACCAATGCACTCAATACCACTGACTATGAAACTCTATTCTGCAGCACTGTACTCAATGCCACTGCACTCTGTCACTACACTCTTCATCACTCTACTCTACGCTGCTGCACTCTACAGCTTTGTACTCTGTGCCACTCTACTCTGCACCACTACTCTAGGCCACTGCACTCTGGCACTACATTTATCATCACTCTACTCTGCACCCCTGCATTCTACAGCACTGTACTCTACGCCACTGCAATCTGACACTCTAGTCTACTCTGCACCAGGCTAATGTACACCACTGCTTTTTACAACGCTTCAACACTCCACTCCATGACACACCACCTTATACCACTCTCCTCTATGCCACAGACTTTTATCCATTTTGAACAACAGTCGTGCCGATGTACAACATGGCTAAAACACATTGGCAAAGCCAATAGCTCTTGCATAGGCGCGACCTTTGGTTTTGCCAATGCTTGTAATTCCGTAGCTTTCCTTTCTCTTTTTGAGGTTGCCCCTCCCTTGAAGCATGCTTTCTGCTTGATTGTATGACTTGTCCTTACACTGTTTACTTTCAGAAAACTACTTTTTTTCGCTCAACACTCCATGTGAGTGTATGGTTTTGCTGCTTTTCCTCACATGCTGCTTCCCCACAGAAGTTTTTCCTCCCTATGGTTTCTATTTTGCTCCTCCTTCCAGCTCGTCTGCTGCTTCTCCAGACTTTCCTCTGCTGCGACCACCTCCCACCCCCTGGTCTCTGTGTTGCTTGGCCTTCCTCATGCACTCTAGTTTCCAGCTTTCTTATTTTTATTATTTAAACTCTCCACCTATCCAGCTCCTTTGTTGCTCTCTGCTCAGTGCTGCCACCACTCACCTTACCAACCCTTCCACTGTCTAGTCTCGTTTTAACAAAAAAAAAAAAATTCTTAATCTTTTTGGGAGAGCGAGGCAGCTACAGTTTGATGCTTTGCTACTAATTTTTTTTTAAATTTATTGTTCAAAGATGGACGTATGCCATATTGGAACAGTGAATAAAAACAAAAATCAAAATGGCTGCTACATTATGACGCATTCCTGCTTGCGCGGTGACACTGGGCTCCTGACCATCATGACACATATGGGCACAAGCGTATTGAACGTATTCATTTTTTTTTTTTTTTGGGACCTACACATCTGCAAAAAACATTGACAAAGCCAGTAGGTCTGCATTGGCAAAGCCCAAAGTGAGACATACTGGCGTCTTTGGTAATGTTTGTGTGCTGCTGCAGTTCATCAGATGATGGTACTTCCTGTCGTCCTCTGATGTAGTTTACTGTTTCAAATGTTAGATTGATCATAAAAAGAAGAAAGAGCCAAATAAGAACAAGCATTGGCATAGCCAATTGGTCTCGCTGTTCGGACATTATAAGTATTTAACTATGCAACAGTTAATGTTGTTGCAGCAAGGATGTAGCGCTGCATAAGTAAATACTTATAAAGTCCCAAAAGCGAGACAAGAAGTGCGTCGTTGCAGCGCGGCACCCGCGCTTTACTTTTAACATCAAAAGTGAAACGCGGGTGCCGCGATTATAGCAAAAGTAAAGAAATAGATGTTTTTTTCTATTTCTTTACTTTTGCTATAATCGCGCACTCGCGCTTTACTTTTAACATTAAAAGTGAAGTGCGGGTGCCGCGATTATAACAAAAGTAAAGAAATAGAAAACAAAAAGAAGCTGAGGAGGTGTACAGCAAACAAATTAAGCTGACGAGGAGGGAGTGGGAGGGGGAGGTGATTGTGCACGTCGCGGGCACTAAAAGCCAGATGGCAGCTGCTGTGAATGTCGCGCGTGCTTGTGCGCGTAACAGCAAGCTGGTGGCCGGCTTGGTAGCACTTTCAAAAGCCCCTTACTAAAAGTCGAGCAAGCAGCGCATGCGCTGCTCTAGGCTCGACCTAAAAATGCCCCGAAAAAGATTCACAATTGGATGCATGGAGAGTTTTGATCGGTAAATCAGGCAGAAGCTCAAAATATTTGATCCACAGGAAAAATATATTCTATTTATAAACGTGTGCATTCCTCTTTAAACCTAAACTGTTTTCCAGCGCCCTGAAAAACTCTTTGGCAGTCAGTCGCGGCTGGCATGACTCACGGGTGGGGGGGGGGTTCGCGCGGGGTGTTAATTTAATAATAATAAAAAAATGTAACTTACCTTCCCGCCGGTCTGGTCCTGCGTCGTCTCTGCTCCTCTCCTGCCTCCGGCAGGAACAGGAAGCAGGCAGCCAGGCTCCCACCCCTAAGCCAATCACAATGCTGCAAGCAGCGTTGTGATTGTTCGGGACGCCGCCCAACCAGGGGCTAATGGCCTGGCCATTTTCTCCATGTAGGCTGCATTGTAGTCTGCATGGAGAAGGGCAGAGTGCGCATGACTGGTTTGGTCGGCCCTAGAGGGCCGACCAAACCAGTCATGCACACTCAGGAGTGGGCACACCACTCCACTCCTCCCCTGCCCAGCCCTGCTCACACAGCAGCCCCGCCCGCCCGCAACCAAACGCTTCTGTTCTGCTTTCTCGCAGTGCAAGAAGCAGAAACATAAAATGTTAGTTTTACCATTTTATGTTTTTGCTTTTCGCGCTGCGAGAAAGCAGTGGGGCGACGCTCCTCCGCCCTAGTGGAGGAGCCGCCCCTGTTGGCAGTGATCTATGGAATTTCAACTCTTCTCGTTTCTTAATATATTTCTGACCTAAATAGAAGCAGCACCTTATATTTCAGCCAAGGCTTGGTCTTCTGCTCTGCCACCACATCCAGGAAGGTCCGCCCATGGGTGCTGTACGTGCTGGACCAAGGGAGAAATTCTACTGGAGAAACTGTGCTGTAGAAATTCTACTGCATTTTAACAGCACAGGGGGCATGTATGGTGGGAACTGCCCAGAGCCTACTAGGGTGTGAATGCGAGATGTATTTGGGGTAAATATGCCTGTAGTAACCTCACATTAGTCTTGTGATCATTACATTCTAAGGTGTATAAATACTGGTCTCTGATGGTCACTTTTCTGCTGCCTGCACTGCGGTGCACTCTAGCTGGGGCAGCTTATGCGCATGGTTGGGCAATTTTGGGCACTTGCCCAGGTTGCCACAAGGGCCAGTGGTGCCAAGCTGTTCATACAAACTTCACATTTGGCCAACAAGCTTTGGGAGTGGGCTAGCAAAATATCACTTTTCCTAGAAGGGCACAAATTCTTCAACTAGCCCTTGCTCTGACCTGTGCATTAAAGGACTTTAGTGTGCTGGGGAGAGGGTACATTTGATCCCGAGTGCCACAGGGTGTGGCTAGGCGAGTTCCATGCCCTCCGAGGGGGTGGTATTTGACTACTCAGCACAGCTGCGACTTTACGATCCCACTCCGAAGTTGCACACAAGCATCCAATTTTGGAGAAGGTAACTAGAGCCTCCATTTTGTTTAGACTGGGCCCTTGCCTGTTAGATGGCTCATGAGAGCCCTGCATGCTGCTATGGGCCCCCAATATAGCGATCAACACTATTTCATCATCCTCTTCCCATGGGTTCCAGATACTCATGGCACCTCTATTTTGATGACACTCCCAAAGCACTTAAGAACTTGCTAAAATAATAAGCCCATGTCTTCTGCAGGGCTCTTCTATGCATTGTGTAATCATGTGTAAGGGTCTTTTGTTCACATTGTGCCCCTAGTTAAACCCCCCATATATTGGCAGGTTCATATACATAGATCAAAAACATTTAATTACATTTATTTTATGTAGGTGTTTTTGTTTTGTACAGTTATTTGTATTCGTATACAGCACGAATTTAAAAGGTCATTATCGCGAGTTACCTGTTGTGGAGGTTTAGTCTCCTTGACCCATTAACCCATTAACACAAGTAATTGTTAATGAAAATTTAAAAGGGCCCTGGACGGTCTACTCTACCCTCTACAAAGCGATGCAAAGACATTTAGATCTTAAGACGTGATCAGGAGTTTGCTGAAGAGTTTCGCCACACTCCTGGGCTGACCTAAGAACTCTAGCCTCGTGCAGATTTCATGACCTGGTTCACATGTAACTTAACTGATCCGTTGTTGACCAGTGTCGCCTATTTTGGAATTAAAATGTTCCCTTTTGAGGAAACTCGGTTGCTTTTAATTTTGATGGCGTGTTTTACGATCTTGTATTTTTAGTTCCTGTAGAGCATGGTGAGTTAAATGCTAACGGCTCATATTCCCCGTGTAGACTTGCATGGAGGCGCACAGCTTCTCTGGAAGGGGAAGGAGGCTGATTCTGGGATACTGCAATTGATGCCTGGCGGATAGTGCACGGCTTGTGTGTCGTCACTCTCCAGAATGACCAAAATCTCCATGATATTTGATAGCGGAGTATAAAACAGATCAGGATTAAACATCAAACTTTGCACCGTAGACTAACTAAGAATAAATAAAAATAAAAATAAGAATTTGGGAAGAAAAAAAAGAGATTTTGAAATACATAAAGTAAAGGCAAATCTGGAATAGGCATATTGTATCTAAACTAAAGACAACTGAAGCATCAGTGCACAATGCAGGTTTATGCGGATGAAGCCTTCCTCGACCTATGTTGAATACCAATTAGCAAGACCAACCAGCAGCCTTATCACAATGAGCCACTAACAGAGGAAGTAACTTTAAAATCCTATCTCCTGGTCGGTCCACACGGCTCCTGCCAACCGCAAAAGTGCAACTCCTCTCAGCTCTTGTTCCATAAATACCTATTTCGATCACGATGCGCTATTTTAAGGTTTGCAGAACTTGGATTGATTGCATTAGCAAAGACATGAGCGAGTGCTTCAAATCCTTGGGGAGCGATGGGGCAGATTGGCTGGCCTGAATCCCAGCTGAGCCCTAGATGATACATTTACAGACACGTTTGAGCCTTGCACATGGATCCGTACAGTCCACGATCTCTGTAGCGAAGAACGCTGAGGCATGGTCATGTGATGCCTTCTGGCCATTCATACGGTGTATTACCAGGAGTTTCACACTTTAGTTTCCCTCCCTTCGTTCCATGTTTATTTACCACCCTTGCCCTTTCTGTCTTACCTGTTGCCCCCACCATCTTTCTTCCCATCACTCCCTTTATTGTGTTATTTCCCTTGTTTCATATTGTTTCTGTTCTAGTTAACCCCACTTTATTTTCCCCTTTTCCCTCCATTTACTTGTTTTCCTTTTTTCTCTCTCTGCCCTTTTATTTTTGTGTCCCTAACTCTTTTCTTCCACAGGTGCTCTATTGTTGCTCCTTTGTCTCCGTCCCCTTTCATCTCTCTCTCTCTGTCTCTCTCTCTCTCTCTCTCTCTCTCTCTCTTCTCTCTCTCTCTCTTCTCTCTCTCTCTTCTCTCTCTCTCTCTTCTCTCTCTCTCTCTCTTCTCTCTCTCTCTCTCTCTCTCTCTCCTACTTTTCTTGCATTTTGTAATCCAGTTTGCTACAGTTTACCAGCGTTTTCTCAAACAAGTGAAATACCCACAAATGTATGGTTTACATATGAAAACAAATAAAGCATTTCACCCCCTGAAAGTGGATGTAACTTGATCTCAGTTATCATCATTTTTTTTCTTTCTCTTGAATTTAATAGCATTGCACCAGCTCACACCCCATTTGACACTCATCAGCTATTTCTCTCTCTCTCTCTTTCGCCAATGTCCAGGCGCCATGATTCCGGTGGCCGAGTTCAAGCAGTTCACCGAGCAGCAGCCGGCCTTCAAGGTGCTGAAGCCCTGGTGGGATGTGCTGGCCGAGTACATCACTGTCGCCATGCTCATGATCGGAGTCTTCGGCTGCACCTTGCAGGTAAGGGTCGCGCACGTTGGGCAAGAACCTCCAGGATTGCAGTCTACAAGGGTGATACAGGATATTTGCTGTCTTGGGCGAGATGACATTTTGGCTGACCACCTAATTAAAGAATTTGTTTCAGCTTTGTTGGTGGCCTGTGCTGATTGGTGTCCTAGGCTGTTGAGTGTATCCCCTAATGGAGTGGCATCCTTGGCGGTCAGCTATAACGTTATTCAGACATTGGCATAGAGTGTAAACACTCTGAGGGTCTTGATGCCAAGGACAGGGTGCTAGAACGAGGTGTGCTGATTTCCACTGTATTCCTCTGAAAAGGACCTTGTAGAAAAGACAGTCTCCCAGATCTGTCACTGCAAATCCTTTGCAAGACTTGGCCACCCCCAGTGGAATATCCCACGCCTGGATATACTGACCTCCCTCACCACGGTGCATCAATTTCTTATAGCTTCTGGATTTAACAGCAAGGTGGGACTCGAGTGAACTTCATGACTGCCCCGTCCTGATGTACCGCGGCCTCCAATAGTACCTCGTGTTAGCCATGTCCACACAATGACTTGTTGGCCTTCTGGTGTTCCACATCAACCTATTCTAGATATGGAAAGGGTTGTGATGTCCCATCACTCCCACCCCTCACTAAAGAGTTGGGTGGAGTCTGAATTGTGCATAGAGCCCCCTGAACCCCAAAGTGATCACTGAGCCGTTTGACTCCATCTCCTGAGAACAGATTGTACCTTTTCCCAGAAGCCTTTGCAAGCAGCATGTGTGTGCGAATACATTTTTTTAAATACAGCATGAAACACTTGACCTTGAAAGAGTGATGTTCACTTAGTCTAGCCCTTACTCCTGGTGTCACCCTTCAAAACCACAAAGCTCTCTTCCTAGGCTCTTTCCAGAGGGCCCACTGTGCAAAGGCTCTGAGACAATCCATAGACTATACCTAGCGGAGAGCACCGCCCTACAGAGCTGGACTACGCTGATGTGTCCTGCTCACAAGGGGACTGCTGATATTTAAGGTACAGCGGTTTATTAGGATCACCAAAACCCTAAAATGCAGCGTACTTTTTAAGTTATATGATTTATAGGAATGGTTAGTCCTGACTGGAAAGGCAGTAATGCACAGAGAAGGGATTCCTTCCTCAAAAATGAGTTTTCAAACCATTGCTGAACATGACTCGACCTCATCATTCCAGATTCGATTCAGTAAAGTCCTGACTGAAAAGTCTGAAATGTACAGTTATAAGTTCACCTATAATATGATCCTTGTACTTCTCTGACTTTTTACAACTAAAGATTTAAGGAGTAGTCCTGGAATGTTTTTGCTGGTTCTCTGGTGTACTCGCAGCATAGACTTTCCGCATACAGAAATGTAGCAACTTTACATTTTGGCACCAGGAAGTGAAAAGCAATTACACTTTGAATACGTTTCTTGGAAATGTTTTTGTTGTGGAGAATCCTATTATCGTTAGTGCCACCTGTTTGTCTGGTGCTCCCTTTCCTGAGAGGGATAATTCTTCCCTGGTATCCAGGACAGGTATGTGATTGCTAAATATTTATGAATAGATAAAGACTTGCGAGTTTGTGGGTGTTCACGTGCTTGGCACGCCACCCTGCCCTGAAATGCCCTGTGCTCATATTTACTCATACGGGAAATTATGCTGTAGTCACAAACATTTTAATTGTGTGCAAATCTATTAACTGCAAGCCCTTAGTTGGTGAATCACTGACGCAAATTTAACTTGTAAATTATGGCATTTGCACACTTAAATGTCACGTGTGTGAGTGAGCGGGTGTCCCACCTTTCAATCCATGGATTGGCTTTGGTACTTCCCGTTTCTGCATGGAAAATCCACCTCTTCAGGTTCCCTGTACCTCCTCAGATCTCTCACCAAAACACAAGCAGAAATACCAGTGTTGGGTGCATAGGGGTGTCTCGGCCAATGATTGCATCTGTAGGAGAAGACTACAGCCCTGGTAACAAGCATTTGCAATGCAATAGGTCTCGCATTTGCAAGAGTTTGAGCTATTGGCATTGTAAATGACAATGCCTTTTATTTATGTGTTGTTTTTAAAACCGATAAATAAAAGGCATTGTCATTTACAATGCCAATAGCTTAAACTCTCGAGACCTATTGCATTGCAAATGCTTGTTGTATTTTAGTAATTGTTTTCTATAGTGCTTACGACGCCTGGCCTCCCTTCATAGCACTTTGCTCATTGGGCTCACACCATTGGTCATTATCTGTGGGATGTACGGACTACTTTACCGAGGGTGTTGTGGGTTCTCTCAGTAAGGATTTCTTAGCAAATGAATTGGCAAATGGTGTATTAGAAACCGCATTGTAACATTTTTCAAACCCTAATTAAAGACTGTTTTGCAAAGAGGGCCGACATAAAGCAATTTCGGCAGCCAGTTGCTGCCAATGCAGATTGCAGAATGTTGCTGCAGTGTGCATCGGGAGCAATCAGTTGTTGAGCACGTTATGCAGGCTTCAACAATAGACATATTGCGCATTCGTTGCTAGTAGGGAGGCAGACTGCTCATGAGCGCCCCTAGCTGGTGCTCAATGCACGCTACATTTAGAGAGAACACACTCAGATTGCATGGTGTCCTCGAGCATGAAGACAGCAAACCGAGGCAAGCTGCAGTGATCACATCACATCTGGTAGTTGGTGAGGCATGCACACCTTTCAGCACTAACACTGCCAGACTGGACAAGAGGAAAAGCAGAAAGGAAAAGAAAAGATGCCAGGTGTTTACCTTCAATGCTCCAAGGACCTGCACCAGCATCTCATCCAGCGCTACCGGACCCCAGACCCCATCCCCCTCCCACACTCCACTCCAGGAAGGAGCTGAAGCCATCTGTTAGTAACACCTTGCCACAAGCTGCCACTCAGATTCCTGAGCTCCCGCTCTCACCCATTCCACCTCCGGAACTGCACCACCCCCTTGCCGCCCGGCCATCCCTGCAAACCCCATCCCCGAGTCCTTCCACTCTCCACTGAACACTTTGACCATGGCGCTGTGCCCCCGCTGTGTCCTCTCCCTACTACCCCTTCTTCTACACTACAAACCAACATTGTGTACCGCAACCCAGTGCTTTCTAGTTGAGGTTCTGCTGTGTAGTACGCCTCCCTAATCCACTAGCACTCGTCACCTCACCTCTCCCTGCCGCCCGTTCCCAGCCGCCTTCTTCCCCAAGCTGCCATCCTGGAGAGTCGGCACGCAAATGTCTCCATGGAACACAGACATGCCGTGAGCGTGCACATCAGCTGTCCGGGCAAGTGCACATCAGAACGCGCCGTGAGCGTGCACATTTGCTGTCTGGAGATCGCCAGCAAAGACCAGAGCGTGACGGCGGCCGCATTGGCTGCGAGGTACACCGATCACCCTGTGAGCTCTGGGGACACGCTGCAGGGCATCGCGTGAAGCATGGCGGAACGATGGTAAGGTGGGGGTGGGTGGGGGTGGCAGGCGCATGGCTGACTGACACTGGAGGGGGTGCAAGGACAGCTGGGGAGTGCGTGCAATGCGGCTGGAGAGGACGGAAGGGGGACAGGAGATGTGCACATCGCGTGCCTGTACGTGCGTGTTCACATTTCCAGTCCGGCCTGCGCGTGCACAGCTCCTGTCTCCCTTCCGAAGCAAGTCAGTGACAATAGATCTCGCTGGCGACAGCGCTCGCGCTGCGTCGCCAGGCGAGACCTAAAAAGGCAAGCTGACCAGTTAAAAATGGTTTCTACCAGATCGAGTTCTGGTTTCTGAGGTCTTCAGCTTCTACAGAACAGCTGTGAAGAAACGCAAGATCAGTCAAATAGTGTCCTTGAATCGGTTATTGTTATTCTAGTTTGTGTTTATTTTATTTTTTTGACCTTGTTGGACAACGAGGCAGTGTCTGTGAGGCCTGCACAAATAACATGACTACATTTGTCCTTCACTGGGAACCAAACACCCCATTGTAGCGCTTGACTCTCAGAGGGTAGCGTTGCAGAGCAGTCTAAGGCTTACTCAAGAGAGGTGGTGTGGGCTAGTAATCGCCATTTACCAGTATCCAGAAATAACACTCAATAATTGATTGTCCAGTCTGTACTTTGCTTTATAAAAGGAAGAGTACATTTATTGCGCGCACACACACACTATTCAATACTATGCAACAATTTACAAATATACATAAGCTGTTGGAATTACTTTGTGACATTGCGTAACATTCCCACCCCTCCCGCAGGGGGGGTGGGGCCTGGTACCACCACTCCCATGTATGCACATCATCTTGCCCCCAATGCAGTAGGTTGACCATAACCTGGAGTGAGGGCCTTGCTCACTGGCACCATCCCAGTGGCGACCCAACCCCTTTATCTCAACAAGCATTTAAAATGGGCACACCTGCCATGGTGACACATAACCCTGACTGAGCATCTCATACTGACCATACAGTATATACCTCTACATCTTAGGGGCTAACAGTCTGGGTTGTTCTTCACCTAACGCAACAGCAAGAATACATGTTTAAGCATCACTTAAAATTACAGTACTTATCATAGCTGATATCCATTATAATGCATTGCATTAAAAGCCCCTAAAAGGCATCACAATTATAATCACTTCCAGACACCCTAGCAGGAATGTCCAGCAACATAACCCCACTTGGCTTATGACTTCATATTACACATGTGACTTTCAGTCCCTAAATAGAAACAACATTCGTCTTGCAATTGCACCTCCTCACCTCCAGGGGATGCTCTTCTCCAGACATCCCCAGCTCAGCCCTCCACACCCTCGTGCAGTCCCCAAACATCCCCTCCCCCCCCCAGCTGAAGAACAAAAGTTCCAGCCACAGGATGCTGTTAATACCTGGCTGAGCCCTTGAGGGGTTATTTCTTTCAAGTCCCCCAGAGACTTAGGGAGGGACTTAACATTTTCGTGCTGGGGGAGACTGCGTAGCTCCTACAGCTCCCCCTGCACCTTTGCAGGCATTTGGTAGTGACCCCATCCTCCTGGGGCCACCACAAACCGAGAACAAGTTGCTTTTCTCTGCAGGCCTTCACGAGCACTGCAGGGCTATATGGGGCGCTTTCTTCTTTTTCCTGCATAACAGAGCAGCGGCTCTCCCGCTGCTCCGGGGAGAGCTGCGCTGCCCGGTGGGCGGCCTCACGCCACTTCACGACCTCCATGGGGGCCCGGTCCCACCCAGACCCCTTATGTCAGGTGAGCTTGTAGCAGCTCGGGGAGCCCACCCCCGGCCGCTCCTGTCGCGTCTCCTTTTCTCGGGGGCCCGGTCCCACCCGGGCACCCCGCATTTCCGGCTCATGGGGAGATGATTGCAGCCTGGGGAGCCCACCCGCGGCTGCTCCAGCTGGCTCCCTGTCCGGCCCGCACTCTCGTGTGCGGCTGCGGGTGCCAGCGCTTCTATTCTGGTCTGGCAGACACGGCGGCTGCATCTTGACCGGCGGATCCTCGGGGAGTGCGACGGCACTCCCCCGCCTTCCTCCTGCCATGGGGGGAGCTTGGCGGCACTCCCCCCTCCTCTTGGCATCTCTGGGGCCCGTAGTTGGGGGTCCCAGGCCCCTCGGAGGTCTTCACGGGGAGCGCGACGGCGCGCTTCGGCTTCGCTCGCTCCAGGGAGTGCGACGGCGCTCCCCCCTCCATACTGCAGCCACCGGGGCCCAGAGTTGGGTGTCCCGGGCCCCAGAACTCTTCACGGGGAGCGCAACAGCACTCCCCGACTTCGGCGGGGCCCGGAGTTGGGGGTCCCGGGCCCCTGGAGCTCCCTTCACGGGGAGTGCGACTGCGCTCCCCGGCTTCCGCTTCTCCGGGGGCCAGGGTAGGCTCCTGGTACCCCCTGGGCACCTTCGCGGGGAGCGCGACTGCGCTCCCCAACTTTCTCTTCGTCGGGGGCCAGGTTAGGCTCCTGGCCCCCCTGGGGCTCATTCACGGGGGGCGCGACGGCGCTCCCCGACTTTCCCTTTCCTCTTGGGCAGCCCCCGGGACCTGACCCACCCCGGGGGCACATCCAGGACCGGCGGCGGAGCCGCACGCGCTTCGTCGTCGGTCCTCGCAGAGGTCACCTACCTTCTGGGGGGGCGTATCTCGGCCCCCAGGCGCCGATTTTCACCATTTTGGCCTCTTCTTGCTCCGGATGGCCAGCTCTAGCCTTCTGGAGTACTTTCTTTTGCCCTCCTGGCCGCCAAGAGGGTGAACTCAGCAGGGAGCTGTCTTTACTGACTCCCTGTGCCAACCTTCCACCTGGCTCTCCTCCTGGGCCTCTCTTCTCCTTGCGCAGAGGCCCAGGCTTCTGCTCACTGGTCCTGGACTCCACCACAGGCGCAATCCAGGGTTCTGCGACAGTCAGGGGGTTCTTCCTTCCAACTGCCCATGGCACCAGGCTCCAGCACCAGTCTTCCTCAGCAGACCACACCCCAGTGAGAGCTCCTCTTCCTGTGCAAGACCTTTTAAAAGAATTTGGAGGGGGCTGGCAGGAAGGCTCCAGCGACACATCACCTCTCTGCCCCTGCTCCCTCCTTCCTGCCCAGGCCTCTGGGATCGTTCAAAATGGCGTCGTCCAGGGGTCTCATGCCACATGGTCTCTAAAAAGCCCCCTTTCCCCCCCCTTGCTGCCTTCACTCCAGAGCAGCTTGGTGCCTGGCACCAGGTGACAGCTGCTGATGGATAACCTGCAGCTCCACCCCCCATCTCTCCCTTTTGGAGAGGAGACCTTCGCCCTTGGAATGCTTGCCGTGAAGGGCTAGGCCTCTGATGCTTCAGTTTGGGGAGGAAGGTCATTAATCCAGCCTGGCAGGGTCAGACCCAGCCAGGCTCTGGTTATGAGCTGAGTCAGAGGAATATGACATTTCTGGATGACCGATAAGCAGTACATATATGGTTTTGGACTCAGCGGAATACTTATTTTCACACAAGTTACAGTGTACTTTGGTGCGTGTCTGGAATTTGTAGGCCCTAGGGAAGTGAAACTACCCCATGTGATCCCCATCTTCATAGGAGAATAATGGAGTGTTCCTTTAGTGAAAACAGTAAAGCACACTGACTTTCCCTTACATGTTTCTTCCCATAATATAAAGCCTATTTCATGTCACCACCCAGCTCTGCATAATTCCTGCCACACCATTCTATCTGTACCTGCTCCTGGGCTGCGCACGCCAGGAATCTCCCCAGCGCAGCCCCTACACGTGTGCACACGCATGTACACACGTGTCTGCATATAACCAGCCCTGTGCTCCTTACTCCGGCTGCAGCCCAGCGGCCTACTCTCACCAAGGGGACACCGGTAAAATCCACATGCAGTCTCTTTCATCATGAGTTCACTGTGGGTGAGTCTCAACTTATGAGGCTCTCCCACAGTAAAAGCTCAACAATTAGGTGTTCAAAAAGTGAAAAATCCGGGCGGCTCAGATGCTCAGAACCACCTTCTAACAGACCTGTAGAACAGCAGTGTCTCCTCTTGGGTGTAGGAGTGTTGCCCCTCCACCTGCCAGTTGCCGTAATTTAAAATTGTCCCGGAGTCACACTCCCGACTCTCCTAAGGACTAGGGTCGTCCTCACTGATGAGTTTTTACATCTTGGGGGCAGGGCGTGGCCAATATTGTTGCTTGGCAATGATGGCAGCTGGTTGAAGTTCATTGCGTATGTCTGGTTGTACAGGTTACTGGTTTTATCCAACCCGACATGCACACTTTGGGACTCTCAACCCCATGCTCTATTCGGGAGCCAGGGAAAGCACAGCACAGCCCCTTGGAGTCCATTAGAGCACCGGGTTAACCAGCCCAAACCAATCCCTGAGTTGCTCTCATGTAGTTTGAAGTATAAAGCGCTTGAGAGCAAAGTCCTGATTGGTTGTGGTCAGATTTTCTTGTCCCCAGGGGCGCATTTGATTAGACAGCACGGGGGAAGGATGATTAAAGAACATGACCAATCACTGTGAGGCCTTATTCTGAAGCCACACTATGATTGGTCATGTTTCTTTAAGAATGTCACAATGACTATCCTTTTCACCTCATACAGCGCAAGTGATGGTGTTGTGCATGAGGAGGGGGGATGATCGTCGTAGTGGCGTCCTCCAGCAGGTTACAGAGAGCATGAGTACAGCACACTGAATCTCGGAATACCCAGGTATACCCAGCAAATGTTGCTAACATTACATAAAGTAACATTGTCCGTTAATTAGTATTGTTCGCAATACAGCTTTCCTAGAAGACGGAAATCACGCAAAAAAAAAAAAGGAGTCGCAGATTGAGCAATTCATGCCGGCAATTCCTCCCCAAGTCGGCCCCACCGAATGACCCATCTCATCTTCAGCATTTAAACGAATAATTCTTGAGCTTTTCTCAGATTCCATTTGGTTACTCTGCAATAGCTAAATCACTTCTGCTGCCGAATGGAATAAAAAAATTAGAGAAAAGAGCCAGAGCGCAATTCATCAAGCAATAAAAAAGAGCACAGTAATCGTAGCTAATCCGTGTTAAAATAATGTTTCTCTTTGAAATGTTTAATGAGCTCTGTTTTATTACACAAACATTCTAGATATCGAGCATACTGCGCTCTGAGAATCTGATGAGTTAAACAGTGCAAAGTGCTCTGTCGCCAAGTGTGTGGCAAAACCTGACAAGGAGTGGTTGTTGTTACCCGATGTCCAGCAGGCCACAGAGAGCATGAGTACAGCATGCCGAATCTCAGAATGCCCATGTAGTGCAGAGCAATTAAACTGCCCAAGAAGATAATACAATCGCTATACGCCAGTGCTGGGATAGTGGTCCAGTGGAGACGGAAAGGTCGCAATTCTGGTTTCGAAGTATTCTTTACTCCTATTCTTTTCAAAGGATTTTTGGGAGAGAACACCCCAAATCTTCCTAAAGTCCATCAACTTTTCTCACTATGCCCGCTCACTAAGTCAAACTTGCCTCTAACATTTACGCCTCACTACTTTGAAATGTCAGCAGCCATCACTGCTGTAGACTCTCCCTTTTTAGGTCGAGCCTCGAGTAGCGCGCAAGCGCTGCTTAGAGGCGAAGACTTTTAGTAAGCGAGTTTGAAAAGCAGTCCCAAAAACGCTTGTGCGTCGTGGCTGGCCTTTTTGGGATGGGTACGCGCGGCAAACATGTGTTTCCAATTATCGTGCCCAGACGCGGGCGCGATAATTGTAAACACATGCCGGCAAAGGCCATGACGCACGAGCGTCTGGTCAGCTGAGCAGGCTGCCGCGCTCCCTCCTCCCCCCCGCCGCTCCTCTGTGGTGCGCGCGCACCACTGTTTATTTTTTTTTTAACCGCGCGGCTGCCATTTTTGTCCCTGTGCCGGCCTCGCCTTCTTTCTCCCATTCGGAGCTTTGAATCATGCTGGTTTCTTTGTGTTGCTGCCCGTCGTCGCCTCTCCTCTGCTTGCGCTGTGATTTAGGATTATTTGTTTTATTTTAAATGTTTTGCTGCCCCACACCCCTCTCCACTCTACCGTCCATGCTTGTTTAAAGAGTAGTTGCCTTTCATCAGCTGCCGTTTTCCAGTGTTCTTAGTTCCTGGCACTGAGGGCTAGTGGACTGCTGATGAGGACTATGGATTCTGTTGCTACAGACAGCATAGTGCCGCACCGCGGCTCCGTATAGTGTATCGGAATCAGCTGGATTCCCCATAGTACTCCCCATGCTGCTGACTGAATGGGCAGGTGAGCACTGAGTACCGCATCTCCATCCGCCCTCGGGAGCAGACCAGTTCTCCGCGGGTCGGTGCAGCTCTGTGGAAAGAAGCCGGGCAGAGTACCCCCGATTGATTGGCGCCCTGCCAGCCTGCTCTCTGTGGCTAAGGCTGGAGGTCTGTGCGATGGCAGCGGTGCCTATGAGAGGTAAGTAGCAGAAGCATGTGCTGACCTGGTATCTCCTCCTCCGGCTCACCAGGGTACCCCACTTTAAGATTCAATCCAATGGGTTTCACTTTAATTTGTTTTTATGTTATTTTTAGACCAGCCAAGTTGCCCATAAAATGCAGTTCTTTCCAGTACACCTTGCCCGAAAAGTGCAGTCACGGAGTTACTTTAGCAGTGAGGATACTGCCAGCTCGCTTGTTGTAACGTTGTACTAGTTTTGTTGCTAAACATGCGCCCATCTCCCACGTTTACATGCAAACCCTTCCAGAGCAGACCCCAGGACACACGCTAGTCAAAATGTTATTGTTAGCATGTCTCTAATGAACTTCTCAAGACTCGCAGTCCTGGGCCGTAGAGGCCCCATGAACTAAAGAGATGGTACCAGTGTGTTCACTCCCGGGATGGCATGTTTACAACTGTAAGCTAATTTAAGTCACTGTCACATGGAAATCTGTGTACACAATAAACTCCTACAGTATATAACTGCAAAAAAGGATGCGTAAATGGTGTTGCATAGGGTTAGACATTATGGGTTTGTTTTGAAGCGTGACTAGCTAGTGTACCCGGTGGAGGCATACACTGCGGGCCACGGGTGTATACCGAGCACCAGTGGCATGCATAGGTTAATGGAGAGCAACAGCGCTCCCACAGGTCACACTTTGCTTCGAATGAAAGGGCCGATGTTGCATTGCTGCACTGTCTGTGAACTGTCTGCAATGTGTTTTGCAGCACTAAGCTGTCTGGACTGAGGGTTGCTGCATGGGCCGGTATTCACACACCAATAAAGTGAGGATCACTGCGCTAGGGTTATGGTAGTGGAGTTGTATCAGCTGTATGTGTGCTTTCATGTGCATTTGTTCTCCAATACTTGCTGTTTTGGTGTAGGTCATCTTGCAAGATTGTTGAACGTGGTTGCTTCTGTGGTGTGCTGCTTTTGACAAGTTAGTGTTAATTATCCACACAGTTACATGCCACACAATTCAACTCCACACAATTCCAATCCACACCACATAATTCGACACCAAACCACATAATTCAACTCAACAACACAATTACACAACGCACTGCATAATCCAATCCACACCACAGAATTCCAAATCATGCCACAAAATTTGACAGCACACCATATAATTAAACTCCACTATATACCACTTCACAACACAAAATACCATTCCATATAATTACACTCATAACACACAATCCCACTCCACATAATTTCAGTACAATCAATACCACATAATTACTATCCACATAATTCCACAGCACACCATGCCACATAGTTCCACTACACAAACGCACTCTACACCACACAATTACACGCCATACAATTCCACAACCCAACAATTCCAATCCAACCCACATAATTCCACTACACACCAAATACGTCCACTCCATAACACATGGGTAAAAGACATTGTCTATTACAAGGCCAATAGCTATAACTCAACCAAATGTGAACCCTATTGCATTTCCAATGCTTGTATTTTGCAGTGAAAGGAACGACTCCTAATTTGCTTGTGTACATCTTCAAATTACCTTTACAGTTTAAAATACAGTATCAACAGTATTTCCCCATTTAATGCAGTTTTAATAGGTTTTTGAGGCGTTTTATTTGCTGATTTTTTTAAGAGCTTAATCAAAGTAATTGTTTACTTTTTAATGCTTTAGGGGTTTGGGTATTTAATATGTCATTGTTTAATATGCCTATGTTATATCTTATTTCACTAAAACTCTTTTTTCTTCAGTATTGCATGTAAAAGCACTTCCAGGTATATAAGTTCAGACTGCCACTCGTACAAAAAAAGACATTAAATTAGTACTTCTGAAAGCAGTGCTATAACGTGCATATTAGTGTCAAAGCATCTTTGTTAAAGAATTACACTTTTTTGAATTTTTAAGAGACTTTATCATATGTTCATTAAACAGCACGGAAGCCCATCCTTGGGTGTGTGTGACTGTTCACCAGTGGCACGTGAAGTAACAGTAGATGTTGTAGCACTCAGGATAATGTGCTGCATAGCCAAATACTTATAAGGTCCCAAAGGCGAGACCTATTGGCTATGCCAATGCTTGTTTTGTTTTCTGGTGATCACATCCCAAGATACAAGAAAAAAACCATGGGTGGCACATCCTTCTCTGTTCAAGCAGCCAAACTATGGAACTCTTTACCCCCCAACATAAGATCCACCGACAGCCACCTTATCTTCAGAAAACTACTCAAGAATTGGCTTTTCCCCACATAAGCACCATACGCAAACAGAAATTTACAGCATATCCCTCTCTATATAAGCATTTGTTTTCACTATAGACATGTACCTATCTTTGTGTATTGCTTTGTATAAACATGTACAATAATTATGTTGTTGAGAGAAAAATAAATAATAATAATAATAATAAATAAATATCATCTTTGGTCTACATGTACTAACTTCCATTGTGCATCTATGTACCTTCCATGTACTTGGAACTGTGTGTCTCTGTAACTTTTCTCCTGAAAAAGCATATCCAATGCACTACCCTATTTCTCATCCTGCGCCTCTATCCATATCTTTAATCTGCATATACTTACCTCCTTTATGTATCTATATACTTTCAATGTATTTATGGATCTATATATTTATCACTTTCTTCTAATTTAGCATTTCCAAGGCACTACCCTAGTTCTCAGCCTATACTTATCTCAATATATCTTCTAGCCCAACCTTCTGACTCATCTCAAACTACTTTCTACTACTCTTTCCAATGCACTACCCTATCTCTCACCCTATACATCTATCAATATATCCTCTACATCCACACTCATTTATCCCAAACCCCATACCACTACTATGACCACCAAAATAACCCTTTCTAGACTCTCGCCTACTCTACCCTCCTTGCATCATCGGACACCTCTTTTACTATACCGATGCCCTAAAACAAACCTTTCTAAACTCTTCCCTGACTCCTCCCCTCAAACCCCTTCTCCCCTCCTACTGCTAAGACCTATTAAAAAAAAAAATCCTTCACTCTTTTATCCCTCCACTATCCTTTTCAATCAGAATTAACAGTCTAACATATTCAATTTTCAACTATACTAATTCACCACTAATCCTTTATGGGTTCCAGAGTAGCGTGCTACTCGCCAATAAAGCGTCTCAACACCCCATCAGGGTTACAAGCGCTATATAAATGCAAACCTTTTTCCCTTTCTACCCTCCCCAACCCTTCTCAATCCAAATAACTGACTAACATATCCACCACTAAAATTACTTTCATGTTTCACCATAATAATTCAACACTAATACTTCTGGGTTCCAGAGTAGCGTGCTACTTGCGCTTCAAAACCCCATCAGGGGTAGCAAGCGCTATATAAATACAAACCTCTTTCCCTCTTCTATCCCGCCACCTACCCTTCTCTACCCAAATAACTGAATAACATGTCCACTAATCAAAGTTACTTAATTTTTTACTAGACTAATGTTCAACACTAATCCTTAATGGGTTCCGGAGTGGCGTGCTACTCGCCAGAAAAGCGCTTCAACACTCATCAGGGGTAACAAGTGCTATATGAATGCAAACCTTTCTTCCCTTTTATCCCTCCGCTATCCTTCTCACTCCAAATAACTGACTAATATCCACCACTGAAACTACTTTCATATTTTCACCATATTAATTCACCACTAATCCTTGATGGGCTTCCAGAGTAGCATGCTTCAACACCCCATCAGGGGTAACCAGCGCTATATAAATACAAACCTTTTTTTCCTCCTCTATCCTTCTGCTATCATTCCAAATCCAAATAACTGCCTAACCTATCCATCACTTAAAATGTACTTGCATGTTTCACTATACTAATTCAACACTAATCCTCTATGGGTCCCGGAGTAGCGTGCTACTCGCCGAAAAAGCGCTTCGACGCCTCGTCAGGGGTAGTAAGCGCTATATAAATGCAATTACAAAACAATACAATACAATATAATCTGTTCCAAAACAGCTACCTGCAGCAACAGAATTTATTAAAAAGTGTTTGTAACAGGACAACTTGAATTTCCGCCAGGGATGGGGGTCTTCTCATCAAGAAGTGTGTGTGCTAGTCAGTGGCGTAGGAAGGGGGTGCGGTGGGTGCGGGCCGCCCCGGGTGTCATCACTGAGGGGGTGACAAAATGGCAAAAATATGTGTTTTAAACACATATTTTTGCCCTTGTGTCAAGCTGGGGGTGACAAGAAATTTCCCGCACTGGGTACCACCGGACCTTGCTATGCCACTGGTGCTAGTCAAGGCAGTTTCCCCTCTACTTCCATCAACGTGACGCCCTCATGCAGATTGAGTGTCTCCAGGGCTAAGGGCATATTCTGCCTGAGCACTGGGTGTCGCTGCTATGCTACAGCTTTTTCTCAGCCTTCACTCAGTCACCCTATGGAAGGGCAATGAAGGCTGCTGGAGGACGCTAGGATCATGACCCTGCTTCCTCTAGTTGGAGGGGGACGAGGAGATGTGGCTTACCAGCCAGAGCTGCTGACTTTGGAACTGGTACATTCAAAAAAGGTCCTGTTGATGACGGAGACAATTCTGGACACCTTATATATTTTTTTAGGTAAACCTAAGGCATAACTCAACACTTGACTAAAAAGAAAAAAGAAGAAAAACACATAACCAGGAAGGAAATTACTACACACAATCTATGTACATGTCAATGAAGGTTGCTCCAGCATGTGTAAAAGTGTAACATTAGTGCTCGTGCAGAGTGACATGTGAAAGATAAGGTGATTAAATATAAAAAAACAATAAAAATGTTGGAATTCTCAGTGCTCCAAGCTGCCTGCCGGCATTCTTCCAAATCAAGTTCAATCAAAATCACTGAGGGCAACTAAAAGGATTTCTTAGGAGCCCAACGGTGGAATTAAAGCTTTAATCCAGATCGACAAAGAGCGTTCACGTTTCGACCCAATATAACTCGGTTACTTAGAACCATCAGGAAGGGACTTCATCAGGACATGGGGGGGATGAGCAACCTGTGTGATAATGGCAGGAATGGATTAAAAGAAGGCCAGACCTGGCGTGTGTTAAAAAACTGAAATAGTCCCTTATTCATGCAAAAGCTCATCTTGAGTTGCATCAAACAACAAACTCCAAAGAGGGTTCTATTGGAAGTATAGGGATGGCAAGCCTGCTCGTCGCATCAGTATCTGCATATAAATTGTTGTTACTCAGTTTATGGCTACCAACATACAGGATTCAAACAAGGAAAGAGTGAAAATCAATAAGCCACTCACCTATGTGCACGCAACTCTGGTTTCACAATTAGTGGTAGGAACCCTTCTGAAGAATGGGCTGGCAGTAATTACTAAGTGGGACAAAACCATAATTTAAAATCTATTCCAATGCAAAATATGGCAGTGTGAAAAACTAAAGAATCTGCCACGGAACCACTTACCAATAGTTGCCTAATAGTGAGGAAACGCTTCCTTTTACTTTGAACAGAATGGGCTGCAAAGGAACATAAAGCATAGTCAAAAAGTGCCCTTTTAAAATGGGAGCTTTAAAAAAAAAAAAATCAAAGACTGGGAGAAACCCACAATGGATGCAGGCAGGGAAACACAAGAGAGCACTCACCGTCATCGGCTACTCGCCGGGAATGCACAGGAAAGCGAAGCGGAGAGCGCTCCTCGGATGGGAGATAAGGATTCGCCCCGCTAGCGTGAGCGTGCATGCTGGAAGCGTGAAGCAATGGCATACTTCAAAGATGGCCACAACACAAGTTCACGGTCTAACATTGTTCCAAAGCATGATCATGTCTAGAACCCAAGTCTTAAAAATCGTGGATGAAACTGCCCGATGAGTATAATCGTTAGGGCAGTGTCTGCCTGAACCGTTAGAGTGCGAAGGAATACGGCCTGATTGACTAATAAAGGAATCTAAAGCCCTTTATGAACACTCAATGCTATACACAGGTGTAGGAAAAAGGGGATTCTATATTCTGAGAGAGTTGCAAGAGACATAGAAGGCTCATAAATGAATCTCAGATAATGCGAATGGTCTGCATATGAGATACCTGGCTAATGAATCACAGAAAAAGTGCGCAATGACTACTGTCGCATTCACTTGTGATGAAAAGCATTCTGAACATATAAAAAACAGTTAACATCAATAAACATCAGAGCATGTGATTAGTGTAAATAGGGAATACCCATAGGGGTATTACTGGCTGTATACTCACTGGAGGGTCCTTGACCCGTCGGGCCCTCCTGACATACTTGAATTAGACAATACACGGGCCACATGCGTCCACAACTGTGTACAAAATCAGTCATGGGTCACAAAACCAAATACATCTCTAGACTAGGCATAAAATGAAGTGCCCTACTATCAGGATACAATTGGTCAAACTAGCGTTAGCCTTACACAATGAAAAGAAATGCTTGTGATGGTTCATACATCAATTTTGTCAGAGGTCAATGCGATGGTACATATATCAATTTTGTCAGGAATCATTGACAGAATCCTTTGACACCACAAGAGAACAGATACCATAATCCCCCAAAGGCTATCAATGACTCAACCATTGTTTAATGCAGATGCCTGTCTAGCAATCTCCTCAAACTCCTTCAACCCGTTTGAGACTGTTTCAAGAAGATGTATCCACTTACATTCTCGCATATTTAGAATATTGGAGATGTCCCCACCCCTTGGGTTAGTGATAATTTTTCTCCCCACAACAACGCATCCTGCTGCCTTTTTGAAATATTCTTACCTTAACTTTCTGGTGCTTTTGGCCCACATACCACTGGCCGCAGAGACATTTGATGATGTAAAATATGTCCATACTATTGCAATTGGTATGGCTATTCAGGATGTAGTTACTGCCATTATGCATGAAATCCGTCAGCATGAGGGCACATGCTTTGCAACGCACTCAGTTGAAGTGGCACACAATGGGGTTAAGGTTTCAGTGTCAAAGCAAATCAGAATTGGTCTGTGATCTGAGCAGAGCATTCACCACATGGTCCTTAATGCTCTTGCCCTTTTTAAAGGCGTACATGGGTTTCACCTTCAGGTCAAGTTCATCTGAGACAAGCCTCCAGTGTCTATTTTTATCTTTTTTATGTCATTGCTTGTAGTGCACAAGGTGGTCACGCAAATCATTCTTTGCCGTGAGCTATCAGCTCTCTCTCTGGGTTCCAGTAGTGTGTCATGGGGGTAGTACCACGCCCGCTTGCGTGCTCACCTAAGTAGTCCCTTGGGTTATCCTTGTTCTTGTAGCCTAGCTTCTAAGACTTCGGATTCTTTGAAGTAATGAGCCCTGCGTAAATAATTCGTCCTAATACACAAGAAATGCCCCTAGGGGAGATTGTCACTCAGGTTTCTAGGATAATGACTAGAGTACCTTAGAGTGTTGCGCTCAGTTTATTTTCGGTAAAGAGTGGTGTAAAGTTTATTATCCTCGACCTTAATCGAAATTTCCAGGAAATTGATCTCTTGTCAGCTCTGGGATCTAGTGAGCTTAACTGTCCAAATCATCAGGACATCGTCTATGTAACGCTTCCACATGGCGATATTGGCAGCAAATGGGTTACTCTCAGTATAGATGTGTGTTCTCATACTGATCCATATAGAGGATGGTCAGACCAGGAGCAAATCCAGCTCCCATTGCGACTCCTTTAGTCCGAAAGTAGTAGTCGCCCTGAAACGCAAAGAAACGTTTTGTCATGGCTACTTTGAGGAGGTTGACAATAATGTCAGTGGGAACCTTCATGGGATGATCCCTCCGATCGAGGACCTCTCGTTTCAAGAGCTGGTTCTTGGGGAATGTTAGTGTAGAATGAGGTTATGTCCATTGTCACCAACAATTGCTCAGAAGTGGCAAAAGGGTAATTTTCAATAAGTTTAATAACCTCCATGGTGTCCCTTAGGTAAGAGCGTGTGGATCAAACCCAGTGCTGAGAAAGGGGTCTATATATTTACACTGGGGTTCCAAAATGAACTTGCATCCCAAAATTATAGGCCGCCCGTCGTGGCTTGTTCAAATTTGTATGAATTTTGGCTAATGTAAAGATCGCAGCCATTCGTGGGCCTTTTATTATTGAGGTGCTCATATTCAAGACTTCGTAACTGGGGAACCAGGTTCGAAATACTGTCCTCTGCGCAACATCCTGTGATTCTGGTGAAATCACATAGTTGTCCATGTCTAAAAAAAGCTGTAATGCAATCTGGTAAGCACTCTAAGCCCTTGGCCAAGTTTGCAAATTATGAAACTGCAAAGCATGTCAATCTTCAAGGCTTGCATGTTGTTGGATGGTGCTGGACTAGCTAAAACTGTCTTTCAAGTTAAGCTTCTGTTTGACTCCCTGGCTTGAGAGGGCAGGGTCAGCATGCCTTCATTGAGGACTCATTAGCACTCCAGTCCTGACTCATCAGTGTTCAAGCAGTACACCTTTATTACAGTTGTAATGGGTTGATCTCCTCTTCATTAGCAGCAAGCCTACGTGCCATTAATAAGAATAGATGTATTTAGTGAAGTCAATAACCTTTCTCACCCAGTGAGGTGTGTGTCAGTGTCTGGAGCATGTGTGGTCTCTTTTTGGACCAAAGCAATGGAAGCTTGAATTGCTGACTGTGCTGTGCCTGTTCTGTGTGTCTGAAAGAAGCTTGCACTGCTGCTCCTTGTGCAGTGCCTGTCCTGGTCTCAAGTCATGATCTGGGATCCTCTCGCCAGAGTTGCAGGGGTTAAACTTGTATGCCCACATCCACACTCCCAGTTCAAGGACTGAGTTCAGTGCACCAACACAAGTTATAAAGTCAGTTGGACTGCGACCTATACACAACCCACTCGGCTATACTGTGTAGGTACTGTTTTGCAGTCATAAATAGTCCCTCTAGATTAGTTCAGGGACGCTCTGGAACTCCAAAACCTCTTTTGTAAATTAATAACACACACAAAATAGCACTAAGAAACGGGGAATAAACTTTAAAATGATTATTTGTAAAATCCAAGTTTGTGCATAAAATAAGAACGTTAACCACACAGGAGAAAATAAATGCAGCAATGCATGACATGGCCACCAATAATAGTATGAACATTCCTGACATGGTTGGCAGGTTTCTAGCATCCTAACACCCTATTGCTACTTCTAAGCATTATAATAAATGTTAACAGAAGCAGAAAATAGCAAGTCTATAAATGGAGTTTCTTAAAATGGATTGCAGAGCATATCTTTCCTCGGTAAGAACTAGCTGTTTAGTTATTCTCTATCACAGCCCATGCCTGGGAATGATAAGCAGCACCATGCTGAAGGCCATGTCCCTGCCCCACTCTCGGAGCCCCAGAGCACCCCCCCTCCTCCCCCCACAGCTAGGGCAGGTTTGTTGCAGCAAACTCGAGTGACCTTTGGCTCGATGGATAATTCCATCACGAAGCCTCTCCAACTAATGGTCAGATGCCTGAATTTTTTATAGTATCGGGTTTTATCTTGTGTTTATATGTTTGCTGACACTAAAGTCCCAACAAGACATAAGTGTAGCCATAAAGACATCATCTCTATTTTTATTTAGATAATTTGCTCCTATTACTAAAGAGGTCAGTTTTCACAGTATTCGTCCAGGAGGTGATTGTAGCACTGTAATATAAAAAACCTGAAATATATTAATTTTGATAGGAGGCTAACACTCATATCTAAAACTTCACATTTTCTAATAAAAAGAGAAGAAAGAGTCTGCAGGTAAGCATGTGATCAAATTAAGAGGTTTCAGCAAGCCCTGTCAGTATGAGGGCTAGCTTACACTGCTGATGCTCCCTGTGCTGTGCCATCTCTGTGTCTTTGGAAGAAGCTTACACTGCTGATGCTCCCTGTGCTGTGCCATCTCTGTGTCTTTGGAAGAAGCTTACACTGCTGATGCTCCCTGTGCTGTGCCATCTCTGTGTCTTTGGAAGAAGCTTACACTGCTGATGCTCCCTGTGCTGTGCCATCTCTGTGTCTTTGGAAGAAGCTTACACTGCTGATGCTCCCTGTGCTGTGCCATCTCTGTGTCTTTGGAAGAAGCTTACACTGCTGATGCTCCCTGTGCTGTGCCATCTCTGTGTCTTTGGAAGAAGCATGCACTGCTGCTCCCTGTGCAGTACCATCTCTGTGTCTTTGGAAGAAGCTTACACTGCTGATGCTCCCTGTGCTGTGCCATCTCTGTGTCTTTGGAAGAAGCTTACACTGCTGATGCTCCCTGTGCTGTGCCATCTCTGTGTCTTTGGAAGAAGCTTACACTGCTGATGCTCCCTGTGCTGTGCCATCTCTGTGTCTTTGGAAGAAGCTTACACTGCTGATGCTCCCTGTGCAGTACCATCTCTGTGTCTTTGGAAGAAGCATGCACTGCTGCTCCCTGTGCAGTACCATCTCTGTGTCTTTGGAAGAAACATGCACTGCTGCTCCCTGTGCAGTACCATCTCTGTGTCTTTGGAAGAAGCTTACACTGCTGATGCTCCCTGTGCTGTGCCATCTCTGTGTCTTTGGAAGAAGCTTGCACTGCTGCTCCCTGTGCAGTACCATCTCTGTGTCTTTGGAAGAAGCTTACACTGCTGATGCTCCCTGTGCTGTGCCATCTCTGTCTTTGGAAGAAGCTTGCACTGCTGCTCCCTGTGCAGTACCATCTCTGTGTCTTTGGAAGAAGCTTGCACTGCTGCTCCCTGTGCAGTACCATCTCTGTGTCTTTGGAAGAAGCTTACACTGCTGATGCTCCCTGTGCTGTGCCATCTCTGTGTCTTTGGAAGAAGCTTGCACTGCTGCTCCCTGTGCAGTACCATCTCGGTGTCTTTGGAAGAAGCATGCACTGCTGCTCCCTGTGCAGTACCATCTCTGTGTCTTTGGAAGAAGCATGCACTGCTGCTCCCTGTGCAGTACCATCTCTGTGTCTTTGGAAGAAGCATGGACTGCTGCTCCCTGTGCAGTGCCATCTCTGTGTCTTTGGAAGAAGCATGCACTGCTGCTCCCTGTGCAGTACCATCTCTGTGTCTTTGGAAGAAGCTTCCACTGCTGCTCCCTGTGCAGTACCATCTCTGTGTCTTTGGAAGAAGCATGCACTGCTGCTCCCTGTGCAGTACCATCTCTGTGTCTTTGGAAGAAGCATGCACTGCTGCTCCCTGTGCAGTACCATCTCTGTGTCTTTGGAAGAAGCTTGCACTGCTGCTCCCTGTGCTGTGCCATCTCTGTGTCTTTGGAAGAAGCTTGCACTGCTGCTCCCTGTGCAGTACCATCTCTGTGTCTTTGGAAGAAGCATGCACTGCTGCTCCCTGTGCAGTACCATCTCTGTGTCTTTGGAAGAAGCTTACACTGCTGATGCTCCCTGTGCTGTGCCATCTCTGTGTCTTTGGAAGAAGCATGCACTGCTGCTCCCTGTGCAGTACCATCTCTGTGTCTTTGGAAGAAGCTTGCACTGCTGCTCCCTGTGCAGTACCATCTCTGTGTCTTTGGAAGAAGCATGCACTGCTGCTCCCTGTGCAGTACCATCTCTGTGTCTTTGGAAGAAGCTTACACTGCTGATGCTCCCTGTGCTGTGCCATCTCTGTGTCTTTGGAAGAAGCTTGCACTGCTGCTCCCTGTGCAGTACCATCTCTGTGTCTTTGGAAGAAGCTTACACTGCTGATGCTCCCTGTGCTGTGCCATCTCTGTGTCTTTGGAAGAAGCTTGCACTGCTGCTCCCTGTGCAGTACCGGTTCCTTGTGTAAGAGTCTTCTTCTCCCTCTGCAGTACTTGTGTCGAGCCCTTGAGACAACTGTGGCCTGTGCCATATCTGGTCCGAGGCAGTAAAATAAGCGTGTGCTGCTGATTCCTGTGCTCTACATGTTCCATGCCTGTGCGAGAAGCAAGCATGCTGCATCATGTGCTGTGCCTGCTCGGTGTCTGTGCGCTGCTTGTACAGATTCTACCTGTGCTGTTCATAAGAAGCTTTCACTGCTCCTGCCTCTTGATGAATGTACTGTGTGAGGGACGCTTGCGCTGCTGCTTCAGGTGCTCCGTTTGTTGTAAATTTGTGATGTTTTCATTTACCTCTGGTGAATCTTTTCCCTCCTCAGGGCACACATCCAAAATACCTCCTCCATCACACTGATACCACTGACAACCAGCCACAGTCACTAGTCACTGCTGTGCATAGCTGGAGGTAGATACTCGCCCCATGAAGGTGTGGGCGCAAAAGATAAAAGGTTATTGGTGGTCAAGTTACTGTTCTGACTGTTCTAAGCTCCACATGCCCCACACTGGTGCTTTGTCAGAGATAAGGTGAGGTCTGCCAGGGTGCAGAAGAGCAGCCCGTGAAGCGGCATGGAAAGCCTCCGTGGTATCCGGCAAGGATTCTGTATTCTAGTAGCCCTGGTGATGGGGCATGGAAGGCCTCCGTGGTATCAGGCAAGGATTCTGTATTCTAGTAGCCCTGGTGATGGGGCATGGAAGGCCGCCGTGGTATCAGGCAAGGATTCTGTATTCTAGTAGCCCTGGTGATGGGGCATGGAAGGCCGCCGTGGTATCAGGCAAGGATTCTGTATTCTAGTAGCCCTGGTGATGGGGCATGGAAGGCCGCCGTGGTATCAGGCAAGGATTCTGTATTCTAGTAGCCCTGGTGATGGGGCATGGAAGGCCTCCGTGGTATCAGGCAAGGATTCTGTATTCTAGTAGCCCTGGTGATGGGGCATGGAAGGCCGCCGTGGTATCAGGCAAGGATTCTGTATTCTAGTAGCCCTGGTGATGGGGCATGGAAGGCCGCCGTGGTATCAGGCAAGGATTCTGTATTCTAGTAGCCCTGGTGATGGGGCATGGAAGGCCGCCGTGGTATCAGGCAAGTATTCTGTATTCTAGTAGCCCTGGTGATGGGGCATGGAAGGCCTCCGTGGTATCAGGCAAAGATTCTGTATTCTAGTAGCCCTGGTGATGGGGCATGGAAGGCCTCCGTGGTATCAGGCAAGGATTCTGTATTCTAGTAGCCCTGGTGATGGGGCATGGAAGGCCGCCGTGGTATCAGGCAAGGATTCTGTATTCTAGTAGCCCTGGTGATGGGGCATGGAAGGCCTCCGTGGTATCAGGCAAGGATTCTGTATTCTAGTAGCCCTAGTGATGGGGCATGGAAGGCCTCCGTGGTATCAGGCAAGGATTCTGTATTCTACTAGCCCTGGTGATGGGGCATGGAAGGCCTCCGTGGTATCAGGCAAGGATTCTGTATTCTAGTAGCCCTGGTGATGGGGCATGGAAGGCCTCCGTGGTATCAGGCAAGGATTCTGTATTCTAGTAGCCCTGGTGATGGGGCATGGAAGGCCTCCGTGGTATCAGGCAAGGATTCTGTATTCTAGTAGCCCTGGTGATGGGGCATGGAAGGCCTCCGTGGTATCAGGCAAGGATTCTGTATTCTAGTAGCCCTGGTGATGGGGCATGGAAGGCCTCCGTGGTATCAGGCAAGGATTCTGTATTCTAGTAGCCCTGGTGATGGGGCATGGAAGGCCTCCGTGGTATCAGGCAAGGATTCTGTATTCTAGTAGCCCTGGTGATGGGGCATGGAAGGCCTCCGTGGTATCAGGCAAGGATTCTGTATTCTACTAGCCCTGGTGATGGGGCATGGAAGGCCTCCGTGGTATCAGGCAAGGATTCTGTATTCTAGTAGCCCTGGTGATGGGGCATGGAAGGCCGCCGTGGTATCAGGCAAGGATTCTGTATTCTAGTAGCCCTGGTGATGCGGCATGGAAAGCCTCTGTGGTATCAGGCAAGGATTCTGTATTCTAGTAGCCCTGGTGATGGGGCATGGAAGGCCTCCGTGGTATCAGGCAAGGATTCTGTATTCTAGTAGCCCTGGTGATGGGGCATGGAAGGCCGCCGTGGTATCAGGCAAGGATTCTGTATTCTAGTAGCCCTGGTGATGGGGCATGGAAGGCCGCCGTGGTATCAGGCAAGGATTCTGTATTCTAGTAGCCCTGGTGATGGGGCATGGAAGGCCGCCGTGGTATCAGGCAAGGATTCTGTATTCTAGTAGCTCTGGTGATGGGGCATGGAAGGCCGCCGTGGTATCAGGCAAGGATTCTGTATTCTAGTAGCCCTGGTGATGGGGCATGGAAGGCCTCCGTGGTATCAGGCAAGGATTCTGTATTCTAGTAGCCCTGGTGATGGGGCATGGAAGGCCTCCGTGGTATCAGGCAAGGATTCTGTATTCTAGTAGCCCTGGTGATGGGGCATGGAAGGCCGCCGTGGTATCAGGCAAGTATTCTGTATTCTAGTAGCCCTGGTGATGGGGCATGGAAGGCCGCCGTGGTATCAGGCAAGGATTCTGTATTCTAGTAGCCCTGGTGATGGGGCATGGAAGGCCTCCGTGGTATCAGGCAAGGATTCTGTATTCTAGTAGCCCTAGTGATGGGGCATGGAAGGCCTCCGTGGTATCAGGCAAGGATTCTGTATTCTACTAGCCCTGGTGATGGGGCATGGAAGGCCTCCGTGGTATCAGGCAAGGATTCTGTATTCTAGTAGCCCTGGTGATGGGGCATGGAAGGCCTCCGTGGTATCAGGCAAGGATTCTGTATTCTAGTAGCCCTGGTGATGGGGCATGGAAGGCCTCCGTGGTATCAGGCAAGGATTCTGTATTCTAGTAGCCCTGGTGATGGGGCATGGAAGGCCTCCGTGGTATCAGGCAAGGATTCTGTATTCTAGTAGCCCTGGTGATGGGGCATGGAAGGCCTCCGTGGTATCAGGCAAGGATTCTGTATTCTAGTAGCCCTGGTGATGGGGCATGGAAGGCCTCCGTGGTATCAGGCAAGGATTCTGTATTCTAGTAGCCCTGGTGATGGGGCATGGAAGGCCTCCGTGGTATCAGGCAAGGATTCTGTATTCTACTAGCCCTGGTGATGGGGCATGGAAGGCCTCCGTGGTATCAGGCAAGGATTCTGTATTCTAGTAGCCCTGGTGATGGGGCATGGAAGGCCGCCGTGGTATCAGGCAAGGATTCTGTATTCTAGTAGCCCTGGTGATGCGGCATGGAAAGCCTCTGTGGTATCAGGCAAGGATTCTGTATTCTAGTAGCCCTGGTGATGGGGCATGGAAGGCCTCCGTGGTATCAGGCAAGGATTCTGTATTCTAGTAGCCCTGGTGATGGGGCATGGAAGGCCGCCGTGGTATCAGGCAAGGATTCTGTATTCTAGTAGCCCTGGTGATGGGGCATGGAAGGCCGCCGTGGTATCAGGCAAGGATTCTGTATTCTAGTAGCCCTGGTGATGGGGCATGGAAGGCCGTCGTGGTATCAGGCAAGGATTCTGTATTCTAGTAGCTCTGGTGATGGGGCATGGAAGGCCGCCGTGGTATCAGGCAAGGATTCTGTATTCTAGTAGCCCTGGTGATGGGGCATGGAAGGCCTCCGTGGTATCAGGCAAGGATTCTGTATTCTAGTAGCCCTGGTGATGGGGCATGGAAGGCCTCCGTGGTATCAGGCAAGGATTCTGTATTCTAGTAGCCCTGGTGATGGGGCATGGAAGGCCGCCGTGGTATCAGGCAAGTATTCTGTATTCTAGTAGCCCTGGTGATGGGGCAAGGTCCCCACCCATCCCCACTTCCTGGCCTACTACCCTATATCTTGAAAGAGTAGTGAACTTGTGGTTGATTATAGAACACGTATTGGTTACTAACCTCACAGTGAATGTGTGCTCAGCTGGAAGTAGCACATCTGGATTTGGGGTTCAAAGAAAGTAACCTCGGTATCCATTGCAGGGTGCACTAGAACTTGAAAACCTAAGACACGAGTAGTAAAAGAAAATAACCATCACACACAGAAGCCATTAGTGACACCAGAGAAAAGGCCTCACAGGTCTCTTTTGCACGACTTTCTCCTTTCGAGTGACAGGAGCCTGTGTACTGTGGTAGAGTGTGGAATAATTCATGAGTGTTAATCCAGAACTTCCTTAAAGCTGGTAGTGTTTTAGATGGAATATGTTGGAAAATTGTATTGTAAAATGAAAATGGTGGCGCCACATATTTTTTTAAAACCATTTCCTTGGGGTAGATCCTAAAAAGCCACCTCGTGGAAGGTTGGAATGACCTTGTTGCTCACTGTTACAGGTGTGTGATATTAAAGCATTCGAGGCTGTCGTTCGCTCCCACTTCAATGTTGCCTTTTTTCTAAGCAATGCTCCAAGACAGATGGTCTTTGTATCATCTCACCAGAGGTGAGCCATCCTTCCTGTGCATCTCGCTCCCCAGCACATGTTCAGAAATGTCGGGTCGGGTCCCTCCAGGTCTGAGACTCGGTACTAATTAAAAACTGACATTGAAATGGGTCCCTATCGACCCCTATATTCATATCCTTAACTTGTCAGGCAAAAACACAGATCGATTTATGAACGTCAACTGTAAAAATCAATAAGGTGATCCATGCCCGAGATTTAATTCCTGTTTACATTTGACATGTTTTACTTGCAATCCCTACGAGTGTTTGCTTCTTCCAGGATGCTGTTTCTACGGTTTTGTTTTTCATCTAGCATGTTACTCTTGTATATTGCATACTTTGAAATGTGTCTCCTTAAGGTGTTTAGAATTGGCTACGATTGAGATCTCTGGAGTTAAGGCTGAAGGCCGTGCAGCTTCCTCTGTGCCTTTCAGGAGGTCAAAAAGATGTTCAGAATACATGCTCATCCAATCTTTAGCCTCTCTGCAGAGCGCACACAGCAATGTTATTTGCAAATGTGATTCTATGTAGAAGTGTGTGAAGGAGGTACTCGGCTACTGAAATAGTGACAAGGCGAAAAAAAATGAAAATGCAGTTCTGAGTGGGTGTGGGTATGTGGGGGTGGAGAACTGAAGGAGATGCAATGAATTCACAAGAGAGTGAAAAGGGGGCACTAATGAGGAATGAGAGGCACTAAAATACTGGTTAGGTGGTCCGCTATGAAAAATAATAGGATTTTAGTTTACATGTTTAAGCCACACCTTTAATTACATAGGCCATGCCTCTTGGAAAGAATTACTAGTTACACCTAGGCCACACCCCTTTTAGCGACACCTTACGTTTTTTCATCCCACTTAAAGCTCCTGCCAGAACCCATGTTTAATGGAGTCAATATCCGGAAGTAGGTCCCGGACCTGCATTCAGGAAGACTGCCAGCCGCAACCACTGTTCTATGTCTGGAAGCGCCCACTGAGACGGGGCGAGGTCGCGACTGGCCCTCCAGCCTGATGTGGCATTTCCTGTTTGCTTTCAGTAGAATGCAAACATCCCTTACACTTCCCGCCAGCTAAAGCACAGGTTTTGCTTTGTATGAGCCTCCCTGCAAGGCAGTGGATGGCAGGCTGGAGAAAATGTGACCGCAGTGTGTTCCATTTCACAATGTGAATCAGTTATAGATTCATGCACTTCGCATAGATCAGCCCTCCAGGGGTTGAACTGGGAAGTTTACTCTTTTGTCAAAAGATAGGCAGTTCTGCATGGGAACAACCTTGCGACGACGCTTGTGCCTTACAGTACCTTACATATTGTTTCCATGTTAAAAGTGCTCCTATCGCCATTAGGTCTTGCATGAGTCAAACTAAAAAACATTACCCCCCAAAAAACAGAGTGGTGGGCAACTTTAGCTTCATATGGCTACTGTTTCTGGCCTCGTTACCTGTCAATTGCTTAATGTGCCTCCCATGATCTTTGAGGAGGGTGACATTAAATGTTTAGGAGCTATCCCCTCTAGTCCACAGAATCGAACACCTACTCTTTGCCAAATTCATAGACTAACTGACATTGTGCGCAAATGTATATTCATTTGGCTCCCCTCTTGTTTGCTGCTGAAGGTTTCATCAAGCACTGGAAACAATGAGCTAAGCTTGGGGCGTCTGTTATTGTGTAGGAAAGAGCCCACAGACTACAGCAGCTGAGATGGTGTGGATGTTAGAGAGACGTCTATAGGATCCGGACTGCATGTGCAAATATTCACCATCTACACCTGCACAGCGGCTGTGCTTCATGATTTCGCTTCCTGGATACAGCACTAACCTTCACAACCAGTGCTTAATTTGTGCCGGTATTTGGCATGCTCGGCACTGGCACTTATTTGTGACAGTCCACCACATGGCGGCGCGGTCTTTCTTTTTTTGACAAAGCAGCAGAGTGTTTCAAAAGTCAATATACATTCAAATTAAAATAATACCTCGTCCAGGCCATTCTTAAAGCTTTTGGTTACATCCAATACACCTAACTGACACATTTTTTGGAGGGTTATGGTTAGTAGATAACGGTGATACTGGCATTTGGCAGGGGTAGTGGGTGGTTCAGGTTGCAGTTGCCTCCCGTAAACATCTTGGACCCCGGCACTTTTTTTTTTTTTACACATTTTAAGCACTGTCTCAGCAAAGACTACTTAGTCCGCCTTCTCTTTCTTTTACAAACTCTGGTATTGCAGTCTTCTTTCTGCAGCCTTCTCTTATCTGTTCCTTACAGCAAAGCAGAGAAATGCACATTCCAAAGTTTCAGAAGCCATATACCCAAATAGGTTAAGGTTTCGGGCTACACACACCAGACAGCACAACAAATAAATATCTACAAAATAACAACTGCACCCGTACTTTTCAATATCCTACTCAATAGGAAACCGGTCTGACAGAATCCTCCAGACCAGAGCGTGAACGTACCCGAACCTGACAGCGCTGTTGTGGAATAGGCCACGTTACAACGCATGCAATACAACGCATGCCATTACAACGCAAGCCGTTACAACAACTTGCTGTAGGGGGCGCGCTGGATTTTGGAATAGTATAATTTACTATTCCAACTCCAGTCTGTGCAACAGTAGGGAAGGTGTTGGATTTTAAACCCAACACCTTCTGCCCCTTACAGCAAGTCGTTGTAACGACTTGCGTTGTAATTGCATGCGTTGTATTGCATACGATGTTTCCCAAGCCGTGCCACACAACCACACTATACAAAGCTCTAATACCATAACAGTTCTATAATCCGTAGCCTGGCCTTTTGTTTCCAGGAAGGGGACCCCGCCCCACACCCCCTCTCCTAGGTTTCAACGGCAAATTATATCCAGGCACAGGTAGGTGTCTTCCCTTTTCATAGTCACCAGTCTGGTGTAAGTACAAGTCAATAACTACTTTCTATTTGTTCTTTTTTTTTTTTCAGTTCTATTCTAGCGACCCCTAGCTATTGGAGCGCTTTACATGAGCACCAGTTACATTACACAAGGACACATTCATTTATGGTAGACATGGGGAGATTAAGTGGCTTGCCCAGAATCACCAGATGTTGAGGTGACGCCGAGACTCGAACATGGTTCCTCAACTCCAAAGTTGGCAGTTCTCTCTGTGAAAGGCAGGGAGTCTTCTAAGACCCTCAATGCTGCCCGGTGCAGAGTTCCACCTCTAATTCACTTTGGGTTCGCTATCAAAATAATGAGGCAAGCGCTGGAAATGGAAGACACAAAGAAGGTTTATTTCTCATGAGGAGATTGCGTCAACTGAGACACCGGGATGTCTCAGGGAGGTGTTCTGCTGACAACTCCCTTGGCTCTTCCTTTTATACAGGTTTGACACAATGCATTTGTTTGATCAGCATGGTTACACAAGCTTGGGGTCCCCGCCCCGGGCAGGTTGTCACACAAGCCCAACAGTAATTCTCTTCCCACCCAGGTCAAACAGACCATCTTATCTTGCAGCTGGACCTTGCTTCAGGGTCTAAAACATGTGAGACCGGCCAGATCTAAGAGTCCGGTCTGTTGATAAAAACAGGTCCCATTGTTGGTAACAACAAGTCTTGCTGTTTGCAGTGCAATAAATCATTTTGCAAGAGTCTTTTTGGTGTTTGGAACCTGTTTGTGTAACTAGGTGTAGTGAAGGGTAGAGCGTCCAAAGGCTTGTCTGAAAACAGGGATGAGAGGAAAAACGAGTTTGTGGCAGCAAGTGGCGCTGAGGTTTGTTGTGGCAATAGAGTTTATAGCCCCCAGCACAGTACCAGGTCTCGGGTCAGAGGGATGCTAGTAAGGGCAGGGTGAAACAAAGGTGACCAACAGAGTACAAAATGGCTGTGATAGATTAAAATGACTGTAACTTATGTGCACATAGAATTCCACCAGACAAGATGGCGCAGGTAATGTTCATAATTGTCATTTTGCTTTTAACAGTGGCCCCTTTGAACATAACTAGCCAGCTTGTCAGTCTATTTCGATCTCCTTAATGTCCTGTATCTCTTGATCATACATTACTCTCATTTTTGTTAGCTGATTGTCCATAGTCTTAGGGTGCAAGGTAGTTATGCAAACATAACACAAAGGTGGTATACAGTGTATACCCAAACAACAACCACATATTGTCAACACTGGGACCAAGAGAATCATTGATATTTTCCAACCCCACTCCTTCAAGATGCCCCAAAGCCAACTTCCAATTGTCCAAGTCTCTGATCCTTGATGAATTTCTGAAGATAGTCTATGGAGATGTTCGATTGCTTCATAGACAGAAGGTGAATTATCAGGAATGTATACACAGCAGCTGGCACCGATGATGCGGCATGCTCCTCCACGGTCCGCTAGTACCACGTCCAGGACCATGCGATTTTGCAGGGTAACCAGACCGACCGCTTGGAGCTCAGCAGTGTTGTTGGTGAGGATGCCAGCAGTGACGTTCAGGGCGGTCTCTACCGCTTGGGACAGATGTCTGATGGCTCGGCTGTTTGCCATCGGACCCCATAGCGGGACGAGCCCTTTTGCTGCGTCGAGGAACTGTGATGAGGCAGAGTCTGCTTGATCAATGTCTTTAGAACGCTTTTCTCGATGATGCTCTGCAGGGGCTGTGTAGGTTGGTGGCAAAACAAAGGCGATGTAGCATGTGCCCCCCAGTTTCTTGGGAGCCAGGTGTAGGCTTTGGTTCCACAAACAAAGTACATATTGGGTGATGCAACAAGCGCTGGGGGTTGGCAGTGTTCAAAGTCCTTACAATGCTACAGGTGCTGTGACCCACATTCTTAGTCCCACGGCCTTCAATGCATACAAGGCCAGAGACGTTCACCACAGATAGGACCACAGTCAGTGTTGCAGCAGTTCTTTTCTTCAGGTAGGAAAATGTGGCTCTGTTAGGATTATTGAACACTTGCATTTCCACTCGTTCTTTGGCGGGGACATCAATTTGGAATGTCGCATTGAAGGTGTGAGGGCAGAAGGGGGCGGCTGTCGTTCCTGTTTTGTTTCGCCAGAACTCGTTGTAGAACTGGGCGATTGTTCCGTCGGAAGTGGCATTGTCTTTGTAACTTTCTTGTAGGAGCATCATCCAGGCAAGGCAAGATCCGTGAATAGAAAAGGGCGAAGGGATTAAAGGGATGGAATGTTCAGTGGCATGTGGTAACAGCCCACAGACCCAACAGTTGGTAGCATTGGTGGCAAGATTGTGCTGGTGCAACATCTGCACAAAAGAATTATTCCAGAATTCTTTGCGTCGTTCTCGGAGATGTGGCGGTAGTGATACCAGGTAGTGTTCTTTCTTGGTGGTTGGTTGCATGGTGGGTGACAATGTTCTGTATGCAGGTGCATTCTCTTCAATGATCCAGAGTGCGACCATTAGCAGGAGACAGGTGAGAAATGCGGCTACAAGTGCAATTGTCTTTGTGCTGTGCAGGTTAGCAGTCTTGGTGTCTTTGCGGTGGTTTTGCAGGTGTTCAGTTTCTTCCATCATCTTCGAGGAGCTCAACAACTGTTAGGACCACAGACTTTTGTCTGGCGCTTACCTGGTAGCGTTGTTTGACTGTGCTACCGATCTGAGACCTTGACTCAGTTAGTGGCCTGGTCATTGGAGCTCCCTCCTTTCGTCGATCTTAGGTTGTACCCTTTCCTGGATGGCACCGTGGGGTCGGGAAATTCTGATAGTTCGAGGGTGTCTTCTTGTGGGTAGCAACTCAGAGCTGGTCGGTCTCTCGCGAGTACTTCCTCTTGCACCTTCACCCCTTCACAGGTTGCCAGGGTTGGAGGGACTCGTTTGCAGTGATGGGCATGCAGCCAGTTTTGTTTTCCTTTCACTCGGAGGGCAGTTCGGGTGGTGATCAGGACTTGCCAGGGGCCCGTCCACCTAGGCTCCAGATTCTTCGTTCTTTGGAAGTTGCGGATCAAACCTGGTCGCCTGGCTTTATTTCATGTCCCGGGCCCCTGGATACGTCAGGCAAGGCTTGCTGCACCTGTTGGTGGATAATTGTTAGCTCGTTTGTCAATTTATGCAAGTAATCTGCGTAGTTCTGTCTCCTGCCGTGGCTCGGGCAGTAACGTCTGCTAGTGCATTTCCCTGTCCAATGAGATCAGTCACTTTCCTATGTGCTTGGCATTTTATCACTGCTAACTTCTTGGGGAGGAGGACTGCTTGCGTCAAGGCGGAGACTAAATCTCCATGCAGGATGGGTGTACCGTGTGAAGTCAGGAACCCTCTTTCTTTCCATAAGATCCCAAAATGGTGAACCACCCTGAAGGCATATTGGCTGTCGGTGTATATGTTAACTGTTGTGTCAGTCGCTAAGATCGGTCGGGACAAAGGGTTGGTGGAGGGCGTACCGTCAAATCCTATTGAGGTCACATGTGAGCCTGACAAGGGTGCCCTTGGAATCAGTCGTTTGGATAGTGCACTACGTGTTGCTCCTGTGTCTACCAGAAATGGCGACTTTGTGCCCAGGACCTCAGTGGTAACATAAGGGCCTTGCTGATCAACATAGAGCTCGACTGGATCCCTCCCTTGCCCCTGGCTGTCCTATGCAAAGTCGTACGTATTGTCATAATCTGTCTGTTGGTACTGATTCTGTTTGGGATGGTCAAATGTGTTCACTCTTCCTGGCCTTTCCTCGCTTGCTTCACTCGTGTACCCTCTCCCACGTCCTCTTCCTCTCTGTCCACTTGCTATTTCCCTCGCCCCTCTGCCCCTACCAGCTCCTAACAAAGCCGGGCATTGGGTTTTCCAGTGTCCATATTCTTTGCAAAATGCACATTGATCCTGTCCTAGGTCTTGGCGTCCTACATATGATGTCGATGAATTGTTACTAGGTGGCTGTACTCTAGGGGTATTCTGCTGGTATCCTCCCCTATATTGCTCCCTTCCTGTATTCGCCCCCTGGAGTTGTGCTACCATTACCCTTTCCTTCAAGTCCTTCTTTTTCCTTTCTGTAGCCCTGTCATTTTCGTTTTTCTGATGCTCATAGTACTGGGCCATTTGGAGAATGGCCGCCGGTTTAGATGCTGCCCAACTACTTTCGCTGGCTTGTAATTTCTGGGATACATCTGGCAGTAGTCCTTTGACATAGTTCTGCACAAATAAGTGGTGTCCGGTTGCGGTGGACATGTCTTGTCCACTGTAATCGGAGAACACCGTTTCAAATCTGGAGAAATACTCTGAGACATCCTCTTGTGGTTTCTGGCGGCACGCGGTTACTATGGACCAGTCTATCTTTTCTCTGGGATCAGCGTTTTCACTTTCTGCACTATTTTGTCAGGGAGGTCCAATATTGCTTTAACCGGTTTTTGACCAGGGTTCCGCTGTTTATCTAGTGTGTTAAGTTGTTCCCAGGTATGACCAAGCAGTTCGGTATGGTCTATTTTCCTAATCTGTTTCCACACATCTGCTGGCAAACATAACCCGAAGAACAAGTCTAGGTCGGCAAGTGTCATTATTGTTGATCCCAGAGCGGTACCTAGCTCGGTGTAAAAGGCGGTGGGGTTCTTTTGTAAATCCGGTAAAGATTTACGGAACGTCAAAATGTCCTGTCTGTCCCATGGTTGATTCACCCAATTGTAGACCACCCTTCCTCTAGCGTCTTGATGGTTCATATCGTCATGAGTCCCTTGTCCTCTAGGAGGTACCCAATAGGGGGCAGCTTCTTTTATCGGCATCATGCTATCTGGTTTTTCCACCGGGGGTCCTGCTATCTTAGATGTCCTCTCCTTATCTATCCGTCCTTGTTCCACGAGGTGACGGAATACCTCCAGTGTGGATGAAAAGAGTTCTGTAACATCGTTGTCGCCTTCATCTCCGGTGTCTACCTTCCTATAGAGAGCCACTAGCCGCTCGGGCCCTACATCTTGGTACTTCTCTTCATATGCAGTAAGAGTGTGGTAACAGAGACGTACAATAAAGTATCGTTTGCGGTTTTCAACATAGGAGTTGCATATGTCAGTTACATACTCTTCTGTCTCCTTCCTATCTATGAGGGATTTAACTACTTTATCAATGCCTGCTCGCTCATTTTTACTTAATCGCGGGACCCTGGGCGCTTCTGTTTCTTTTGATCCTACCTCTACTACTGATCCTTTGAGGCATTTGGTGTGGGTGACTCGGTGGGAGCAGAGGCGGTGGAGACTGAGGCGATCGTGCCATCTCCGGCTATACTTTGGTGGTCCTGGCGTTGTACTATGGGATGAGTAGGGGCGTAAGGGGGTGGCATGTATATGATTGGGGGACCTAACAATAAATCATCATCTACCCTTTGTTTTGCTGGTAACTTGGGGTAAAGAGTCGAGGGCGTTCTAACAGGGCATTGACCTGATATTTTTGATTCCTGTTCCTTTTGATCGATTTCCTTTTCTTTTAGTTTTTCTTTTAATCTTTTACAGGCTTGGTAAGCTGATTTTCGCGTTTCTTTATCTTGTCTAGCTTCGTCCCTTTTCTTTCTTTGAGCTGCCTCTTTTCGCCATAAACCAAAACTGTCAAACATGGCTGGTCTAGTTTTCTTTGTGGAGAGCTAATTCTAACGTTTCTATTTTAGCGGGATCGAAAGATCCCGTCAGTGGCCACTGATTTACCCGGTCCTTCCTAGTGTATTTATGCCATAGTTTGCTATAAGCTACGCTGGCTAATCCATACTTTACGTACATGTCCTTGTTAGGGGTGCCTTCCGGCGGTGCCGGCTGACTGACCTCTAACAAACGGTCTGGTCCAAAACAATTACAATCAAACAATCTAGAGAAAACAGGCATGACGTATTTATCGGTCAAAATGAATATCTCAATCAATCAATTTAGACAAAAAGTCTGCACTACCTGTCCTTTGCTGCCTGCAAAGAGAGAGAATATTCCTATTCTTTGTTGTTTGCAAGCAGGGAAATGTCGCAAATAACTCAATATCAAAAAAGGAATACTAGTATTTCAATCAAACTATTCAATCAATCAATCAATTTAAGTCGTTTTTTTTCACGACCTTACCCGGACCGTATGGACAGTTCTTCGTCTTCCCCTTCCAGCGCCTGGTTGTCCTCTCACTCCAACAATCAATGCGGCGTTCCTCTAAGGTCCCAGTCAGGACCGCAGGTCACTCGAGAGAGGTCCGTTCGGAACCGGTGAAGTTCAGTCGATCGGCAGCCAGACAAGGGTCTTCTCAGGCAGGTATACCCCAATCGTTTAGTTGTTCACTCCGTTGTTAGGACCTCTCTACCGGACCCACGCGTCGCTGATGGGCCCCTACGATTGGGCGCCAATTTGTGAAAGGCAGGGAGTCTTCTAAGACCCTCAATGCTGCCCGGTGCAGGGTTCCACCTCTAATTCACTTTGGGTTCGCTATCAAAATAATGAGGCAAGCGCTGGAAATGGAAGACAAGAAGAAGGTTTATTTCTCATGAGGAGATCGCGTCAACTGAGACACCGGGATGTCTCAGGGAGGTGTTCTGCTGACAACTCCCTTGGCTCTTCCTTTTATACAGGTTTGACACAATGCATTGGTTTCATCAACATGGTTACACAAGTTTGGGGTCCCCGCCCCGGGCAGGTTGTCACACAAGCCCAACAGTAATTCTCTTCCCACCCAGGTCAAACAGACAATCTTATCTTGCAGCTGGACCTTGCTTCAGGGTCTAAAACATGTGAGACCGGCCAGATCTAAGAGTCCGTTCTGTTGATAAAAACAGGTCCCATTGTTGGTAACAACAAGTCTTGCTGTTTGCAGTGCAATAAATCATTTTGCAAGAGTCTTTTTGGTGTTTGGAACCTGTTTGTGTAACTAGGTGTAGTGAAGGGTAGAGCGTCCAAAGGCTTGTCTGAAAACAGGGATGAGAGGAAAAACGAGTTTGTGACAGCAAGTGGCGCTGAGGTTTGCTGTGGCAATAGAGTTTATAGCCCCCAGCACAGAACCAGGTCGGTCAGAGGGATGCTAGTAAGGGCAGGGTGAAACAAAGGTGACCAACAGAGTACAAAATGGCTGTGATAGATTAAAATGACTGTAACTTATGTGCACATAGAATTCCACCAGACAAGATGGCGCAGGTAATGTTCATAATTGTCATTTTGCTTTTAACATCTCCACCTTCAGGATACGGTCCATGCAGCGGGAATGCGTGCTTTGCATCCGTCCTGGTGACATCCACTAGGCCCTTGACTGGTTGCGGTTTCGCTGTTGTATAGAGAGCCGGTAAAAAATGTCACTAAAACCTCGCTACGACTTCCATGTTGTAATATTTGAAAGGGAGCTAGCTTAGTCTTCACCCGCCAATAACCCCACACCTTTGACTGCACATTTCTGCTCTTTCATTACGTTTCCCCTACTTTCTTAGAGGTTATAAGCCCCTCTCCTCACTGTCTGGAGGATGTGGCAGGGTCAGGGATTAATACCAGGGTCGGATTGGTAAGGCGGGCACTTGGGCAATGGCCGAGGGGCCGGTATCCGAGTTCCAGCTGTGGGCTGCTTTTTTGGGCAACATGGGGGGCCGATTTGGGCTGTGTCTGGTGTGTTCAGATGCCGCCAGCGGCCCAGTGGGTGCCTGAGTGGCCTTTCTGGAGGCAGATGGGCGTCCATTACCTCCCTTTTATCAACGGGCAGAGGTGTCACTCCCTTTCTCTCGCTGCGCCGGCCCATTAATGTATGCATATTGAGCAGGGGCAGGGTGCCTGAGCAGAAGCGGCCTCACTTGTTTTCAGGTGTTTTTTTATCTAAGTAAAGTTAAGAAAACATGCCTCTGTCAGAGACGCCTCCCCCTTCCTTTTTATAAATCTTCGCTGAAGCAGTGTTTTACGGAAAGGCAATATGCAAATGTGGGCCACTTTTTTTTAGCGTGCCCGGGCCGATTTATAATCCCAATCCAACCCTGATTAATACCACGTTTTTCTGTAGGACTCTATTCCCTTAAGGCAGAGGTATTCAATCTGTGGGGCGCGACCCCCAGGGGGGCCGTGGAGACCTGGCAAGGGGGTCGCACATTCCCCAGCTTCTCTTGTGCTTTAGTTTTGGAAAAAGACAGAAGTCCTGGGACCAGATCGTTATAAGCTGAAGTTTCATCACTTAAGTCTCCTGTGCTGTTAAAAGCTTTCATGCCAGGATGCCTGCTTGCCGGAATGAAATGCAAATGTGCGCTATTAGTTATTCTGCAAGTGTAAAGAGTGCTTGGGAGCGGTTCTGGCTTTAATTGATGGAATCACTCCAAGCTTTGTGATGACAAAGATTTAGTTTTTTGAGTGGCAGTGCTAAGAGTTAACTGGGCTGTGAAGTGCGTGCTTTTAATTGTAACTGTATTACACAGCCCTTAGTACACCTAAGGATGTGCTGAAGGGAGAGTTATGTAAAAAATAAATTGCATTACATAGTCTCTGGTATTACTAAAATCTACATTTTGGAAGCACCATTTTATCTTAAAACTATTTTCACATTTTGTATCAGTATTTTATACTGTGTGTAATGCAAGTATACAATAATGACTGACATATTCACAGTGCTTACTGTCACAGGCTGTGACTTCGTAGCACTAAAAATACACATCACTATTCTCCACTGCGCCAACCAAGATTTAATTCTGTGGCTCTCTGGTTACACACAGACCTCTGCAGTGCATTAACTAATAGAGGTTTCATAATGTCTTACAGTGCATTTCCCACTGAGTAACAACTTTAAAAAAAAAAAATCATTTATGCTGCCCATTATTTTATATGTAGATACCTGATGGTGAAAGACCTAAAAAACGTACAGAATATTTTGGGGCTTATTTATGAGCATCACTTTTTTTGATGCTCCGGTGGTGCAAGCATCTCACCATATCTGAGGCAGCGCAAGGTCACCCTGCATGGCTTTGCATGGCCTCATAGATTTGGAGTAAGACAAAGCAGCGCAAGTCACTGCGTTGCCTTACTCTGCGTCAAGGAGGTGTTCCATGGGCATTGCATGGGGTTCAGGAGCGGCCGGTGCAGGTAAGCGCGGTGAGGTGGGTGGGCTGGGAGGGGAGTCAACGGACAACAATGAGGGAAAATAACATTAAAAAAAGAAAACCACTTACCTTGCGCTCGCCGCATCGCCGAGTGAGTGATGCGGCAAGCGCAACGTAAGTGGGTTTCTTTATCTAAAAGTTATTTTCCTGCGTAGTCATCTGTCAACTCACCCCACCCCGTCCCACCACGCTTACCTGCACCGGCCGCTCCGGGTAGGGTTCCCACGCAACACCCATGGATTTTGATGTTGCCCCATATTTACAAAATCACGTAAACCCTGGGGCAGCGCCAAAAAAGTGCACCTCGCCAAGGGAGGCGTGAGGAGGAGAAATGTTTTCATTTCTTCTCGTTTTTTCCTCTTTCCATGTGCGCTACATTCTGCAGCTCACATAGAAAGAGGAAAACGCCTCTCAGGATCATTTTTGTGAAGGAAGGTGCCCCTTCCTGCCCAAAAACAATCCTGCCTATGTTGGTGCTAGGCAGCAATTTGTGCGCCAACGCAAAGGGAAAGGACAGGAATGCACCGTATTTTATAAATATGGTGCATTCCTGCCCTTTCACATTGGCATAGGGCAGCGCAGCAAGAAGACTTGCGGCGCTGCCCTACGCCAATTCCTCATAAATGAGGCCATTTGTTTTTAGCTACACCTTTGACTATACACCCACGCTCACTGACCTTTGGTTTGCTAAACACTGTTTAATTTTATTTCCCCACCGTAAAAATTATTTGCTGTGGGAATTGGGGGCGTTTATGGTTGTCAATAGTTGTCGATAATGAGTGCTAGTTTCTAGAAATTTTTGTCAGGGGGGGTCCTTACGCCTAAAAAAGTTTGACAAGGGGGTCTCGGCATCAAAAAGTTTGAAGACCTCTGCCTTAAGGGATGGGGACAGGGCACATGATGGTGAGCAATGTAGTCCTTCCATTTGGACCCTTGGCCTCAAGAGGTCGCTGTTGCGCACAAACCCTGTGCTGGATTCTCTCAGCCGAGCCCTGTACGGGAGCATGGATGTTGTGTCCGCAGACCAGCCAAGGACTTAGCTTCAATTGATGCAGCAGGTGCAGTGGCACCAGGGCCCGGTGGCCTCAGGGGATCCACGGAACCCAGATTATTGCTGTACTTCACAGTTCCAACAGCGGCCGGCCGGCGGGCCCATTTCCTTAATTGCACAGGGGCCCATTACACACTAGCCACCACTTAGACCAGCCCAGTCTGACAGGGCCTTGGTTTTGGTCTGGAACAAAAAATTTCATAGACTCCATGGGTCAATTCAGTTCCACAATTCTGTCTGTATATTTTGGCCGGCTTCAAAACGGCCATAGCTTCTAATGCTGTTCTTTAAAGTTTAGATGCGCAGTAGTGTGTAGCTAGGCTGCCTTGGTCGGCTGCTGTAGCGGTCTTACTGCGGTCGATACATAGTTGCATCTCTATCTCTTCCACGCTGAGGAAATGGGAAAGGCCCCATTACTTGTTCTTTGAGGCTCGTGCACTCGGCAGCCAATAACAAAGACGTTTTATTGCAAGACACTTAGTTTCTCCTGTGGCTTGCTACAAGGCCGACTCGTTGTTGCTAAATATGAACATTTATTTGAATCTCTTGTCTGCTTTCTGTTCCCTCAGGCTTGGGGACAGGGGTAGGTAGATCCTCTTGTGTTTTCGAAGCCCCCCCAGTGTAGAACCTCATGCCTAAAAAAGGCAATCTAATAATGAATGTGAAATTCATACGAAATGTCAGATAGTTGGAAAACATGGCTGCTTTGTCGCCTGCTTGCACCTGTTCATTTGCAGTTGGCAGAAGGTCTTTTCAGGACAATGTTGGAGCTCAAGAAACTTGCAGACTCAGAATGTGGAAAGTTATTTATTAATTATTTGTAAAGTGTGACTGTTCTTGAAGGTCATCTTGGTGCTAGAACTGCATAAAAACATAAAGGACCAGAACAAACGGGCCAATCGGAGCGAAGAGCCAACAAACAGGACAGGGAACATTATCAGAAGAGACGAGTGTTTAACACCTTCCTAAAGGCGTAAAAATCATTGATGAGGTACAGCAGCATTGGAAGTCTGTTCCAGAGTTGATGGCCTAAAACTCTAAAAGCTTTAAGAACACAGCGAGTGTTCTAAACACACGGTCCTGTGGTGATGGCGAGAGAGCCCAATTGTGAATGTCCGAGGGTAGGTACGGGAAGGTAGGGAATGATCGTGTCCAATAAAAATCAGAGAAAAGTTTGCAGAAGGCCCTGTTACAGATAAGAACGTCCAGGGTCACCTTGTCTGGCCTATGACCGCTGATTGTTGTGAGCTGCCTGCATGGAATGCTTTGTTTAGTTTGCGTAACTCAAAAACCAAGCTAAGCACTTCTTCTTACAAAATGAATTTGATTTGTTACCAACACTAAACTCTCCGTCCCTGAGGTACGTCCGATTTGGATTGCATCACCTTAACCAATGCACGGCAGATCTTGTAGCCTACCGCTATGGTGACTTTCCTTGCTCACACCTTTAAAGTCAGTGCCATAATGTTTACGAACTGAGGGCCCAATTCACAGAGGGCCGCCGCAGTCATGGCGGAGGCTCCACACCTGTGGCAGAGGCTCCACGATGAGAATTCTCTTTGTGGAGCTTCGGACACGACTGCGGAGGCTCTTTGTGAATCAGGCCCTGAATGTTCGCTTATATTCAGCCCGCCAGCCCAAAATGGCCGACGGTAACCTTGTTTCCTTCATAGGTCACCTGGGACAACAGTCTTTGAGTCTGTAATGCCCAGGTCCATTGTCTCCAACTACCGGGAAGTGTAATTGTGTCCAATCGGAGAATGACACGGATTTTGGAAACAATTATCAGTTAGCCTCCTTTCGGGTGAGAGATTTTGAGTGATCATGAAAGTCTACCTACTTAATGTCCTTTTATCTGCATTGCTGTTGTCACAACAGTTGAAGTAATTCCTATTCTGCGTTTGAATTCTACAAATTAATATCTCTAGACATTTGCATATCTGCAACATGTCCGCATATTCAAACGAATCTCCATTTGGCCCTTTCCGTCATCACATTCAAAATTTATTTCAGCATGTGCCACCTCCCTCTACGCATCTTTGGCACACTGGCACAGAACATACTCCAACATTTGCTCAAATTTCCCTGACATTTGCATTTTCTGAGAGCTTGCAAGTGAACACAACAGCCACTTGTGCCCTGTATGATAGCAGGAACTCAACTGGCTTCCCTTGCCGGCCTGCACCATCTTTGAAATCAGCGACATCATTTACAAAGACATGAAAGCCAGCACCCCGCTTAGCTCTCTGGTGAGCTCACCATCTCTGGTGGCTCTAGGCACACCCGCAATCAGGACGCCATCCGACTGGAAAACAAACCAGTGTCAAAAAACAAGCCACAGGCCTTTTCCATCTGTGCACCCAGGATCTGGAACCCCATCCATGTATCCATCAGGACTACCCCAACCCTGATTCAATTTAGGAAAGTAGAAAAGACCCTTTTAAAAAAATGCCTCACATTGCAGTAACAGCCCACTTCTGCTCCCAGAAACAGTCTATCTCTCCAATCACTCGGAGACTAGACCCAGTACTGCGCTTCTCTGCCTCTTGGCTAGGCTCACACTAAGCAAATGACACACATACACGCACAGTCTTTGTCTGTTGTTTCATCTGTCTGCTATCCAGTTCAGGAGATGACTGTCCTAGTATCTATATAAAATAACTGGGATCTCCTCTGCCTAGCAAAAACAATCTAGATGAAAGGAGTTCAACAAATCCACCTGTATGCATTGGATCAGAAATAGTAAAGGTTGTTTTTAATTGGCACAGAGATCCCTACACTGACTGTTCATCAGGAAGAGTGTCATTTAAAAAAATAGGATGTCCAACATAAGTCCAGAAGGGCTGGATCCATATGAAGCTGCCCCAGGCGCAGCAATGGTGCCGTACACATTGCACAGTTGTATAAAAACTTAAAATACATTCTAAAACTTATTTTTTTAGCAGTGACCTTGATGAAAACCGATCATCAAAATTATTTGGTTCACAAAATGTGAACGCCTGAGAATTGTGAAAAACAATCCAGTTTCATAACAAAGGGTCTTTACCATTTGAATGCGGACCTTGAAGTGTTTGTTGTTTTTGGCATCAGGATGTGAGGAGCAAAAGAGCTCAAGATCTGATAGAAGTGTTGGGACTGTGGTTAACCGAGACACAGTATTTGTCTTTCCTCAACAAAGGTACCATGGGCCCTGCTTTTAACACCTCCAATATCGGCTACGGTGGCCAATTTATCCTGGACTGCCATCACTCCCTTGTACACAATTTCCAGAGTACAAAATGCCACGATCATTTGTCTTTTGACTTCTTAGCTATAATCTCCCCTGCTGTAACATCCCTCCACTGAGCCCCCTTTTTTTGCCAAAATAATTCTTTTTATATCCCTGTGTATTGACCAGCACACCTGCCATCTCAAAGAGCTGATGTCCTCCAATAGAATGTTGGTCATTGCACACCCACACCACCCCTCTGTGTCCATCACACTCCTGCACCTACTTCTCTGTGCCTGCCACACCTGTCCACCTCCAGCGCTGTGGCCACCACACCTGTGCACCTCCAGCGCTGTGGCCACCACACCTGTGCACCTCCAGCGCTGTGGCCACCACACCTGTGCACCTCCAGCGCTGTGGCCACCACACCTGTGCACCTCCAGCGCTGTGGCCACCACACCTGTGCATCTCCAGCGCTGTGGCCACCACACCTGTGCATCTCCAGCGCTGTGGCCACCACACCTGTGCATCTCCAGCGCTGTGGCCACCACACCTGTGCACCTCCAGCGCTGTGGCCACCACACCTGTGCACCTCCAGCGCTGTGGTCACCACACTTTTGCACCACCTGCTCGGTGGCCTCCACACCTGTGCACCTCCCGCGCTATGGCCACCACACCTGTGCACCTCCAGTGCAGTGGCTACCACACCTGTGCACCTCCAGCGCTGTGGTCACCACACCTGTGCACCTCCAGCGCTGTGGCCACCACACCTGTGCACCTCCAGTGCTGTGGCCACCACACCTGTGCACCTCCAGCGCTGTGGCCACCACACCTGTGCACCTCCAGCGCTGTGGTCACCACACTTTTGCACCACCTGCTCGGTGGCCTCCACACCTGTGCACCTCCCGCACTATGGCCACCACACCTGTGCACCTCCAGTGCAGTGGCTACCACACCTGTGCACCTCCAGTGCAGTGGCTACCACACCTGTGCACCTCCAGCGCTGTGGTCACCACACCTGTGCACTTCCAGCGCTGTGGCCACCACACCTGTGCACCTCCAGCGCTGTGGCCACCACACCTGTGCACCTCCAGCGCTGTGGCCACCACACCTGTGCACCTCCAGCGCTGTGGCCACCACACCTGTGCACCTCCAGCGCTGTGGCCACCACACCTGTGCACCTCCAGCGCTGTGGCCACCACACCTGTGCACCTCCAGCGCTGTGGCCACCACACTTTTGCACCACCTGCTCGGTGGCCTCCACATAGATACACCTCTTTCTCTGTGGCCACCACATTTGTGCTCCTGCTGCTCTGTGGCCACCACGTTCGTGCATGCCTCCTTGTGTGCAATGGCAGAGCTCGTAGTAGCACCTTCTCTTCCTTGAGGCATGTCTGTGCAAGTCCCTTTCTTCAGTCCATTAGGGATAGCAAGGATGGTGCTGTATGGAAACATAGACAACATATTTTTTGTAAAAATATGGGTGTCAAATATAGATTTCCTAAATCTCGACCTTATACAAGCATCTCCCTTCAAAAATTTCGATGTGTTAAATTCCTGAATCCAGTCATACTCACTTCACAAATTTAGTGCAACTGTGTTAATTTACTATTCTAACTCCATTTTTTAGTAAAAATGAATGTACACTGCAAAGAAATGCAGGTTGAATGTTTTGTACGGAGATAGTTATGCACGATTGAACTTTTTGTTCATCTTTATTTGAACATGTTACCATTAAACATTACCAGGCCCTTGACAAGGCTGCTATCTGCCTCTTCGTCCTGTAACTAGGTATTGTTCGGTGTCAATAAGTCCTAGTTTTCAATGTTTACAGATGCCTATCTATCGATCCCTGTCAGTAAGATGGCATTAACTGTGAAACCTATATGTGATTGAAAAACAAATAAGTAGCCCAGGCAATAAATGAAGAAAGACATCCAGGCAGTGAAGAGTTACTCCGTAACACAGTAACTTTTTTTTTTTTTGTTGAAAAGGAAGTTTATTGTTAAAATATAAGACAACTCAATAAATACAGAAATAGGGAATACAATCTTAACTCTATAATCTGTTAGGTAAACATAACACACTAACTTCTGATTGCTCTCAACATCACTTCATGCCAATGCACTGCGACGTAGCAACACCATATTCCTGAAGCCTAATTGGACCTCATGCGCCTAAACCAGTGGCTCCCTCATAAAACACACTACATACAACACGCTTCCAACCACAAGCTCCAAAAGGCCGCCCAAGAAACCATACTTACACAGGATAATCAAGATACTCTTAGGCATGTATAGTTCCTACTGTTTCTAAGTAGCACAAATGCTGCCTCATTGCCGCGTTCAGAGCGTTACCTCACAAAAAAGGTACATTGACAGAAAAACTGACAAATTAATACTCATTGTTTAATACTAAAATCTGTAGTGCTGGCCCTACTGTCCATGTGTGAGCGAGCATTGGGATCTCGTGCCTACATGGTCTTTCAAATCAGTGTTTCTGCTTCCTTGAAGTTGGAGGGGTTGATGGACCATGAAACATGAAGGATCTCAGCCGAACGCCCCGTCTGCCTCTGGGAAGAGTTGGTGTGGGAGGTCCCACCTTGTTGCGTGGGCGGGTGATACATCTGGATCAGTCTTGTGACTTGGGTAACAGCCCGGGCCAGGCATTATGCTTCTCAGTCTAGCTCGCCGTTTCATCGAGCGCCAAGACCGTGCCTTCGGGGCTGGAATAATGTGGTCATATCGTTACATGCCAAAAATAGGATTGGCAACTCGGGTCTGAGCTCTCTAATTCTTGCAGTAGCTTGCCAAGTGGTCTAATGTAAATGCCACTGAAAGAGCGTAGGCAGGAGAAAAACCCACCCGAGCACCTTAGTGAACCAGCACACCAGCAACCATACTGCGAGAATCCTGACCAGGCACAGATCACTGGCTTTCTCCAACAGCAACCCCTTGTGGTTCAAAAGATGGGCTACATCAATTGCAAGAATTGAGTTTTCTACCACCGGAGAAGAAAGAGAAAGCTTGCCCATGGTTTGGGGACGGCCAAAAGGGAAAGAGATCAGCTTCACCAAGCTTCGTAGCAAATTCTGTCTACAGTACTAGTCTGCCTACAAGTAGCCACTACTGTGTGCTCATTCCTGGATGTGCACCAGAGGATCAGCGCCTTGCAGATGACCACCGCCCTCACAACCGGATTATATCCGTAGGTCAGTGCTTAATTTGAGCCTGTGGTTGCAGGAGGGGCCAACGGGCACTCATGTTTGGGGACCGGCACTTCTTTTCCCTCTTCAGACCATGACCCAGATCAAGAAAGAGAGAAGCACAAAAGGGGGAAAGAAAGAAGAAAAAACTGTGACAAAGAAAGAAACCAGTGAAGAAGAACTTGCAAGAGTGAGATAAAGAGGAAGGTGTAATCAGCCTTGGTATACCGCACCCTAACCTTCAATAAGCCACAGGCTGAGCAAAACACTGGGCCCTGGCACTTATTATTTTACAAATTAAGCATTGCCGTAGGTTAAGATGGAGCCAGGAGTCATCAGTGTACTCCTGGTGGCCACGCAGTTGGTGATTTTTGATGATCTGTGTCTGCAGAAACAAATACATATCTAAAAGCTGCTTAGAGATCCGGGACACATCCTTGCGGCACCAGCCCGCAATGCTCTAATTTGAGAGGGGTGTGCTGGCAATTTTAACTTCGTGAATGCAACAAACCAGAGTGAATAGCTGATAAAATGCAGATTCTTGATGTGGCTGAAGAGGTCAGCTTGGAAGAAAACTGTTTTGGGGGCCGGCTAGAGTACCCATAAAAATGAAGGACTAGTATTTCATAATTTCATAAACTTGCACTGGGTACTCAACCCCCTCTTTGCTTCTTACCCCAAGGAAAACCTCCACCTAATTCAGATGATTTTCATAACTGAATCTTCCCTTGGCTCTAAAGCGTTCAAAAGGCTCCTTAAACATTCTAAGAAAGAAATATCTTGTACTGTTTCTATCCTTCCGATATGTTTTCGTATATACAGTGGCCAAACCTTAACTTAGCATTCAAACCTTGTTTTGCCCCCCCTCCCCCCTCCAAGTCTGCTTTGATGCTATGTACACGTTCACACAAACCTTCTGAACTGAACTTTGCCTGCCCTGTTTATTCACGCATTGGATCATCCTCCTCTTATATTAAAGATTACAAAACTTATGAACAATAAATTCCTCTGATGAGTAACATCCCCAAGCATGGAATACCCTCTGGGAGACTCCCAGATGACATTATATCCGAGGCACGGTTCAGCTCTCCGTATGTCCACTCGAGGCCAATTTTGAGTTTGCAAACTTTGAATGCTCTCCTTGAACTTCCTGTTTTCCCTGACGAGACCCCCCCTCCCTCCCCAACATTTTCAGAGCACCTTCACTGACTGTCCTCAAGTTCATGCAAAAGTTAGTCATTGTCTCTTCCCTACCACCCCACTTCCATGTAGAGTTGAAGGCAAACTCATTCATCTGACACCTCATTGGTTGAATTTTGCAAGGATTTCTGTTTGTCCTTCTTAATTTTGGGCTATTTTCATGTTTCGGCACACTGGGTTTCTTCATCGTACTGAGTCACTTATGCTGGTCCCGGGTTCATCATGTTGGCTACCCAGAATTCTTAACTACCTTTTCAATAGGTCCGATTCTGCCTCAGTAGGGCATAAGCCCTCCGGCATATCCTACCTGGAATTACTAGCATCTGGGGTGCCTTCCACCTTGTTGCATAGATTCCTTTACCGATGTCGAAAAGGAACTGCCCTAGTGTTGTTCCAAATGCAACCTTGCTCTGTGTGGCTCGTGTTCCATAAGGTGGCTGCACCTCTGTTGTCTTCCACCTGCGCCGTGTTATTTATTTCCCTATGCAGCAGTAGGACATACCTCACTTTCCAGATTTGTGTGATGTGCCCATTTTATCCATACTTTAAGTGATCTGTTCACCCAGCGCCCCATTGCGTCCCTCGCTCATCTCTACGCTCTTGCCAGTGTACTTTGGATGGATTTCATCTGAAGATTGAGTCCTCTTGGAGTCTGCCCCTCATTGTGGTCATAATCCCCTCTTTTGCAATGACTCCTCTAAGGCAACCATATGCGAAATAGGGTCGATGTCTTCGAAGGTTGGTGTGAGCTTTCACTATGCTACAGAAGATGTAATTCAAGCAGGGCCGGACTGGGAACCCAAAGCAGCCCTGGCAATTTTTAAGGACTAGCACCTGAGAGGAGGAGGGTGGGTGAGGTGCAAGTGTGAAGCACTGCTGCTTTTGTTACTGGGGGCTGATATTCCAGCACCGCTGCAAAACTGGCCACCAGTAACAAAAAACCAGCCCCCACCGCTGTAAAACTGGCCTCCACCCTTCCTGCCTCCCGGGAAATCGCCCGATGCCCGCTACGGCCAGTCCAGCCATGCATTGAAGTCACACATTTGTCAGACCATATTTGTAACCTTGAAGGAGTATTCATTTTGAAAATCTTTGCTTTCTTTGCTGGAAAAGCACTCCATGTCTTGTTTGAAAATGGTGCTTGGTCAAGATGCAGGGAGAATACTGTTTGTTATTGGGGAAATTTGACTGTTTAAGCCTTCATTTTGTCTAAGTACATCCCCATCTACTCTGTACAGTTCAGTGCCTTAAGACAGCAAGTCCAAACTTTGGGGTGGACTATTTGATGAAATATCAATCCCTTCAGCACAAATAACCACTGGTGATTTGTGTTGTTGCCAGATTAGTATTGTTAAAGGCTGCCCTCTGTAGCTCTCCTTTCAAACATGGTGGACATGGGTTACTTAGCAAACACAAAAAGATGATGGTCGGAGCGCTGAAACCTTTCAGACACTCTCTCCCCCCCCCGGCCCAGATCTGGGATGAATCCATCATCATTCTTTAGCTCACTTCGCCAACTCAGTTCAGACCCAGCTATATGCAAATCAGTCTTGATCCTGTGCCTCATGGGAACAGTCCAGCCTGAACTGCCAAGCCAGGTCTTCCCTGAATCGGAAACAAGCATCCTGGGACCGGTTTCGGGGTAACACCCCTCATCAGCCAGGCTAGCTTGAATCCAGTGGCAAAGTGAGCAAGGGACCCACGTCTGGGCATACCCTGCCAACTTAGGGCAAACAAAGCAAACACAAGGAGATGATGGATGGAGCACTGAAACTTTTCAGACACTCTCCCCCAGTCACAGATCTGAGTTGAATCCATCATTGTTCTTTAGCTCACTTCACCAACTCAGTTCAGACCCAGCTATATGCAAATCAGTCTTGACCCTGTGCCTCATGGGAACAGTCCCAGACGTGGGTCCCTTGCTCACTTTGCCACTGGATTCAAGCTAGCCTGGCTGATGAGGGGTGTTACCCTGAAACCGGTCCCAGGATGCTTGTTTCCGGTCCAGGGAAGACCTGGCTTGGCAGTTCGGGCTGGACTGTTCCCATGAGGCACAGGGTCAAGACTGATTTGCATATGGCTGGGTCTGAACTGGGGTGGTGAAGTGAGGTAAAGAACGATGATGGATTCAACCCAGATCTGTGACTGGGGGCGAGTGTCTGAAAAGTTTCAGCGCTCCGTCCATCATGTCCTTGTGTTTGCTTTGGACATGGGTTACTTACCTTAGAAGTACACATCAAAGTTTGTCACTTTCCACTGGGTCTGCTGTCCCTTCACAGTAGATCTGGTACACCCTTGACAACTTTATGTCCAAAGCATAGTGGCCTTTCTCTCACTATCGGTCTGCACCTTGCACAAGTGGGCTTACCCAATTCTGTCATAGCAGCTATTTTCCATTCCCGCTTACCCCTTTGCCTTATCTCTCCCCTCCCCTATATTTTTTCCCTCATCTATTTTCTCTCTGCTTTTCTACTATTGTGTAGATCTTATCCTGTATCCATGTTTTATTTCGTTTAGTCACTAAGCCCTTGTACTTTTGTCCATTGCGAAAAGCAATTTTGGAATATATGCTTAGATTAATATGGTAGTGTTGACATTTGCATGTTTTGTCTCTTGTTATAGGCTTATGGCACTTTATGGTCAATCCCTCACATATATATTTGATCGATTATTATTGACATTCATTGTGTTTCCCTACGCCAGATTGGGCCTTTGATTAATGTATGGTATGCATCTTTTCATTGCTTTCTTTATTTTCAAAACATTTCTAAATATTTGGAACAAAAAGAAAAGACTGCCCTCCGCACTTCACCATACGATAACTTACCTTCCTAAGCAACAGATGTTCCTTTCTTACTTGCCACATTGCCCCGCAACCTTGTATCATAGGAAATGCTTCTGTAAAGGTTTTGCCATAAAAAGTGGAGTATGTTGGCAGGCGAAACTTAAATAATCACTCCGCTTGCTGAAATGTGCAGGTAGATAAATGAGAGGGTGTCATTCCTGATAGAAGCTTGAAACAATTAAAATCAAAAACATTGGCAAAGGCAATAGATCTCTTCAGTGACACCTATTTGCTTTGCGAGGGATTGGCTTCCCCACCCCCTTCAGGTGGTCTCCTGGCATGTGCAATATCCATCTTAGAATGATTTCTCACAAAACTAGAGAAAAATCCTTCAAAGATGTCTGCTGTGCATGCATGTAGGATGGCCATCCTGAAGTGATATTTCTATTGCTTTAAGAAAAATACTTTTAAGATGGCTGCTGCACATGTGTGTGCATCTGCAGCGTCCATCTTTGAAGAAAAAGCATTCCAAGATAGACGCACACTTTGACAACCATCTTCAAGTGGTTTCAACACCATTTAGATATCCGTCTGCCCATATACTGTAGACAGCCATTGGAGCACTAGGAGGCTGAGAAGGGAGATGGGAGGAGGCTAGCGAGCACTGGGTAGGTGGTAATGATTTTTATTTATTAAGAGAGGAGGAGTGGGAAAGGAGGGAGAGGTTAAGGTAGAGAGAGAGAGGGAGAGAATGTAGTCCCTCATGCGCTGCAATGCAAGATCTGACTGCAGTGAAAGGATACGTGATCCAATCAAAACACAGCGAGACCAAAATTCTCCCTGATGGGACGAACGCAAGACAAGGGAGGAAAGTCTTCAGATCAGGAGAAGCAAAATGAGGTTGATAAGAAAACAATTGAATCGTGAAAAATGGGTAGACACAAAACCCTCTCTAAGTCTATATCGGATACAACAGGTTTGTTTGCCAACAGACCGCGAATGTGTGACAAAAAACTGTGAAATAATGGGAAAAGGCCACTTGCTGAAAGCACAGGTGCTACTTCCATTTCACATGAGAGGGGGTTGCTGGAGAGGACAAGTTGCAAATGTATAGGTGCTGCAGTAGCAATATGGTACCAATAGTTTACAGTGTTCATAAATCGTGTGTGTGTGTGTTATACTCGTGGTTCATGGTGGTGCCAATCTGGGGGTATGCCTGTTTGAACTTGAGTGTTAAGTATCAATGGGGTTACCCAAAATTCTACCTGACCCGGGTCAAAATTGCAGTACAATAAACAATTGGTCAGAGTAGCAACAATTTAACAATGAGAAAGAAAAAAATAGTGGCATTCACAACAACAGCATCTCAAGTTTCGCAGTGGATGCGATTTATTTTCATGGCATAAATCACTACTTGTAGACAACGCAGTTGTTCATACATGTGGAACATAATTATATACGCAATATCGGTGCTCTGGTATGGGAATAGGTGGGGGTGTTCTGGGTCAAAGTGAGTGAGTGAGGGAGATTGAAAGGGGAGAGGTAATGTGACATATATACATTACATTTACATAATAGAACCTGTCCGACCTATAACAGGCCAAGTAAGTGAAGACCCCACACTAAGGACTGAACTACCTAGAACTTTTTTAGGGGTTGAAACATTGACTACTACACACCGTTCATACAAGCCCTGACGACTGAAATACATTATCAGTGTCACTAGAATGCTATGTATATATACTGGAATACTTGGCCTGTTATAGATCGGACAGGTTCTATTATGTAAATTTAATGTATATATGTCACATTACCTCTCCCCTTTCATTCTCACTCACTCACTTTGACCCAGAACACCCCTATCTATTCCCATACCAGAGCACCGATGTTTCGTATATAATTATGTTCTGCATGTATGATCAACTGCGTTGTCTACAAGTAGTGATTTATGCCTTGAAAATAAATCGCATCCGCTGCGAAACTTGAGATGCTGTTGTTGTGAATGCCACTATTTCTGTTTGAACTTGAGGGCATGAAAAATTGTAACTACATGCTTGCTTGTACCATTGTTTTCTGTGGTTGCTCTTTCGTCTGTGTCTGGCAAGGTGGAGGAACAGTGTAACTGGTATCGCTGAATCCGTTCATATTTGGAGGGAAAAGCTCTTGGCAGCCCTAACTCAAGTCATTTAGGCTATGATTCAGGGTGCATTACAAGTGGGCTTCAAGTGCAACCGTGGTTCTCTTGTGTTAGATGCCCCACCCTCCTGAAGGAGAAGCATGAGCAAAGACCATGGAAAAGGTGGATAAAACGCTACAGACTTGTCTCCAAGATTCGATTCTGCATTGATAAGACTTGTAAGAAAAGAAGTTTGGGTTGAAAATCTCCTCCTACAAAATATTTCGAAACCACAAACCCAAATAGCTAAGTGTACCATGAGATTCTTTGAGGTTGAAGGGAAATGACAACAAAATTGGCCGCTGCAAGATGAATCATTTGTAGTGTTGATTATGTCTGATGGGGCCAATTAGACTATCACAGTTTCAAAAATGCTCTGAAGCACTCCTTTCAATTTCACACCTTGACGATCATTTGAAGATCTTTAGTCAGTGCGTCAAGGTCGAGAAATAGCCTCGTTTAACAATTTTTCAGGCTTCTCTGTGATAGAGCAGAGCTTGTTCAGAGTCAGACCCCAACGTTTCTAACTTATGTTTTCGAATCACTCTGAATGAGCATACGTCCATCATCAAAAATAATTTGTTGACATTTTGTTCCTCAATTTTCAAAATAGACTGCACAATTTGTTTTCCAAGATAACGGGAAATTAACGTTTTCTAAAGTGTAGGTTCCTGAAAATGGAAGCGTAGAAATATTCACAACGTCTAAAAATAGATCAGTCAAATGTACCAGGAGGCAAGGCGTCTGCCGGGAGGTCTAGTTACTTATTGGGTTTTGTTAAGCAGGTGAATTTTCATTGGTAAAGTTTTTGCATTTTCCCTACTGTGAACTCCATAATATTTTGCAGGTAGACTCATTCACGCACAGGCGAGTTCTTTGGTTAATCTTTAATTTGCAAATTGTTGGTATGACATTCCTTTAGTGACCCGACTCTTGACTTATTCGGTATTTGGCTGCTGGTCAGCATGGACTGCAGTGTCTTTAATAGGCTCCTTTGCGTGCAAAGGGCTCAAAGACTTCTTTCATCGCTCACTGACGTGGGTCGAAACTATAATTACTGTGCTTGCGAAGAGTCTGCATCAGGTGCCGTTAATTGAGAGGAGAGGGTGCATGATGTGGTCCCTCCCCTCTCGCCATGTGATTCCAAAACTTTTCTTTGCCCAAACCATGCTTGTCTTCTAGGCAGTTGCTCAACCATTCTGTTATGGACCCTTGTTCAAGGAAGGAAATGGGCCCCTGGCTGTTGCTTGAATAATAAAATTATTAATCTGCAGTCCGTTCGCCTTCTTGGGTGTAAAAAAGTGTGTTTATAGGGTGAGCGCGCTGGTAAGCTCCACTTTGCCGGCGGTTGGTGGAGTTTTGCCGAACTGCGTGCTCCAAGTAGAGCACGGAGTGACAAAGCTCTGCAAACTCCGCCGGCGGACCTGAGTTTACCCCCCACTCCTACTAATAGTTCAATGATACTTGCACTCATTTCCACACATGGTTTAGTAAAAACACATTAACTTAGCATCTTGTGTCTGAATAACCTCAGTGTTGGACCGGACTTGGGGGATCAAAAGCAGATTTGGCAAAAATACTCAACCCAACCCTGCTCCCTTCATCCTCATGTGCTACTGCTCCTTCCATTCATTCCTTCCCTCTCTTCTCTCTCATCACTTTCTCTATACCTTCCCTCTCCATCCCTCTCATTCTCTCTCTTGAAGCCTCCCTGTGCCCGCTGCAATTAACCTTGAAGAGCTGGAGAAAGTGACGGAGGTGCCAGCAGTGGCCCTCGACCTTCCAAACAAGCCCCTGCCCACCAGGAAAATGGCAGCTAGGATAAAATGCCAGTTCAGCCACTGTATGAGATAGATTGCATCGAAAGTTGCCTTCAATGGTTGACATTTAAACCTTAAAGATATATTTCTAAGTTGATAATTTAGCCCACCTCCATCCTACCTCCAGAAATGTAACTGTGTCCTCTTGATTTCATCTAATTTAGTGTGCCCTTTTGTAATTAAAGAAATATTTTCATTTTAAGTTATGGATTAGAATTCAAGGTCACTTTATACACCTAATCAGTTTTTTTCTCTCTTTGACTTCAGGTTACCCAAGACAAAATCATCTGCCTCCCCAACCATGTTTCGGCAGATGTTCTTTCGGACATTACCTGCGAAGAGTTTGCCCAGCAGGCACACAATGTCTCAAATCAAACCACGCCCAAGGCTGAGGCGCGAGAGATGAACGGGCTGAAGAACAACTTGGATTTGCAGCAGTATAGCTTCATCAACCAAATGTGCTACGAGACAGCCCTGCACTGGTACGCCAAATACTTTCCCTACCTTGTTGTCATTCATACTCTGATCTTCATGATCTGCGGTAACTTTTGGTTCAAGTTCCCTGGTACGAGCTCCAAGATTGAGCATTTCATCTCCATCCTGGGCAAGTGCTTTGATTCTCCTTGGACAACACGGGCTCTCTCTGAGGTCTCTGGGGAAAACCAAGAAAAGCTAAACCAAATCGATCTGGAGAAAGACTTCAGACCGGGCAACCTGGATGAGACCATTGAATCCAGCCCTGTCAAAGACCCCACTTCTGCCCCCATCCCTGACAAAATAGTGGCAGAGTCCCCCTCAGCCAGCCTGCTGGACAAAAAGGAGGGCGAGCAAGCCAAGGCCCTGTTCGAAAAGGTGAAGAAGTTCCGCATCCATGTGGAAGAGGGAGACATCCTCTATGCCATGTACATGAGACAGACCTTCCTCAAGGTCTTCAAGTTTGTTTTGATCACGATTTATAATGCAGCATTAGTAGGGAACATCCATTTTATAGTGCCTTGTAGCATTAAGATGGAAGACATGACTGGATACGATAGCTTCTGCTGCAATCACACCAAAGCCCATCTCTTTTCCAAGTTGGCCATAACATACATTTGCTTCCTAGGCATTTATGGACTCACTTGTGTTTATACTCTCTATTGGCTATTCCACCGCCCGCTGAAGGAATACTCCTTCAAGTATGTGAGGGAGGAGACTGGGATCAGCGATATCCCCGACGTGAAGAATGATTTTGCCTTTATGTTGCACCTGATTGACCAGTATGACTCGCTGTACTCAAAGCGCTTTGCTGTTTTCCTGTCTGAAGTCAGTGAGAACAAGCTGATGCAGCTCAACTTAAACCATGAGTGGACAGTGGAAAAGCTTCAACAAAAGCTGCAGAAGAACGCACAGAACCGCGTAGAACTTCACCTTTTCAAGCTCTCCGGCCTCCCTGAAACTATCTTTGAGGTCACCGAAATTGAGGCCCTAAAGCTGGAAATGATTCATGATGTCACAATCCCGCCCTTGGTCTCCAAGCTTGTCAGCCTAGAAGAGCTTGACTTGTACAATTGCCCAGTGAAGCTCCAGTATGCATCTTTGACATTCCTGAGAGACCACCTCAAAGTAGTCCGGGTAAAATTTGATGACATTAAAGAGATTCCTCTTTGGATTTATAATCTTCGGGGTCTTGAAGAGCTTCATCTGATGGGGTTTTTGTCTCAAGATCTCTCCAAGACTGTCTCTCTTGAAAGTCTTCGGGAACTGAAAAACCTCAAAACGCTCACCCTGAAAAGCAACCTGTCCAAAGTTCCTCCAACCATCACTGATGTGGCCACCCACCTCCAAAAGCTCATCATACACAATGATGGTACAAAGCTCTTAACCATGAACAACCTAAAGAAATTGTTTGCCCTGCGCGAGCTCGAACTGATTCACTGCGATCTGGAACGGATCCCTCACGCCATCTTTAGCTTGACCAATCTTCAGGAATTGGACCTGAAAGACAACAACCTCCACACGATTGAAGAGATACTCAGTTTCCAGCACTGCCGGAAGCTGACCTGCCTGAAGCTTTGGTACAACCACATTGCCTACATCCCTGACCACATCCGAAAGCTTAAGGGCTTAGAACAGCTGTACCTCAACCGCAACAAAATCTTGGTCCTCCCTTCTCAGCTTTTCCTTTGCAACAAATTGAGGCAGTTGGATTTGTCCAACAATGAAATTCGTGAGGTGCCCCCAGAAGTGGGCATTCTGCAGAACCTCCAGTATTTTGCCATCACCGCCAACTGCATTGAGTCTCTACCCAATGAGCTCTTCTTCTGCCGGAAGCTCAAAACTTTGAAGGTGGGGCACAACAAGATTAGTGTCTTGTCTCCAAAAGTGAGCAACCTCACATTGCTGACCAAGTTGGAGCTCAAAGGGAACCGCCTTGAGGTCTTGCCCCTGGAGATCGCCGAGTGCACTGCCCTGAAACGCAGCGGCCTCATTGTTGAGGCTGCACTCTTTGATTTGCTGCCTTCAGAAATTCGTCAACAAATGAGTGATGAATGATGCAAATTATCAACAACTGCAATTACCCAAAGATTTTAAAAGAAAATCCTGGTGACCAAAATTTTTAGGAAAGCCATTGCACTCGGGTTGGGAAGGAGAGTGCATCTCAGTGTTATAGCTTTTCTTTGTTTACACTGGCCAAGCTATAAAAATGCTTGGTCATCAATACAACTATGAGCGAGGCAAGCCATATCGGAATTATTTATTTGCTGACATTTTATGGTTTTATTGGGAATGTTGATAAATGACCAGTTTGTGCCTTTTGGGGGTGCAAATATTTTAAAGACTTGACACAGTAGGGCTGGTTCCCTCCAATGCTTTAGTTTAGTCAACAGGGTGGTATATGTTAGGGCAGCCATCTTTAGAAATGAGGGCGCCATAGAGTAGTCATTGATGAAGAAGGAGTGGGACAATCTAGAAGTGCTAAATGGGAGATCGCCTCTTCATTAGGGGGGGGGCTGAATTGGAGGGTCTCCTGGTGTAATGTAACAAATAGGAACCATCTACTTTGTCCCAAATAAACATTATTATATGACGAAATTGAAGAAGTGTGGATGGATTAAAGTTCCCCCATTGTTTGGTCATGTGGTGCTTTTCACTGTAGCCAGTATTGGAACCCTGTGGACGCTGCTCTTATGGCAAGACACTGTTCATGAAGGACTCTGCTTCAATTTTTGCCCCTTTTGGGTGTTAAGTTTGGTCACCTCGACTTTTGAGTAACCTGGGCAAATACTGATTGGAAAAGTAAGTTGAGGTGGGTGGCCTCTTAACAAAACATGTTGCACTACACCCAAGGGTCTGAAACTCTAGCACCATACAACAATTGCTGAAATGTACTTTTTAGGTTTAACCAAGTACATAAAATGCTGCCGAGGTGAGGGTTCAAAAAATGTTTTTACCTTTGTTATGAATGCAGGAAAAGAAGGGCATTCTTCCGGGTCAGTCCTTTGTAAATATTTATGGATTTACTCTCTGTTGTGTGTCATCGACCCTAGTGCAAGGAAGGAAACTGCCCCCCTGGCTGCTGCACTAATGGAAGCTATGCCCCTGGATTAACTCCTGGCTCTGCATATTCAGCGGACACAGCTAATTCTGCAGCTTGAAAGGAGGAGAGAAAATGACACTTTGAAAAGTTCCTGAAGGTTGTTTACTAAATGTTGCAGTACATCAAAGAATGCAAAAATGTCTAGAGGTTTGAAAAATCAACAAGTCATAAAAAACTAAACCAATCTGACCCTACCCTGTGCACTTCCACTGGCTCTGTTTTATTTCAGTCCATTGCTCTTTGACAGGACTCCCCTTTTTCCACTTCTGTTTATGGAAGACAGATGATTCTCCTCAATTTTCACAACCTACTCTGCAGTGTGGGTTATTTTTTCAGTTCGAAGAGATGGCAACACTAAAGATGTTGCTTGTAATATCCTGCATTTTGGAAGTCTGCTTGCCTCTCCCTCGCTTTTACCCAACTAACCTTTTGCTACTCGTTGGTTGGGACTCAGGGTGAAATGTCATCTCTGCATATGGAAGCCTCAAGTCTTGTTCTTTGAAGACTTCGGCCAAGATGTCTGGCTCTGTAGTTTGTAGAGGATCTCTTGACAGTGCCAGTGGTGAATGAATATGAAGCCATAGATATTTGGGCCGGTCAAACCCCAAGCCTATCGCTGGCTCTACCATTGGCTGGCCCTTCAAATTTCTTTGAACAGAACCTAAGCAGAGCTTTCAGCAGCCAGTTGTGGTTGTGAAGACCATGGGATGGGGCAGTTTAAAGGATCCTCTCTGGTTTAGGCATTTTCAAATGGGTCCAAAGCCACCTTCCTATATGACCTGGTTATCAGTCTCTCCCTAGCTATTCCTCGACTGCAAGCCTCTCCTCTTGTGTGATGCTTGGTGACCTGGTTGAAGAGCTCTCTTCTTCAAAGCCTACCTTTGACATGACTTGAAGACTAATTTAGTGCCTATCCATCAGCCAGATGTAGCTTTGGCACTGGCAAGAGTGGTATCATAGTAAAGGTGTTCGACTCTTACCGCCCAGGTGCACACAGATCATGAGCTGCTCTGGCTCGTTGCGTTACGTGGGATGTGGGCACCTGTCTGCGTCAGCCTTCAAGCCCATCAGCCTGAAGATCTCATTCTGTAACGCAGTAATGATTTTTTTCCACATTTTGCATTGTTTCAAATAGTAGAGGCTGAATGGTGGGTTCCACAAAAATAAAACTGTAGTTTTTGTACAAGGTTTTCACACCCTTGTGTTTTTCGGAGGCTGTCTCTGTAGCTTGCTGTCCATGTGGCTCCGCTGTACACCAAATGTTGGCATTGCCAAAGACTTTCTTGATTTTATTTATTAAAGAACAATTGTTTTTAGTGTTTTCTGTGCTTTGTCTTGCTGTTAACTGTGGGGCGTTGAGAGAAAACGAACTACGTCTGTGTGCACATGTTGTCTGTGCATGTCCATGAGCGCAGTTAGCGAATGGTGACCGTGCCTAGCTCGAAATCATCACTGGTTGGAATGGGTTTCCAGTGGGACATCCCACCTCTTGAACATATTGCATGCAGTGTTTTGAGTTGTGTGTCTGTCATGTGATATTTTGCAGTGTGTCTGATGTGTTACAATATTTATCAAATTAATCATTACAGTGACCCTAATTTTCTAAAGGGCCACCTGCATTTTTCAAATAAAAAAAATAAAAATAAATGCAGGAAGCATGAGGTCGCCAGATGGAAGTAAGCAGTGGGATTGTAATTTTGTGAGACCAAGAGTGAATATAATGTCTAGACGGACCCACTGTCTACGACTGTCCTCGAGAAGGCGAACCTGCCCAGCTTTGGGTGTACTACCCTCAGATCGGTTAGTCACATATTGTCTTCTGAGAAATAAATTGTGCCAGATAACCAAACTGAAAATATAGCCCCAGTGCAGGCCGATATATAACCAGCGTGGGCCAGATGTTGACGATCAGAGGTAACTCGGACACATCAGAAGGATGAAAGCAGCGTGCGTGAAATAAGACTCTAGAGCTAAGGTGCGGTGTTCTGCCCTACTTGTAGCTTCCTAGTCAGTCATAAGGGAAGTTCTGAACTGCACACGTTCCAATAGTACCTGACCTGTAATTCCTCTTCCCAGTTTACGGGGCAAGGCACAAACCAGCCAATTGTGTTAAACAGGCTACACCTACTAACAAGTTTTCAAAAACCCTTGTATGAACTCCATGGAAGCCGAAAATGGGGACTGTTCTGATTTATATCTAAATATGTAAAAGAAACACCTGTTGTAATTTTTGTGGAGCGTGTTTTAGTCCAGTTTTGATTCAATCAGCCAGCTTACTTTTTGCAATGCATTCTTTCCCTGTCCTAAACAAGCGAGAGATTGAACAGGAGACTGTGACCATGAGGTAATCCTTAAAACTAGAAGGTAAATGGTTTCTCTGCAGTAAACTCACTTGTAAGTTACACTCGCGTTTGCACAAGGGATCATTGCACACACTCTCGCAATCTGCCACAATACATCTATCCTCAATGTACTCCAGTGCGGAGTTAAGAACAATAAACCTATTTATCTTCCCAATGTTGAGGTAGTCCATATTCTGGTTACAAAGTTTTTGTGAGACAATATTTAAAGCACAGTATTCGGGTGGGATACCACATGCATGTTATGACACACCGACCTTTAGGTTGGCTATCAAGGTGTCAAAAAGTGGATTCACTTAGAATTATTTTTTCCCCCAAACGTCTGTTCACTGCACACATACTAACTGTACTGCTTATTAAATATTTATATGGCCAATGTGCCTGGTGGTGTTTGACTGTGCCATGATTGCAAGCTCAATCATCCAGCACCAATCATGACAACTGGCGTGATAGTGCCATCAGCTGAGCTTCAGTACAGTGCCAGACGCATTGTCCCTACAGTTCCCTAAACTTGAACCGTTACGCTAGCTGTACTGTGGGAAACATTTTCCTGTTAGTGCTGTATAATGGAGATGAGCAAGCCAGCAAATGAATAGGGAGAGCCAAGCCAGGCATCTGGCTTGGACCTACGAGCCAAAACACGAGCTGAGCCATCAAAATATTTGCTATGTAAATTGCACAGCAAACTTCATGTAAATATGTGATCGACTTTAAAATTAAGTGTTTTTATTATTTAGAAGTCTTCCACTTTAATATGTTAAACTACATCACTGCATTAAATCACATTTACTACAAGAGAAAGTTTCTAATCACAAACTTAGTAACATTCATGAACCCACCCTACGTTCTGATGCCATGAGTTGGCCAACTTATTTGTTTCCAGCCACTTATGTATGGCCGATGTTACTATAGCTGGAGCAACATTAAAGCCTATTCAACCATATGAAAGAGTTTTTTGTATAGGGCACATCCTGGTCTAAATTACTTTAAGGTGTTCTCAAGTGTGACGATCAAAGAAAATGTAAACACTCCGAGGTGAGTGATTTGACTAACATAAAACATTTTTGTCAAGTGTGGAAGGCAAGATTTAAGCTCAGGTTTCCTGGCTACATGTTGTGCAATTCATCTTGACATCTCAGGTTTTATCTGGTTCAGCACAAAAGAGCAGTGCTTTTTGTTCTGTTCTGTCAGGTAATAATTAATGCACTATGTAAAATATGTGGACTGATCACAAGTTAAATTAATCTTGACACAAAATCTCTTTCTTAAAAAGAAAGGTACACCGATAAAACAGGGCTGTATTTCTGTGCTGACGCCAGTGGTCTCCTCTGACTTACCAAAGAGCATGAGTTCAGGAGTAGCTCAACAGCTCAATGAAGGCAATTACATACACTGGCAATACCGAGATGTTGGAGATCCCATACAGTTAGATGTCCAGTTACTACAGCTCTTCAGTGAGACCCACAGAAATACAGAGCTTGGCTGCAGATTCATTTAAAGCATGTGTGATTGAACTCATGAAAACAGGGCCTCACCCTCTGTTAGATGTCCTCCTGGCTCTACATTCGGCCTGGCCAAAGAACAGAATGCACACCATGGAAGAAAGACTACACCTATTCTTTTATTTCCATTATGGCTTGTGGAAATCGAAAAAGGGCTGGCAATATAACAGTAAAGTATCATTGTATCGTCTGTCCTTCTCTCTCTGTGTTCCATTCTGGAAATAAAAAAAGACTGCACGGCTGGCCCCCACTGTGCAGCAATAGAAGCAACTGCAACAAAAGACCGAAATGGCATTGGAGGTCACAAAGAGTCCTGGTCCCTTGGCATAAATTAAGTCCTGGCTGCCACAATATTATCAGTTGTGTTTTTAGGTCGAGGCTAGCGCAGCTCTTGGAATCGCTCTGGACTTTTCTATAGCTTTTTTTCTATTGGGCTTTGCGTGTGAAGACCGCACGCAATTGGGCAAAGGCGGGTGCATGTCCCACCTTTCCCAGGAAATGTATCCGCCCACGGACTACGGCTTGCGGTTACGAGCAGGGGCGCCATCTGTTCGGGATCATGTCACCATGTGTTTTTAATTAGCGCGTTCGCCACGCTCACTCGCCCCCGCTTCTCTCTTGCGCATTGCCCCTGCCAGTTGCTGACTGTCATGTGCTCTGTCCCGGGTAGCCATTGTTTAAGACATACTACTGACTAAAGCTTGAATGTCGGCAGGAACCAGCGCGTGTCTTTAGACTGCTCCCACATACACGCCTCTCAAGCTGGCCTGCCTGGGAATATAATTGCAGCACGGAGGCCCAATTATTTATTTTGGAAATACGTGTAGCCGACAGCATAAAGCTGCGAGGACTTGCTTTACGTATTCCCGCGCTGTGTTCCCCTGCGGAGCACTTGCAGGCGCTGGCTTTGGGTTTGCACTGAAGTTAAGGACACGGGAAGGCGAGCCCGGACTCCTGACAGTACGCGCTCTGTTTGGGCCCGGACTCCTGCCGGTGTGCGCGGACTCCTGATGGTGCGCGCTGACTCCTGACGGTGCGCGCTCTGTTTGAGCCCAGACTCCTGCCGGTGCGCGCGGACTCCTGCCAGTGCGCGCTCTGTTTCTGAAAGGAAAGTAGAAACGCGCGCATTTAGAAACTGCGCCCGGTGAGCTGCGCCTTGCTGTTGAATGGGGTGTAAATCTGTTTAGTGGAAAAAACAGAAACCGGTGAGGCGTCCTATTCATAGCCCAATTGCGGGTATTAGATTAAACCCTGAAATATTTTTTGTCACTTATACTTAGATATGACTACATTTTCCACACTGGATCTAACACATGGTATACTTATTTGTGGGAATACATCATCAGAACGTGCAGTATACTAATTCCGTGTTGATGCAGTGGCTTGCTGGTGGAGGCCTGGAGAAGCAATGAATTGCTAATTGTCGGATGTAAAGCACGACTTATGAATTCGGTTACCTGACATCGTGGGCGAGCGTTTAGAAATAGTTTGTGGGTTGCTTGTCTGTTGCAAATTATTGAATGTAGTCTGGCCCTCGGCCACGTGCGGTGGATGATTCCCCAAGCATTTATCGAATAAAATACATAATCTGAAAATTCACTGCTTGCCGGAAGGAGCGATATATGTTAATGCTCAGGACGAGTACGATAACTCTGCATGTCTGTGGTTATGTTTTTAAAGTGTTTCATTACCAGTTGTATGGCCCAGTAGCACTTTAGTGAACTGGATGGCGGCTCGGTTCTGGAGTACTCACCCTGAACAGAAGTGGTTTGTTCTTATTGCATTTTCTTCTTATATATATATATATATATATATATATATATATATATATTTTTTTTTTACAGATGATTCATATATGGTAGACTAGTGGCTGGTGAGGTTTGAATAGACTAGTGTGCATTGTTAGTAATGGATTACATAGGATAGTCGCCAGTTAGCCCCTGTTATGGATCTGTGGAACATTGTCTGCAGAGGCCTGTGTCAAAGCACATTGGGAGGTTATGTTTTGAGTCAGTTTTTGCTATTTCTATTTGATTGGGGCATAGCTATTAATAGTGCAGCAGGTGCCGAGGCACCAGGGCCCCTACAGTACACCAAGCGCCTGGCACAGTTAGGCATGCAACACAGTGTCTGGCACTTCCCAAAAAGGGTATGTTATGTTCTCAGGCGGTGAAACCCAAACTTCACCATAATTCACCTACTGCGCGGGATACTGAAGCGAGCATGCCTGTGTACTGTTGGATTTTGAAGTCATATATAGGTTCTCGTTGACCGGGATCGAGATGGATTGATGCGGTCTTAAAAACTACACTACAAAATTACAGTAAATCAACGTTATCTTCTGGTGCAGACCCTGCTCCCCAAACACACTTTCTGGGGAGAGTCAGATACGCTCTGCAGACCACGAAGAACTGGAATATTTGTCGAGCATCCCTTTAGTACTGCCTCTGATCCTATAACCTAATGGTTTTGTCACCTCAGAAATCTGCAAGCACTTCTCCTTTCATTCCTTTTTATTTTTTGCATTATGTAGCGCGAAGGAAGGTATCAAAGCACTTTACATAAGTACTAGTTCCATTACAGGGATCTGCCCGGTGGATGATAATGTGCTGCATGGCTAAACACTTACGAGGTCCCCAAGGCGAGACCTATTGGCTATGCCAATGCTTGTTTTCGATTCCATCAAATACTTTCTGTAGATTTACAAAAGTTGGATTAACAGTGTTGGCCTTTTATTGTAAGATACATGTTTCCTTGAACTGTGACGTCACTGCTACAGTGTTTACCAAGCTTTTCTGATGTTGGATAAACTAGCTCCAAGCGCTCTGTACACTGGGAGGAGTAAGGCTCATGAACCATGTAAACAGGGCATGCTAAGGCCTTAGAGCAGTGTAAACTAAGCAGGATATGGTCAAAGGGCCCTGTGAACTAGGCCATATTGTGTCCAAGAGCCCTATGAAGTGAGTGTGATAAGGCTATAGAGCAGTCTAAACCTTGTGGGAGAAAGCCCATAAACAGTATAAAACAGGGCGGGGTTAGGTTAAATAAACCGTGAAAATTGGGTGGGATAAGGTTTAGAGCACTTAAAATGTGAAGGATAATGTCCAAGTGCCCTTTAAACTCGGTTACCTATGAGCCTTGCAAACGTACTTGAATAAGTCCAATAGTCATGTAAATTAGACTGAATATGGTATAAAACCCTGTGACCCCGGAACCATGTAAGCGAATGGGAAAAGGAGGAAACCTACTTCAAATTTGCTAGGTAGAATTTAAGGCCCCTGTATATTGTAAAGGAGAGTGTCAAACAACCCTGTAAACTAGGTAACTGGGCTGCCCAGTTGGTAACAATAAATGACTGGGCCTCTATGGCTCAGAATGACTCGGCTGTGCAGATGGACAAGCGTGATGGGTGGCAGACGGTGCCATGTAGCATTGTACGAGAAGAGACTTCTGACTCTACTGTCACCACGCACCGCCACTGTAATGAAAATTTGGAAAGAAGTGACGATATATCTGGGATGGGAAGGTAGAGTCTCAGCCAATGGTGTTAAGGGATTCTGCAGCATTGTCCGAGCTAGGGATTCTTCAGGGTTTTGCAAAATAAGACTTAATAGGCATCTCCAAATGGGTGACCTATAGGCGGTGGGAGATGTATTTCCCCACTAAAATATTTGGCAGGAGATTTCCAATTGGCAGACTAGGAAACCTATTATTTGAAAGTCAGACATGCTCTAGTTTCACATAGAACAATGGGTACGGAGCTGGAGGACTCCGCCTCTAGAGGATCGACTAATAAGGGAATCCATGCTTAAAAGAGCCACAACCCTGGTGTATAAAATAAAATCAAAATCACTCTGCTGACACCATGCAACAGCTCAGGACAAGGTGGAAAGGGGATATGAAAGAGCTTGATGATGTCTAATGGGAGGAGGTGCTGAGGGCCACAAGAGAGTTCAGAAAAAAATTGAGTTTTCGGCTTACCCAGCTCTGCATGTTACAACGCTCTTTTTACGTTAGGTCGTCTCGTTTTAAAATGAGGAGGGCTACATCGAATCTTTGCTTGCGAGGCTGTGAGCAGGTGGGACCTTCTACCTTTTTTCACATCAGCGGGTTTCCCCTGTTGGACATGATGGTTCAGCTAAAAGATATGTGCTGAATGTCCGGGGAGAGATGGAGGCCCCCAAATACCAGAACATCTGGACAATTCTGGAGCTGAGTGTCGCCAAATGAAACATTGCCAGAGTGTGGGGTGCCAGGGACTCTCCAGATATTGGAAATTGGATAAAAAAAGATGGACTGATGTATGTTAGCAGAAAAAGTAGTGTATGAAGGAAGGGGCTGCACCAAAAAATGGGTACAGATCTGGCATAGCTGGAAATCATATAGTGGACTGGATTCTGTGGGCTCTGACCTGGTACAACATTGTAGCAATATTGGTGATGTTTATAGAGAGGGGGGTACTAGAATGACTGGGGGAGAAGGGAGGGGTCCAAGGCTATCAGGATCATCTAATAGTGTAAGGTTTTGTGCACAAGACAGTGGAATGTTGTTATCTTTGTTGTAACATCAGTAATAAAAAGATGTTTTAAAATAAACCTGTAAACTGGGAAAGAGACTAGTTAACTGAGTGGGATAGGGCCCGAAAGGCATGTTAATTGGCAGTGATATGGTCCAAGGAGGCCTCTGTATACTAATCATGATAAGGTCCAAGGACCCTTGAAATTGGTTATAATAAGGTTCCAGAGCCAAGGTCCCCAAACCCTATGCATTAGCCAGAATAGGTTCCAATAGCCCTGTTTTAACTGGATAGGACAAGGGTCAAGAAACCTATAAAATAAAATGGTTTTGTAGGAGCTAAGACCCCTGTAAACAGGGAAGAAAATTGCCCAGGAAAGCTGAGAACTGAGTAACATAAGATGCACCAACCCTGTAAACTGGGCAGGGTAGTGCTCAAGAGCCATGTCAATTGGGTGGGATAGGGCTCAAGAGCCATGTCAATTGGGTGGGATAGGGCTCAAGAGCCATATCAACTGGGTGGGATAGGACCCACGAATCATGTTAACCGGGTGACATAGGGCCCAAGAGCCATGTAAATGGGGTGGGATAGGGCCCAAGAGCCATGTAAACCGGGTGACATTGGGCCCAAGAGCCATGTAAAGTTGGTGGGATAGGGCCCCTTAACAATGTAAACTAGGCACGAAAGAGCAAGAGCCTCGTAAATTGTGCCGGACAAAGCCTAAGAGCCCAGGCTCCGATTACGGGCCAGCGATTTGTATACTTTGTGGTATATGGCACTTTGTCACCGACCACCTGTACCAAACTTGGCATTTACGTCAAATTCCAAGGGCAAAAAGTATTTATAGTGGTAGGTCAGTGCACAAATAACCCAACATTGGTACAAGTTATGCAATCGGTCCCTAGACGTGTGAAAAAATTACAAGTGGTTATTTAATGACGCATCTGCCTCATTTGGAAAAAAAACTCATCGCGGAAAGGAAGAAGTTAAATTTTCTCAGTGGTGTGTGTATGAATATTCTATTTCAAAACTGAGCGTATCAAAGCATCCTCTGCATAATGTGTGTGCGGCCTACAGCTATCTGGCACAGATTCTGGTTGGACTGACTCAGCCTTTCACACTTTTAAGGTGAATAGGCTGTACATTTTTTTTTTTTTTTAAATCTGTTTCATTTGACTAGGTCTTGTAACCAAGAGTGAAGAGGCTGTATTTCAATGTGTCTGTATCATTTTTCGTAACCTTTTTTGGGCTGCTATTGCAGGAGTTAGGCACGCCTATCGAGGAATTGGAAGATTTCTGCAAGGGAAGTGCACAGGGATAGTCATTGGAAGAGCATGCAACAATTATACCCCAGCACAACTGGCTTTTCCAGACGCTTTAGCCTTTCTAGAGAGCCCCAGATTTCCCATGACGTCAATCAACCACAAGCTGTGCAACAGATATAATTGACTGCACCATCTTTAACATTTTTGGCTTCTTACCTAAGAGAATTGACAAAAAATAGTTTCAACTCGACTTGGGTGCACCTTTGGTTTGTATGTATCCAGCAGAAATAAGGAAAATTCTACTGATTAAATAAAAATACTGTTTGAACCACCCAGGCACCATCAAGATTGAAATGACCAGGTGTTAAAAATGCAACTTGACTTCTCTCTGAAACATATCAATAGATGTCCAAAACCCCACAATGCACGATTAAGGCCCTTTTTAACCATAATAACTAGGGGACTGGGATTTTCCACCAGGATTGCGCATGTAATTTGAAACCTTACTCTGTAGTTAAGAGCTTTGAAAAATACAGGCCGGAAGAGCACACAACAAGAACCTTTTAAGTGTGGGAACGCCTCGTGGTGGTCAGAGGCCCGTCTAGGAGCGGCTGTTTGCAGCATTAGCAGAAAGGCTTCTGATAAGGCCCTTATCTTTTAAGAGCAGAGGCGTGCACAAGAAAGAGTGCGTGTGGAAGGTGAGGCCTACTGACCCCGTACCCGGTACCACCATCAGGAGGGCTGCAAATAGCGCCCTTTCTGTACCAATCTCTCCGTTGACAAGCACCGTGGACAAAGACATACTCTGTTGACTCTGGACAAGCTGTGCTTTCTAGCCGGAACTGAAGAGGCGCGCAGGGGCAGTGCAGTGCGTCACCGCCAGGGGCGCAACGACCCGAGGGCGTCAGCTGCAGTGAGCTGGGCTGTGGTTGCCTGGAGTTCAGACTTATTTGAAGTATATGCCTGGGCCTCGGAAGGATAGTTACTTCTTGATGAGGCACGATTTCTTTTGTAATTGCTGTCTGAAACCCCCTGCTGCACCACAGAGCAAGACAGTGGTAAGGCGGAAACAACCCGAGAACGTTTTTGCTCGTAAAATAAAAAGAAATCTATAGGGTCTTTTCATGAAGATAAACATAAAACTATGTGCAGAGGTTTCTGCCTCCACCTAACTATATTTTTACGTTTATTCCTTATTCACCAACATTCTTAGTAGTACGACTAGAAAGCTGCACCCAATGAAGATGAAGGTGACTTTCCCCACGTGCTCATAATCTGAAGTGCTCCGTAGAGCAGAAGTCTGCACAAGTAATTCACCACAGCGACCCTTGTGCAAATGCACATTTTGTTTCGTGTCTTTGGGAGGGTAGAAATAATTGTTCCAATGGAGAAAGCCCTTCCTCTACACTTCCAGCAAATACGGCTGACCTGTTCCCCTCCTCATCCTGGAGGGGAGTTACTCCCATCCTGTGCTGGAGTAAATCACCAACCATTTCTGTGGTGGGAAGTAGTCAGAGGTGAGTTTGGGATAAAAATGTAAATTCAGTCGTGAAACTGGGTTTACAATAGAATTTGCCTTTGTGAATAGACACCAAGCAGAGGGTGAAAATGACAACACAAAGAAGCTAGAATAGATATTTGTGGTGTTCGGCAAGCTAATGAATCTATTTCAGGGATCAGTATTTGAAGTTGTGGTCACAAGTTCAAATCCTAGCAGATCCATTCACCCTTTCATCCTTCTGTGGTCAATAAAATGAGGACCACTGAGTTGGGTAACAACATCTGTTATGTGTCAACAGCATCAATAGACCTCCTTGTGGTGAATGTACATTCATCAAATATGGCTGCAATTTCTATTTTCATACATAAAGCCAGAAAATGTGAAAGCACAAGCCTTCACCACAAGCAGTTTGCTAATGCAAGAGTGATATGCTCCCTAGAGAGACAGAGGAGCACAGACACAGAAAAAAAAGATGTCCAAGAGAACAGTTTGTCGATGTTAGGTGTGCACTGCATTAGAATATCTCGTGAGAGAGCCTTTCACCTATCAAATTAAAATGTGTGCCCTTGGCAACGTAACTCATTCCCGGTTGCATGTGTTTTAAACTGATTTCCATAGAGGTCGTCAGTCCACTGGGAGGCATCACAGGTCCTCAGCCATCTCATCAGAAAGCTATGTATTTCTGAGCTTACTGCTTGGAAAGGGCACCACGGGCCTTCAGCCGCCAAGCCAGAGAGCCACACAGCTCTGAAATGATGGCTGGCAGTGGCCACTGTGTGCCCTTCGCTCACAGCCAGACAACCATGCAACTTTTAGCTTACTTCAGGCAGTGGACACCCTGGGGCCTGAGCTCACAGCCAGACAACCATGCATCTTTTAGCTTACTTCAGGCAGTGGGCTCCCTGGGGCCTGAGCTCACAGCCAGACAACCATGCATCTTTTAGCTTACTTCCGGCAGTGGGCGCCCTGAGGCCTGAGCTCACAGCCAGACAACCATGCATCTTTTAGCTTACTTCTGGCAGTGGGCGCCCTGAGCTCACAGCCAGACAACCATGCGTCTTTTAGCTTACTTCTGGCAGTGGGCGCCCTGAGCTCACAGCCAGACAACCATGCATGTTTTAGCTTACTTCTGGCAGTGGGCGCCCTGAGCTCACAGCCAGACAACCATGCATGTTTTAGCTTACTTCTGGCAGTAGACACCCTGGGGGCTGAGCTCACACCCAGACAACCATGCATCTTTTAGCTTACTTCTGGCAGTGGCCACTGTGTGCCCTTCGCTCACTGCCAGACAACCATGCATCTTTTAGCTTACTTCTGGCAGTGGGCGTCCTGGGGCCTGAGCTCACAGCCACTCAACCATGCATCTTTTAGCTTACTTCTGGCAGTGGACACCCTGGGGCCTGAGCTCACAGCCAGACAACCATGCATCTTTTAGCTTACTTCAGGCAGTGGGCGCCCTGGGGCCTGAGCTCACAGCCAGACAACCATGCATCTTTTAGCTTACTTCTGTCAGTGGGCACCCTGAGGCCTGAGCTCACAGCCAGACAACCATGCATCTTTTAGCTTACTTCCGGCAGTGGGCGCCCTGAGGCCTGAGCTCACAGCCAGACAACCATGCATCTTTTAGCTTACTTCTGGCAGTGGGCGCCCTGAGGCCTGAGCTCACAGCCAGACAACCATGCGTCTTTTAGCTTACTTCTGGCAGTGGGCGCCCTGAGGCCTGAGCTCACAGCCAGACAACCATGCATCTTTTAGCTTACTTCTGGCAGTAGACACCCTGGGGGCTGAGCTCACAGCCAGACAACCATGCATCTTTTAGCTTACTTCTGGCAGTGGCCACTGTGTGCCCTTCGCTCACTGCCAGACAATCATGCATCTTTTAGCTTCTGGCAGTGGGCGCCCTGAGGCCTGAGCTCACAGCCAGACAACCATGCATCTTTTAGCTTACTTCTGGCAGTGGGCGCCTTGAGGCCTGAGCTCACAGCCAGACAACCATGCATCTTTTAGCTTACTTCTGGCAGGGGCACCCTGAGGCCTGAGCTCACAGCCAGACAACCATGCATCTTTTAGCTTACTTCTGGCAGTGGGCGCCCTGAGGCCTGAGCTCACAGCCAGACACCCATGCATCTTTTAGCTTACTTCAGGCAGTGGACACCCTGGGGGCTGAGTTCACAGCCAGACAACCATGCATCTTTTAGCTTACTTCTGGCAGTGGGCACCCTGGGGCCTGAGCTCACAGCCAGACAACCATGCATCTTTTAGCTTACTTCTGGCAGTGGGCGCCCTGAGGCCTGAGCTCACAGCCAGACAACCATGCATCTTTTAGCTTACTTCTGACAGTGGGCGCCCTGAGGCCTGAGCTCACAGCCAGACAACCATGCGTCTTTTAGCTTACTTCTGGCAGTGGGTGCCCTGAGGCCTGAGCTCACAGCCAGACAACCATGCGTCTTTTAGCTTACTTCTGGCAGTGGGCGCCCTGAGCTCACAGCCAGACAACCATGCATCTTTTAGCTTACTTCTTGCAGTAGACACCCTGGGGGCTGAGCTCACAGCCAGACAACCATGCATCTTTTAGCTTACTTCTGGCAGTGGCCACTGTGTGCCCTTCGCTCACAGCCAGACAACCATGCATCTTTTAGCTTACTTCTGGCAGTGGGCGCCCTGAGGCCTGAGCTCACAGCCAGACAACCATGCTTCTTTTAGCTTACTTCTGGCAGTGGACACCCTAGGGCCTGAGCTCTCAGCCAGACAACCATGCATCTTTTAGCTTACTTCAGGCAGTGGACACCCTGGGGGCTGAGCTCACAGCCAGACAGCCATGCATCTCTTAGCTTACTTCTGGCAGTGGACACCCTAGGGCCTGAGCTCTCAGCCATACAGCCATGTAACTCCGAACAGACTGCTGGCAGCTGACACCATGGGCCCTGCATGCACAGCCATAGCGCCATGCAACTCTGAGCTGACCATAGGCAGTGGGCACCAGGGATCAATATTTCCCAACCAGGAAGCCATAAAGCTGTGAACTGACTGATGGCTCTGGGCACTGAGCTCCCAGGCAGCCATGTAGCTGAGCGAACTCTTGCCAGCATTTGGCAACTTTCACCTCTGGTTAGTCGGGTTAAATTTCAGATTTTGTGGGGGGTGCCGGGTGCAAAAAGCACTTGCGTTTTACCTGAGAGACCTGCGCTCCCAGGGAGGAATAAATTACAAATAAACAAGAACTATTAGGTTGCTAGTTCGGTTTCTTTGTGAAGAAAGAAAGTAGAGTGGCACAACAGTAATTTCAGAGGCCGCTTGGTCTCATAGAAGATTGGAGGAAGGTTGAATGGAATAACATGTAAGACGAGGAGAGGAAATGCTGCCAGGAGAAGGGTTGAGGAAAGAATGGAGTGGAAGGGCTGAAGTGAGATGGTTGAGGCAGACGAAAGGCTGATGGAAAAGATAGCTTGTGATGGGAAAAATTAGGGGGAATGGCCATAAAGGAGAGCAATATCAAGGGGGACGGCTAAGGGAGATGGATGGATGCGAAGAATTCCTGTGCAGGTTTAGGACTGTCAGTGCACCCCCTAAGGCCCTTGTTTGCCTCTGCACCCACATGCGGAATAGGACGTGAACACAGAGGCAAAGTGATTCTCCCATTTGCATTGGGCCACGCCCCCACGCAAATGAAGGAACATCCCCGAAAAATAGCACAGGCGCTACATGTGCACCTGCTCTATCAGTATTACGGAAGGGGCTGCACAAGTGTTTGCAACCCCTTCTGTAATACCATAGTGCCCAGGAGGGGCACAATGTGGGCACACATACCTGTTACACCCCCGGTGCACTATGCATAATAGGCCCTAGGAGAGGAAAGTAGGAGACACAACAGAGGGAATGAGGAAGGAATCTTGAGGATGAAGTTGTCTTCTCCATGCAGAAGAAACTGTGCTTCCTTGGTAGACAACCGTTGGCATCTGACCACAGGTAGGGAAGGAATTATGGTAGAAACAAGAGAGGGAAAGAGGTTGATGTGTGAGGTGACAGTGAGAGGAACTGAGATACTGAAGTGATAGCAATGAGTGCACTGTTCAAGAGATATTATTCAGGCAGGAGTACCCCCCCCCGGAAGTCGGGAGACTGTCCACAGGCTCCACGGTGCCAACAGTGAGTTCTCTCATGATCCTCTCCCTGTGACCTACACTTTGCAGTGTGCTCACAGCTGAAGCTGAATTGCAGGAAGATTAGGGTAAGCAGGAATTTTGGGAAGACAAATACCTTCAGGTTTGGACTTGTCAGATATTTAACAATGGTTTAAAAGGGTTACAGAAAGGAAGAAATGTCAGCAGGATGATAGTGCTTAAAAGAGAAAGCACTCAGCATTTGAATGTACTGTCTTGGAGTGTCTACTTCCAGATGATAAAAGACAGTCCTCTGCCTCTAAAAAGCAAAGTATTTCTGGGCCTATCAATTGAGGCAACTTCCCTAGTGGCTGCAAGGATTAGAGAGTATATCTGCCACCATTTTCATGTTTTGTTTTTTTGCCCTGTCACTCCTCTTAGAAGCCAGTTATATGCGTTTGCAATTCACCCTGCAAGAAACTTTGTTATACTACTACTGAACATTCCCTATAGAAGTCGTATTCATGATCCCTGGGCCTTGCAGAAGAATCCCCCTGGAATGCACTTACCGCGACAACAGTAAAACACGTGCAAGGAGGGGTTATTCATGTGCTGATGGCAGACAGTGCTGCTGTTTCTTATTCTACTGCTACCAGTATTGACTGGGTATGTTGCATGTCTGGGAGTCTGTAGGGCTTGGATTCTGTGCATCATGTTGTCCTACAGCCAACATCTTTCCAAACATGGATTGCATTTCATACAACACATAACAAGCATTGGCATAGCCAATAGGTCTCGCCTTTGGGACCTGCTGCATAACTAAATACTTATAAGGTCCCAAAGGCGAGACCTATTGGCTACGCCAATGCTTGTTGTTTTTGTTAAGTAAGGTGGAGGAGACGCGGCCTTGTTTAGAAACACCTCGTGACACTGCCTAAAAACAGCCTAAGGCGAGGTGGGTGGGAAGGTGGGAGGTGGGGCGTTTGTAGTGCAACTAATTAGAAAGTTCCATGGAGCCATTGCACAGCGTTATCTGTTTCAACAAGTCTGCAAACTAGGGACATGTGTCCACAAGTAATAAAAAAAAAAAAAGGAGGTCGTAAAAACATCGGAAAGGAGAATAGCAAAAACAAGCACCAAATGTCAATTGATTACAAAAAGGATACAAGCTTAAGCAAAAGCTGTAGTTTTTTTTCTTAATTTAATGTAATACGTGTGTTGAAATGTTGTCAGCTTAGATAAGCATAAAGGCTGGTGCTTGAAATGGCAACGTAGCCAACCACAAGGTTCCAAGCTTTTAGTACGTGGCTGCAGGGAGTCCTAAATGCTGCTTTTTACTTTCAGCGCGAGGCGCGCGTTCATATTAGAAATACATTTTTAATGCTGCAGCAGCAACATACTTTAAAGTGGCTCTGTGTGCACATACATCACTGGCTGAAAAGCGCAAAGGAAACGTGCTGCTGCAGCATTACAAATGCATTTAAACATCAGCGCGTTCCGTTAGTCACCGGTTTAAATTAAGCCCCAGAGTGCACGTGATGTCTAAATAAAATAGGTTCGGAAGCTAGGAGAGGAGGGTGCGGGTGCGGGGTCTGTTGCTGGCTAGAACATAGCGGAGGTTGGGGCACATTGTGCCTTTATTATCAGCCTTTATTTTGCAGAGAGGTGTCCCGCATGTGCACTACAGTCCGCGAGAGCGCATGAGGCAGGGAAGTATTAGGGGCATTGTGGGTCTACTCTAAGGGACAAAGGGGATGGACTCTGATATCTACTGAGCCTGCCTTTATGTTTTAGAAATACGGGGAAAGCAGGAGAAAAGACGGGGAACACAATTGCAGTGTCGCGCACGCTGTTAAAAAAAACAAAAAAACAAGCATTGGCCGCGCGGCGGATGGACTCTGATATCTACTGAGCCTGCCTTTATGTTTTAGAAATACGGGGAAAGCAGGAGAAAAGACGGGGAACACAATTGCAGTGTCGCGCACGCTGTTAAAAAAAACAGCATTGGCCGCGCGGCCGTGAAACTGACACGGCCGCATGGCCGTGAAAGTGAAAGTAAGCGGGTTTTGGAAGTGCAAACAGTGGCTTTTGCTGGCGACCAGCTTGCGTTCACGCGAGCGTCCAGATGGCGAAGGAAGCCATATGGCGCCTGATCGCGCGTGCACGCTCGCGTGAACGCAGGCTAGTCGCCAGCAAAAGCCACTGTTTGCACTTCCAAAACCCGCTTACTAAAACTCTCGCCAGAGCAGCGCATGCGCTGGCTCAGGCGAGACCTAAAAACCACGAATACCTGAGGGAAGCTGGACCTTGAGGGTAGCATGCGGTACCAGGGATTACAAATACAGCACTGTGTGTGTCAAACTGAAGCATCCTCCCCATGACAGAGTTATCTTGTGCACTAACATCCTGCTCTGCAGATACTATAAAGCCAATGTTTGGTGGTAAACAGAATGTAAATTCGGAATATCCAGAGAAATGAGCTTAAACACAGCCACTGCCTCCAACTTTCTAAAACATCCGGAGGTGGGGGCTGTTATCCCCAATTATCTTGTAAAAGATGTTTGAAGTCCTAATCAACTTGGCCCTGTGTGTTTTAGAGGGGTCTCCCCAATAATGACTATTTAATATTGGCCTATTTCAACACTGAGAGCATGCTGACTACCATTATACTGGGAAGGCAGTGAAAGGAGGCATAAACATGTAAGTAAAGATTTATTGTTCATAGCTCCATATTTATGTACCTTAATGATATATATATATATATCTCTCTTTATGGTACGTAGCTGTGAAAAAAAGCATTGTAAATCTTTACTCCTCTATCTATACCTGACTTCACAGTGTAGAGGCAGTCGATATTCTGCACTCGATATTGCTGCAGGACCATATTTTGGCACTCAGTATTGTGACATACAACTGTTTTATAACACACCATTTACCACTCATTGCCCCAGGAAATCAACCATGGCACTCCGCATCCTAGCAACACGACTGGCCCAATGAATATTAAAATGCGACAGTTAACAGAGAGGATCTGGGCCCCGAAGAATCAATGGGACTTGGGCTTTCAAGATGGCACTGCTTCGACTTTCAAAATCCTAGCCGCCCCAAAGTTTGGTTCTACTTGTGCCCTTTATCAGCACCTCTCACCAGTGCTTAATTTGTAAAAAAGAAAATAAGCGCCAGGGCCCTAGTCAGAAGACCGCGTTCTCCTTGTACCGCCCATTGCCTCTGTCAGCGCCGCCAATTACAGCAACAACACAACTACTAACCATCATTCTCCTACAAATGTGACAATTCTGAATATTCCAGGCCCCCAGAGCTATCGGAATGGCTTTGGAGGCAGGTATTAGTCATTTTTAATGTATTTCATATTAATAACCAACTGCTGTGTGCTTGTCTCTAAATTGGACAAAGAGCGCCACCATGTGTCAGACTGTCATAAAATGCTGGTGCCGACGTCTGGAAACCACCGGTTCCAATGAAGCACTGCCCCTCACCGAGAGAGGCTGCACACATCTGCTTGACAGGGGCAGAGGTAGTCCCAGGCAGTGGTCGAAGTGGGCGGGATCGGCAGGGCACGGCGTGCCCCTACTTCTTTAATTTCATAGTTTCCGTTCCCCTACTTTCTTATTTTAAGCATGCCTCCCGGACGAAATCGCCAAGGCCGATAGTTAAGGCTCAGCTTTTGGGGACGGGCGGAACTGGCAGAGAAGGAAAAGGACTCTGTCTTTTCCTTCGTCCCCAGAGAAGACAAGGACAGTGTCCAGTTCTCCTGCCGCTGGCAGCTCCCCCCCCCCCTTTGTTCCCCCTCTTCCATCTCTTTCTGTCTCACTCCTCATTTAGTGAAAACCGAGACTTCAAGAAACAGGTATTACCTTCTCTTTCCTCCTTTCGTTTATTTGCTCCCCTGTGAAATGGATCCAAAAAAGAAGAACACTTGCTGGAAACGTCTTCTTTTTCTGACATTTTTCAATTTCTAAGTGCAGTCTCGGGGTGGAGAGAAATAAAACATTCAAAATATGAAAAATAACGAACTAACTAAAGCAAGACAGAGTGGTTGCAAGGTGGCCAGATTGATTTATTCACACCTAAACACATTAGCGCCACTTTACAGTGTTTGCCAGTGAAGCGCTACTTTTGTTTTCTCGTCGCTCTTTGAACAACATTGTTTTCCCTGGGTGGGAAAGTGCACTATTCCTGGAGGTACTGAAATACCCGCTTGATGAGTGGAAAACAAAATGTGTACAGCGGCTGTGTGTTCATGAATGTGGTCTTTTTAAACTATACTGCTTACGTTTTATAACGATATAAGCAATGGGCATTGAAACGGGCCCCTGTAGTCATGGCCTTAACTTTTCAGGCAAAAGCACTCACTAATTTCTGAATAATGAGTGTAAAAAGAAAAAGGTAACCATGTTGTTCCTGCTTACATTTCATGTGCTTTACTTAATCTTACATTCCCTATGAGTGTTTGCTTTTTCTAGGATGATGATAAAAAATTTTAGGCAGCATATTGCTCTTGTCTAGTGCGTAATTTGAATTGAGTCACATCCAGGTGTTTATAGTGGGTCAGTGCAGTGCAAGTTTCTCTCAGTGGGGCAGTATGGTGTTCAGTGGGGGAGAGGATGTGGCACTATGGTCAGAGCTGCTGAATTTTGAACTGGGTAACCAGGTTCAGCCTTCAGGACCAGTCCACCAGACCACTCCCCCTGAGGGAGCACATTCCCATGCTAGACCTTAGAAGGCCCGCAAGATCTTAAAAGCCCTGGTGTCTTAGCACCAGCAGGTAGACCCTAGCAGTGGCAAGTGTGGGTTAACCTTGAAGGCATGTCCGCCACAATTCATTCTGAAGTTCACCTCCAGTCTTGCAGGCAGGCCTATCAATCAGCACACCATAGAGTGACAGTGACTCTGTCACTGAGGTCACAGGACCCTTGAGCAGGGTGGCTCTAGGGCAGTGCTACTGCACCAGGCACTGACCAGCCGCAGTCCGTGCAGGTAACAGCGGTGGGGCAGAGGGGCCGGGTAAGGGGGGATTTCGAGGGATGATGCAGAGGGAAAATTAAATAAAAAATGTTCCCTCTGCATCGTCCCTCAAAATCCCCCCTTACCCGGCCCCACCGCTGTTACCTGCATGGACCGTGGCTGGCGCTGACTTCAGGTGGGGGCGTCGTGTTTGCAAGTATAAAATGGTTTTAAAAGCACTTGCTGCCTCCAACAATTTTCGGCAACAATAAAAATGTCATATACTCCAGTGATTAATGTTCTTAGTAGAGAGAGATGGTGTTTTGTCTAGTGGACGTTTTGACTCATGGAAAGGAAGCGCAGAGGGTTAATGTGCCTGCTGCTAAGAGCATGTACCATGCAGATCACAAAGTGCACATAATGTAAATAGGTCAGTGGGTTACTGCTTTTGTCAGGGAGACCCTATTGTTACTTGCAGTTAATAAGTTAAAATCCTAACCTAGAACAGTGAGCTCTTAACTGTCATGTAAGAGCTGCATGCAAACTGCAAGGTATAAATTAGAGCATTATGTTTTTTCCACAGTCTTTGATTATCCTAATGTTGCAGAAAAAGGGTTCATTTGGGTAGAAATCAATTCTGATTATTGAAGAGAACCACCAACCATGGTATTACGTTTTAAATTCTGAGTTTGTGTTTCTCCAGACCAATTACTATTAAACTATGCTGCCTACTAGTATGGTTGTCATGTGACTCCTACACCTTGTAGTCCTTTGTCTTATGTAACATTTCCTATACAGTGATTTACACACGTATGATTGATTGTCTCTATGTAATATGTGTGATGTAAAATGCTCTGACACCCTACACTGGTATTAGTGGTGCTGTAAATTTTCTGATACTTTATTATTTTGACATTTGTACACATGCTAGCAGTCTCTGCAAAGATTTTTCCTTATTAGTACCAGTGGAACATACAACTGCAGCAGTGAGAAAGGTGACCAGTCAACCTTTGCAAAGGGCCCTCCACTTCACAGCAGCACAAGTCACATTTTTTAGGAACATTTGATCCGTTTGAGCTATAAACAAATTACTAGTTAAAATCGTCAGATTATGCAACAGATGATGTATTATGTGGAAAATATGGCAGAGCCATAATTATGTGGAAAACATTTGCAAACTAGGATATTTTGCCATTCATGTTTGAACTGATCTTGTGGAAAAAGGGAGGAGAAGTGCTGATGACAGAAACTCCATGGCTGGGAGACAAATGCTTGCAATTCCACTTTTAAGGATATTTGGGACATTCTGTGATTGGAAACGTATCCCACTTTGTGAATGTATTTTAATGTCAATAACTCATATTAAACCTTAAATAAACATGCGTATCCATTGGTTAAATTAAATAACGTAATAAGCTGTAATCGGTTAGTGAAATGGGAAACAAATACTAAAAATTGGGATATTTTGCTCTTTCTGCCACACCTCTGACTCCGCCCACTGACCCAATCCACGGGTTATTCCCGCCCTCTGATTCTCGGCCCACAGTTCCCCTACTTTTTTTCCCCCCACTTCGACCACTGGTCCCAGGGTGCGGGGTGGTACCGTGAGTTGTGAGTGTTGTTAGGGAGTTGGCAGCTGCTGGAGCGCCAGGCGAGGACTGGCATACGATCAGCCAGAAAACTGCCTCGCTATGCCCTGCGGCTGCCAAGTGCCAGTCGGGAGCACCTTGGCACCAAGTTTTATGAGTTTTAAACTGGACTGATAAGATTTCAGGCTCTTGGCGACTGTTGCGTAATTTCCTCTCCTGGGTTCCATTCCCAACGCTTTATTTCCATAATTAGGTGTGATTTGCTTGTGAAAATTCAACAGTAGGGAAAATGTGGGTCATAGAAACATTTTTGCGGTACAGATCTCCCCGTCAATGCTTTAACAAACCAGAAGGCTTCTCCCTAGATGCAGAGCAGGGCGCCCCGCCCACAAAATGAACTTTAGGGCATGTCAGTGATCTATGATAAACCAGAGCAAGGAAAAACTGACCTACGTCACTCTCCTTTCTGGTGCTAGCTCTCGAGAATCAAACATCGGCATGTGGCATAAATGGAATATTTGCTTTCACGTAATTGTATTATATTAATGTTAACTATGCTTATCACTGGTCACCTGGAAGGTGGGACAAAAATGAACAGATGTATTATAACTAAGGCTCCCGGTTTTCCGTTTTTACAGATTTTTACAGATAAATACAGACAGAAAGCAATGTGTTTTCTGTCTGCATTTATGTTTAAAAGTGGATAAATACAGAAAACTGGGCTTCTTTTAAGTGACTCTCCGTGCTGTCTTTCATGAATTATAGACCAACAGCTGAGCAGAAGGACAGCATGGGAATTTAAAAAACAGGATGACATTTCTTTAAGTAATGGCATATGTCAACATACATTTGTGGAATAATGCTAATATTTACCTGTTGATGTATGGTTATGTAATATTTGGCAGCTTAAATAGCTAAAACACGACAGACATCAAAGTATGACTGCATGTCTATCAGTTAAATATGGTAATGTTCAGTTTTACAACTTCATTTATCCACAAAATAAATATGGATAAATACAGATAAAATGGGCAAAAAATAAATATGGATAAATACAGACGGAAATGTTAAAAAAATAAATACCATAAAACCTGGAGCCCTAATTATAACTCGAATACCTGGCATGCAGCCATTTAATATTTTCTCACATATCTCATATCAGTGAGGCATTTTTTGTAACTGGGCCGATACTAGTAAGTGCCAAGAGTCAGTATAGTCTGTAGTGGGCGCTATGTATATTTTCACACATGCTCGTTTACTCGTATGTTTTCCCCTCCTGCCTGCAAAATACGCCATAGGGTATAGCGCTCCTTATTATGTACCGGTTCCGTGGCGCTGGAACTGGGGTTGCTGCAGGAGCTGCAGCACCCCCATAAAATGTGAGTTTAGATGGATGATGAACAATGAAGGGGCAACTCAAACGTTTTTCTCCTCTCGGCATGTGTTGTGTTTCAAAGACCACCACCTCAAGTCTCCAGTGCCATTAGTGAGTTAGCACTACTGCCAGCACCCCCACTCAAAAAATTGTTCAAACACCACAGATTCAGTGCACCTTAAGGCATCCTATGCAGGCCACGCACAAGACTTGTCATAAAAGGTTGTCACAGAGCTTTACATGGCAATATAGAAGTGCAGGTACTCACTATTTAGAGTACCTAGTTGCTCCTGAGAAGTGCCGGTACTCTCCCATTAAATGCATTGCATCAGTGCTTATAAGTGTCGGTACTCTCCCTTTCAGATTAAAGAAGTGCAGGTACTCAGTACCGGACAGTACCTGCCCATTTAAAGCACATGGTGTCTGATGTAACTGTTTCCCTAACTTTTCTTGCACTATTCCCACCTCCACACGGTTCTCCATTCTCCTCCCTTCCCACTTTGAGACTACAAGCGCCATTTCTCTCTCCAAGGAATGTGGTTATCATATCCCCATCAGCAAGGAAAGAACTCGAAAAATATTATAAACCCACGTGGAAAACCAGAGCCAAACTAACAGATATTCCGTAGTCCTCCTCTATACCCTTGGTGGTCTCCTCCTGGCGACACGTGTCTGCTTGACCGGTTTCTTTGCGTATGTCCAACAATGATCAAGAACCTGGGACTTCTCAAAAATATCTGAAGAATAATTCTGTAGAGAAAAATTTGACTCTACACCGAGAGGTTTATCACGTTGCAGGAGGGAAGATTTTTGACTTTTTTCAATTCACAAAGGTTTTACAGGTTTATCCTCGATATGTGCAATAGGCGCAGGTTTCACAATTCCAACTTTGCTGAGGTATTCCAGCATGCACATTTGAACATAGTGCACACCTGGCATTGGTGACATGACCCCCCCCCCTCCCATGTGTGATCACGGAGATAATAACTTCCCAGCTCGAGAAAGCCCTCACCCTACACCCCCACACATTTCAGGAGCGAGAAGGAGCTCCTTCCCATTTCCATCCTGGGAAGAAATGTACTCCTGCCTGTAACGAAGTAAATACATGACCATTTTCATGGTGAGAAAAGGTCGGAAAGAAGTATGTGAACACGCAGCCCTTATAAAACAGGCAATTTGCATGTGTAAAGTGAAAGTTTTACTCCTGCGTTTGAATCGCAGTTTCCCTCGCAGGTGTACTCCTACATTCACTCTCAGCTCTAGAAATGTCTTCTTCCATTTCTCAAAAAAGCTCTTCTGATTAAGCAAGCTTTGACTAACAACCGGACGGAGGTAGATTTGACTTTCCCAGAGATAGAATTGGACAGGCAGGACCTTTACCTTTTTTTAAATTTAACAAAAAACAGTTCCCCAAATGTTTTTGTTTAAAAGGCAACTCTCCCTCCCGAACAGTTTATTCCTACAGTTGAGATGCCTTGGTAGAAGGGAAAGGGAGTGAGTCTCCTGTGCTGCGGTGCCAAGGGAGGGACAGAGATAAAGAAGAAAAAAGCATTTCTGCCAGGGTGCCTGCTCCCTGGAAGAAATGTAAATGTGTGCAGTTGATTCATCTGTAAATGTAAAGTATTGACTTTAAAGGATGGAGTCATTTGAGGCTTCGTGGTGACAAAGATTTATTGCTTTTGAGAGATAATAAAAGGGTATTACCAGCTGAGTTCTGAGTGTGATTTTAATGGACACATAAAAAATACACTAGGTACAGTCTGATTGCATATTACTAAATTTTATATTTTGAAAGCACTTTTTTAAATCTTAAGCCCAAATGCTTTTGGACATTTTGCTGCAGCCTATCTTCTACTGTGTGTAATACAATCTTAAAACAAACATTAGCAAAGCCGGTAGGTCTCGCGTTTGAGATCTATTGGATTTTCCAGTGGTTTTTAGCCATGCTGCACAGCAGCCCAGAAGCGTGCACCATGGCTTCAATCGTTTGTTTTTTTTAAAAAGCAGCCAAGTCGTTTGGAATGTGTGCACACCACGCATGTGCACACCTATGAAATGTGCAATAGTTTTTTTTTGTTATTTAGCCAAGAAAAAAAACCACAAACGCATTTTTTAAAGTGCAGATGAGGGAGAAGCAACACGGGGGAGAAGCAACCGGGGTGAAGCAAGTGGTGGACGGGCAGAAGTGAAGAGAAGCACCAGGAGGACGGAAGCAACAAGGGATAGTGCGGGTGGGGGCAGAAGCTAAACCGGGGCATGGGAGGGGGAACGAATACAAGAGCGAACACAGTTGAGAACTGGGAGGGGAGCATACAGGCGAAAAAGAGCAACATGGAGCTAGAAGGGAGAAGCACATGGGTTCAAAAGCAACCTGAGGGAAGTGGAGGAGAAGGATACAGAGAGGAACACCAGAGCATGGTGGGTGAGGAGAATTATACAAGGGAGACAGCTGAAAAAACATGCACTCTCCTGGAGCACTTAAACAAGAAGAAAAAAGTAGCACCTGTAAAGTGAGCAGTTGAAGGACACAAGAAATGTGTCCATGTTCCATGAGTGACAAACACAAGAAGAGAGGGAAAGCCTAGACATGCTAATGAGTGAGAAGAAAGCAAATGTGAGTGACAATAAGGAGAACCAATGGTAAACAAGGAGTGGGCATTAATCCACTGTACCCAAAAAATACGTCTCACAACAGACAGTGAATGCACTCTCTAACAGGTGGGACCTAAAAATAACTTACATAGTCCCAGTGCACTCTGTCACATTATGGGGCTTCACAGCACTAGGAGTGGGCGAGCCACTGAAAGCTCAAGCCAGGCTCGAGGTAAAAGTCGGGCAGTTTGAGGCCCTCTTGGAACCTCAAGCACAAACGAGCCAAGCTTTCCCAGAGGTGGTGTGGCCTAGTGGTTACAGCTCCGAACCACTCACCACGGGGAGCCAGGTTTGAATCCTGGCCTCAGCTCAGCATCCTGTATACCTGCGTGTGCCGAAACACAAAATGGTGTAGCATAGTCCATGTGTCTGTTGTAAAGCGCTCTAATATCCCAAGGTTTTTTACATGTTGATAGTGCAGGCAATCAAAATACAAAAAGCCAGAGGCGCTGGGCAGCTCTTCTGCTGGCGCACCCAGCATGGCCCCTCCAGCACCGTGGGTCTTGTGTAAAACTGGGTGGGTTCTGTGTTCCAGGTATGGAACCAGGAGAGCGAAAGAAAAAGGAAATTGGAGGATGAAAGTAGCACAAGGGAGGGTATATAAGGACCCACTAACAACACAACAGTTTAAAGAAGCACAGAAGATGAAAGGTGTGCTGAAAACAGACGTTTCAGAGAAAGGGAAGCTGATAACATGGTCGTACACAAACGTTTTGTTCGCTTTTGTTTCCCATTCAACAATGACACCGCCATACCTAACACCTTGGAACATGAATATATGTGTTTACCATGGTGCAATGCCACACGCCCTACCTCGCGCTCATCAGCACTTGAATCACTGCTTTCGAGGACGAGGCCATACTGTGCTCTGGAATTCTACTTGGAGTCACCCAATCCTCCACCCTTCCATGCGAAACTTTGTCCTGGGATGCAGGTCAAGATGAAATGCTGGCCTCTGCTGCTTCTGGCCTTCAGAGGCTGTGGTACTAACATTCTGAAACTACCACACCTACGGCAATGTTGTTTTCTTTCGTTTTACCATTGCAGGACTCCGGGAAGGGACAGGGGAGAAAGAGAGCAGATAAAAGAGGAGAAAGAAAGAGAAAGAGAGATCTGGTGAAGAAGAGTCAGAGAGAGAGTGTGAGGCCTGTGATGAGAACATGAGTGAAAAGGAGGTAAAGAATAAAAAAGAAAAGGTGTGTTTGAGACATCAAATAGTACTAAACGTGTGTGGGTATGAGCTAAAGGCAGCACGCTGGCAGTCTAAGAGCATTACTAGCTATAGATGGCACACATTGTGGAAGCATTTTATTTGAGGCTCGGCTCGTTCTTAGGCTCTTAGAGCCAAGCCGGAGCCCTGGCTTGACTCTAGCACTATTCTTCCCATAAATGTTCTCGCTTGCCCACCTCTGCAAAGCACTACTAATTCACAAGTCACTCTTCCCCCCTGCACTAACCAGGATTCAATTTTGTGACTGGTTACTGACGCAGACAGTGATCGCATTAACCAATAGAGGTTTCAGAATGTAAAATAGTGCATTTTCCAGTGGTTAGTTTAACTAACATGTTTTTTTAGGTGTGTGATATTTTATAAGCAGTTCCTGGAAAGTGATAATAGTTACAGAATATTATGCTTGTGACCCCAATCCCACACCCCCATCCCTATTGCACTCATGATAACAGGTCCATACTTTTTAATGCACTTTGACTGCTGGATTCCACAGATGATAGGACACCTCTGTTCATTTTGCCCTTCATAGGAAGGTCTTTTCAGCCTTTCATTCTCCCAGGGTCGAGCAAAAAAGTACCATTGGTCTGGGTAACAATAAACATCTGTTCTATTATGTCAGGATATCCTGTGACCGGATTTTGAAACATTCAACAAACATAGAAGTAGGACTACAATTTAGTATCCACGGAGGGGCATAGAATGACATAACTGATTGTGCTCAACGACGCAGGCCAAAAGGGAATAAAATGCACTGCTATAAACATAATTTGTGTAAACTAAATTGCTTTTGTGCTGAGTGTTAATTCTTTCTGCACTGCAACACATGAAAACTTGCCTCTATCCTCATTCAGTCGAGCCTGTATAAAAAAACGAAACGTGCTATATTTAGTAAATTTTGCCGGGGACTCTCCTGGCAAATCGGAACACCTGGTCACACTACAAATACCTCAAGGTTAATGCACGCTTTACTAATTACCTTCCATTAAGTTTTCTGTCTAAACACTGTCATTAGGCCAGCGGTCAAAGTGCATAAAAAAATTAAGGAAACTGTGATGTTGGGCACAATAGGGGCGGGATCAAAGGTGTGGCTAAAAAAAAATAACTTTTTTCGGTCTTTCACCTTCAGGTATGTATATATAAAATAACACACCGTTTAAATGTAAAATAAATACAAGTCAAGTTAATCAGTGGGAAATGCACTATAGTACTTTATGAAACATCTATTAGTTAATGCACTGCAGAGGTCTGTGTCTGTAACCAGAGAGCCAGGGATTGAACCCTGATTGGAGCAGTGGCGAATAGTTAGGAGCATAGCACGGGCCCCTCCAGCCCCTTCGGCACAGAGGCCTGTGTAACGCCCATTTAAAAAGCACACACCTCACAGCTCAGCTGGTAACTCCTTTCCAATACCACTCCAAAAAATAACTCTGGGGCATATTCTCAAGGACTTATCGCCGAGTTAGCGGTACTTTAGCGCAGCCAAAGTGGTGATAAATTACATCGCACCATTCACAAGCTGGTGCCAACAGCCAATATCGCCAGTTATCCTGCGATAGCAGCTGCAGAAAACATCGCCACGGATGACACCGGCAACTAACGCTAATGAGATGCAGAGTAGGCGTTCCCGTGCAAAAACCCGCAGAAACACCACTGCGCAACATTCCCAACGACCAGCCAGATCGGCGATAAGAATCAAAAACATGCGATAAGGCGCGTTAGCAGCAGGGATTTAACACCTGCTCTTACCTGGTGTTAAGTTGGACGACAACCTGCACCATGAAAGGGAGCCCGGCCCACAGCCACACCAGAAGAACAACAGATGCCATGGAGCTACTGATCATGCAAGTCGGAGCCCCAAGAGGGCCACAACACCCACCGCCACCACACCCAGGCCCGCCACGCATCCCCCCCCCCAGCCCCGCCCCCGGGCCTTACCCCGGGCACCCGCCCCCCGGACAAAGATATCTCACATCTACCGTACAAATTCATGAACACAACAATCCGCCTGATGTCGCACAAGTACAACAACCAACATCCATGTGTGGTCCGAAAAGGAAAAACAGACATACACCTTAGAATTCCCAAAATAATCAATTTATTCAAATTCAACTCAACATCAATAATTGGCAGAGTCATGGCGGGTCTTCTCCGGACAAACCGTAAGTCACAGCCTGCAAGACAAAATTGAAGATAAGAAGGTGTGTCATGCGCTCAACAAAGGACAGAGAGGGAGAGAAAGAGAGAGAGAAAGAAAGGGAGAGAGAGAGAGAAAGAGAGGGAGAGAGAGAAAGAGAGAGAGAGAGGGTGAGAGAGGGAGAAGGAGAGAGAGAGTAACAGAGGGAGAGAGAGACAGCGAAAGAAAGAGAGGGAGAGTGAGAGTGAGAGTGAGAGAGAGAAAGAGAAAGAGAAAGAGAGATAGAGAAAGAGAGGGAGAGAGAGAAAGAAAGAGAGAAAGGGGGAGAGAGGGAGAGAGAGAAAGAGAGAAAGGGGGAGAGAGGGAGAAGGAGAGAGAGAGTAACAGAGGAAGAGAGAGAGACAGTGAAAGGAAGAGAGGGAGAGGAGAGAATGCAGACACTGCGCACCCAGGCTGCTGCACCCCAGCCCCTCCCGCCGCCCAGCGGGGATTGCCCGCCCCTGCGCACCCAGGCCACACTGCTCACCTGCTGCCACCGGTGTGTCTCCAACCACGTGCCGGTCCACACTGCAGGCCACCAGGTACCTCATCTGAAACAGAGTCCACAGCTAATGATGGCAGAGTACATATCATTGCACACGGGAACATCGCTTGGCCGCCCCTGCGCACACAGGCCGCTGCACCCCAGCCCCTCCCGCCGCCCAGCGGGGATTGCCCGCCCCTGCGCACCCTGGCCACACTGCTCACCTGCTGCCACCGGTGTGTCTCCAACCACGTGCCAGTCCACACTGCAGGCCACCAGGTCCCTCATCTGAAACAGAGTCCACAGCTAATGATGGCAGAGTACATATCATTGCACACGGCAACATCGCTTGGCCGCCCCTGCACACACAGGCCGCTGCACCCCTGCCTCTCCCGCCGCCCAGCGGGGATTGCCCGCCCCTGCGCACCCAGGCCTCACTGCTTACCTTCCGCCACTGGCGTGTCTCCAAGAGGGCCCACCACGTCCCGGTGCAAGCTCCAAGCCCGGGGCCCGCGACCTTGGAGGCCTCCACATCACGCATCCCCGCAGCGCGGGCCACCAGGTCGCACACTTGATTCTGGGTCTTGATTTTGCAATGGCAGAGATCATATCAGTGCACACGTCATCATCGCAGGCTGCACACCCGTTCAGCTCTCTAGGTGCCACTAACTCTGTGAAACGCGAGGCAACGCCACCTGGCGGTAGGCCCGCGCTGCCCGCTGGCTCAGGCCTACATTGCGGTCCACCAGGTGCACTCTTGACTCTGGGTCTTGATATTGCAATGGCAGAGACCATATCAGTGCACACGTCATCATCGCAGGCTGCACACCCGCTCAGCACTTTAGGTGCCCCTACCTCAGTGCACAGAAAGTCACCGTCCCGTGGCGGTAGGCCCGTGCCGGCCGCAGTGCAACCGTTGCCACCGACTCCGTGCAACGCAAGTCATGGACCCTAAATGATTGAGTCTCGTCATCGGCCAGGCGGACGCAGCCATGTCACCTCAGGCAGTGGGGAAGAACTGGGACACGTAGCGTCGTCGACCCCCCCCCCTTTATACGTAAGCCGAGTGGGCTGGCTCGGCGTACGCCAGGTCAGCGTAGGGGTGTGAACAATTATCCCTGGCCTCTGGGCGTGGTTCATATCTGGGCTGCACAGGAAACCAACTGATGCGTGTGTCTCTGTTGCAGTGTCTGCGCCACACGGCCCGCAATCAACAATGTTGCAATGTTGCATGCAGCCGGAGGGCATCCGCGCACGAAGGGACTGTACAAGGAGCGCAAGGCCGCTCGGGGTCTTGGCTCATACATGGCAACTGTTGTGTGTGTTCATCGCTTTTGGTGCACCATAAGCCCAAGGCCTAGCCTCAATTGCAGCGCAATAGCCACATCACATTCCCAGGATACAAGCAGTAGTCTGACTAACATTAGGGATGAAAGCCCCTTTGTCTCAATACAGAAGGCGGAAGGACATCTGCACCCCCGACCTTGGAAATGCATGCAGGCACCCCCTAAGAGAGATACCATGGCAGATGATGACGACTCCCACACTACACACGGCGCCAATGAAAGATCAACGTCTCCACACCCCACACACAGAAGTCCTTGCTCGAGGTACTCCTGCATGGAACGGCCTTGTGACTTACGTACAGGACAACCCATACGTACAAACTTTGCACACTCATACGACTCATTGCTCCGAGCTGTGGCATATCATCCACATAACAGCCGCAGGACAGAAGAGTGCCGGTTCTATGAGTGCGAACAACACAATGTCAGAACATCCCGGGCGAATGCACAATGCCTGTCACGTGGAACTGTACCGCGTCCGAATGCTGCATTTGTTGGGGGCACTGCCACTGGCAGTGTTGCGCATCAGTTACCGTCTGAGCTTCCGTCTTGCGTACGTCACCTGTGTCCAGCCCTGGTTCCACTGCCGATCATGCATATTCGAGTGGCCCATGGATGTCTGCCTATCCAACACAACGGTAGATGAACTGGATTATGACATGTGTGTGCGCCCCCTGTTGGCCCACGACCAGGAGTGTTACCGTGATAGCCGTTCATGGGATGCCTTGGTATTGGGCGTATGTGCTGGCAGTTGGGCATGTGAGATTGCACAATTCCTCGTGTGCAGTGACCACATCGAAGCGCTCCCCTATTGGGCTGTGTTGCGGATTGGTGAAACGGCGTGGACGGAGCACATCTGTCCGGACCAGCTAATGGATTGGCTCGCCCCCGTGTTCGTTGAAGTCGACAACGACGTACTCTTGGAACTGATTGCCCATAAAGCTGCGCTCGCTTTCATGGACAAGTAACTACGTTCCTGCAGCCACATAGGATTGTAACCCATGGCACAGGTCCCAACACCCTTTTGCGTCTTGGAGAAATGGACACTTATCCCAACCTTGACAGTGGACATGGCTGCATTCGCATGGACTCAGAATGCATGTGCATGCAAGACTGCGGGTTGACACACACCTGTGCAAGGTGAGTGGACAGCGGCGCCTGGCAACGTTCCTCAAACTGACACACCGCTGGAGGGAGAGTACACACATGGCAATGTAGTACTACATGTGACCTTGTTGGACTCCTTCACCTGCTCACTGTCAGCAGAGCAGACAGTCAGCGCTGTCCGGTGGTACAGGACTATGCAGATCCCATGGGCTGTGAGTGGTGTCCCCTGACACGGTGCAATGAGCATTCGCCAAACACCACATGACTCGCCCAGCAAGGCAAGGTGGGCTGAGACCGTCAGCATCCGTCATGGTTGGTGTTTATTTGTGCCTCCCAGTGTCGTGCACCTCTACATGTTCCTTTGCTGCCTGTTAGTGTCTGATGCATTGGTCTGCATGTTGTGGCCCTTGTCTTGCCCGTACTGACACGCACATGCTAATAAAGTGTACGCAGCTTCACTAGTGTTCAACTGTGATGAGTGTTGATTAGCATGCCAAATCGTGTTCCTCAATGTGCATTGTCCGTACACAGGGAGGGACTGACTGACGCATTTCACTTAGGGGTGAGTCCCTATTGCCAGCTCCACCTCTGTGAGCCAGACATTGTGGTTGGGAGAGTTGCTGGTGGACCTGTGCGCTTACGTGTCTTCAGCAATGTGAGTATGGTGTCCAACTTCTTGCCATGTGGATCAATGTGTTCCATCAAACCAGGCTGTGCCCACACAGTTGAGTGTGTGTAGGTATGCGAAGAGATGTTCTGTTGTCACATGTGATGTGGGACACTACTTTAGGCCTCCTACCGACTTTGACATATTTACACACAGCCCTATTTCATACATGGATGTGGGGCTATGTTGTGGGGTTGCGAGATTGTTGTTCATGATCAATGAGGCCACAGCTAGTTCACACCTTCACAGTCATCTAATTGGCCATGTGTGTCACGGTCAAACATGCGCATTGATGTCATTTCCCAGGGTGTACCTTTTTGTGCAATCAATGTCCCTACAGTCATCCATACTGTTATACTTGATTGAACATAGACATGACACATCTGTGTGATTAGGAATGTTTTATTCACATCCTGTGGAGTGTTGGAGCTGGAGCAGTACATGGCCATGCACATCCCACATTACATGGTTGCCCAGTGGAGGGCCAAACAGAGTCCTTTAGGGGATGACAAGTCAATCGGTAGAGGAAGGGTTGAGTCCGAAGCCTGATTGCTGTGTCATTGGTAACCAGAGCAGATATGGCAGTCCATGTCGGTGTCCAGGTGAATGTCGCAGAGTGTTTCGGGGGACAGTGGAAGGTGTTGTACCAGGGCATGATGCAGAGGGCTGTACCAAGCAGAAACAGGCCATATGGCGGGTGATAAATGCTACAACCTCCTTTTTGACACAGTCATTACCGTCCACATCTTCGTCCTCTGATATGTCTTCTGTGTCAGGTGTGCCAGGTGTGTGTGGTGGTGTTATGGCTGCATCACTGTGTGCCACTGATACATCAGGGGACGGAGGTGGTATGGCTGCATCACTGTGTGCCACTGACACATCAGGGGGCGGAGATGTGTGTGTCGAAGTTCCTGCAGCACTCATCTGGGACAGGCTCTGTGGCAGCAATGGCAAGATGAGGATCTGCAGGGCATGGTAGATCCCAGCTACATCTCGCTGGTGTTCAGCCGTGGCAGCCATCCTTCCTGCCTGCATCCGCTCCATGTTCTCCATTGTCCTCCGCATCTGTGCCAACTCTGTGCTGTCGTCGCTGGAGCCTCTCTGCCTAGACAGTTCTTGTATCCGAGTAATGGCTCCAGCGAGGTCAGCCAAGGATTGTTGTAGGGCATGGAGCGGACTGTGGGTGTCCGTTAGGGACTGTAAGTGGTCCCTGATGGGACTAAGACACCCACGTATGGCATCTAGTTTGGCTGCCATGAGGTCGAAACCCACCCGCACCTGTTCAGCCAGCCCCCTCTGGCAGTCTGACACACGGCGTTGGAATGCCATGTGTTCTTCGGTGAGGTGCTGGGAGCCAGCCGTGGTGGTGGGTGCTTCCTGCTGTGTGGTCTGTGCAGGGGTGGGATCACCTCGATGCAGCTGGGCTGCCCTGCTCCTGGAGGTGGGGTGCGGAGGCTGTCCACGAGCCTTTGGAGGGTGTCGGAGCAGATGGCCAGGGGTACCTCCTCCTCATCACTGAAGAGATGTCTGGTCTGCTCTGCAGGAGGTGTTGATTGTCCCTCTGCAATGTGAAGGGGCAATGCAGGTTAACAGTGTGTTACATGTATGTGCACGCATTGTACATGTTTACATACTGACTGCATGACAATGTACATTGTGACTGTTTTGGAGGAGCTGGGTATTTGATGGGGGACAGTGGACATTCCGACTACATGACGGATGTGAGGTTGTACTCGTACATTATCATCTGACAGTTTCCTGCTATGCCTGATGTGATTGGCCATTTTATACGCACATGCGGCACCAGTTGTGTCCTCTGTTCTGTGGTGTTAGTGTGGCACTTTGTACCACATTGTAGTCAATGTTGATGTGCTGTGATTGCTATGTGTGTGTGCTGCATTATGGGAGAGTCGTCCCTGCAGCTCTGATTTAGCGGCCCCTTATCCCTTTGAGGCGGTGTGCCTTTGACTTGTGTGCTTTTACGGTGCTGAGATGTTGGCGACTTGGGTCATATGTGCTCTTGGATGGATTTTGTACTCTTGTGCATTGTTTGTCTGCAGATGTGTTGTTGACGTCAGGGGTTGTATGTGCATGTGGATGTGTCAGAGTATGACCTGCTCCTTTGAGGATGTTATCCACACTGGGCCACCTCAGTGTCGTGGCTTGCACCATGTCATGTATTTTGACTGCAGCCATGCTATTGGTCATGCAGTGTCACTTGCATTGTCAGTGTGGCTCACAGAGCCGCTGCTTTGCTGTGTTCAGCACATGTGCATGGGTAGGTTGTGAGATTGGTGATGGGGGGCGGGCCTTTTGTGCGCATGGTGGACGGGGGCCTACTTGGTGTTTCTATGTGTGCTGCAGTGTGCCAAGGCCATCAGCGACATGTTCCACAGTCATTTTGGGTGTGCAGTGTGCTATTCTTGATTGTGCATGTGTGCCATTGTGCCTGTCTCCCCCCGTCCCCCCAGTCCCTGGTGGTTACTCACCCTGTTGCTGTTGGGTCAGGTCATGACGAGCAGTGTCCGGACCCCCAACTCCTTGCGCCGTCTCCGCACTGATGACTGTGGCCACCATTTCCTCCAGCTCATCCAGCTCCTCCTGTGGCGCAGGACTCCCACCTCCAGTCGCCGTTGCTGCCTTCCGGTTGGCAGCGAGTTTCTGCTTGGTTTGGCTTGTCACATCATGCCAGTGCCTCTTGACCTCCTCCATTGACCTGCTCGACACTCCGACTGCATTCACGTTGTTCACGATGGACTGCCATATTTCCGTTTGTGTTGCCGATGACACAGTGGAGGTGACGAACAGTTGTTGGTAGTGTTCTGTCACCTCCGTGACGATGATCCGGTTTTCCTGCGGACTGAACCCCGTCTTCCTCTTCGCCCTTCCCCGGGGTTCCTGGCTGGTCGTCTGTGGGGCTTGTGGGGTTCGCGTTGTCCTCTGCACTCTGTCCGGGTGCGTCCATGGTGCTACGCAGTTACATTTTTTTGTCTTTTTTTTTCTCTGCTTTTATAGTGCATTCTCACGCATGACACGTGGGAATCGCAGGCCTGTCGCTAGTTTTCGCAGATTTTTGTATCGCCATTGGGGTCATCGCCACTTTTTTCGCGTTTCGCATTTTTTCGGTGTCGCGTTGATTTTAACGCGGGCATTTGTCGCGTTATCGTGAGGCTATAGCATGGTGCAGCCGGGTTGTGAATACTGCGTTAACATGGTGTTATTTTCACGCGATGGACTGCGATGTGAGAAGTTGCATTAAGCGATTTTGGCGATAGTTAACACACGTTCTTGTGAATATCCCCCCCTGTCTCATCAGGAAGCGTCATGTGATTCCATTAATTAAAGCCAACACCGGCTTCCGAGCTCCCTTAACATTTGCAGATTGAACCGTTGTGCACATTTACACTTCTTTCAGGCAAGCAGGCACCCTGGGAAGAAGGACTGTTTACCTGTCTGTTCACCTTTGGTTTCACAGCACAGGAGACTCCCTGTCTTATACTTCAGCTGAAGCATTTCAGCTCTCTGACTTAACCATCCCGGGACAGATATTTTTTCACAGTGGGTAGGGCAACTGTTTTCCTTAAATTAAAAAAGTATGGGCACGTCATGCCACGCCGATCCTGCCTACTTCGACCACTGCATTAGGCCACCTGCAACAGTGGACCATCAGTCCCTAAGTCAGTTTCTGTTTCTGCCAGACCGAGACGAGCTGGGAGTTGGGCTCCTTCCTGCCACACTCAACAGGACTTGTCGTGCGGTGCCCTGTGAGGTTTAGGCCACCAACCCAATAACTTGTGCCCATAAATGAAACATTCAGCAAAAAATGCTGGTGTAATGAACCATGAGGTCCAGGCCTCGCCTTCCTTTTAACACCCACCACACGTGATAGCAATACTGACCAACTGGCTGGTCATTGGAGGGAAACACAAACACTCTTGCCTCACAAGCATGTTGGGACCACCCGATCCCAACATCACATTCCTTGTTAACTCTAAAGGAATGAAACACAAGCACAATCATTGCCAACCATCAAAACAAAAAAACAGGCAAATCAGAACTTCTGAGGTGTGCAGGACACCTTTGGAAACAACAGTGTGTGGTCTGAGATGGTATCTAGCCACCCCATTACGATGAGCCACAGGAATATCCTAGCCATTCTCCATTTTGCAGAGGTGTATCTCCAGGGGCCACATCTCCTAGGTTGTGGCCAGTCTCATCATCATTAGAATCCCGTGGTCTATGATCTGAAGCCAGAACACTCAGATCGGACAACAGCCCCTTGGGGACAGGATGATGGTCTTCGTCACTGCCTCTCTCCAAGTCGCAAGAAGCCTCATGGTTGTCGGCGTTCTCAGCACCAAATCCTGGCATGTACAGTTTGAAGAATGCCACATTCCTGGTGATGGTCTCATTACCTCTTTTAGCAGTTATCATCATTCCTCGAGTTATGCTGACTCTCCATGGGTCAACCTCAAACGGAAGATGAAACTTGCTTCCTGGATTTCGATCCTTGACAAGTACAAGATCCCCAACCTGCAGATGTTTTGGCGGGACCCCCATTTTCTTAAATGTCTTGCCATTTTGTGCCTTAGACTGGCGCAAAGTCTTCGCTACATTTTCAATAGACACTGAGGGCTCAGAATGGTGTGGAATGGTATCACCCACAGTTCTATTGAGACAGAGAGCACTGGGGCTCACCTTCATCATGACGTGGCGTGAGTCAGTATTCCCTCAAAAACAAGTATAGGGCACATTCCATGCTCTGGTTGCCGACTAGGGCTATCCGGATTACCTTATTGAGAGTCGACATGAAACGTTAAGCCTCTCTATTGGCTCGGGGCCAGCGAGGGGGGATACACTGACACCCCTGGACTGCAGGTACTTTAAAAATTCCTGGTTCGAGAACGGCAGCCCATTGTTAGCAAGAAGTTCCTTCAGTAACTCATGGGTTGCCATGATCTTCTCAAAACAGGGCACTGTCTGTTCTGCGGTCATGGAGTCAACGATTTCGGCTTCAGGATATTTAGAAAAGTCATCAATCACCACCAGCATGTGTCTACCAACAGGCAGACTTCCAAAGTCAGCACTGGCTCTGTACCAAGGCAGGGGAGGTATGTCCTCCATGAGGACAGGTGCTGGTGGATCCGGGGGGCCAGACACAGTGGGCAATGTTGTACTGTTTGCCCAACTCGCTCATCTAGTCCAGGAAACCAGACCTTACACTAGAGCCTGGACTTTATTTTGACAATTCCTTGATGGGCTCCATGGGCAAGATCTCCCATACACTGTGTCAAGCGCCCTGGTATCACTAACCAGGGCCCCTTCAGTAGACAGCCTTCGGGAGTGGCGGGCAATTCATGCCAGATTTGGTGAAACAATAGTAGTATCCGTCTTGCCTCAGTAGTCCAGTGGGACAAAGACTGTGCCATCCGATTTGGTGGCTTCCGCAATGTCCTCTAGAGAAATTGGTAAAGGTCATGACCTTTCAACCACCAATATTACGTACTCTTCTATTTCCTCAGCCTCTGATTCTTCATTGATAGATACATGTGAAAATGTCTGCAGCCCCAATGGATTGCAATGGCCTCCTCCTCAATGTGGGAGGACCACTGCTCTGTGTCGGTTAACACTCTACTAGCATATGCTATAGGGGTCCAATCACCATTCTTCTGCTTTTGCAACAGCCGGGCTGGCATCGACAGATGGTTCAGACTCTTTCCGTGACTCAAAATAGACCACTGTGGTATGTTCTGAGAGGGCCTGCTTGGGGGCCTGCAACGCATCCTCTAGAGTGAGTCCCCAAGCCCAGACAGCATTGGCGTATGTTAATTCTCAGAGAGGGCCAGTGAGGGTGGTTAGATTTTGAATGAACCACCCACAGTATGTGACCATCACTAGGAAACTTTTACCCACTGTAGGTTGCACCTCCCAATTCAAATATCTAGCAAACAGTAATTTATGAATGTCCATCCAGTAATAACAGTGTTCAAGTTTCTTTATTCTTCTATTTAGTTTGAAACAAAGCACCGGGCAGCCAACGCGTTTCGTTCTTTTGAAAAAGAACTTCGTCAGGGCGATTGTTCTGCTAACAGTTATTATTAGTCTGGAGACGCATATCTCAGGATAGTTCAGCTAAAAACTCTCTCAATGCCGCCACCTTACGTCCAAAATCACAGGTTGAATATAACGACTGTTGTGCCTATCATACTGAAGTGCCTGGTATAATTTCTAACCTTGCGGCAATATCCTATTGATTGGCTGTTGTGCCGGCGGCGTGGCGTTTCGAGTAGTAGGCGGTGTATCAACTTTGAGCACCTGAGTGAAGAATAAAGAAACTTGAACACTGTTATTACTGGATGGACATTCATAAATTACTGTTTGCTAGATATTTGAATTGGGAGGTGCAACCTACAGTGGGTAAAAGTTTATATTGATCATTTGGATCGCCCCTTGGAAACAGCAGGGGTAGTGGTGTTGCACACCGTGAGAGCAAAAAGCTCGATTGCCAGTTTGACTAGAGGAGGGTAGGCATAAAGTGTGCTGTCACATGCCTAGAGGGAGGTGCGTCACACACACTTCGTAGTGTGTGTTGGATTGTGCTGTTTCCTTTCTGGTTTTAATCACTAGAAAATTGTGCACCCCACCCCCGGTGACATTGGTGGGAGTGGGGGCCGACTGAATGTCTCGGACTTTTGAGGAATCCGGCATGACCCCGTTCTCAGAGAAACAGTAACCAAAAAAATGGATTTTTCTCCGAAGGAATGCACATTTCTCTTGATGGAGAGTGAGCACATTCTCCAGCAGCCAGCAGAAAGTCACCCTGCGTCTGTCTACATGTTCTTCGAGGGTGGGGGCGTGCACCAAACTATCGTCACTGACTTTGTTGACGCCCAGGAGCCCTGCCACCTCTCCCCGGATTATGTCTTGGAATACTTCTGCAGTGCTAGAAATCCCAAAACTGAGGTGCTTGTACCTCCTGAGACCTAGATGGGTGAAAAAAGTGGTGATCGCTCTGGATTCAGGCGCTAGCATGAGTCGGTAATACCCAGCCCATAGGTCCATTTTTGAGAACCATTTTGATCCAGTGACCTCTTCCACTATATCATCCACCATGGATGTCAAATGTCGATCTTTAAAGCATCCAATGCCATCAAACAAAGGCCCAGATTTATCCACCATTGGATGAATGAACACTGAATTCAAACGATACCAGCTGGAGGTATTCAGCGGTCTGGCAACTGATTAGCATCCCTGTACCTTCCTTTGTGACATACACTTTGGCTCGTGTTGTTCATGTCTTGTGTTAGGTTGGTTGTAAATACCCATGCTTTCGAGAGAGGTGACGCCATGCTGAAAGCCTAGACCTAAGTCATGGTGGGACGAAGGATAGGTCACTGATGGACACACCGGTTTAGATTAGAACCTGAACTTGGTGGCCTGTGATGGTGACAGTTCATCTCTGCGTGCATCTGCTATGACCTCCCTCGGGTTTCATGGCATGTGTCACGTGCGCCATGCCCTCCAGTTCATCATCATCCATGTCCCCATCTTCCTCCTGTACGGAAGGATGTCAATGGCATTTACTGATTTTGACGGACTTCTGCCCTCGCTGCAATGGTGCGGAACAACATACTTTGGTGTAATGATTGAGTTTGTTGCAAGAAGAAAATCTTTTCCCCTTCGCTGGGCGGTCACCTTGATGTGGGTATAGACCTCTGCACCAGAGAAAAGTTTTGAGACTTGATGCTAGCTTCCGGCGATCGTTCTTTTTCTCAGAGATGGCTTTCGCTACGAGGTTGACTGGTTCCGTTTTGACTGATCGCTGGAGCTCCGTTTCCACATGCGTAGCACGTATTGTTGATAGTTCTGTAGACAAGCCCAGTGTGAGGATGTTTGCCATTGTCATTCCAGAGATTTAGAGGATCTGTTCCCTCAGTTTGGCCAAAGAGCAACCCAAATGATCTGGGCCCTGATTTCATCATCTACGTCCGGCAGAGTGCAAGTACTGGCCAGGTCCTTTAACTGGGCGTAGAAAGTATCTACAGATTCCTCCGGTTGTTGCCAGGCTCTGCATGGGAGAAACTACTTGTAGTCGGGATTTGTGAGCAGTTCAAAGTGTTTGGTTAGGGCTGTCTTCAACATGGTGTATGTGTATAGCGGACCAACCTTGACGACAGTCCTCTCAATCTTGTGTATGGCAGCGCCTGCCAGATGTAGGATCATGGGACGCCTTCTGTCATTGTCCAATCCCACCACAGCATGGTAGGTTTCCAAACGCTCCACCCAAGTCTTCCATTTGGCTGTCTGTGAGGATGGGGCACTGCCCACCACAGATGGTTAGATGGCCGGGACTGATGCCGTGGGGCCCACTGTGGCCAGCACCGACAGTGCTCAGGTTTGTGAGGCCTGTGTTATATTGCCAGTGACAGGCATGGAAAACGCCACTCAGCGGCAGGGAGGTGTGGCATTGTTCAGATGTCAACGAAGTAGGCTAAAATCGGCACCTGCAGGGCGGGATGGTCAGTGTAGCTGCCGCTGGAGGCTGCCAGGTCCCCTGGGACATTTACGTAGAAGGGCAAAAGGCACCTGCAGGAAAGGACAGTCAAGCTAGTGCCGTACCTTCCACAGATGGAATGTGGCTGCAGTCAGAGGCCTGAGCATAGAAGCGGTTCCCCCAGGGCAGCTTGACGATGGCCAGGGTCGGTGATGAAGGAGACAGCAGGTCTCCCAGGAACACTCACGGGCAAGGGCTCCACTCATCGTATGGACTGTTTCCAGGGGGGGTGGGGTGGTACGGCCCACCACCAGTGGCGGTGCGTCCATTGGGCGTTGCCCCACTAATCAGCATGGCCACATTCTTCCTCGTTAACTTAACAAGGAAGATTAACAACTTACTTCTCCCAGCACCGGTGCGGCGTCCTGCGGCCGGAGTCAATCAGGAGTCAGACCATAGACACGTCGCTGAAGGGGGTGGGGGCGGGCCCGGGGCAGCACTGCAGGCCAGGGCTGGGTTTGTACTTGAGTTGTTGACTGACAGGCTGCAGCAGCAGGGCAGGCCCAGTGCGCATGTTCGGGTTCGGGCTGATCATTTTTCTGATCAGCCCGAACATGCGCATTGCAGTGCCCTGCATTAGGAGAGAGGGTGGGCAGTGACCGCAGCCCCCTGTCTCCTATGGGCGGGGACAGTCTCTGCTCAAGCCAATCCTGGCGCTGGTGGAGCAGCGTCTGGATTGGCTGAGAGGGGTTGCCACCAGCCACTCACTAAGGCGCCAACGCGTCCCCGGCCCAGGAGCACACAGCAGAGGCGGCGCGGACCGACCCGACGGTCAGGTAAGTTTTCAAGGTTTTCTTTCTTTATTTTTAAACCCCACCCCAAACTCTTCAACTCCTGTCTGCAGCCAGAAGCTTTAGACTCTGATTGTTATGGAAACTCGAAATGTACTTTTGATGTTAAATGAAAGATCCTGTACACGTGCATTTATTGTGCTTTTAATCTTTTATTCTTGGCTAGGCCTCTGGAAAAGGATCTGTCTTCAGGGTGTTCAGCAATACATGGATATCGAACTCAAATTAGACACACACACCCATATACACACCACAGACACGCATTCATATACACTCGCCGCACATGCACACATCAGACCAGTATCCATACAAAGCAGGACAGACAGGAAGCTGAGGTTAAGGGCTCCTCCTATATTTCTGTTGCTTGTTGCTTCTCGGGGGCCGGGGCTGTTGACAAAGTGTATCCCCTCTCAATCACGAAAAATAACCTTAGCAACGTTTGAAAGCATGGGTCTACGTTGTTAACTTATAAAGGAAGGTGCACATTTTACAGGTCAAGTAGCTCTTTCAGTCAGCATTGCATTCAGTATTTGGAGTCGTGGATAAACGTTAATTGTGATAATGCTATGCAATTATTGGGTTGCCTCCTGCAGTTTTACCACACAGTAGGCTTAACAAACTGCGTTTATTTTTACATGTTATTGTGTTTATATACTTTTCATTATTTTTAAGCAGTAGTCCTTAACTTTACGGTTTTTGATTCGCGTGCGTGGCGTTTGAGGCCATTCCTCTTTTGGACCTGAAAGGCCCTTATTGAGCAAAAGAGATTCAAATGTTTTCTTTTCCGGGAAAATCACTTGAAGTCCACGTGCATTAAAAAGGTGAATAAATGTGACCTTGTGTAATAAAACTCGTGCTCATGTGAAGCGCTCCAATACTTTTGGGTCGAGTTCGTGTTATGTTAAACTGCAAAAAAAAACAAAAAACCATTCTTCTACATGTGCTAGGCTTTCCATATTCAGTCAGTGTGACCTTTTCGGTTTGGAAAGGAGGTTGCAATAATTGTCAACACCGGGAACTAGATAGGTTTCTGGGACAAAAAACAGCACTACGTCAGGGAAAGTATTGAAATGTAGGGTATTTTTATTTAAATATTAGAAGGTGGAGGTACACGAGTGTCAACGCTCCTAATTAATTAAGAATAACCATGGGCAGGAGATTCATGAACGTTAACCCGCAGTCAAAACAATGAGCACTCGGGAACCATCGTAAATGGGCAAAAATGTATTTTATGGGGATCGGCTGAGGGCCGCATAGATGTTGACAAAAAAGTAAATAACCAGTGAAGCAAAATAGGACTGAAAACGTACTCATGTGATGTATAAGCAACATGTGGCTGCGAGGTGGGTTTCAAATGTGTTTTGTGGTCCAAGAACCTCTTTAATTTTGTAGCAGGTTTCATAATCTACTGCTGAATTAGAAGACGAGCCCTTATCTGCGTTTTCCACAAATTGTGTGATCCTGGACAAACCACTTAACCTTCGAGCGCCTCAGTCTCCTTTCTGCCCTAAACTGTGATTGCCTAGAGCTGTCCAGCTGAAGTGTGCACTGCTGCACAGAAATCTATAGCCATGATTTAGTCCACTTTCTTTATTCAATCAATCAAATGCTTTATTTCGATTGCTGGAATCATAAAAGCAACAAACAAAGAACACAGACCGACATTCAAAGTACATTATATCACATTAATATAAATACATGGTTTGACAAGGTTAAAAGATAGCTAAAAAGATACTATAAAACTTTTAAAACCTAAAAATTGATCAGAAATGTGAACGTATTTTAAAACATCTGTATATAAGGCCTTGCAAAAGGGTATAAAAATAAGCTTAGATGCACAACCAAACATAATGTACAGAGCTTGCGAATTAAAACAATTATACTAGGATATCTGGGGAAGTTGAGAAGTGTATAAGCGAACATAGATATTTATCCCTCCACAAGCATGCTAGTGCCCTTTAGTGCTTTGTTTCTGGTGATCCAGGCACGGCTCAAAAACTTCGCCACCCCACACGAAAAAAGCACACCTGGATCAGTTTTTAGCATGCGCAAAGCAGTCCTATAATCACGTGTACCCATAATTTTACAAACCGGTTTTATCCAGCTGGACCTAGCAACAGAATAAGCCGGACAGTTAAACAAAACGTGGGGCAAGCTTTCCAACGGCGCTCTACAGCAAGGACATGCCTTACTTTGATACTTGTGAGAGTGCCACTTTGAGGTGGTTGCATTGATAGGAAGTGTGCCCAGCCTGAATTGCATGAATAACTGTCTGTCACGTGGTATCTGAATGTTGTCCAGGTAGGGCTCTAAGCCTCTACACTGTTTGTGGCGAAAGAACTCTTCTGTTAAGCTCCCCATTTCTGGATTGCTCAGTTCTTTGGTGTCAACCCAGTTCCAATAGGTATGCTTAAGCTCTGCCTTATTAGGTGGTATCTGAGTTTCCCATGCTTCCGTAAACCCAACTGGGACAACAGCCTTCTAACGTTGGATATCCACTTTACCCTATGCCCTGAGTCTAAACCTATCACCTCTGTTAGAGCCGCGGCATAATTGGCAAGCTCTGGGAGTGCGCATCACTCGCGCCCAAAAAAGAAGAGGGCGCAGTTTTGCAATATCCCTGAAAGGCCGTCTGCCCATATCAAACATCAAGGGGGTTAATGGAGTATTACTAGGAAGCATCACCAGCTCCCTCAAAAACTTATTCTCGGACCTACCAATATCTTCGATGTTTTCGAAGCCCCATAACTCCGCCCCGTACAACGCAGCGGCAACGGCTTTGGCTTCGTAAATTGCAAGGGCTGGAGCTACCGGCCTACTATAAGAGGCCCGATGTTCTTTACTAAGAGCCCCAGCAGCACGTTTGTGATTTAATAACATCTTAGCTAGGTGCGGCTTCCAGTGCATTTTGTCAGTGAGGCGGATGCCCAAATAATCGAACACATTTACCCTCTCTAGTCGAATATTATTTAAAATTAAATCATTTTTAAAAGCCTTGTACGGATTAAAAACCATGAATTTTGTCTTTTCTGTGTTAATAACCAAACCCCTGGAGTCGCAGAATAGCTGGTATCGATTGAGAAGTTTTTGCAGCCCAATCGGGGTTTTCGACACCAGAAGGGTGTCATCGGCAAAACAACAATGTAGGAACTTTCTCGCCCGCCAGGATTGGGGCGTCTGCCTGGATCTCCTGAAGAAATCTCACCGCCCCATTGATGTACAAAGAAAACAGGGTAGGTGCCATGACACACCCCTGGCGGACTCCCCTGCCGACTGGAATCTGTTCTGTAACCTCCCCCTGGGAACCCCACCTAACTTGGGCGAAGTTTCCTTCGTGCAGTCGAATTAAAAAATTAAGAAGGAGAGGGGGGGTACCCAGATCCCTCAGCGTTTGCCACAATCTTAGCCTGGGAACAAGATCAAAAGCTGTTCTTAAATCAATAAAAGCGAGGTAGAGACTTCCCTTACCAATAACAACAACCTTCCAATATATAAGTAATAACCTGAAGACTTGGTCAATCGTGCCTGTATTTCTTCTAAACCCAGCCTGATATTGGGATAAAATGTCCTCCTCTTCAGCCCAAGTCTGTATTCGCTGGAGGAGGACTCTACCTACCAACTTTTGCATAGCATCTATTAAGCTTATTGGCCTGTAGTTTGATGGGTCTTCCCTGTCCCCTTTTTTAAATATCGGGACCACCAACGCTCCTTTCCAAGAGTCAGGAATTGGGGATCCATTGGCTATGCTATTAATCAGAAGTTGGATATAACGTGACCAATTTCTGGAATCGGCCAAAAAGAGGTCACCAGGAAGACCATCTGGTCCAGGAGCTTTACCCGGCACTATCTTAGCGATTGCCATTTCTATTTCAGGCAACGAGAAGGGGTTAGTCATGTTCCCCGCTGGAAGAACGTCTGTGGAGTCACTTAACTCCTCCAGACGTTCATCATTAGGAGCGGAATACAATTTCCTAAAATGGTCATGCCATTCATGGCTTGTGATATGGTTAGACAAAGAGACAGAGTCTCGACTAGTACCCTTACTAACAAGGGACCAGAATTGGTTTTGTTCTTCTGCAGACTTGCGTCTTTCAAATTCTTCCAATGACATTCATCCCACTCTATTCTAGCCTCGTGGAGGGCTGCCCTATACTCCTTTCTAGCTAATTTGATTAATTCGGAATTCTTAGACCTGATTGCAGCTGCCAATGTTTGTCTATTTAGTCTACATTTTTTAGTGTACCACAAGTGCTGTCTTTGCCGAAATGCCTTTTTTGGCATGATTTTGGGTGGCTAAAAAAGAGTACTCAATTGTTCTGTGGTACGGGAGTGAGCTAAAAAAGCTCCTACACAGGGCTCGGCGGCCAATAGAGTTGCCTGGAGGGCTTGAATACCAGAGGAGACGACTGCCTTAACACTAGATAATTTTATTTCATGTGCGTTGATCATATGCCATTTCAGATATCTTTTGCAGTTTGAAGGAACGATATCTATAACCGAAGCTGTAGCCCTCCTAGTTTGTTGCGAGGGCTGGGTGGCTAAAACAATTCAGATGTCAGACAAGAGGTTGTGATCACTATCAGTTGTGGTGCCCACATACATGTCTAACACTTGGGCCCACAACTTTACATCCACTAAAATGTAGTCTATTCGTGAAGGGCAACCTACTCTATTATAAGTGTTAGCACCATGTGTGTCCGAGTGAGTTCTACCGTTTGCAGCTCTAATGCCATGTTCAATGGTTAATGCATTAAGTTGAATTGCAAGCGGGGACCACTTTCTAATGGGAGAAATATTAAGAGGGGGACCGACCATTTTGCATCACCATCCTCCAGCTCCAGCATATCCTCCTGAGCTCAAAGGCTCAAAGGTGCAGTTAAAATCTCCTGCCACTATAATTTTCGCTTCAGGCTTGCAACTGGATAAGGAATGGTCTAAAAGTGTGACAATGGGTGATTGTTGACCTCCCTTGGTTCCTCTAATATAAACGTTGAACAGCTCCAGTATACCTCCTCCCCTGGGGCCTTTAATTGTTAACCTCAGAATGTCAGAGCTCTTGGTCGATTGGACGATGGTCTGACAGCCTAAGGAAATGCTCACCCAAATAATCAGCCCTCCTGACGGGCGCCCTCTCCCCTTTGTTGTTGCCGGGATGCAATAGCAGGCATAGCCAGATTTGTGGAGTGGGACCAAACTCCACGTCTCCTGGAATAAGCATATGTCAAAGCCTTCCACAAAAATCATTCCAGTGCGGCAGCGATAACTTATTAAATAGACCTGCCACATTCCACGATAAAATTTTCAGCTGATGTGGGCATGTACCTGAGTCCCCCTCATGTATACAATACGGTGTTAAAGTGCAAGGTAAGTCCAAAGGGTCTGGTACTAATGACAAATCAGAAGGAATGCAAGGGACAATCTCTTGTAAGCCCTGTTAAAAGTGATTCGACACCATCCCTAAAATCTCAGATGAGTCTTTACTGGGGAGGGGAACAGAAAACTCGTATAATTTGTGAGTCTGGCCAACCCCCACCGTATTATACCATGATGAGCAGCCAGGCTCATCAAGCAGTCAATCCACTGCTTCAAGCATTGAACCCCCCTCGAGTTGGGATTGCGACCCGTCCCTTGGAAATACTTGATCTCGCCTAAACTGTATAGCTGAAGTAGGAGGGGCACAGGTTCTGAAATTCCAAGGCCAAAAGATTCTCTGCCAGATCAACATTGGAGAAGGTGAGCTCGATACAATCATAAGTTTGGGTAGGAATAGTACATCTACGTGCCCGAGTGATATCTTCACGGATCACTGAGCGACAACCTCTGGTATGGCGTATCCAGTGTATGACCTTATTGGTCAAGAGTCCACACTTTCTATATCATTATGTGGGCCAAGTTTAGGTACATTTATCATATAGATATTAGGGCCTTGCAGTGGCGGTAATGAGTAAGCATCTCTCCGTTGTAGGAGTTGTAATGGAGCCTTCGCAGGCCACATGATGTCTCTTGGCCTGCAAAGGCCGCCAGAAACGGCCTGGCCTTGTTTTGGCATGGGTAATGTTGAAAAGTTATTTGTTATCTTAAACTCAGGAGTATTCGTTCTTACAGATGTAGAACCAGAAGGCTTATGATTTACTGGGTTATTTGGAGAAATGGCTACACTTTGCCCCAATTCAGCCCCTGTAGTGCTGGCGAGCCAGCCGGGGTAAAAGTTTGTCGTGTTAGTGCAAGTAGCTGCTCCTGTGATACCTCTTGAACCCAAGGAAGTAATGCTTTCACCAAGTGAGTGAGCTCTTTAATCAAACTTTTCAATGATGTAATCTCCGCCTAAGGGAATCAATAGGTCCTAATGTATCAAGAAATAGTTGCTCTTCCTTACTACCTCCTTGAGATATTTTTGGTGGTAAAAGCTTGCTGCATGCTACGTCAGGAGAGGTTGCAAGCAAGGCGAATCTATTTGAGCATAAAATATTACGCTTCGTTGGATGCACTTGCTTGCAAACTGGTTCATCAGGGGCAAAAACAACCTTCTCTTGTACCCCAGCAAGATCACAGTCCTTATTAACACTTGGGTTGGTAATTCGTTTGCTAACATGTTTGTGGAACATGGGAGCAACAGTAAGCGGACGGGCAGGGTATTTTGGATCAGAAGGGTTTAAGTTATCATTATTATGCGGGGCCACGTAATCTGACACTAGTATAGTCTCGCACTCATTAATTAATGTGTCTATTCTGTCTAGAACACAATTATTAGCAGCATGTTTGCGAGATTTCTTGGCCTTTTTCCCCTTGCCTAACCCACGACACCCAGTCCCCTGACTCCCAGTCCCCCCCACCTCTACGCTCTCCATGGCTTTCCGTTTTCCCATACCTATTATAAGGAAACAAATTTGTTTTGATGATCACAACAAAAGTAATACGGGTTGCCCAATACTTGCGAGGATCAACCAACCCAGATGAAAATTGTAAATGCAATAAGTCCTGAACGTTTCAGGGTCCAACAATACAATCCAAAAACAAATAAGAAAGGTAAGGTCCCAGTCAACCCACTAGTCAATAAGGAAAGTGCTTATAGGAGCACAATAAGCACAAAAAACAGTACCTTAAGTTTAAAAGCTAGGTGCCTCTTGCGTGGCTAGTGAAGAGGGGTAGCCCTGCCCTGCCTCTTCCTGGCAATGACGAGGCAGGGACGGGCCCGCCCTTGGCCCGGGCGCGGCCCGGGCGCGGCCCGCGCGCGTCCGCGCTGCGGTGGTGTTGTGCGCTTATGAGCGCGTTGTCAGCTGTGGTGCTCCTCCCTCCAGGGAGCAGAGGATTATGGCCGATGTGGTCCCCCAGGGCAACAAACAGCGAGGCAGGTCTCCAAGCGCGTCCGCGCTGCGGTGGTGTTGTGCGCTTATGAGCGCGTTGTCAGCTGTGGTGCTCCTCCCTCCAGGAGCAGAGGATTATGGCCGATGTGGTCCCCCAGGGCAACAAACAGCGAGGCAGGTCTCCAAGCGCGTCCGCGCTGCGGTGGTGTTGTGCGCTTATGAGCGCGTTGTCAGCTGTGGTGCTCCTCCCTCCAGGGAGCAGAGGATTATGGCCGATGTGGTCCCCCAGGGCAACAAACAGCGAGGCAGGTCTCCAAGCGCGTCCGCGCTGCGGTGGTGTTGTGCGCTTATGAGCGCGTTGTCAGCTGTGGTGCTCCTCCCTCCAGGGAGCAGAGGATTATGGCCGATGTGGTCCCCCAGGGCAACAAACAGCGAGGCAGGTCTCCAAGCGCGTCCCGCGCTGCGGTGGTGTTGTGCGCTTATGAGCGCGTTGTCAGCTGTGGTGCTCCTCCCTCCAGGAGCAGAGGATTATGGCCGATGTGGTCCCCCAGGGCAACAAACAGCGAGGCCAGGTCTCCAAGCGCGTTTCTTTATTATGCTAAGCGATCTTTGTAAACTCTCACATGAAGATTGTAATTGTGTTTTCATATTAGAATCCGCATAATTCCTTTACCAAATGTACATTACGTTTGTATTACTCTTTGAATCTTCTACGTTGAAACTGTCTCCAGTTTACATGCTGTTATCCAACTCCGCCTTTCATACTTTTGATAAAATAAATACCATTAATTCAAAAGCATGTGTTGTTTAAGGCACTGAGAGAGTGCTGGGTCTTCAGTTTATGGAGTAAGAGTGCTGTGTATTTTGTCCATGAAGATAAGGTGCCAACTGAGTACTGATTAAGGGGTGGGAGGAGTATGCAGGAGGGGTGAGAGAGCGACAAGAAGAAACATAAGGGAGAGAATAGAGCGTGCAGAGGGAGAGAGAGAAAAGTAGTGGAAGAGGGGAGGAGAAAAAGTGTGAACACTTGAGGAGAGAGAAATATATGGAAAGAGTGACGGGGAGATACAGAGGGAAAAGAAAGACAAACCACAAAGAAAGGAGAAAGGGGCCGACTAGAGTGAGGAAGCAGAGAGAGTAAGCAAGAGCAAGACAGGTAAATAATGGGAGGTGGAGAAGAGAGAGAGAACGAAAGAGGAAGGAGGAAGAGAGGGGAGAGACAGAAGTGATAAAGAGAAAGAATAGAAGATGAAGATAGAGCAGGAGAGGAGCATAAAGAAAGAAAGAGACAGAAAGAAAGAGGAGAGTTAGAAGGATAGGGAAGAGAGAAGAGGAGTCAGGGAAGACGAGAGAGAGAGACCAAGTGCTGCGATTTCTGTAATAAACACAAGATGATGGACGGAGTGCTGAAACTTTTCAACTACTCACCCCCAGTCAAGACAGCTGGGTTTAATCCATTGTTCTTTTGCTCACCATGCCACCCTAGTTTGGAACCAGTCATATGCATATCAGTCTTGAACCTGCTCCTCATGGGAACAGTCCAGCACAAACTGCCAGTTTGCTATGTTTGCCCTAAGTGGGACGGGTATGCCCAGACGTGGGTCCCGTGTTCACTACCCCCACCAGATACAAGCTAGCCTGGCTGATGAGGGATGATACCCCGAAACTGGTTCTAGGGTGCTTGTTTCAGGTCCAGGGAAGACCGGGACTGGCAGTTCGGGCTGGACTGTTCCCATGAGGAGCAGCGTCAAGACTGATTTGCATATGTCTGGGTCTAACCTGGAATGGCGTGGCATGCAAAAAAATGGATTTAACCGAGATCTGTGACTGGGGGTGAATGTTTGATTTGGTCAGCATGAAGACTGGAAGGTGGGAGCTGGTTTCTGGCGTGTTAAACATGTAATACTCCCCTGTGTTTGGTTTCCAGTTCCCTGGGCGAGGCAGGTATGCCTGTTAAACATGTGGGTGCTGCTGAGCTCATATCCTGGGCTGGGAAGCTTATGTTCAAGGCTATTTTTCAGCACCTTGATCCTTTTTCATGTTTCCATATTGCCTCTTGGAGTCTTGGTACAGCACTGTGGCTAATAAAAAAATGCTTCCTTTGATATTACTCAGCAATGCATTGTATCTCAAAGTCTCTTATGAAGCTCTGTGGTTATACTGAATACGCAGCTACCTATGTTATATGACATCTCTTTATTAATGTAATAACTGCACTTTCACAATTGCTTTCTTAACCTTGCTTTCTCAAATTTGCTTGAAAATGCACCATTTGTCCACTCTTTTTTCAAAATTTTCTCGGGGGGAAAACGCCCCCCGAACCCCCCCTTAGGTTGTTCGGGCTCACATGCTACGCTCACTCGCAGCGGTGGAGTATGACAATAATTTTACGCCTCACCACTTTCAAATGTCACCAGCCGCCACTGCCCACCACACGATAGGTGACAGGAGCGGCCTCTGCGATTCCACGGGCGTGCCAGGGCAGAGAATGGGGCCCTAACAGCGTTGAGCGGAACACAGACAGTACTATGGCTGGCAGCTGGTCGAGATCCAGCGTGGGTGATGCAGCGCACCGTGCGGGTTCAACAGCAGGCGATGGCAGGGAGACACAGGCAGAGGCTCTTCAGCGCTCTGGAAGGCAAAGCAGAGAGGAGCGGGATGAAGGCTCCAGCGGCGGATGACAGGTGTGCATGGGAGGGACCACTTATGCGCTACGGCAAGTAACAGTGGTGCAGAGCGGGATACAGGCGAACACTGTAGCACCATTTGGGTAGCAATCGACGCCCACTCATTGCCAATTGTTGTGTGGTGACGTGTGTGGCCCCGCGAGGTTTAGGCTCCTAACCCAATAACGTGTGCCCATTAGTGCTTAATGTGAGCTGGTGGTTTCCGGTGCTCGGCACCAGCACTTAATTGTCAGCACCAGCTCTAGGGACAGTCTACCACATGGTGGCGCTGTCTGTATATAAATTGGAGATGAGCACAAAAACATTGTTTATTAAGTCAAATCACACAGAAAAAGGAATAATACCCGCCTCTCACATCATTATTATAGCTTGTTGTGGCCTAAAAAGTCTGAATTGTCACACTTGTAGGAGTGTGATGGTTAGGTGTTATGTTGGTACTGTCATTGGCAGTGCTGGCAGGGGCAATGGGTGATGCAGGCTGCAGTGGCCTTCCGAGAAGGGCCCTGGCACCTAATTTGTTTTTTACAAATTAATCACTGGTGCCCATAAATGAAACACTCTGCACGAAATGCTGGTGCAATGAACCATGACATGCTCCCCCCACACGTGATCCCAGTACCGACCAACTGGTCAGTCATCGATTGGAGGGAAACCCAAACAAACACCCCTCCTTCACAAACATGTTGGGACCACTCGATCCCAACATCAAAGTCACGCTGCTCTGACATTGCAGCAGGGCTCGAGTCGGGGTACCACGCGGGTGGACGGCGTCCCCCCACTTATTTTACCGGGTTTTTACCGGGTGGACGCCGTCCCCCCTGCCCAAAAGATGGAGCGGGTACCCGAGTCTGCACCTGCGCGCGAATGATAGCCTTTCAAATGCACCCGAGGCTCAGACTAATCTCCCCTTCCACCTCGCGCCATCCCCTTGCCAGCCTTTCTCAGAGCACAGCCGAGGCGCCAAGGCTTCAAGGAGCTGCGCTGTCAACACGCCGAGCATGTCACTTCCAGGGACCCTGACAGATGCCGGTAGTGCCTACGGCCCGAGTCTGTAATAACCGTGTAATCCGAGGAATGAGTCCTGTGTATAGTGTGTTCTTGTGTTTTGAGTGACTGCCACTTATTGCAGTATTATACCTCTACTTGTATGTATTCACGCATTTCAGACGGAGACCGGCAAATTTTGTGACGTCACTTCCTGTCGTGACGTCACTTCCGGTGACACCACCTAACTTGGAGCGTCCCCCCACTTCTTTTTTTAGGACTTGTGCCCTGCATTGCAGCTTAATTTAGCCGTTTCTGTCACAACGATCTTCACCAGATCAAAGATAATCTGGACACCGTAAAGGGGAAAGAGTAGTTTTTATACTAAATCGTGACTGTGAAACTAGTTGATTTTGGATATCACTCGAGTCAGACTAAAAAGCACACATCGGCTCGGCTTTCTCTGACTGGCTTCAGGTCAAACTCTAGATCATCAGCTTTGTTTAGGGCGCCACCTAGTGGTAGAAAGTTTCAGTGACGCTCATTTTGCCTTTTGATTTACTAGAGTAAATTCACAATTAATTTAAACTAGGAGATCAATTTACTCCCATAAAGGGAGGAGGTGGCCCCTTTCAAGGGTGGGAATGGGAAAGGAACACGACAAAATTCCTGGGGTTGAAGACACAAGGGTTTCTCAATAGAGATTGCATAGTTTCACACTGGAGAAAAATATTTGTATTAAAAAAAGTGAACTTTAATTAATTGAAGACATCTATACTAGTGTAATTATACACTTATGTACAACTACGCATTATGAAATACGTTGCAGTGGCATACATTGGAAATCTCTAAAGTTTTTCCAGAGTACACCTGGAAACCTTTAGCTGTTCTAGTTTTCGAGGAGTGGTATTGACAATTGCAGAAATTCTAGAATCTACACCAAAACGTAGGTGTAAACCTACAGTTGTAGATATATCATTTAATAGTTAATTTGGTCCTAGTGCTTCACACTGTTCTGGCACGGTCCTCATTAAGGGCAAATGTATTGAAAGAGTACCGCACAGGGTAGGTAGGCCGAGTTACCACTTCTACCTCCGCCATGCCGAATATAGTGCTCACAGCAGGCACAGTGTGGTATCACATCATAGCAGGGGGTAAGCCTAGCATGGTGATTCTTTTAAGGCAAATGCATGCTTCCCCCTGTTGGACTGGAAGGCATTGCCACGCGCACCCGAGGGCTCCATACTACAGCTTCTGCATTAAGGGTGGCTGCTGAGTGGATACAAGAGTGGTAGCTTCTAGTGATGCAGCAGGTGCAGTGGCACCGGAGTGAGCACTGAACTCTGATTATTTCTGTATTTCACAATTTAAACAGCAGCTGAGGGGCCCTTTTCCTTCCTAGCACTCAGTGGTGACCAGCACAGATCTGGGGTTGTGGGGCGGGGGGGCGAGAGGGTAAGGAGGTATAATTGCTACAAAAAGAAAAATTCCCTTACCTCTTCGCCGCTCTGTCCCATGTCATCTCTCCTCCGCCGGCCAGAAAGCAGCCAGGCTCCTCTGAGCCAATAACAACGCTGGCTCCCATGAACCAATCACAACGCTGCAATGCAGCACTGTGATTGTCCGAGCGCTGTGGTTCGGTACTCAGACGGGGACTGGGGGCCTGGGCATGTTCTCCATGCAGGCTGTAATGCAGCCTGCATGGAGAACGTGCTAAAGTGCGCATGACTGTTTGGCCCGCCCTCAAGCATCATGCGCACTTTAGTGTGCCTACCACTCCTCCCCTGCTCTGTCAGCAGAGCAGCCCCGCCCTCATGCTGCCGCAGCAGGGAAGAATAAAATGATAATAACATTGACTTATTATCATTTTATTTTTCCTTTCTTTTACTGCTGCACAGCAGCAGTGGGGCAATGCTCCTCCGCCTTAGCGAAGGAGCCGCCACTGCTAGCACTAGGGCCCATGACGCACGGCTTTGCCGCTAGTGGATGCTGCTTCACTGAACATCTGCTAGTGGGCACAAAGCACTAGTAAAGCCTGAGCAGCCCTCCAAGTATACCTGCTGCCTAGAGGAGGGCAAGCCACAAAGGCTATATGGAGATCTGAGCCAAGAATCTGGTCTAGCGCTAGGAGGCGAGCCATGAAGGACGCTTCAGATGTGTTACACAGCAGACGGCATGCAGGAATATGACAAGAATCTTTGCAGTTCATAATCAGTGAATTATTAGTTAACATTTCTAAGTGTTTCCATTTAATACATAAGATTACATTACTGCAGTGAGTGGCGGGCATTAAAATCCATACTCTCTTGAGATAAAAAAGACTTAATGAAGAACTACTCAACGACGTTATCATAGCCGATTGAAGAGACAATAACATTTTTGGTGTGCACTATGTAAAGGGTCAGTGATGCTTTATATGACACAACATGCATTATATTAAACCACACAATCATTGTGCACCACACTCAATTGAATCGCCTTTAAGTGTTGCCAATGTTTGCACTTAAGGGTAGTGAGTCGCAGGGAAGTAATACAGTTTGCCCAGGATCACATGCTTCAGTCTCCTGTGAAGTAGGGCTCTAATCACAGGTTTCCCGGTTAGTCTGCAGTTCAGCCATATACGTTATTATCTTATGTCAATAGTTTTATATGATAGGATACTGATTTATGTATATTTGCCTTTCAAACTCCAAAGTAGTGCACTGTGATGAGTAATGCAGACTAGAAACATTTACAAATCACACACTAGATCAGCTTGACGCTATATAAAATATTCCTAGAACAAAGTGAGGAAAACCAAGTGTGATTCCACCACAAAAGGGGTCAAAGTACAACAAAGAACGGTAATCTGTAAAACGAGTCTAAACCACACTGCACGAATTTAAAGAAACACATCATTTTATTCTACATAATGAAAAGTTAAATACAAGGCAGCAGAGCACCGGGTTTATATGAAAACTTCGCAGGTTTTTCTTGATTTAGCTAACGCACGAGTTTCAGAAAAAGTCCCCTTCAGCAATATAATAATTGAACAGGACAAGTGGGTCGTACAGCTCCCAACCAGTCTCACGTTCCGTTTCCTCGATGGGACAGATCTGAGGAGTTAATTTTCACTTTCTTGTTCTTTGTATATTTTACACCACATTCTTCACTGGAAGGAGAAAAACACGCATGATAGATTTATTTACCTACTTACTGTGTTAAAGAAGTTCTCTATTAATGTATGAAACAGGGAACGGGGGGAGCCAGCCCCAAGGCTTTGTTGCCGCCGACATCCTTAAGATACAAATGCACAGCCCGGCTCCAGCCTTGGTTAGTTCGCTGTCCATACTCTTCACTCCTGTGTATCGCCTTGGATATGTTCTTCCCTCCCAAGAACTGTCCATGCTCCTGTCCCTTCGGCTGATGATGTCTCTGTTGTGCCCTCCATTTGACCCGTCTGCAGCTCTCACTGGTCATCTTCTGCCCTGCATGCTAGCTTGGCCATGCTCTCGGGTCACTTTAGCAAACTCTACTTCCCTGTGCTCTCTGGCCAGTGACTCTCCTTTTTTAGCTCTCGCTGTAGCAGCGCATACAAAGTGCTAGCGCATGCCCACTTGCTCGCAAGAGATATTGTGTTCTACAGGGGGCTTAGAGCTCGCCCATTGCTTACCATTCGTGGGCAGCGCAAGCTAGTTTCACTTCCTCTTCTTTCATCTGGAGCACGGACCAAGTTCGGATTGCCTCATCTTGATTAGGGTGCTAACACTGTGATCGAGGTACTTTTTTTATCTCCATCTAGCACAGTCATTCTTGTTGCAACTTCTCTCCCATACCCCACCCGCTCTTGTCCGTGTTGCTTCTTCCCTCCCACCACACCTCCCCATTGTCCGAGTTGCTTCTTTCCTCCCACCCCCACCCCCACTCTCCTGTTTCTGTGTTGCCTCTTCCCTGCTGTGCTGCCCCACCACCCTCCATGTTGCCCCTCCCTACTACTCCAAAGTCCGCTGGAAAAGAGCTGCAAACTGGAGACCTGTCATTCCTTGTGCAGAAGCTGAATTCTATGAGTGTGTTGACCACCCCTAGCAAGCGAAAGATGCAGCTCCTGTCTTGGAGACACAGGGATTCACTGATCATGCCACCCCTCCACATCTAGGGTTCAGTGTGCGTAAAAGAGTACTCCTGTAGTGTGCTAGGAACTCTTACAAGCTTTTGTGAAACGAACCCAAAACATCTAAAATTGGAATATTCTGGTCCTATTCCTATACATTTAGTTCAAATAGAAAATACTATATGCTCTTTGCACTTTTGCTAATAAGGAGCAGGAGGTTTAAGGGTGATTCCCAAAGTTCTGTAAAGTACATAAAAGAGTAGACCTGTAGTACTACTTTCCATACTCATAAATGCTCTTGTGTATAGGCCACAATCCATTAACAAATGCCATGTCGCCAGAGTGGAGCCATTTGTTGAAAAGGAGGTTATTTTGCCACCTAGAATCCTGAATGAAGAGAGCCCTCACATAAAATGCACAGTAACAATAGGTCAACTCAGATAAGTGAATTGGTAAGTTCTAACAACATCTTTCAGGTATTTTCGTTTTATTGTATAAATCAAGTTTTATGTTGGAAATAGAGAATTAGGATGTTTGAAACAGAGGTTTAAGTGTAAACTAAAAATGTAAACTTTGAATTGGAATTCAATTGCCCTTCCCCACTTCATCACATACATTTAATGTCTGCTTGAGTAGAAAAATCCAAGGTGTTCAAAAATTTCCATTAAAATGTTGATAATTTATTTAATTGCTAAGTGTTATTTTTAGTAATAAAACGAGTCCCTGCATGTGTTGCATGCTGATGTAGGGTACGCTTTCTTTTCCAAGTCTGTTCGGGTTAAGTTGAGTGTAATCTGGTCGACATCTCAGGAACTCCATTTTGTATATATATATTATTTACCAGCCGTGGCCCATGCAGGTAAGAGCGGTGGGGCTGTGGGGTCGGATTGGGCAGGATTCGACAGACGGCCACGAGGGAAAATTAAATAAATAAATAATTTTCCCTCGTCGTCATCTGTCGAAATCCCCCTACCTGGCCCCACCACTCTTACCTGCACGGGCCGCGGCTGTTATTTACGGGCCAAGGAGGTTGTTTTGGATTTTAATTTACTGTAGGAACCTGCACCATGGACTGAAGACAGTAGTACATCCAAACAGTTCTTCAGAGTTTTGGTTGGAATAGAGCAAAAGTCTGCACGAGTTCATGTAACAAGAAAAGAACTACAAACAGCAGTATTAAGAGAAGGACTTTTGCACCACCCCTTTGTTAATCTTTACATGGTTTTGATTGGGAAGTGGCTCTGCTATCCCACCTTGGGTGTAGTTCCATTGTCCTTAACAGATAGAGATTGTGTTAATTCAGACCCTGCGTCAAATACAATAGGAAGGGGCGCGTTGCACATGCAAACCAGTGACAAATACAGTAGGAAAAGGTTTTATAATGTGAACTCCATGACAATTACCAAAGGAAGGGGCTTCCCATTACTCAACACTGACAGCCCTTCTTACACAGATCTTTTGTTCAGAAATGGCTCGAGAGGTCTGTATGTCATTGTGGGCAAATTTGTGTTTAATATTAGGTTGTGTGTGAATGATCAAATTGTAACTGCAATTGAATGTGATGTATTTTTGTATACTTTGATGGTATGTCCTACTGAATAAAGTACTTTGATGATTATGAAGGTACTTTTATTTTTTCAAAGTAAAAACACCAGCTTGACATTGATTACTAGTAGAGGTTGTGTGCTTAGTGGAGTTCTGAGGTTCTGATCCACATCCCCTGCCTGAGTATGTATTAGATTACTCTGCCTCGATATTTTGAGGGTCACTTGCTAAAGGGGTACATTTGGTGCTCAGTGTTGAGCTTAATAGTAAAGTTAACCCAGTTGTAAAAGTTATAGTTGACACAAGAGACACTCAGTAACCCCTGATTGTCCGCGGATCCCACTCCAGACCCTTAAATAATTTTCCACATTCCCACTTGAACTGCAATTAAGATGCATTATTCTTCCCACATCCTCAGAGGAAACTGTAGCGTCTTCCCCTGCCAGGGAGCATATAAATGAACACCCCACACACGGAGCTCTGTAACAGATGTCTTTATTCTTCAACATGTGATCACGCTCTGCACACATTGCATCATAAGTTTCATAAACACACCTTAACACCTCCCAGCAGATTATGTAATTCCTGTTTAGGTCAGCCCAGAACCGCAAGGGCCTTAGCGTGCATAATATCAAAGACATTACAGAAACCAACCCTGCTACTGTCCATCTCCCGAAGAGTGCACTGCTGTTGCACTTCAAGCTCCAACTCCTGTACAAGTCACGATGTGCAGTTATGCAGGCCAGGTTTTGAGGAATCAATACTTAGATGGCGGTTGCGTCCAAACATAAAGACTTGGTGGCTTTTTCAAAAAGATGGAGGGCAGCACATGTTGCAATAACAAACTATAAGTCTCTTCGGGTGGGCTACCTGCCTCTCTGCCAATTGGAAACAAGTTATGTATTGTTTTGTCTGCTTCTAGGTTTCTCCACAAGTACCACCCCTTTATCCCATGGGTGTTGGAGGGAAAATCTGTTGAACAAAAACCAGAAAAAACAATATGGGTTTATTACAATACTGTAGTGAAGATCAGTCACTAAAGGAGAGATCAGTTCATCTCTGTGGAGATGCAACTTGATGCCTAGAGTTTCAGCTGAGAATCAGCCCTATTTATTCCCCCAAACCTCAAAGGAAAAGGTTACAAGTTCATCACTGACGTAAGCAATGTTCACACAGGACATACAAGATATCATCAGTAGATGTGGCAATTTCTCGAAAACAGAAGCGCATGTAAGTGGGCTTAGCCTCACATGGTGAGCGTGGAAACCCCCTATTTGGGTTTCTATTCTCAGAACTTAAAAAATATTAACGACATTTCAGAAATATTTGTCTTTCTGCACAGCAAGTGATTATATCTTGCTTGATGCGGATTGGCTACGCTTATCTGACCTTTTGCATGTAGTTTCATCCACCAAGCCATCTAGCCGGTTAGGTGTGAAGCTGTGGTTTCTGCAGAAGCGAGTGACCAGCTATCTGACTTTTAGGTATGATCTCAGCAGAAGCGTGCACATGTGCTTCAGTATGTACTAAGGCAGGATGTGCACCTGGTGTTTCTTCCTATGTACGTGTTCAAGCTAAAGGTGTAAGAAACCACAGCACTTCGGAGGAATCGGGATCTTATGTGATTGATGCATCTTGGCTCATTCCTCTAGCAGATGGAGATTGTGGTAACATATTTTTGTAGCCTCTGCGCTTAAGCACTACTTGTTTCCTGAGTCTGGAGGGATATATGATCTACGTTTCATGCAGTAGCTCAACTTTCTAACCACAAGAAATTTCCTGACCTTCTAACGAACAATACAACCTATTTATCTCTGCTAAATACATTGTTCTCCATAACTATTTCTGTGCAGAGGCTTGTGTTCCTACAGGGGCCTAAAACTGTCTCTAACCTGAAAACTTTGCATAGAAGTCTCAGGCCCCAGATCTGTGTGGGTCTGTGTATAAAGTATCCAATTTGTCGCTATATTAGGGGCTGTGGCAGAAGTGGGTGGGGTGTATTGTGCCATCTAGTACCTAGTATGTATGTAAAGCGCTCTTTAACTCTTGCAAGGGTATGTACTCTTTGTACTCCCGAGGCACATGAGATGGGGTAGGTCATTGGTGAAGGTCTCCAATGGATGACCACACTAGCATTTATGTCAGTGTTTCTCTTGAGGAGGTGATGACATCACCCTCATTGGGTCAGTGATTTTACATTCTGCAGGTACACTTATAGGGTACTTAGTGTTTGGACACTACTTGGTGCATCCTTGGTCCCAGATATAGTTATAAATTTTACGGTCCTGAAGAATTGCCCTGGATCACATCTTGACTAATTGACGGCATGAAACATGTTGACCTTATAAGTCACCAGGGATCATTGTCCCCACTGGTGACATCACATTTTTAATAAGTCAGGTATACTCCTGGATTAAAATTTGATTTGAGACTTGCCTACCCTTTTTTAAGTCACTAATTACTACATCGACACCTATGTTTCCTCAATCTACACAAAGGGCCCTTAACTTGCACTTCACATCACAGCTTTGGAAAAAGATCTCTGATAAAGAGCCTCCTTGAGGGTGCCTGTCAGGCATTGCAGCGCTGGCCCGACGAGGAGCAAGCCCAATGAAGAAGCATGACACCCACAAGGGTGAGTGAGGGCCCCATTTCCAAAAAGGAACTACTCCCCTTGTAGTGGCTCCTTTTCTCTGACCTATTCACCTCTGTCCCTTTTTATAAACAGCATACCTTTTTCTTTTGAGTATGCACTCTTTAGCACATCACAATAAAGTTTTCATGCCTTGCAGCAAACCACCTGTTGCCATCATGCACAGAGTACCATGCACGCACATTGCAAATGTGCATTATGTGCATTATGTGTGCCTGCGTGCAGGAGAGCTGGAATGGATTCAGGGTTGGTGCATTTGGACATCAAATGAGAGTAGAAGGTAGAAACTGCTGCAGAGCTGTTTATGTGACGCCAGAACAAAGTCCTGCAGCAGAAGGTTAGTGTCTGAGTGCCCTAATGGATGAAAGGGGAGGGGGCTGAGAGTCTGTTCACTGGTGTAACAGGTCCTTAGTGACACCAGTAAATACAGTCAGTTGTGCACGTGATGTGGGACTCAATGATCCTACTGGAAGGGCGATTTGGTGGGTAAGACTGGCCTGCCAGTGGTCACTAGGCTAAGGTACTCTAAAGTAAGTAAATGATCAGCCTTGGTCATTAATGCATTTTGCATCAATCTTTATGCATCCTTATTAGGGAAAGCACACCATACAGGTGCACAAGTAGAGGTGGAAGACTTTGTGAAGGAAATTTGTGTTTTCTACATTTGTCTTAGATTTTTACCTTTTACTGGACCCTACATTTCTGCTGGCATTAGAACACTGTCCACTTTAGCCCTACTAACCAGTAGTAAAGCGCCTGTGCTCCCCCTTTAAACATGGTTGATTTGACATATTTCTAATTGGCATATTTAACTTGCCTATAAGTCCCTATTATATGGTACAAATTGTACCCATGGCCTGAAGGTTAACTAGTGGATTGCAGGGCCTATTGTACCTTCCACTACAGTGTCAGTGCAAACATGGCTTAGAGCCTACCACTGTAGCCTGACTGTAAAAGTGTAAAAACTGTCATTCGACCTGTCAAGATAAATCTTTTTGACTGGTAAAACCTTGCTTTAAAATACTAATATGTTACCCCTATATTACCTCTTTTAAGGCTGTGTAGCCCACAAGGCAGGGTACATGGTATTTAAAATTTGGACATGTACAATTATTTGGGGATAAATATTCTTTATTGGATTCTGGTAACATTAAAAATAAAACTTGACAACGAGTCAGTCAGATACATATGCCACTTAAAACTCATTCACCAGGAGGTACAGTTCAAGATCCACAATACAATATGAAAATATGGAACACAGAACATGTATTAGCTAGTCTGATAAACTCACAGGTAATCTCTAAAAAAATATGGAGAGCATGTGAGAGTGTTGGGTTCAATCAGAAGTAGACCTGTGGGAGTTACCAGTCTCATTACCTGAGGCCCGGCCTAAGGGACATGTACAAATTTAATGTTAACATATCCTTACCATGACTATACCCCAAAAGCTATTTTCACTGTGGTGGGCTTAGCTGTCCTATGTAGAAAACCAGAGTACAGATTAAAATCCTAATACTGTTCCTCTGAAATGGGACCAGCTAGAAAAGTTATAAAACAGATTTTTTTTTTATTAATTAAAAATCAAATCCAATAGTGAAGTTGGATTTTTAATAATTTTTTTCTTGGCCTGAAGTTCCTTGAAGATAATTTGCATTGACTCGCTAACCTTTCCTAGCCAGCAATTAGCCTTGAATAGGTGTGACTAGGTGTGAGATGTTTTCCAGAAGCAAACAATAGGCTGAACTGAATGGGAAGAGATAGCTCCTCTGAACCTCTCATAGTGTGCAGGGTGTGGGCAGTAGGCATCCTTTTTTACACCACAGTTTTACATCCTGCTTGACAAGTATGCTGGGTTCACATATGACTGTTGGGGCACACGCGAAACGGTAGAGAACAGAATGCCAAGGCAATTCTTGTGAATCCACTGACTCGTTGCTGAAGGAGGCTGCTTTTGTCGTATCGGACAATTTTCTCTGGGTTTACATTTGACCTTTGGAGCACACTTGAAAGGTGAGAGAACAGGATGCCAAGACAATTCTTGTGGATCCACTGTCTGGTTGCTGTAGTATTCTGTTTTTGTCCTACCAGACCTCTGTCTCTGGGTTTGTTGTGGGTACAGTAGCTACCTCAAACTGGATTTTAGTTTTGGATGTGGTCCTCTTGAAAATGCCTGAAGTGGGTAGGGTTGACCCCGGTAACTTGTACCACATTGGCTATGGTGTGCCCAGGTTTCATTCCCATTCATTGCTAATGCCACGCATAAATATGGCTCCTCCAGGACCCTTTCTGGACCTGTGGAACATCAGAAGAAGACTGGACCTGCTGTCTGTTACACAAGAGGAGCTCTGAAGGACTAGACCTGCTCCATTTTGTACTGAGGACAAAGAGGGGAACTCCAAGGGTCATAAGGATGACCACCTGTTCAAGCTACAGGGACACAACACATCACAAGAGGCCTTTTCCTTGAAGTACCCAGCTGACCTGTGTCAACTGAACCTGGACTGTATTCTGCTGTTGGCCTCTTTATGACACCCTGTGGTGGATTGGGACTTAAAAGACAAGTCAGAAGGTAAAATCTTTGACCAGGACAAACCTGGTTGGTGTATCTGACCAGCGCTCCATCGCAGTCAGCCTCAAATTACGTATACGTTGTAGTCTACCGCGATCATTCACTATTACTGGAGCTTTGTGCTTTTTGGCGCTATTTCTATGTAAAACTTTAAAAATCCATATCTCTGATTGTGCTTATTGGATTTTTGTAATGTTCATTTTGACTCAATTCTTCTACTTTAGTTTGAGATTTTTATTGTTTGACATTGTGACTTTATTACTGTTTTGGTCCTCATAAATACTTTACACATTGCCCTAAGTTAAGCATGTCTACTCTGTGCCATAACTACCAGGGGTTTGAGCTCAGCTTAATTTAGTTACTTTGAAAGTTCACCCTGACAAGGTAGTTACCCACCCTAAATAATAATAATTCCATTTCTTACACTCTGCTTAACAACACTTGCTGGTGCTTTGTTTCAGGATTAAGTGTCGTCCATCACTATATAAATACACAGTGAGTCTCCAGCCATTGACTCAATGAACACATGAACAGAACTGTTAAATCTATTATAGTTGTGATTTAATTACATTTATTGTATTTTTTTTTGTTTTTACTTTCAACCCAGTCGAAAGGTATTGTGTTCAATGATCTGCTCAGAAGAGAACATGTTAAATCGTTGCTTTGTTTATTGTCTAAAATACCATCTATAAACTAATGTTAATGGTGTAATTTAGACCGTGGTGATAAAATTGCAGAATTGCTCTAGGCTCTGTATATTTATTTTTATTTTCAACTTTATTTAATTGTACTTATTTTATGTTCACTTACAAAGAGATTTGCAGTAGTTGGTGAAAATATTACATCCATGGTCATAATCCAGACAGGCAGCAGTAAATATACGCAAGCATACCCTCTCATATACTGAGATCACAGAGTGAATTTGAAACACTGATACTAAATATAACATCAGCATGCCCTTATATCTTGACATGCTTCCTCGGACAGCCCCTGGCCCTATAAATGGGTGCCCCCATTATCAGGTACCAGTCCGTTCCTCCGGATGCACGCGCAACAGAGACATGCAACGCCCTGCAGGATAATGAGCACTTTGTACATTGTGTTACCTCAAATATTTAAAAAGGCCTAACAATGTATTCTAGGGGTAAGGATGAGTATCCATTCCAGTACGTTGGAGACAGTATTAACAGCTTCTTGGCACAGTGGTCGAAGTGCATTAACAAAAGTATGGGAACTGTGATGCTGTGCGCAACTGGGGCGGGGTGAGTGAGCGTGAGGGCGTGGTTAGTTTTTTCAGTCCTTCTCCTTCAGGTAACTACATATATAATAACGCACAGCTTAAATGAAAATTAAATGCAAGTTAATCAGTGAGAAATGCACTATTGTACATTATGAAACCTTTATTAGTTAATGTACTGCACCAGAGAGCCAAATAATTTAATCCTGGTTGGTGCAGTGGAGAATAGTGACTGTATGTTTAGTGCAACGAGGTTCGAGTCTGTGACTGAAAGCACTGTCAACATGTAAGTAATTATTTTAAACTTGCATTACACACATAATAAGATAGGTGGCTACAAAATGTGCAAAAAGATTTAAGATAAAAAAAAGTGCTTCCAAAATATAGATTTTAGTAATACACAGACTCTGCACAGTGCTTTTTTTTATAACTGTCTTTTAAAAGCACACACTCCACAAATTAGCTGGTAATTTCCTTACAATACTGTTCCAAAAGAATAAATAAGAATAAATAATCAAGCTTCAAGTGATTCCATAAATTAAAGCTAATAAAGGCTTCCAAGCACTCTTTACCTTTGTAGATTAATTAACCAGTTGGGCACATTTAAATTTCGGCGCGCAGGCACCCTGGGAAGAAGGCTTGTTTAGCTGTCTGCCCCTCCCTCTGTTTCACAGCACAGGAGACTGACTCCCTGCCTTACTCTTCAGCTGAAGCATTTCAACTCTCGAATTAACCGTCCCGGGACGGTAGTTTTTTCACAAAAAGCAAGGAAACTGCTTTTCTAAAATTAAAAAAAAATATGGGCACGTCGTGCCCCTCAGATCCCCCACACTTCGACCACTGTCTAGGCAGAAGGCCTTTGTGACGCTCCAACACAGACATTATGTAAGAAATCCTTCCTCCGCTTTCCAGTATCTCAAACAATAGGGGGAGTGTCCCAGGGCCGGTGCCACAGCCTCACCCTGGTGAATACACTGAGCACACAGTTGAACTGGATGAACTGATTGTGCACTGAGATTGCGGTTTCATGCAGGGGTATTGGCGCTTCACTTCAATCTGCTTCTTCAAAGCTCCTACATCAGCCTCCCACGTGGCCTTAAGTTAGGCAAGGATGGTGTTGAGTTAATAAAACATGGTTTTTAACCCTGTAAAATAGTTTTGGCACCTATTGCACCTGTCACGGGGTTAGCCTATAGCGCGTTAATGTTGAGGCGCATGTTCGCTGCTGCTAATTACTGGGATGAAGCTTGTCTCAACTGCAGGAACCTAAAGAACTGTACCTCAGAACCCCCCATCTAAAACTACTTTTTTGAAGCTGGAAATTAGTAGTTTCTTTCCGGGGTGCCACACGCCATTTCGGTGTCAATAAATGAATGCTGTCCAGCCAAAGTGCCATGTTGCTACCAAGGTGTCTAACGCTGTGCTGCATGGATCGGCCAGGCATAAAGCCACGCTGGTCTCTATGCACCAGTGAGACTAATACTTTGAGCAAATGGTAGCATTGTAGGTATTATTTTGCATTCCACAATTAAATGAAATAGATCTGTAGGGTGCACAGTATCCCCCTCTTAGTTGATCCTTTGCCCTTCTCGTGCATGCAGGAAGCGTCTCTTGGGAAATCAGTTTGAACAGCTCTTCAGGGAGGCTGGAAAGCCCCGGGGTCTTTACACACTTGGAGCTATTCTAGACCCAGTAACCGCTCCTTGGTTGTGACTTCACTCTCCAACCTGCCTCCTCCATCTCTGAAGAGCGCCTTCATAGGAGTATCTAGGAAAGCATTCAGTAGCGGCTCCTCGGAGGAGCGTCGCCCCACTGCTTTTGCGCAGTGTAAAGGAAATATAAAATGATAATAACTTTATTATCATTTTATGTTTCCTTTGCGGGTAGGCAGGTGGGTGGGGCTGCTCTGCTCTCAGACCAGGGCAGGGGAGGAGTGGTTTGCCCACTCCTAAGTGCGCAAAGACTGTTTCGTCGGCACTCTTGGGCCGCCCAAACCAGTCATGCGCACTTTCCACATTCTCCATGCAGGCTGCATTACAGCCTGCGTGGAAAACATGCCCTGGCCCCCATTCCCTGGTTGAGCGTCAAACCAGGACGCTCAAAACAAAACACAACGCTGCATTGCAGCGTTGTGATTGGTCAGGGGAGCCTGGCTCCTAGCTTCCTGTCCAAAGAGGAGAGCAGAAGCAGAGATGCGGGACCCGGCAGCAAGGTAAGTGTATATATTTTTTTATTATTGGCAACCATGCGCCCTCCTCCCCCATGCCCACCACCGCCTCGCAACCCACGAGTCATGCCTGCCACCACTGAAAGCATTTGGGAAGGCCCCAAAGGAACTCCTTAGGTGAGGCTGCACACAATCTTTTATAGTAGTCCACAAAAGCTTGGGCTGTATCCTTGCTAGAAGTGAATGTTTTGCTGGCGACAAGAATTCTACCCATGGGGAGTGGGATGTGGTTTCACCCCGAGCGGAGTTGGCTGCACACTAGTATGCTCTGGACCGAAGCTGCTAATAATCACAAGCTCTTCCTCACTCACTAGTGATAAACTAAGTCGGAACACACCGAATATGATCCAGAAGAAAGCTGGCACCCGATTTGCCCGAACTTCAGAGCTGGGCGGGCCTGGCTGACGGCAGGTGCACAGGGCCCGTGAGAGTGGTGTGGAGCCTTGGACAACAGCAACAACAGGGGCAGGTGGAGGCCTGGGGCCCTGTCCATGGTGCCAGCCAAGAGGGGAATTTGAAACATTCTTAGTGGAACTGGGCTGTAAAGTGGCGGAGAAATACAAGACCTGAGAAGCAGTACGGGTCCTTGGAGACCCAACAGTGAAAGGGGCCACTAGTGAGTCTTGTCAACCACTCCCAGCTCACAACAACAAAAGTCTGGTCGGGCCCCGCCATGGTCACTTGGTGGCAGCCGAGCTCGATTGTGAGGTGCAGCAGCAAAATCTACCATCCCGACTGGGATGACTCCAGCCGTAAGCATGTAAGAAACTGCTTCATAATGACCGGGAGCATCCAGCTACACACGCAGGTGGGACACACCCACTAACTCTAACTGGCCTACTTCATACAGATCGTCTACATGGAGCTGCTAGGGGTCCCCAGCCTGGTGACACCTTCAACGAGCCCGTGAGACATAGCTAGCTGTCCAATATAAAGTACCAAGGATAGCTGCAGACTGGGGATGTCCCGGGTATCAATACATAACATCTATAGCAACAGTGACACCAACGCAGCATATCAAACTGAAAAACAAAATGGGTAAAGCTGGACAAAGGTAGTCTAAATTAACTTTTGAACAATGTAGGGGCACTAGAGATCGTTCAGAGCTGTCCCGGGTTAAACACTATGATACACCCATGCATGAAGGTAAGGCCAGGATACTATTACTGGACTTAAAAATCTCAAAAGAATCAATGGGAAACTTGAGACTATGAATGGTCGACCTGTCTGCATGTTAAAACGTCTAGACTGACAAAACATCCCCCAGAAGGCATAGAGCAACATGTCTCAGATGTTGAAGACATTAGCACAACCAACTCATAGAGACTCCTGCCACTGCAAAAAAAAACTAGCAGCAGTAGCAATGAGCGTGGATTTGGAGGCTAAATCTCGCAGCAACAATATTCGAATTCTAGGTCTTGCCGAAACCACAAATATCCAAATTTAGCAAAATCTGAAATGTATGTGGAAACCAGGTTTGGCTGAGGAAATCTTTCATACATGTTCACTGTTGAGCAAGCACATCGCTTGTTGGCATCAAGGCCTGTGCCTGGCATCCCGCTGCATCCTGTCATTGTCCCCAAACTGAAATATTGGGATAGGAATACAGTGCTGAGAATTTAGTAGAGGAAAAGGGCCCCTGAAACACCAAGACTGTAGTGTGGCATTATATCCAGACTTCACTCCAGTGGTATAAGAAGCTACACAAAAATGTGCTGAGACCAAGAAACTGCTATGCTCCAAAGCTTTTATGTACCTTATGCAATCTCCCACCAAGCTGCGAACTGAAACCAAGGGGAAACCTCAATACTTCACAGATCCCAAAGTTGCCTTAAAAATTGAAAAACAATAAACGCAAGCAGATGGCCAGGAAACTGTACAGACAGCACCAGTGAAGATGACAAAGAAAGGCGGGACCAAAATCGGAGAGCGACATCAAAGGATGCCTTTGGAACAGGCCAGTTTGAATTATGTCCTCCTGTGATGGGACTCTAATGCGAAGATTGGAGATAACACAGGGAGGCTGTACAGAATTCTACCACTGCTAGCTGTATCATGGAGATAGGACTCAAACATGATTCTGTAACAGACCCTTGGGGTGAGTTGACTACTCAAACCCAAATGTGTGAGACACAGATGGAGGTTAAGGTAATTCTTATATTATGCTGGATGACTAGGCTTAGTTCACTGAAAGTTGGAGATTCAGTGTTTGGGGGTGGACAGTGGGGTAGGGATTTTTAACAATGGGAACACACAAACGTGGATAAGCAGCAATGCATCCACTAAAAAGTAACACAAACCACGTCCATTCAACATCAGATAAATCTACAGGGCACAGCAATGATTAGACAGATTACTGGTCCTCTTTTTTAACATGAGGGGACTCAACTATTAACAAAAGACACACAGAGTACAGGAATATCTAGAAAGACATACAATGGACTTGCTGTGCTCCAAGAAACACATATTGACATGTCAAGAAGATTCCACTAGTTGCTTGGGGAAAAATAGATACTTTGCCACGGCGAGCTCAGACTCCAGAAGAGTATGCATACTTACGCATATATCTCAGACTAGATGAACAGTGTATAGACCCTAAGGCAAGATACTTAACATTAGAGGTCCATCTGATGGGGTGCAGGGTTACACTCATATACACATACAGACCAAACACAGACCGCCAGGCGTATTCCCCAATACTGGCCATGTTGGGGTACGCTTATTTCATTCTGAAAGGACGTAGACTTTTTATCGCAATGACAATGTTGCTGGCTAAATTCAGAGTGAGCACTACTTGGATAGCAGATCACTAGCCCTCTGACAAATACTGGCTCAAAGATGTGGCATTGTTCGGTGAAAGTAGAACCATATTATGAGGCTCATCAACCCATACAATCCCGACCTATTAACATATGGACCACCCTACAAGCTTATTTTTTATTCTTGGAGGGCACCTGGCTCAGAGGGAAGCAGAGGACTAACACGTCAACATAAATCTAGGGCTAGGAGAACTGAACTATAGCATTGCCGAATTGCGGGTGCGCCTTGGGAGATTATCCCCACAAGCGTAAGGATGACTGTGACCCCAAACACTGCGTGTCTGCTATATCTAGTAGCTAGCGGTGTAGAGAAGTGATGCCATAGAACAGAATAATCGCATTTAGCACACTCCTTAATGTGCCAACTATTGCTTTTGTTGCTGTTCTTCCCCTTTTGCCCCAAACATTCTCCTTTCACTCTTTATGGAGCACCTGTATGTTTTGTGAGTAAAAATGAAATAAAGAAAGAAAGAAAGGAAGAATTCTACCACCATCCCAGGCCATCTCTTCTCTCCCACTCATCTACTTTCACTGCTTCCCAGTCTTATCTCTGATCACATAAACATGCATCTATGATGCCACCCAGCAGATACTGGCTTCATCCAATACTATTTGTTTTAGGGATAGTTTGCTCTGCCCTGGCGCTCGCAACACCTTTCCATTCCCTATTGCGAAGTAGTTCTTCTCCAGTCGAAGAATGTCTTCATCTAGCTCACCTGTTTCTCTCACTTTGTCGTTGTTTCTCAGGTTGGTTATGGTGAAGAACCGCAGGACTGTCTCGATTGTTTCCCATAAGGAGCAGTGTGAGTGGACTGATCCTGCATTCATTTGAAAGTAAAAGTCAGCCTCCTCTTGGAAGTACTCAACAAACCCCTCATCAGCGAGTCTCCAAGCATCTAGTCGCAACAGTCCTGAGCAACACCCCGCTGCATGGCCTAGGCCACATGCAGTGATCAGACGAACACTGATCCAGTATACGCCCCTCTCCCCCACCTGGAGACTAGATGTATGTCCGCGGATGGCTTGAATATATAATCTTATCTGGAAAATGTCTTTGGTGTTGGGGATTAAATTATAAATTTGTGTTTACCTTAGTGACAAAGGTACAGTGTGTCCACCAATCCCAGTGAGCCCACAATGACAGCCAGCAAGGCGCACTTACAATACTGCATTTGTCCAGCACTTCTGCTCATGAACGTTTGGCAGTCATCCCTTAATAAATGTGGCCCAATGGTGCTGGAATAATTTTCTTAGTGGGGGTGCTGTCATCATTGTCACGGAAGTCACAGGGCTTGTGAAAAATCAAAGTGCTACATGACATGTCACCATTGAGCCACATAAATTGAGCAAGAGAATGGCATGGTTGCAATGTGCATCCAGCAGTGCATTTTGCCACACATTGCCCCAAATATCGGAGTAAAGCATGGAATGGGGGCGGCGGGGTACTACCAGGCAGGGTCGGACTGGCCGTAGCGGGCACCGGGCGTTCCCCCAGTGGGCCGCCAGGGTGGGGGCCGGTTTTGGGCCCCTGGGGGGCCGTTTTTGTTACAGGGCCGTTTTTGCAGCATAGCTGCAATATCGGCCCCTGTAACAAAATCGTCCGAAACCGGCCCTGGCAAAGTGCTCGGCCGCACCCCCAACCCCCGGGGGGGCCAGCCGAGCACTTTGCCAGGGCCGGTTTAGGTTCCCAGTTCGGCCCTGCTACCAGGATCGGAGTGGTACAAAAAATAGACCCGGGCACCAAAATAAAAGTGGTCCGCATTAGCGGTCCAGATAGCCAAAAAAAGTGTACCATATTTGCAAATCAGCCCACTTTTGAACTTGTAAAGACATGCTGTATGGGAGACTGCATGCATTTGTTTTTGCTGAAGGCAGTGCTTGTGGTAATAACAGGGAAATCAACAGTAACCGCCAACCCACCTGTTCATAAAACAGCCCACAAACTTCTAGCAAACCAGCCCACACAGTGACCTGTCAGACCAGCCCATCAGGCACTGCCTGATGGCACTATAGGCCAGTCCGACGCTGGGTACTGACTTTACAGAGAACACATTTTCCATAGAAACGTCCTCTTGAAATGGCCATTAAATTTGCATCAGGCATGCAGTTTTACTGCTTAACCTATATAGTGCACAAAGGACACATGTAAATTTGGTTTCTGTGCATATTTATCCTACAAGAAAAGTGTCTTCGTTTTTTGTGATCCTATTAAAATCTTTGTTTCCATCACACTTCAGAAATAGAAAAAAATAACTTTCATTTGCGACTGTATGTTTTTCTAATGTTTGATTTGATGTAACTTTAGTGGTCATTTACTTCTTACTTGTTGCTGATATATTTTGAAACATTTGTAAAGTCTGATTACCATTATTGCAACTTTGTTCCCTATTGGATAACATTTGCCACACTGCAGCTTTCCCCTTTCACACTCTTTGTACCCCAGGTGGATTGTCACTTGGTTGCAAAATTCACTCACTTTGCAGTAAGAGAAGAGAAAAGTAACCAGTCTTCCATGTTAAAACAAGCATTTACAATTCAATAGGTCTCGCAATCGCGAGTCTTCGAGCCATTGGCACTGTAAATGGCAATGCCTTTTATAAAAAATTAAACGATGTAGGCTCTGCTCCTACCTGTACGTGACTCCCCTGTGTGCAGCCCGGCCTACTAAACTAGAAGCTTTTGCTTGGCTGAATGAATATAGGTAACTAAATTGAAAAGTGTGTATTCCAGCCAAAAACATGTGTATTTTCAGAACCGATAAACTGCTGTTTGGGAAAATTGGTTACATTTCCAAAATGTATTTAAAGATGATATTTGAGTGATAAATCATGCGGTGTTGAGGAGGCTTATCACTAATATGATGACCTTGGTGTCAGGTGTATTATTTACCCATGCAGAGGCATTCCGTATTGACAAAGCATTTTTTTACATTACGTTTGGCAACCGTACATGATGGACTGAGATGATCAATCGTGTGATCTTTTGTAGGGTGGCTACTACTGCAGTCTTGACTAATGTGGTCACTAAAACCAACTCTAATAATATCAGCAGCTCCTGGTGATTTTCACTGAACATGAGAAGCTCTTATTAGAGGAAGGTTGGAGACCCCTGAGCCGGACCATCCAAACGGCTGCGCCTGAGGTTTGCCATCTCCCTTCTTGCCACTCCCTCATATACACGTGTCGAGCCCACACTGGCTTCCTATACTGAAACTCACAGCTTTTAAACACCTGTGAAGAGCACAAAGCAGTCTCCAAACCTTCAACCTTGTTTTCAACTTCAGAGGCATGCGCGCATGTTAAGGGCCTAAGGGGGACCGGTGGGGGCCCTCGTGATGGCCACAGAATAGAGTGGCTCCTACATTTTGAGCCAATACAAGCAGTTTTGCCTTCTGCAAACACTGAAAGCCTTACTTTTTAATGAATTTGTTGTGACCCCCAATCCATTGTTTTCAAACTCAGCGCCAGGACACGCTCAAGTAGCAGCACTTTGTATGTTAATAGTCTATAGCATGAACTGAGCCAAAAAGGCAGGGGGGAACTGGATAGGGTTAGAGGCAAGGAAAGTCCAGATGTGGCGAGGAGCTGGTTATTGCATTGTGAAGTGTTAAAGAGGTGCGTCTTCAACTCTTTATTAAATTGAATGGCGTCTGGGTGGTCATTATAAATACGGAGATTATGTCATATCCACGGACGCAGGATGCTTTAGAGCTTCTTTAATAATGACAGACCATGAGGGCCCACAGGGAGTCGGTGTGACATAGCAGAGACTAAGAGCCAGCCAGTGTGACGGGGCCAGGCCCCGCGGTCAGCGTGACAGGTCTGAATTATGCGGCAGCCAGTACGGGAGAAGCCTGGCTGCACAGCCGGTGTAGCAGGGCCGCTGACGTCAGACTCTGCCATGAGTGTGACAGGCGGAGGCCAAGAGGCCAGACGGTGCAGTCAGTATGGTAGAAGTACACCTACTGAGTGTACGATCCGCTGCTGGTGTGACAGGGTGCCCGGCTGTGTAGCCTGCGTGAAGTTGTTAAGCTAGGCTGCAAGTGTGGTAAGAAAGAGGCTGTGCAGCAGCGTGACGGAAGAAAGTAGAGAGGTTGTCAGTGGCATAGGAAGGGGGGTGCGGTGGGTGCGGGCCGCCCCGGGTGTCATCACTGAGGGGGGTGACAAAATGGCAAAAATATGTGTTTTAAACACATATTTTTGCCATTTTGTCAACCCGGGAGTGACTAGAAATTTTCCGCACCGGGTACCACCTGACCTTGCTACGCCACTGGAGGTTGTGCTCTGAAGAGAAAAGTGAACACAGAGGCCAGGCTCCACAGCGAGTAAGGTCAGTTGTTTGTACACATGCGAGTCCTATATCGGTCAAAGTTGTGAAGTACACGTTCTCTTTTGTTCTGTGGACAGGCATATTGTGAGTCCCTCGTTGGAACAAGCAGACCGCAGAAACATCTGTGCAAAGGGATCCTCCGGTCAGTGGAATGTCAGGCTGCTCGCCATGTACGCATACACAGAAGCAACGCTGAGATCACGGCGCTGCCTGCTGCTTACATGCGAGGTAAACTGATTACATGCGAGGTAAACTGTCCTCGCGTGCAGCTATAAAGTGCAGTCAGAAAGAGAAGGGAACATGGTGGTGGTAGTGGTGGGGGTTGCTGAGCAGAGAATGGGGAGATTGCAGTGGAAGGGGCTGGAAAGAGGGGCACAAATACAAGGCAGTGACCTACTGATCCAAATAGAAAGAGGAACAGGTAATCAAACATGCCAGCAAAGGGAGGACAAAAAAGCAGGGTATATGGATTAAGGACATTAAAGATGGAGATACAAAAGCAGAGTCGGCGAGTGGAAAACTTCACAAAGGAACGGGAGAGTCGTACAAGTTAATGGCAGAAAGTCATATGTGCAGTTATGAAGCATCACATGGTGGAGAGACGAGGAGGGAGGGAGAGCCCCCCCCAGGCGGAGATGAGTCAGGCAGAGTCAAAGGGGAGATGTGTATACAAGAGGCGCCTAAAGGGAGAGGCACGGGTGCGGGGGGGTCACACGGATGGTGAGGAGTTGGGTGACGTCCGAGCGAGGAGCGATGCACCACAGAGTACTAGAGAGGCCCATGTGGAGGAGTGGTGAGGGTCCGCAGGGGACTCGAAGCCTCAGGCTTTTCACCCTTTCCTTTGTTTGGCGCTTTCTTCAAGCGCCTTCACTGGGCGGAAGCAGGAGACGCTTGAAAGCCTCAATTACTTAACGTCAGATTGGCTATTTGTCTTTTAGGGCACAGACTTACAGCACAATAAACTAACACTGCAGCAAAACCCACTTAAAAAGAAATCTACTTTCAGCTCCCGCCGTTTTCCAGCCTAGAGGGGGCACTGACCTTAGAGTACAGCCATGCCGCTCAGGTCCTATTGTAGTCTCTCCGACTCTTCCCCTAAACACATCATAGCATACAGCCCAGCTCTCCCGGTTACTCTTCAAGTTTGTCTCTTCCAACGTAAACCCCGATAGAGGCCTTACAGCCACCCTTCTGGGACCAGTGCAGGTCCCTGGGTATATGTCTTAAACAACGAATATCAAACTACGCCCCTCCCCCCCCAAAACAAAACCACGGTTTCGGGAGCGTGTTGGGTGTAGCTGCTATACACCCAATAACCGAGGCCTGTCTACCCGTCTGCTTACTCGGAGAACGCTGATGAGAAACACGCCGGGTCTCCCTGACTTTAAAGCGGGTCCAGCCTCTACACAGCCTGGTCTCCCGGCTCACAGGCCGGTCTCCTGCCTGCATTCCCACGCCCGCTGAGATAACCATCAGCGTGCAGCCAGCAGCATTTCAGCACAGAGTCCCTGATCACACTGAACAGAGACATATCAAATAACACTGAATCTCTGCCCCCGTATACAACCAGCACCATTCACATTACACACACCAGTGACTGCTGCACATACGGACATTACATCACAGAACAGAGTAGCTGATTTACCCACACGACTGCACGAGTGGGAACTGGGAAAGCGATCAGCTGTAGAGGGACCGTGACTGAGGCGGGAAGAACAGTCCTAGCTTGCAGTCTAGAAGGGGGGGGGTTGTACATCCACGGCAGTTTTTACACCCACATGTCAAGCACCAGCTCTGCACCCCCAGGGGCAGCTGCTGCCTCCCAGGCCTGCTAATTCCATCAGGGCGAGGAGTCCCACCCTGTCACCAAATGCTCCCTCTACTGTAATCGTGCTCACAACATGGTGCAAGAGCCAAAACTCACATGAAAAGATTCCCCACCCCTACCGGGCAAAAGGAAGCCCCGGGACCACCCCAAAATACTATCCTGGTGGGAGGGGCTTCGTCTCACAAGGCAATAGAAGGCACCCCTATAATCAGCTGCACATCCTTTTTCAAGGGGTTCACGATATAATTCATGCTAGATACGATTCCCCTTGGAAAAGCATTTTTAGAGACTCTACCTTATGCCCCACCACAAACACGTGAGGATAAAGGAGGCGCTCTCTGCCTCCTGTCCTGTCTCAACGGCCCGTGCTCCAGACTGCTCTTAAAACCGTGGCTGTGGGCTCTTTCCTGCCTGTGAGTCACTGCAGCGGGGCCTGGGAGGAGTCTGTTCAAAGTCACCGAGCCCCCTCTAACTCCGGTGCTGGGGCCCGCCTGCCCCAGGCATAGGAACTAATTAAGTATGTTCTGTGTGCTTTTCACATCACAGCCTTAAACTCTGCCCTGCGCCCTGCCCCCTGCCCGGTGACATAATGCCATTATTCGGAGACCGCTCTGTGTCTAACCCCCTTCCCTTAACCTTATTAAACCGCGAGAGGTGCACAGCGGCGGGCCAGCATCGGCTGGGAGAGTGTGAAAGGCAGCGAGTCTTCTAAGACCCTCAATGCTGCCCGGTGCAGGGTTCCACCTCTAATTCACTTTGGGTTCGCTATCAAAATAATGAGGCAAGCGCTGGAAACTGGAAGACAAGAAAAAGGTTTATTTCTCATGAGGAGATCACGTCAACTGCAGACACCGGGATGTCTGAGGGAGGTGTTCTGCTGATAACTCCTTTGGCTCTTCCTTTTATACAGGTTTGACACAATGCATTGGTTTCATCAACATGGTTACACAAGCTTGGGGTCCCCGCCCCGGGCAGGTTGTCACACAAGCCCAACAGTAATTCTCTTCCCACCCAGGTCAAACAGACACTCTTATCTTGCAGCTGGACCTTGCTTCAGGGTCTAAAACATGTGAGACCGGCCAGATCTAAGAGTCCGTTCTGTTGATAAAAACAGGTCCCATTGTTGGTAACAACAAGTCTTGCTGTTTGCAGTGCAATAAATCATGTTGCAAGAGTCTTTTGGTGTTTGGAACCTGTTTGTGTAACTAGGTGCAGTGAGGGGTAGAGTGTCCAAAGGTTTGCCTGAAAACAGAGATGAGAGGAAAAACGAGTTTGTGGCAGCAAGTGGCGCTGAGGTTTGTTGCGGCAAATAGAGTTTATAGCCCCCAGCACACGTACCAGGTCGGTCAGAGGGTCAGAGGGATGCTAGTAAGGGCAGGGTGAAACAAAGGTGACCAACAGAGTACAAAATGGCTGTGATAGATTAAAATGACTGCAACTTATGTGCACATAGAATTCCACCAGACAAGATGGCGCAGGTAATGTTCACGATTGTCGTTTTGCTTTTAACAGTGGCCCCTTTGAACATAACTAGCCAGCTTGTCAGTCTATTTCGATCTCCATAATGTCCTGTATCTCTTGATCATACATTACTCTCATTTTTGTTAGCTGAGTGTCCATAGTCTTAGGGTGCAAGGTAGTTATGCAAAGAGAACACAAAGGTAGTATACAGTGTATACCCAAACAACAACCACATATTGTCAATACTGGGACCAAGAGAATCATTGATATTTTCCAACCCCACTCCTTCAAGATGCCCCAAAGCCAACTTCCAATTGTCCAAGTCTCTGATCCTTGATGAATTTCTGAAGATAGTCTATGGAGATGTTCGATTGCTTCATAGACAGAAGGTGAATTATCAGGAATGTATACACAGCAGCTGGCACTGATGATGCGGCTTGCTCCTCCACGGTCCGCTAGTACCACGTCCAGGACAATGCGATTTTGCAGGGTAACCAGACGGATCGCTTGGAGCTCAGCAGTGTTGTTGGTGAGGATGCCAGCAGTGACTTTCAGGGCGGTCTCTACCGCTTGGGACAGATGTCTGATGGCTCGGCTGTTTGCCATCGGACCCCATAGCGGGACGAGCCCTTTTGCTACGTCGAGGAACTGTGATGAGGCAGAGTCTGCTTGATCAATGTCTTTAGAACGCTTTTCTCGATGATGCTCTGCAGGAGCTGTGTAGGTTGGTGGCAAAACAAAGGCGATGTAGCACGTGCCCCCCCCCAGTTTCTTGGGAGCCAGGTGTAGGCTTTGGTTCCACAAACAAAGTACATATTGGGTGTTGCAACAAGCGCTGGGGGGTTGGCAGTGTTCAAAGTCCTTACAATGCTACAGGTGCTGTGACCCAAATTCTTAGTCCCACGGCCTTCAATGCATACAAGGCCAGAGACGTTCACTACAGATAGGGCCACAGTCAGTGTTGCAGCAGTTCTTTTCTTCAGGTAGGAAAATGTGGCTCTGTTAGGATTATTGAACACTTGCATTTCGACTCGTTCTTTGGAGGGGACATTAATCTGGAATGTCGCATTGAAGGTGTGAGGGCAGAAGGGGGCGGCTGTCCTTCCGGTTTTGTTTCGCCAGAACTCGTTGTAGAACTGGGCGATTGTTCCGTCGGAAGTGGCATTGTCTTTGTAACTTTCTTGTAGGAGCATCATCCAGGCAAGGCAAGATACGTGAATAGAAAAGGGCGAAGGGATGAAAGGGATGGAATGTTCAGTGGCATGTGGTAACAGCCCACAGACCCAACAGTTGGTAGCATTGGTGGCAAGATTGTGCTGGTGCAACATCTGCACGAAAGAATTATTCCAGAATTCTTTGCGTCGTTCTCGGAGATGTGGCGGTAGTGATACCAGGTAGTGTTCTTTCTTGGTGGTTGGTTGCATGGTGGGTGACAATGTTCTGTATGCAGGTGCATTCTCTTCAATGATCCAGAGTGCGACCATTAGCAGGAGACAGGTGAGAAATGCGGCTACAAGTGCAATTGTCTTTGTGCTGTGCAGGTTAGCAGTCTTGGTGTCTTTGCGGTGGTTTTGCAGGTGTTCAGTTTCTTCCATCATCTTCGAGGAGCTCAACAACTGTTAGGACCACAGACTTTTGTCTGGCGCTTTCCTGGTAGCGTTGTTTGACTGTGCTACTGATCTGAGACCTTGACTTAGTTAGTGGCCTGGTCGTTGGAGCTCCCTCCTTTTGTCGATCTTATGTTGTACCCTTTCCTGGATGGCACCGTGGGGTCGGGAAATTCTGATAGTTCGAAGGTGTCTTCTTGTGGGTAGCAACTCAGAGCTGGTCGGTCTCTCGCGAGTACTTCCTCTTGCACCTCCACCCCTTCACAGGTTGCCAGGGTTGGAGGGACTCGTTTGCAATGATGAGCGTGCAGCCAGTTTCGTTTTCCTTCCACTCGGAGGGCAGTTCGGGTGGTGATCAGGACTTGCCAGGGGCCCGTCCACCTAGGCTCCAGATTCTTCGTTCTTTGGAAGTTGCGAATCAATACATGGTCGCCTGGCTTTATTTCATGTCCCGGGCCCCTGGATACGTCAGGCAAGGCTTGCGGCACCTGTTGGTGGATAATTGTTAGCTCGTTTGTCAATTTATGCAAGTAATCCGACATTAATATGTTCGGGACATCGTTAATGGAGGTGGGTCTTGGTGCCGCCCAAATGCTCATAGGCCTGCCGAAGACCACCTCATACAGGGTCAGTCGGTGTTTGGTTGGGGTGGAGCGCATCAATAACAATGCCAATGGGAGGGCGTCGGGCCATTTCAACCCGGTCGTGGCAACTATTTTGGCTAGTTTTAGTTTCAACGTTGCATTGTGTCTCTCTACCAGGCCCGCTGATTGGGGGTGGAAGACGGCATGGAACTTTTGTTTTACCCCCAACCCTCTCAGTATGTTCTGTATCACCTCGGCTACGAAGTGGGGGCCGTTGTCGCTCCATAATATTCTGCAAAGGCCGTATCGGGGAAGAATTCTTTCAGCAATACTTTTGCAGTGGCTAAGGCGGTATTGTCGCGGGTGGGATATGCCTCCACCCATTTGCTAAAAGCGCACACAACCACCAGGACATATTTTAGACCAAGGCATCTCTCTAGTTGAATGTAATCCATTTGAAGGATTTCAAAGGGGTGGTCAGGGACTCCAAACCCTCCCCGTGGTACTACTGTCCCCTTCCCTGGGTTGTGTTGTAGGCAGACTATACATTGTTGTACTAGGCGTTTTGCAGATTCTGCTATCTTGACGTTATGCCATACTCTGGTGATTAGTTCAATCATGGGGTGGAGCCTATGTGTGCTGGTAAATGTGCCATGGTCAATATGGGGATGAGGTAGGCATTGGGTAACAGCCATTTATTTCCGTCTTTAGTTCTCCAGCAATCTTCCTCGTCTTTTAGTCCCACCTTTTCCCACTCGGTCAATTCGTCTTGTGTGCCTGTAGTCTGTATGTCCCTTACAGTGGTCCTAGCGTCAGTCCATCGTTCAGCTTGTGACCTGGTCACATACATTCGTGTCGTAGTTCTGTCTCCTGCCGTGGCTCGGGCAGTAACGTCTGCTAGTGCATTTCCCTGTCCAATGAGATCAGTCACTTTCCTATGTGCTTGACATTTTATCACTGCTAACTTCTTGGGGAGGAGGACTGCTTGCGTCAAGGCGGAGACTAAATCTCCATGCAGGATGGGTGTACCGTGTGAAGTCAGGAACCCTCTTTCTTTCCATAAGATCCCAAAATGGTGAACCACCCCGAAGGCATATTGGCTGTCGGTGTATATGTTAACTGTCGTGTCAGTCGCTAAGATACATGCTCGTGTGAGGGCAATGAGTTCTGCAGCCTGGGCTGAACGTTGGGGAATACGGGCTGTTTCCAGAACGGTTCGGGCTGTGGTGACAGCGTATGCAGCTGAGGTGGTGCCGTCGGGAGTTTGATGCACGAACCATCCACCCATAGTTCTCCATCTGGTTCTAGAAAGGCGGTGTCTCTGAGATCTATTCTACTCTTTGTTTGTTCATCGGTTAGTGTCACACAGTCGTGTAGTGGAGTCACGCTAGGATCATTTTCGGGTAGGGGTAACAGTGTGGCTGGATTGAGGGTGGTGCATCGCTTTAGGGTAATGTGCGGTGCTAGCAGGGTCAACTCATATCCTGTCAGTCGGGCGCTAGTCAAGTGTTGGGTTTTGGTCTGGTTTAGTAGTGTGTCGACTGCATGGGGTACTAAAACAGTGACTGGATTGGAGAGTACTATTCCTTCGCTCTGGCATATCAATACTGCTGCAGCTGCCACAGCGCGCAGGCACGCTGGCAGCGCTCTGGCTACTGGATCGAGGGTGGCAGAGAAATATGCACAAGGGCATTGTTTGTGACCAATTGATTGTGTTAGGACAGACAATGCACATCCTTCCCTCTCGTGCGTGTAGAGGAAGAATGGTTTGGAGTAATCCGGGGTTCCTAGGACAGGCGCTGAACAAAGGGCATTGCGTAGTTCTTTAAAGGCTGACTGGCATTCGGGGGTCCAGGGGAGAGGTGAGGGGATGTCTTTAGCTAGGAGGGAGAGAAGGGGTTTGACAATGAGGCTAAAGTTCGGTAACCACTGTCGGCAAAATGAAATGGGACCTATCAAAGAGCGGACTTGTTTCTGATCTTTGGGGACAGGGGTGTCTAGAATTGTCTGGATCCTGTCAGGCGTGAGTTTCCTCCCTCTTTGGATAAAAGGTGACCCAAATAGGTCACTTGTGATTTACAGAACTGCAATTTCTTTCGGGAGACCTTGTGACCATTCTCAGCAAGAAAATGGAGTAGCTTGATGGTGGCTGTGACGGCTATTGGTATGGTGTCCGCTGCTAGAAGGATGTTGTCTCCATATTGTATTAGTGCCACTCCATCTGGCAATTGTATGGCGTCCAACTGTCTTTTAAGCGCCTGGCTATAGATGCTTGGGCTCTCAGTGTACCCCTGAGGTGCTCTGCAAAATCTATACGAACTGGAGTTTAGGGTGAATCCAAAAAGATAGCGGCTGTCCTTGTGTATAGGTATGGAAAAGAATGCGTTTTTGAGGTCAATTACAGTGAAGTTGGTGGCAGTGGAGGGGATTAAAGTCAAAATTGTCGTGATGTCGGAAACTACTGGGTATTGTGGCACTACGATTTTGTTTATCTCCCGTAGGTCAATGATGAAGCGGTAGGCTTTTCCGTCTCCCTCTCCCTGTCTCTTTACAATCGGTAGTATGGGACTGTTACAAACGTTGCTCACTACTTCCTCTACCACCCCTGCCTCTACCAAAGAGTGTATGATCTCTGTCAGTGCCTTCTCACCCTCTGGCGATATTTTGTACTGCGGTACTTTCGGTAGGGTTGCGTCCTGTCGTATTGTTACGTGTACTGGGTCAATCATCATTCGTCCTACGTCTGAATCAGCCCTAGCCCATAAGTGTGATGGCAAAGTGTCCAGTAGGGATGCGTCAGTCTCGGAGATGGGAAACATGTGCTGAGAAGGGTTCTCTCTATGGCGCTGGGGGTTGTCATACAGGACGACACGCACTCCGTCTGGTGAGCATCTGATAGTCGCATGGAAGTGTTTCAAAGGTCGAGACCCATAATGGCGTCTGGGGTGTTGGAAGAGAGGAGGAATGTCGTTTCGACGCTATTGTTGTCAAGGTTAAAGGGATCGTCGGGACAAAGGGTTGGTGGAGGGCGTACCGTCAAATCCTATTGAGGTCACATGTGAGCCTGACAAGGGTGCCCTTGGAATCAGTTGTTTGGATAGTGCACTACGTGTTGCTCTGTCTACCAGAAATGGCGACTTTGTGCCCAGGACCTCAGCGGTAACATAAGGGCCTTGCTGATCAACATAGAGCTCGACTGGATCCCTCTCTTGCCCCTGGCTGTCCTATGCAAAGTCGTACGTACTGTCATAATCTGTCTGTTGGTACTGATTCTGTTTGGGATGGTCAAATGTGTTCACTCTTCCTGGCCTTTCCTCGCTTGCTTCACTCGCGTACCCTCTCCCCACGTCCTCTTCCTCTCTGTCCACTTGCTATTTCCCTCGCCCCTCTGCCCCTACCAGCTCCTAACAAAGCCGGGCATTGGGTTTTCCAGTGTCCATATTCTTTGCAAAATGCACATTGATCCTGTCCTAGGTCTTGGCGTCCTACATATGATGTCGATGAATTGCTTCTAGGTGGCTGTACTCTAGGGGTATTCTGCTGGTATCCTCCCCTATATTGCTCCCTTCCTGTATTCGCCCCCTGGAGTTGTGCTACCATTACCCTTTCCTTCAAGTCCTTCTTTTTCCTTTCTGTAGCCCTGTCATTTTCGTTTCTCTGATGCTCATAGTACTGGGCCATTTGGAGAATGGCCGCCGGTTTAGATGCTGCCCAACTACTTTCGCTGGCTTGTAATTTCTGGGATACATCTGGCAGTAGTCCTTTGAAATAGTTCTGCACAAATAAGTGGTGTCCGGTTGCGGTGGACATGTCTTGTCCACTGTAATCGGAGAACACCGTTTCAAATCTGGAGAAATACTCTGAGACATCCTCTTGTGGTTTCTGGCGGCACGCGTTTACTATGGAGCAGTCTATCTTTTTCTCTGGGATCAGCGTTTTCACTTTCTGCACTATTTGGCAGGGAGGTCCAATATTGCTTTAACCGGTTTTTGACCAGGGTTCCGCTGTTTATCTAGTGTGTTGAGTTGTTCCCAGGTATGACCAAGCAGTTCGGTATGGTCTATTTTCCTAATCTGTTTCCACACATCTGCTGGCAAACATAACCCGAAGAACAAGTCTATGTCGGCAAGTGTCATTATTGTTGATCCCAGAGCGGTACCTAGTTCGGTGTAAAGGCGGTGGGGTTCTTTCGTAAATCCGGTAAAGATTTACGGAACGTCAAAATGTCCTGTCTGTCCCATGGTTGATACACCCAATTGTAGACCACCCTTCCTCTAGCGTCTTGATGGTTCATATCGTCATGAGTCCCTTGTCCTCTAGGAGGTACCCAATAAGGGGCAGCTTCTTTTATCGGCATCATGCTATCTGGTTTTCCACCGGGGGTCCTGCTATCTTAGATGTCCTGCCCTTATCTATCCGTCCTTGTTCCACGAGGTGACGGAATACCTCCAGTGTGGATGAAAAGAGTTCTGTAACATCGTTGTCGCCTTCATCTCCGGTGTCTACCTTCCTATAGAGAGCCACTAGCCGCTCGGGCCCTACATCTTGGTACTTCTCTTCATATGCAGTAAGAGTGTGGTAACAGAGACGTACAATAAAGTATCGTTTGCGGTTTTCAACATAGGAGTTGCATATGTCAGTTACATACTCTTCTGTCTCCTTCCTATCTATGAGGGATTTAACTATTTTATCAATGCCTGCTCGCTCATTTTTACTTAATCGCGGGACCCTGGGCGCTCCTTTTTCTTTTGATCCTACCTCTACTACTGTATCCTTTGATGAGGCATTTGGTGTGGGTGACTCGGTGGGAGCAGAGGCGGTGGAGACTGAGGCGATCGTGCCATCTCCGGCTATACTTTGGTGGTCCTGGCGTTGTACTACGGGATGAGTAGGGGCGTAAGGGGGTGGCATGTATATGACTGGGGGACCTAACAATAAATCATCATCTACCCTTTGTTTTGCTGGTAACTTGGGGTAAAGAGTCGAGGCGTTCTAACAGGGCATTGACCTGATATTTTTGATTCCTGTTCCTTTTTATCGATTTCCTTTTCTTTTAGTTTTTCTTCTAATCTTTTACAGGCTTGGTAAGCTGATTTTCACGTTTCTTTATCTTGTCTAGCTTCGTCCCTTTTCTTTCTTTGAGCTGCCTCTTTTCGCCATAAACCAAAACTGTCAAACATGGCTGGTCTAGTTTTCTTTTTGTGGAGAGCTAATTCTAACGTTTCTATTTTAGCGGGATCGAAAGATCCCGTCAGTGGCCACTGATTTACCCGGTCCTTCCTAGTGTATTTATGCCATAGTTTGCTATAAGCTACGGTGGCTAATCCATACTTTACGTACATGTCCTTGTTAGGGGTGCCTTCCGGCGGTGCCGCTGACTGACCTCTAACGAATGGTCTGGTCCAAAACAATTACAATCAAACAATCTAGAGAAAACAGGCATGACGTATTTATCGGTCAAAAATGAATATCTCAATCAATCAATTTAGACAAAAGTCTGCACTACCTGTCCTTCGCTGCCTGCAAAGAGAGAGAATATTCCTATTCTTCGTTGTTTGCAAGCAGGGAAATGTCGCAAATAACTCAATATCAAAAAGGAATACTAGTATTTCAATCAAACTATTCAATCAATCAATCAATTTAAGTCGTTTTTCACGACCTTACCCGGACCGTATGGACGGTTCTTCGTCTTCCCCTTCCAGCGCCTGGTTGTCCTCTCACTCCAACAATCAATGCGGCGTTCCTCTAAGGTCCCAGTCAGGACCACAGGTCACTCGAGAGACGTCCGTTCGGAACCGGTGAAGTTCAGTCGATCGGCAGCCAGACAAGGGTCTTCTCAGGCAGGTATACCCCAATCGTTTAGTCGTTCACTCCATCGTTAGGACCTCTCTACCGGACCCACGCGTCGCTGATCGGGCCCCCACGTTTGGGCGCCAATTTGTGAAAGGCAGCGAGTCTTCTAAGACCCTCAATGCTGCCCGGTGCAGGGTTCCACCTCTAATTCACTTTGGGTTCGCTATCAAAATAATGAGGCAAGCGCTAGAAACTGGAAGACAAGAAAAAGGTTTATTTCTCATGAGGAGATCACGTCAACTGCAGACACCGGGATGTCTGAGGGAGGTGTTCTGCTGATAACTCCTTTGGCTCTTCCTTTTATACAGGTTTGACACAATGCATTGGTTTCATCAACATGGTTACACAAGCTTGGGGTCCCCGCCCCGGGCAGGTTGTCACACAAGCCCAACAGTAATTCTCTTCCCACCCAGGTCAAACAGACAATCTTATCTTGCAGCTGGACCTTGCTTCAGGGTCTAAAACATGTGAGACCGGCCAGATCTAAGAGTCTGTTCTGTTGATAAAAACAGGTCCCATTGTTGGTAACAACAAGTCTTGCTGTTTGCAGTGCAATAAATCATGTTGCAAGAGTCTTTTTGGTGTTTGGAACCTGTTTGTGTAACTAGGTGCAGTGAGGGGTAGAGTGTCCAAAGGTTTGCCTGAAAACAGAGATGAGAGGAAAAACGAGTTTGTGGCAGCAAGTGGCGCTGAGGTTTGTTGCGGCAAATAGAGTTTATAGCCCCCAGCACACGTACCAGGTCGGTCAGAGGGTCAGAGGGATGCTAGTAAGGGCAGGGTGAAACAAAGGTGACCAACAGAGTACAAAATGGCTGTGATAGATTAAAATGACTGCAACTTATGTGCACATAGAATTCCACCAGACAAGATGGCGCAGGTAATGTTCACGATTGTCGTTTTGCTTTTAACAAGAGGGCCCGAGGCGTCCCCCAGGGGCCCTTCACAAACACCAGAGAGCAAACGTTGTGCCACCTCAGGTGTGGGTAGTTCGTCCAGTCCGGTATTTATTCATTGCGATATCTATGATACATGCAGTTGTAATGCTCTCGCATTAGAAATGCGGTATTCCAAGGGCAGGTACACAAAATAAAACAATTGAGCGCCGAGAAAACTACTCGCAGCTAACCTTATCACATAACGGAAAACGAGAGAGAGCTTTTTATTGAGATCAAGACCAAACTTCCCTCTGGTGCGCAGGACCCGCCCGTTTTTTCCAGTTCTGTTCAGGGAAGAAAAAAAACACAAAGTCCTACCTGCCAATCAGACGAGAACAATGAGCCAAAGTAAAAAAAAATAATAATAAACGGAGCGCGGTGTCTCTGAAGCGGGCGCCGCGCTCCGATTTAAAGTAAAAATAAATAAACGGAGCGTGGTGTCCCTGAAGCGGGCGCCGCGCTCCGAATTAAAGTAAAAATAAATAAACGGAGCACGGTGTCCCTGAAGCGGGCGCCGCACTCAGCATGAACATACAACTAAAAAAAAGCAGCCGCCATTGACAATAAACTAAATAGTGCTCACCCACTAGATAAAGCATGCCGTGTTAGGAGCGAAGTAAAAGGTCCAGTCCTTATGGGCGGCAACAAATGGAGACAGGGCGGTACCAAGGCGGGACATAGAAGCCTCATATTGAATCAGAAGCCAGCGTTTACCAAGAAGAATGACGCCAGCCAATGAAAAATATGGGAGGTGAGTAAGCGAGGCTTCCACAAGCATACTCGACTACAGCATGCCTCGCAGAGCGAGCAGCGCATGCGCTGCACCGCTAGACTCGACCTACAACAATGAGAAACAAAAGTTTGTCAGAGCACATTGCCTGACATTTGACCTCTGTGGTTGACTGCACAGCAAATGCTACAGGATTAAAACAAAATGAAAGGTCTCTGCATTGATCATTCTCCTTTTCAAGTTCGGCAAGGTTATTGTGGGGGTGCTGCAGCACTCCCCCCCCCACCCCTAGTTCCAGCACCACTGATGTGGACCCACCAGGAGCTGGGGCCGATATTGAGCCACGGACACTCAAAACAGCACAGACAACAAAGGTGACGCATAAAGGTTCAGGTTTGACCACCTAACAATCACGTGACCAAAACATACTTCTTGTGTATGCTCAAGTGGGTCTGCTGCACTTGAAAGTGGTAAGCGCCTGCTAAATAGAATTACAACGCCTTGAGGCTCCCTAGAAAAGCCCACATGGAGTAAATGGCTCAGTGTTGAGTTTGTTATTTAAACTATTAATGTTCTACGTAATCACATGGAAGTGCTGTGAAGTCATGCCCGTGGCTTGGTACAGTGTCCTTAATCTTAAGCAGGGTTGGCAGGAGACTGTTCAATATGCCAACAGTGAGAAAACACCAACCACACGCAAGTAAAAAACATAACAGAACACTTTAATTCTTGAACAAAATAAACAAAACTAACCCCATTCTCTACTTGTCCCCATTACTCATCGGACGAGACAGCGCATACTAAACGACTACTGGGACATAAGTGTGTGCAAACTGCCGCTTTAATGAGACAGGTGCGCATCACATATAAACAACCATGGCAAAAGCCATGCAAAGTAAAACTTAAAGCTTGCTAGTACATCATATTCCTGAATGACCTCCGCCCCTATCCGTCCTCTAATGTTCTCTTTCTTGTTTATCTCAAATATCCCGCACAGTGACACTTTTTTCTCTTTGCCTTTCTCCAACTTTTCTGGCCAACATGACCTCTTTCCCTGCAAACTACTGTAAACTCAATGATCCTCCTCTCCCGAGCTGATCCACACGTACCGCAGCAAAACCAACCCTGTTTCTCCATCTTACCTACCGTGTAAAACCTGCCAGCACCTGCTCATTGGTGGCGAAACTTAACCACATACACACACAAGAGAAAAAAAAACACCTGTTCCTTTTATGCCACACTTCTCTCATCTCACCAGTCATGTCCAAAAACAACCCTAAACCCTTGAGAAAGGATGGGTGGCTGGACTGTGCTAAAAACCGTCAAAGTATTACCAAACTCAAGTGGTCAGCGTGTACTCACCCCTGAAGAGACCCTCCACTATTTATGCTTTTTCATCCCCAACGCCCCACCCACTAGCCCCTCCAGGCAACATCTATCCAGCAGGCTCCCTTGTCTGCACCACTCGCCCGAAGATCTTGGGGGGCAGGGGGGCTAGTCTCCCAGCAGCCCACCCCAAAAGACTTTTTGAGGGAGACAATGCATACCAAATGACTATTGACACATAAGTGTGTGCAAAGGGCTGCTTTAATGAGACAGGTCACATCACATGTATCCAAAGTAGAGAGCCCTGCCCCATCATATGGACTAACCAGATGTCCTTATAAGGAAAGCAAATGCTTGTTGTAAGGAAAACCCTACACCACCAGGGTTACCCCTTGGTGGAATGCTTCATCATTGGGTTCCTTCCCGTTCCGCTACAGAACGAGGCGTGCTGCTAACAGTGAATTACACAAGAACACTGATTGATACAAAGCGGATGTACTAAGTGAATCAGAGGTGGGTTAAAAATATATGTCTGGTGGCTGTAATTACTTTACTATATGCCCCAGTCTGTATGATTAAAATCTGGGAAAGAAGTTAGTAATTATATTGGGGTTCAGTGACCCACATTTCTAAGTTGAAATCCTGCACCTACTCTGCCCCTATTTACTCTGAATTATGACTGGCTTTAAAAAAACAACCAAACCATCACACCAGAAAACAAAATTGCTTCATCATCTGTTCTGCACACCACTTCCAACAGCAGAACAATCTCCTACTATGATTCAAGCATAATAGTCTCCGTATCCTTTGTTCCACCCCACCCTCTCTAGCCTATCCTTCCAGCATCCTTCTCCCCAACTCACCCGCCGAAGGCTCGTAACCCAAGAACAACTTCCCGTAGAAAGCCATCTTGACAGTTTCCCAGCTATGGACACCGGACACAACCCTCTTATCTATTAGTCCTAAAATGAAACTAAATCCATCATTTATCCGCTCTTCTGCTCCAACACCCCTACCGTCCCTTCTCTGTGCTCCTGAACTCAATCCAAGCTTGCCGGTAAGCGCTCCTCATGGATGAAGCCAGCAGCCCTTCCACAAGTCTCATCAATCTGTATCTCCTATTGCCCAGAGCTCTACTGCCATTTGACTTTTCTCCCTGTCTGCCTCCAATGTGAGTCCACGGAATCTCCTCCACTGAGAACAGACAAGGCATCCGCAATGTCATTATTGACTCCAGGAACGTGCTTCGCCCAAAACGTAACATTATGTGTCGAGCATCCCAGCACAAAGGCCCGTAAGAGTCTCTTGTGAACTGCCAGTTCACTATGTCCACCACCGCTGTCTGGCCCAACCCCGCATCGGGGTCTACTTCCAAATTGCAGCCAGTGCCCACCGCTCCCGCCACCGATAAGTCTGCCATCTGTTCCTTCTCCACTCCCACAGCCCTGCGGGACCTGCCGGCCCACATCGGGCATCCTGTCTTGGATTGCCTTGCCCCCTCCTGACCCATCTCCACTGCCTGCTGAACCTTTGCCCTGAGAACCTTTGCTTTGGGTGGCAAGCAAGCCAACACCACAGGGCCTTAACCATGGAAACACAGGTAAAAGAAATGACAGCTTACTGTTTTGGGACAATCAGAACCCCCAAAAAAATTATTGTCCACTTACGCACTCTCCCTAGGAGAATAGTAGTGCAAGCTGTGATCTTGTCCCGTCTTGATTACAGGAACTCCCTGTATAAGGGTGGCCCCCAATATATCACCAAGAGACTGCAACTAATCCAGAATGCGGCTGCTAAGCTGATTTTTAATTTGTCCAAACATGCTTCAGCAATAAGTGCATTAGCCACATTGCACTGGCTCCCAGTAAAAGAAAGAATCAACTTCAAGACACTCTGTATGGCTCATAGAACAACGAATCGGAGGGACCCTTCTTTTATCATGGACATTCTGGTGCCTTATACCCCGTCTAGGACTCTAAGATCTTCTAAGGCACGTTTGTTAAAGGTCCTTAGAATTCAATGGACTAGATGGGGTGGCAAGTCTTTTTCATACTTCACCCCAAAACTCTGGAATTCTATGTCGGCCGACCATAGAAACTAAACGAATGAGAGCTGCTTCAGGAAAATGCTTAAGACCTGGCTATATCCCCACAAGCCAATCTGCCCAGTATTGATTTGCCAAGCACAGGTTATGCCTCACTTAGCACTGGGAAGTCTTTGGGTAGCCATGCGCTTTATAAATTAACATAACATAAAATAACATTAGAAAAGATGACCGCTGTTACTAAAGGTATTCTCTAGTTGAGGTTCTTCTAATATCATGACATCTTGCTTAACCCAAGGATCTGCTCTGGTGAATATTACAAACCTTCCTAGAGATGTTCTTCGGATGAAGTGCTCATTAGGGTTGCTGAAGATCACTTCTCTATCTCTTGGCACCAGCCTGGTGAAGATGACAGATCTTCCCGAAGGTATCCTCTGGCTGACGATCTTTTCACCCGCTTCATCATGGGTATTCCAGTGAGCTGTACAGGAGAAGCCAACTGATCTTCCAGATGGTATTCCCAGGAGAAAGTCCTTCTAATCTATAAACCTGCAGATGGTTACTGTGTATCCAATAGTGCTGCTTGTGGTCCAGACCCTGTATCTCCTAAACCCACTCTTTGCAAACACGATTGACATTTGTTTAGTTTTATCTGGATGTGGTCCATCAAGTCCACAATGCTCCAGCTGGGTCACGGGTTCCAAGGAGGCTTTCCAGTATCCTGGTTGGAAGACCTTGTCACCCAAATTCTGCAGATACCTTACGTATCCTAATGGCTCACTCCTGGTGATGACAACAGACCTTCTTGAAGGTATCCTCTTGATGAAGTGCTACTTGTCCTGCGGTAATTATGAGAGGCACATTAGTCCAGAAAACCTGAATAAAACCACACAGAACAAAGCACAGTAACGAGATTTGTGGCCCCCAAACAGCCCCCAGCCACAGGAGAGCAGTGAGAAGGCGTTGGCACGTCTGGGTCGACCTGTTATTAGGGCTGCTGTTCTCAATGGGCAGCTTATCAGGAAAGTTCCTGCCACTCAATAAAAAGAAGTACTGGGACCCTCTGCCACTCACAGCTAATACCCAATGGAAAATTGATTCGGCCTCTCCTAAGGGTGTTTCCTAAGATGGACAAAGATTCTCACCCACCAAAGTGGCATACTTTGTCATCAGGCTCCTCCCAACTGTGGCACTAAACCGAGGGTCTGCATTGCACAGAGTCTTGACTACCGTTTTTATTTTTGGGACAGTAAGGTACTAATAAAATTACCTATGAAATATACCATCTCATGTGCATTGTTAAGTTATTAGGTTCCACATACCTGACCAATAGGGAGGGATTTGTATCCCCTCATAAAGAGATCTTTTGGGAGCCCAATGTGTGGACCCACGGGACCCCGGTGAGGAGGGGCCCTATGGTGAAGCATGCCACTTTGGTGAGTGTTAACCTTCGGCCTTTCTTGCTGGCCCCTTGGAAGGGTTTGGGGATTCCAATACTTCTCTTTATGAAGTGGCAGGTAGTCTTGTGATTAACTGTGTCTGACGTTTTAAAAACATACCTTACTCCACTCTCCCCCTCTGTGGATTCGTCTCAATGGAGAGTTCACAGAGATTAGAAAGAGGACAATTGAAAGAGGAGTGGTGGGGAAGAAGTCACGACTGTGACAAAGGAAGTCCTGAGTTACTTACACTACACATCATAGCCACTCACACCCCTCATTATGTTATCACTTACAAAACTATTAACCATTCAACGCTTGGTTGTGGTGCTCATGCTGACACTTGTTTTATTGAACATTTCCTATCATCCATCTGCACAGGAAGTGACATCACTAAATTTCTCATCATACTTTTGCACAGGAAGTGGCATTACTGGCTTCACATACTGTCTGTATTAGCCATGCCAGAAAAAACAACTTCCACATTTCTCCCAGGGGCTGAGCCGAAAGACATGACATTTCAAACATGAAAAAAAACATTTCAAACATGTACTATTACAATAAGTGACCTCACCGGAAATGCTGTTACCTGTAGCACTATGGATGCCTCTGGTCAAACTGATAACAGGTGGTTGAAGTCCAAAGGAATTAAACAGCATTTCCCACAACACATACTCAGCCATTCACTGTGAAAAGTGGCATAATATCTTTTAGCTGAACTCAGTACGTCTAGGAATAGATCAGGTAAGAAGAAAACAAGCACAATGGACTACTTTCATCCCTACCTACCGTGCCTGCTCCCTCTCAGAACTTCTTCCTGCTCAATTCCTTTCTCCTTCCTTCTGTCTTTGCTTCCTCTTTTCTTCCTTCCTTCCTTTACTCTCTCAAAAAAAAACACCGGCTTTCTCACCATTCACTGCTGGTTCAGTTATCTATCATGTCCTCAATGCCATGTTCTTTTCTCCCTCCCTTTCATTCTTTGTATCATAATATTCTTTTCTAGTTCCCATCTTCTTTCACACTCGTTTTTATCCACCTTCGTTTCCTCCTTTTCTTCAGGCTCCAACCCTCTTCATTAATGTTGTATCCATGTAAGTACAGACTGCCTTCAGATATGCCAACAAGATGGCTCAGTGAGTTAACCCTCACCACTCCCATCACCTGTGATCTGCAGGTCACAAGTCGGCATAACAGTATGGCCAACTTCCATCCTTCCAAGGTCGGTTATTGTAGGAAATCTGCTTTTGCACATAGTTCCTGTCCTCTTTCTCGGCTAGACACTGCCTAGTTGTTTGACTCTGCACATTGAGAAACAACTAACTGGTTTCCATGGGCATGTTTTTCCTTTATGGTGTATAAGTTGACTGTATTCAGTTTCTCAGCCACAGGTGTGCAACCTCCTGATTCCTTGCAGGAGAGCGCTGCAGATCAGCTGTTTTCACTTTGCTCAACCTCACAGAGATCTGCGAAGGAGGAAATGGGGGTGATGACCAACTTCCTAGGAGGCCCAATTAAAGATAAGAAAGGAATGTCTTTCAGTGATCTTCAAACGGATTGGCAGGGCTAGAATTTAAGAGGGGGAAAGATATATTTCCATCCTGCCCTCCACTCATACCTGGGGTCAGACGTTACCAAACCAGTTTGTGAGTCCAGCCTTGGTATTCAATGAGAGGAAAGCAATATAAATTGTCTAAAATAAGAGCAGCCCAGTTTTTTAACATTACTAGTTTAAACATTCAAAAAAGCTTGAACTGACCATTGAGATAGCCAGATCCTTGCCATAAAGGAAAGATTGTTGTACCTTATAGGTGTGGGGCATTACAATAGGATGTTCCTTCCTCACCTCTACTGAGAATTGCTTCTGTTGGTGTTTCAGTGGAAGCTTTGGCTTGGAGGCAGACATGCAGCTGCATCTTGTTATTCACCTGAGAGCCTCAGAAACATGGACCCTCTGAAGTGGGGGGGGGGGGTTGGGGGTGGGCAGGATAGCTACTGGGACCGTACAGGAACAGAGTTGGAAGTCTGAGGAGGCAGACACACAGACACACGCAGGTTTGAATGGAGCAGGACTTGGGAGTGGATCGAATCTGCTTGTATTGTGAGTGGGAATGTGTCCGACCTCGATCAAGACTTGTGTGTTTTATCCTACAAAAGGTTCAGTGTCAACTGATTACCCGAATGGCTCAGCCGGACGAACATCAAAGAGCACCCAAGGACTCCTCTTTTGAAGCAGACAAGTCGTAACTGGCTGGGACTTGACTTGATGGAGATTTGTTTTTGGAACAGGAAAGTGAATAACAACACTACCTTACACTCACTGTGAACTGGTGTCCAGAAAAAGGGCTCTCCCATGGGCTTTGAAGTCAATACCAAGGACTGTGATGGAAGCAGAAAAGTGGAGGAAGAGGAGGGTACTGTCAACTGGCTTATGTAGGTTGAAAAGACCAGAGTGCCGATCTGCTTTGGAGACAGAAGCCAGAGGCAACCCTACAGGAACTCTGTGAAATTTTGAAGCTGTGAACTGCACTTGCCGGCACAAGACAACTGACTCTTATCCTGCCCCTCCGACCTGACAGAAGGCTAGAGGAAGCCTGGAGCTGGAAGCCTTGCTGTGTGACTGGAGGAAGAAGAAGCCTCTAGTGGCCATTTGTGAGTAATGCAAAGGACACTTTGACTGTTCATGTGGACTGGGGGAGCCATGTGGAATGGAAATGTCACTTTAACAAGCTATAACTTTCCAGGGACAGATTCAGTTTTTGTCATTTTGTCCTTATTTTAATAATACAATATTTTTAGATTTTACTAAAATGGTCTGGGAGCTTTACTGAGATACTTTCTTGATGCAAGTGTTGTGCTGGTACTGTTAACCCTGAACACATTTTCTCAGGAGTTGCCTTCTGTCTCAGCCCTGCCCTACTAGGGGGTAGACAGGCTGACTTAGAGAAACAGTGTTTGCCTAACTAGGAGCTTGTTTTGCACAGTGGTGGTAGGACTTGCTCCCACTGGGCAACCCGGCCACTTTTTCACGTGCCACTCTTTCCTCCTGTTCTTCAGGCTCCTATCCTCACCATTAACATTAGATCGATGTTTAGTACAGACAGCCTTCAGATGTGCCAGCAAGATGGCTCAGCGAGTTAACCCTAACCACTCCCATCTGATGTGATCTACAGGTCACACTGATCTGCATCCCAGTAAGGCCAACGTCCTTCTTACAAGATCGCTTACGGTGATGGTAAGTGCCATTAAAATGGGTATTAGGAACAGCTCTAATTTTTAGTAGTGCGTCATGAATAAATGAATTGTATAAAAACAAATTATTATTACTTTTGGTGTTACATTAAGATAGCAATAAGTAGCTGGTGGTGTGGGGACATGAATGGGGAAACGTGAAAATCCGCTTGGAGACATTACTCGACTACCAGTGCTTAATTTGTAAAACATTAAGTGCCGGTGCACAAAGTTTCTCTCAGAAGCTTGCCGCCTGCGTTGCTGAATGTCAGGCTTACCGAATAAAAAGGCTGCTTATCCTTGCTCCCACTTTACGCCAGTTTGATCCGCCATCCTACACTCTCTGCCCTCTTTTTCACTTTTACTTTTTCACCCCTGCTTTCCCTGTCACTCTTTTCCCGTCGTTCTACTCTTTAACCTTTATCTCTTTTCTGCCTTTCAACCTCCAGTTCTGGGTCAATGACTGACAGGGCCGGCTTTAGCGCTGGTGGCGCCAGGTGCGAAAATAATTTTTGGTGCCCTCACACCCATGCCCGCCTCCGCGGATTCTCTCACTGCCACCACGCTGGTTCACTCCGAGCACAACCTCACTGCGCCACAGCCAGCTTCCTTGAACCACTCTAATGCGCACACTGTAGGCCTCTTCTGCACATGCATGATGCATCCTACCTACACGATGCTTTCAACAAGGCCGGGCCCTCATAGGAATTGGAGCCGTGGCATAGATCAGCAGAGCTTCGCTTCCACGCCTTTGCGGTGCACGTGCTTCCTCCAGCCTAGGTGCTTTGTTTACTCTTTGGCTGCCGCTACCGTCATCCAATCCCAGAGCACCTGAGCTCGTGGCAACAAGCACCTGCGCAATAAGAAAGCCCGTGACTGCACCGACTCTAAAGTGTGAACTACGTTTGTCTGGGCCTGTCTTGCTCCCTGTGTCCTTCTTCCCTCTCCCCCTCCAGGGGCAAACATCGCAACGCCTCAGAGAGGAATCTTCAAAAAGATGGCTCTGGCACCCTATTTAAACAAGCATTTGCAATGCAATAGGTCTCGCATTTACTCGAGTTTGAGCTATTGGCATTGTAAATGACAATGCCTTTTATTTATGTTTTGGCTTTTAAAAATAAATAAAAGGCATTGTCACTTACAATGCCAATAGCTTGTTCGTGTGTAAATGCGAGTCCTACTACATTGCAAATGTTTTTTTTTTCCTTCTTCAGTGGGGGAGTGGAAATAGCAGTGCTGCGTGTTTGGCATGCCCCCAGTGCTGCGTGTTGTGCCCCCCCTTGCTCGGCCCTAACGAAAGTGGACCGCACTATTAATAAATTAAATAAACGCGTCCGCTATAGTTAAAGCGGACGCGCTATAATTTAAATATATACATTAGTAAAACCAGAGGGCCTGCTGAGCTGTCTTGGATGGAATAGGGAAGATCATTAAAGAAAAAAGTGAAGGACACCGTGTAACGCCACAAGTAAAAGATCCAGTCCTCATGGGAGGTAACAAACGGCTACAAGGCGGTAACAAGGAGGGACTAACAAGCCTCATAATAAATCAGAAGCTAGCATTTACCAAGGACAATGACACCAGCCAATGAAAAATATGGGAGGAGAGTGGGCGAGGCTTCCACAGCATACTCTTACTACAGCATGCCTCGCAGAGCGAGCAACGCATGCGCGCTGCAGCTAGGCTCGACCTAAAATTGATCCCTCTGGCTACAGCATACACAGATTCTTAAACATCGAACATGCTACCAGGCACTATATGCACAACGCAGATGGACTTGCAGACTGGGATGTCATCTCAGTGTCTTTGACATGCTAGAGGAACTTTTTGCAAGCAGGCCTGTAAGCATTGTGCTCAAAACAGATTAAAAGCCCTATTAAAAAAATAGTGGGGTATGTTGCCACCAATGTTCAGTGTACATGTCCCAGAGATACAGACTGTACTCTTGTGCTAACCAGAGAGTGCCCTCTTGGACTCGGAGACAGGCTTTGGGTCTCATGGTCAATTTTGTGTCTGAGCCTCAACGTACATGAAGAATTTTGTTTTTTCTCTACCAAACGAAAATAAGGATACCAGAATGACTTGTAGTGACTTAACTCAGGGCAGAAGTCCACGCCCATTTACCATGCTTAACTTCTAAGATTTTATATACTGGTGACTGTTACCACAAACTGTTGGATGAAATGGTGCATACAAATATCCAACTTTCATCATACTCCTGCTCACATTATAGAATTACTTTGATAACAGTCATGGCTTAAGCACAATACCTTTTCTGTATGTTTGGAGAAGTTTGCTACTCAAACAAAGAAGGAGTTCATCATTAAATTGCTAGTGTAAAAACAAATTTAGGTGCAGATTAAATTGAAAGAAAGCAAAAACTAAAGTGAAAGGAAAAAAAAGTCACAAATTAAGAAAAAGGCAGAGTAAGGGGCCTTCAGCATCTCATTTGTAATGTACCCAATAACCAAAGAGATGTCTTGGGCGCCCGGAGTAACCATGCACATGCTTCCTACGCAATGATGATTTACTCCAAATGGTATGGCAAACGCTACAAGACCCAGAAAGAGTTTTTTAAATTAATTATTGGAACTGAAAAGTGTTGTCTACATCCTCCTTGGGGACCTCAACTTCCACCTAGAGAACAACAACGATCGCAACACCACCACCCTGCTGGACAACCTCGCCAACCTCGGACTCAAGCAACTGGTGACCACCCCCACACACCTCGCCGGCCACACGCTTGACCCGTCTTCTCCTCCAGCAAGGACATCTCCTTCAGCCACACCACCGGACTCCACTGGACAGACCACAGCTGCGTCCACTTCAGCTTCAGCAGGATCACCACGCACCACCACCCGCAACAGTTTCCGCGCAGAAGCTGGAACAAGATCACCACCGACCAACTCACCACATCCCTGAGCCAGAACCCTCCCGCCAGCTCAACAAACCCCAACCAAGCTGCCAGCAACCTCACAAGATGGATCACCAACTGCGCAGACGACCTCGCCCCATTGAAGACCCCCAGTCAGACCCGGCAACAAGAAAGCATCCTGGTTCACCGACGAACTCAAGATATCCAAGAAGACCTGCCGGGCCTCGAGAAAGCATGGCGCAGAGACCCGACTGCAGACAACATGACCACCCTCAAGCACGCCACCCGAAAACACCACCAGCTGATCCACACCACCAAGAAAACCGCATTCAAGGAACGACTGGACAACAACGCCCACAACAGCAAGGAACTCTTCATCATCGTCAAAGAACTCTCGAACCCCAGCGCCGGAAACAACGACATCACTCCCTCGCAAGACCTCTGCAACTCGCTCGCCTCGTTCTTCCACAGCAAGATCGCAGACATACACTACAGTTTCAGCACACAGCCGACGTACCCTACGACCGTTCCAACGCCCCCACCTCCACCCTCCGAGCCTGGACCCCTATCAACACCGAAGACACTATCCGCACGATGAACTCCATCCACTCCGGATCACCAACCGACCCCTGCCCTCACCACGTCTTCAACAAGGCCAACGCCGTCATCGCACCCCACCTCCGGGACATCATCAACACCTCCTTCGTCACCGCCACCTTCCCAGAGAGCTGGAAGCACGCCGAACTCAGCGCCCTACTGAAGAAACCGTCAGCAGACCCCACCGACCTCAAAAACTACCGCCCCATCTCGCTCCTTCCTTTTCCTGCCAAAGTCATCGAGAAGACCGTCAACAGACAACTGGCCGCCTTCCTCGAGACGAATGGATCCCTCGACCACTCGCAGTCCGGCTTCCGGGCCAACCACAGCACCGAGACCGCCCTCATCGCAGCTACCGACGACATCCGAGCCCTGCTCGACAACGGGGAAACAGCGGCCCTCATCCTCCTGGACCTCTCCGCAGCATTCGACACAGTCTGCCACCGCACCCTAGTGCAACGCCTGAACAACGGCGGAATCCAAGAGAAGGCACTGAGTGGATCATCTCCTTCCTCGCCGGAAGAACCCAGAGAGTCCGCCTCCCCCGTTCAGTTCCGAGGCCACCGAAGTCATCTGCGGCGTACCACAAGGATCATCACTCAGCCCCACCCTCTTCAACGTCTACATGAGCCCCCTCGCAGCCATCGCACGCCAACACAACCTCAACATCATCTCCTACGCCGACGACACCCAGCTGATCCTCTCCCTCACCAACGACCCCACAACCGCCAGAACCAACCTACATGAAGGGATGAAGGACGTAGCCGAGTGGATGAGGAACAGCCGCCTGAAACTGAACTCAGATAAAACGGAAGTCCTCATCCTAGGATCATCACCCTCCGCCTGGGACGACTCCTGGTGGCCCCCTGCCCTGGGCAACGCACCCAAACCAACGGACCACACACGCAACCTGGGCTTCATCCTGGACTCCTCCCTCTCAATGACCCGACAAATCAACGCCGTCTCCTCGTCTTGCTTCAACATCCTACGCATGCTGCGCAAGATCTTCCGGTGGATCCCCACCGAAACCAGGAAGACGGTCACCCAGGCCCTCGTCACCAGCCGACTGGACTACGGCAACTCCCTCTACGCCGGAACCACAGCCAAACTTCAAAAAAGACTCCAACGCATCCAGAACGCCTCAGCTCGACTCATCCTGGACATCCCCCGACACAGCCACATCGCCGGACACCTGAGAGACCTGCACTGGCTCCCCGTCAGCAAGAGAATCACGTTCCGACTCCTCACCCACGCACACAAAGCTCTCCACAACCAAGGCCCCAGATACCTCAACGACCGTCTGACCTTCTACACTCCCACCCGCCAGCTACGATCGACCAACCACGCCCTCGCCGCCGTCCCCCGCATCCGAAGAGCCACAACGGGAGGAAGATCCTTCTCCTACCTGGCTGCCAAGATGTGGAACTCCCTACCCATCCACCTCCGCCTTACCCAAGACCACCTCTCCTTCAGGAAGCAACTCAAGACCTGGCTGTTCGAACAGTAGCGGACCCCCCTCCCCCAAGCACCTTGAGACCCTCCGGGTGAGTAGCGCGCTATACAAATGCTTGATTGATTGATTGATGCTTCCTACGCAATGATGATTTACTCCAAATGGTATGGCAAACGCTACAAGACCCAGAAAGAGTTTTTTAAATTAATTATTGGAACTGAAAAGTGTTGTCCCAGTTCAGAGCCATTGTTTGGTATTAAGCTCAGTGCATGTGTTACAATGTGAGGAAAATCACCAGTATTCATGGTCTTGGCTTTGAAATACTCATCAACTCCTGGAAGGTCAGTCTGCAATCCTTTGCATGCTGGTACTTGAAGTTCTAGTGCTTGAACCTCACATCTGGCAAAGGACAATCTAAGTTCTGAGGATAGAACGAGCTGTTGGAGAACATCTCATCAGACGCAAGTTGCCCTATGTCAAGTATTGATCTCTGCCATGGGGAGAAGCAAACTGCCCTCACTAGAAGGCAGATGAAAAAGCAAAGCACGTTATAGCACAATCAACACATGATAGCTTGTGATCTCTACATAATGTGCTTACCTGGCTGTGGCAAGAGATTTGTCTAGAACCAGTAGGTCCAGCAGGGGTCTATTTATGCCAGAATTAAAGAATATCCGTGTAAAAACCAGATCATATAGAAAATTTAAATGAAACATTTACATTTTCAGTTATTATCCAGAAAATCTGGCAAGGATATAGCCCTTCTAGACCTAAGACAGGCATGTCAGGACTCAGATGTAGAGAACATGGACTTTAAATTAAGTTAACTACCCTAAAAAAAAATGGCACCAAGCCCAGAAAGCCAAGAACTTTCCGGCGATCTTTACTAATCCCCAGCACAGACCTTAAATTGTGAATAGGTGTCCAGGCCTGATTTTTCAATATTGATCTAGGTGGAGCGAAAGTGTACTTTGTGTATAAATTAAAGATACAATAGTCTTACAGACACTTGTGCTGTCAAGCCAGGCCCAAAAATGAGGTAGTCAAGCAAGGTACCTGCAGGAGTCACGACAATTAGTATGATTTTGTGTAATGTTCTGCTGCAGGCTAAACTTAACTTTGTATAGGCCAATTGGTGCATTTTTAAAGCGCAGCATACACAAAATGGTTTCAGGGCGCTAGTAAGTACTAAGCAGGTAGGACCATCAAGTGATGTGGCTTAATAGGAACATCGGGACCTAGAGTAATAAGGAAAACGAATTGTAGCCAATCCAGCAGCTTGATCCAAAACCTACAGAGTGTAGCCAAGGCATGCGAGGAGGTAAAAGCGGGTTATTAATCAAATGGCAAAAGGATGCAGACTCCATGGCGGAGGAGCTCCATGTCCCAGTACATTTGGACTCCTGTGCTTTCATCCTACACTGCACTGAATTCTGGTACTTGCAGTCCAATTAAACTTCAATAAAGCAAGCCATTACCACAATGCACGTTTGCCAAATGGAAATACAGTGGTCTTGTGATAGGAACGCCTACTGCTAGACGGTCTGGTGCTTGTTCAAGATTGACAGTCACCTAAGTCCTGATTAACCTTACCTGTCATCCCAGACCTTCACCGCTGCCCACTGTTCACAAAACAAAATTATCGCGTGGAGCCTCAACACCTGGAAGTTGTCCAGGCCTACTAACTAACTCTAATCCAGGGATAACTGGATTCTTCAAATTACATTCCAGGTCACACAATGAGAAAAAGAGAACTACAAATGAAGATAAAAAACGCAGTTTAATTTACAATTTAAAAAAATGCATAAAAACTCTTATGGAAAGACATAAAATAAACTTGGCTGGCGCTATACCCGAAATCAACTGAAAGGCCAAAATGAGAGTATTATTTGTACAAACTTAAAACATCAATAAACCATATATTCAAAACGGATTTAATGGCAAATTACGATAACACATAATTTATGATTCCCAGAACAGCGCTGGAGCAGCCCAGTTCTGAACTACGAAAGTTAAATAAAGTTTGCTGATTAATTCCAGAAACAAAACGGAAGGTGGATTCAGGCGCGCATTTTAGAAAGAAACTCACAGGATGTACACTGCCCCCATTAAAACTTCAGCAGAAAATTAGAGGATCGAAGAAACTAGCTGCAGTTGATGACAAATCTAGAGTCAGAGCATGCGACTGACGACACCTTTACACACAGGCCCAAACAAAGACACCCTGAAAACAGACAAATAATGGAAAAGAGCACCACATTTTACCAGTTTCTTTAGCTGGAAACAACCAGAGGAGAGTCCCATCACCCTCACTGCCAGAAAAACAAAAATATAGCCTAACGGGGCTCAAGCGTGTGAGGAGCCCTGTGCACCCTAATAATGGCTGTTGTTTACCACCTACCCGGGGGAGGGTGGGCGTGTTCCTTGTTTACCTTGTGGCCAAAGAGATGCTGAGGCTCTGACAGACTGGCATAACGAAAGACGGGCATAATGACATCCAGTACCCCACAATTTCAAGTGTTTTGTGGAGGGGCGCCCTCGCAGCGCACACGAGAGGTCAACAAATGAACGACATCCCCAGGGGGTAGACACCGGGGCAGCTACTGGAAGTATGCAGGCCGGGGAAAGGGCAACTGGCACAAAACTGGGAGACAGTGAAAAAAGCCACTGCCTAAGTCTCTACAAAAATAAATGTAAGTGAGGCTGACGCTGCCCGGATCATAACGACTATGGGAGACATATGGGCACCATAGGTTAAAACCAGGTGCTTCTCTTCCTGTGTGTATACGATGTCTAACGAATACAGACGGGAAATACCTGCGTGGTCAGAGATTCACAATACATATATATATATATAGATTCTTGCCCGCAGCACGCTACTATAGTGCATTGTAATGACAAGGCATGTACACATGACGTTAACTCTTGATTCGACAGACGCCCTTCAGCAGCTTTACACAGGGGGCCGAAGCGGACCTGGAGGGTGCACCCTCCCTCACACACAAACACAGCGACTGCCCGGTGTTCTAGAAGTCGCATCTGTACCAAAGTTTAAGTCACACTCCCCCCCCCCGCGCGGAGGAAACCGGATAGGACAACCGCAAGCCCCAAATCCCCTCCAGGAATTCTGCCCAAGGCAAGGCACCGCCTCCGGGTACAGGACTTGCACTGCCCGTTTCACGGGGCTCTCACCCCCTCACGCCCATGGCCCCCTCTAACACATTGTCTCCCCCTCCCCCACCCCCCCCTCCTGTGGCAAATTACGGCAGGGGCTTGGGCGACAAAGTTAACAAACTTCTGAAAGTTTGCCTGGAACCCCCGGTACCTCCTCAGACACTCGCCCCCCAGCGCCCCCAACCACCAAGGCACCCCTCATACACTAACAACTGTCCCACTTACTGGCTGCCTCCCTCACCCACTGACTGTGCGTTTTCCCTCTCACAGCAGTGCCCCCCTCCCCCGGCAGCCCCCTTCTACCGATAACTCCTTGCACCCTGCCCCCGACTCATCCCAATATCCTCTGGGTCTCGCGCTCACATGAGCTCACCGGCAACGTACCTGATCTTCTGCTGCAGAGCACACAAAGTGCCGGCGGAGGGAGCGGCGCCGCTCGCCAGAACCAGGAGAATAAGGAGTGTAAGGAGAGCCGCCCGGCGGCAGCCAAGAGAGGCGGGGGGCACACAAGTCAGCATAGGGTAAACATTCCCTGCACCCGCATTACCAGAGGGGGGAGGGAGGGGGCCGGAATGAGAGCTGGAAGGGGACTGGGACAGAGGGAGGAACTAGGAAGCCACCGACAGGAAGTAGGCGGGGAGAGCGGGGTGATGAGTGGGGTTGGGGGCACGGGAGACTAGGAGGATGACAGAAGGTAAACAGAGCAGGCTTAAGACAGGGAGCGCAGTAGGGGCCATGTAGTAGCCCTTGAACAGACAGAGGCGCAGTGACGAGCTAACGTCATTGTCCGAGGGAGAGTGTCGGAATTAAAATGGCGAGGGGAGCAGGGACCCGGCAACAACACGCCCGTCTCGTCTCGTCTCCATGCCCGGGCAGGCGCTTAAAGACTGCACGACGTGAAACCGAAGGCTGAACATCGACACGCCCTTGGGACAGCGAGTCTACAGCGTGTCTTGCTCACGCTGCTTGCACGCGCCAGTACGCTCTGTGATTGGTTGACAAGGTCCACCAATCACACTGCTTATTTGCAAGTTGCCAACCAATCACAGAGCGTACTGGCGCGTGCAAGGCAGCGTGACGAAGCTTCTGATAAGAAACTTCATCACGACAGCCGTAATGCAGGCGACCGAGTCCTTGGGGGCCATCCAAAAAGCCAAGAGGCGGCAACCGAAAACCCTCCTTTTCAATGGGAAGCCAGCGTTTAACATAAGCGCTGACGCTACCCAATGAAAAGGAGGGGGCGGGGCTCGAGTCCCCTTCTCGAAACTGACTTGTTTACTATAGCTCTCGCAGGCGAGGAGCGAATGCGCGCTCCAACGCCAGGCGAGACCTAAAAACTGCCACTTGGGCAAAGTAGACTGGGTCCTCAAACCCCCGCCCGTCCGTACCCCGGTGCCACTACACCGGCTGCACCGCTCATAGGTATGCTTCTGCAACTATATGACGTCTTAGACTTTAATAGATGTATACGGGATTGGCTAAAATTAATATGCAAACATTTTAAAATACTTAGACTTTCAGAATCTTTGACGTACAAAGGCGATGAGTCCGCTTCGCTGGCATACTGTTTCGAATTGTCCAATAAAATGTATTGCCTCAGATAGAAAAATAAGCATTGGAAAAGTATAATAGGCCTAGCCATGGCAAGGTGGTGTGATAGATAATTCTTTTGTTATTGCAAACATAAGCCATAAAAATAGAAATTAGAAAGAAAACAAGACGCCGTTTGAGTTTGGTGGCCATGTATTTGCAATAGAGTTTTTACATTTTTAAAAAGTTAACTGCATATAATTTTAATAGACCAGTACATGTGCTTCCGAGCAGGCAGATGCACTTAATACCCCTTTTTAAGTTTTAATGCACATAGTCGAAAAATATGATTCTTATTGGTGCAAAGAAAAGTTACTTCTGGCTGTAAACTGCTGTAGCCCGAAGACATAGTTTATATACATAGATAGATAGGTAGAAAAAGTAAAAAAAAGGATTAGGAATAGGAAAAAATCACTTACATATTAAAATATTGCCCGCCAGCCCTGGCACCGAAGTAGACTTATTTTCGATCGGACGTGCTCTGGCGATCGCTCACTCTGCAAAAACGTCAGAGACTGAGGCGAGCTGATCCATTGCCCAATGCTGCATGCTGTGGGTGAAGATGGCTGATCCAAACCCCTTCATTATAATTATGGATATATGTTTTTTCATTTATGATTTTTTTTAGATTAAATGCGACAAAAGAGCTAAAGGTGTCTCCAGCCAAACCTAATAAATAATTCCTTCAAAAATGTTAGCTGTAAATACGTCATTGACCACCGAGTGGCAGTAGAGCACTTTAGGCACCAACAAAGTTCCTGCTTTGGGATGTCCCGAAGGAAATAGATTTTACTCTAAAAGCATATCTATTTATAGGTAATGTTTTCCTCGTGTGGTAGTCTGCATTGTAATTAAAATGACCAGCTAGTTAAAACAACGGTCAAAATCTGAATGACCCCTCAGTTGTAAAATCTGTATCAGTGCAAGCAGTGCTTTAAGTGGGGTGAAAAATGTGGAGGTTTCAAATGAAACCGTGGCCTAGGAGTTCAGTGGCCCTTATAAGAGGCATTGCCTGTGAAACTAATGGTGTAGAGTAATACATGTGGATTAGAGTACTGTACCCTACAAATTCATAGAGAGCCTTCATTTATAAAGATAATATTTGGAAACAGTAAGCACCATCCTATTAGCGGTTTTGTGCCTAATTTGTTCAAAGGTAATTGCCAGGGCCCTTCTCAGGAGGCCACTGCAGTTTGCACCACCCATTGCCCCTGCCAGCGCTGCAATAACAGAACCAACATAACTACTAACCATCACACCCCTACAAGTGTGACAATTTAGACTATTCCAGGTCACTCAAAGCTCTAAGAATGGTGTTGGTGGAAGGTATTAATCATTTTTAATGTATATTGAATTGCTAAACACTGTGGTGTGCTCATCTACAAAATTAGATAAATAGCTCCATCATATGGTGGACGGTCATAGCAGCCGATGTTGAGAATCAAGTGTCAGGGCTGAGCACTGGAAACCACCGGCTCAAATTAAGCACTGTCCACTACATATATATGAATGACAAGAACACATTGGGAAAACAATTGTTTCTTTCCTAGCTCTCTGTACTCCTTGTTTTCAAAAACCTATGCCCCCTTTTACATTTAAAGTTGCTGATTGTGTTCCAAGCATTTAGATGTTGCCTAAATATTAAAATGTCCAACCTTATTTCTGGCCACAGCTCTCCTTTATTATTTATTATTAAGAATAATGTTTTGCACTTAGTGCATTTATTTAATGTATTTCTCTCCCCATTTCAATCACTGCAAAATGCTGGTCTTGGGATGTTTGTGTCTGTATGCCCAGTCCAGTTTTGAAAACGTGGTCACCTAATACAGCTTGAATGCTTGGCAGCTCTTTTACCATTCAGGGAAAAGAGGTGAGGGGTTGGACGGGTACTGAAAAAAAAAACAGATTATTTGTATTGTTTTGCTCTGGTGTCAACCCTGCATGCAGACAGTGCAAAGTAAATTGCTTTTGGTCTTTAGCAAACGAAGGGCAGCTGACCTTCAGGCCTCATTTGCCTTCAGAGGGGCATTCTAGCCTTTCTCAGGGTGGGTCAAAGCTCCCGTTGGAGGCAGAGGAAAGGAAGCTCTCCTTCTCGATACCTGTGCATGGCGGGCCTCTTCAGAAAGATGGACAGGACCCTGTGGGACCCAGGAGCAGGACTGCCTAAGGCAAGGCTTTGTTATTGGGACAAAAAGCAGGCAGATTCCTCATGGCCACCATGGTCCTAAGAATTGCTGAACTATCTCTACTCTGCATCAAGATGCAGGTGACATCACAGTGCATCACACTCACAATCATGCTTTAAGGCCCTCCATAGTACGGAGTCAGCACTCATGGAGATTACAGACACCATCAAATTCACACTGGACACAATTCCGCATTGATTCTGTTAGAACTCTCAATGGCATTTGACACGATCTCGCATGAGATCCTGCTACGACGTCTTGCCTACATCGGGGTGCAGAGGAAGGCTCTGTCGTGGCTGAGCTCCTTTTTAGAGCACAAGGAACAGGCCGTATGGCTCAAGCCATTCTTCTCCGAAGCCAAAACCATCACGTATAGAGTGCCGCAGGGCTCAGCCCTGAGCCCCACGCTTTTTAACATTTATATGACGCCACGCCATATCTTATCGACTCCTTTGGCATTCGGGTGGTCTCCTATGCAGATGATGCCCAACTTCTGCTGACCTATAATAACAATGAGTTAGAGGTCAAAAATAAAATTGCAGCCTTGATGGGACGGCTCAAAACGAATTCCTTACAATACAACCCAGAAAAAATGGAGGTCCTGCTATTCGGTGTCAGGGGCATGGCCAACCTGTAGTACTGCTCCTCCCCCACACTGAGCTGGCCAGGAACCTAGGGGTCCTTATTAACAAACACTTATGCCTTAAACCCCAGATCTCAGCTGTGATCAAATCCGCATGCTGGATACTTAGGATGCTGAGGAAATTCCTCAAACTTCTGCCTTGGGAAACCCAGAAAACAGTGGTACAGGCATTGATCCTGTCCAAGCTGGACTATGCTAATGGTTTATACATAGGACTCCCAGACTATCTTATTCACAGACTGCAAAAGATACAAAACACGGCTGTCTGACTTTTTATTTAATCTTCCCAAACACGCCTCGATCACTCAGTACCGTAACCAGTTGCACTGGCTACTAGTAAAGAAAAGGGTCATTTTTAAGCCTTCACAGTAGGACACTCGGCTTTTTATAAAAACAGGCCCCAAATACTTACATGAAAGGTTGACTACATACTGCCCTCAAAAATCCCTGCAATCACAGTCGGCCCGTCTACTGACACCAAATGAAAGAAGTGGGGCGGCTCGGTTTGCTCGGTTCTGGCTGCTAAACACTGGAACAAACTTCCCTTCCCCCTCAGATGCAGACCGGAGAAAAAAACTGTTCCACAAACAGCTAAAAACCTATCAGTTTAAAGAATAAAGTGAAGATGATCCTTCTAATGGCCTTCTACCCTAGTGTCAGGACACTCTCGCAGCAGCTGAGCACTTTTCAAAATCCTTCATAAAAAATAAATAAATAAATAAATAAATTAATTAAAAGGTGACAAAGACAAGCAGGAAGGTGCCCTTGCCCGATGACTCTTAGTGGTAGTAAATTGGTGATGTGCTTCAGGTCTACACATAAAGGAATGTCAACCATGGTCAGTGAGATAGGGGAAGGTGGAACCCTACTTTTTTGACCAGGAATGGGTCCTGTTCCATCTTTGGCCCTTACCTAAGTCACAAGTCAAGAGTTTCCAAGCAAGGGGCTCTTGTCGAGGCCTATTGTGAGTTGACCCCTTGAGCTTAGGAGGAAGGACCCTCCCACTGACCTCAAATATCCCCATTCCACCTCACTGCCTTTTGTGTACTACCCCCAGGCAAGAAGGGAGACACTTCTGGGTTACTGAGAGGGATGGTAGTGGTTGCTCCATTTTCAAATTGTAGGAGAGTAGAGAGAGAGAATATAAATGGATGATGAGTCAGATATGCGATCCTCTGAGAGATACTTGGTGTATTTGTTAATTCAGCTTTCTGGATGCGCAGTGCTGTTTAATACACATCGCTTGGGTGAGCTTACCGTGCCACCAGCATAATGGATTAGAAGACACTCTGAATCAGGGAACCCTAATCCTTTTCATGGAAACAAAGATCAGAGAGTAGCTTCCAGCCAGCTGCATGGCATAGCCTCTATTTCTGAGGTGCTTGATGATAAGGATTCCTGGGCCCTGATAATCCTGTGGAGGCCGAAATATAGAATGAGTCATGATGCACTGGGACCCATATGCTTATGTATAATACACACGGGCTGGCCAGGGGAAAAAAATAATTCCATATGAATACCTGGAGCCTAATTACATATACTGCTTCAGGGGCACAACAGGAGTTGACAGCTGTTTTTGCAACCACGGGGCACATTGGTATTACAGAAAGGTCTGCAAATGCATTGTATAATAAGTATTTAGCTGTCTCCCGCCTGAAATTGCCTCTGCCTCGATAGACGTCAATGGGGAAAATACATTGTCCCAATTTTTGTTTCAAAATCTCCCACTATCCTGTTCTAAAATGTTGGCATGAATGCAGTAACTAACTGCCCCTTGCCACAAAATGATGCAAAGCAGCACAAAAAGGGCACCTTTCTAGCGTAAATCACTGTTTTCCCTAGAGAGTAAGTACCACGCTCAGCCCTGCAACGTTTTCCGATTCCATGCTTGACTAGCTGACGCAGTCAAGTTTTTCCCTTTGAATTTTGGGACTTGCAGCCTCGTTTACTCCATTATAAAACTGAAACAACAAGTCTCAGAATTTAAAGGAAAAATCCTGGCCTGGATTAGCTCCTCATGTATGCACCTCGGACATTTTGCAGCCATGCTGCGCCGTTTTACACCATTTTCTGTCAATTCAAAACCTTAGTAAATCTGGGACAGAGATTCCCGTCTGAGACTGGCCTAACCATGGTTCACAGTGAAGGGACGAAGAGAGTTTAAAACCCTGACTTTCACCTATAAATACTTCCACAGTGCTGCACCCGGGTGCTTTACTAAGAAGTAAATCTAGCACATTCCATTCCGCAGCTCTTTCTTCGGTAGCCATTAAAAGATTTAACTGCAAGACTCGCGCTGATGGCAGATTTTCTTTTCTGAGGCCTACTTTTCGTGACAAACTTTAGATCAGGGATTTCCAACCTTTTCTGTAATAAGAGCTACTTGTGTTTAATGAAAATCATCCTGAGCTACTAATATTAGTGGTGTAATAATGACCATATAAGACAAGGTTACATCAGTGTGGCTGCCATATGCAAGATCATGAGCAGTGATCACCTCAGTCTCTGCATAGTCGCCAGCAGTAATGTACAAAAGGCTTTGTCAAAGTGGAATGCCTCTACTTGGGTAATGCATAACAACCATAGCTGCAATGCCACCGACACCAAGGTAGTAGTAATAGTAATAATTCTCCCCAACACTGTATGATTTATCACCCACATATCATCGTTAATTATATTGGGGATTTTCATCCATTTTTCTCTAAACAACAACTTATGATTTCTGAAAATGCACACTTTTTTTGTCTCGAACACACACTTTACAATTTTAGCATTCATATATTTATTCAACCAAGCACAGGCTTCTGATTTAGTAAGGATGGGCTTCCCACAGGAGAGCTGCCTAGAGGGAGCAGGAGAGCTTCCAGTAGCTCCAGCGCGGGCTGGCCGTACCAGGTGTCGGGCGTTTCCCCGAGAGGCTGGAAGGGTGGAGGCCGGTTTTGTTACTGTGGGCCGGTTTTGCAGTTGTGCTGCAATACACTTTCAGATTTCACTATACTAATTCACCACTAATCCCTTAAGGGTTCCGGAGTAGTGTGTTCCTCACCGAAAAAGCGCTTCAACACCTCATCAGGGGTAGTAAGCGCTATATAAATGCAATTACATTACAATACCAGCTCCCAGTAACAAAAGCAGCAGTGCTTCACACTTGCGCCCTCACCCACCCCGCCTTTTCAGCGTATTCTTCGTTTCTGACTGCCAAATTAACCCATGGAGCCATGGCCGCCTTATTTGAAATGCAGCTGCCAAGTAATGCCTCATGTGCACCACGTTACGCCACTCCTCACTTTTATGCTCCCCCCTTTTGCCGTGCTGAGATTTGCAGTTTCTAGTTGTCCAGTCTAAGCTTAATCCTACAAGTCCCAGCATGCAAAGTGCTGTTGGTTAAGAAAGCCAGGACTGGCAGACAGTGACAAACATGTCACGAGGCCGCTTGACAGTTTCGAGGCTCGTAAAAGCCCTGCTCCTGAAGAGATAAGGTCTTCAAGGCGCCTGTGCTGGCATGCTGCAGGAGAGAAGAACTCTCAACTGTGAGCCATCTACAGGCTGCTGTGCCCGGCACTCCCGCAAGATAACTCTGACGAAGAGGAGGAGATTCTGAACCCGCTGAGAGGAAAATCGAGCACGTTCTGCAGACTTTGTCTCTCGCAGTGATGTGGTTTCCATTTCAGAGCCTCCAAGGAGTCCTTGTTTTGATTAAAAGCAGGAAGTTTACTACAATTACGACCCCCGCCCCTTTCGCGCAGTCCTTGGCGGGAATTCCTGCCTCCTCTGCTGGGATGTTTTGTTCCTGGTTTTAATAGCCTTTATTTTTAGAGGGAGACTTTCCCTGGGGCGCGAGGCGCTGCCTTGGCGATTACAAAGGGAAGCGGGTCACGTGGGCCGGGGCCAGGGCTCCAGGCCAAGGGAGCCCAAGGTTTGGGAAGCGCTGACTCGCTGTAACAACCGGACGCGAGCCAGGGAGGCACAGTCGGGCCACCGCGACCAGAGGAGCGGCATCGACTGAGACCCCACCGGACGATGCCAGGCTGCCGGCGGCAACGGTAAGTCCAACCGTACTGGTGGTACCCAAAAAAGGCCGATTTTAACGTGCCCACGCTTTCTTTATCGCACAGTTCTTGCAAAAGTGATCCTGTTCAACAGGAGCCACAGAATCCGGCATCTGGTGTTTTACCCTCCCTTGATCTGTTGTTGCAACGCACTGCATGGCTTTAACCCCTGGTGCTCCGGCTCTGGGAGCTGGTGGCCGGCCAGCACCGGCTCGGAAGTATGTGGCATCAACATGTGGAGAGAGATTTTTTTTCTAATGCGCTTCTAACAGTTCCTTGTCATTTTTTTTTTACCATGTGGGAGCGCTTGTATAACACTAACTGTGTCACAGCTTCCCGGCGCTCGTTACAGGACCAAACTTTCGTCGTTACATCTGTGGCAGTTTCTGTTTACTAGTCTGAATTTGTGCTAAAAATAAGCCTTTTGGCCACGCCGGAGTGTCATGCCATATTCCTTGATCGGATTGGCTGTTGATAAAATTGGGAATGTTGAACACTAGGTTCTTTGGAATTCTATGGATATTGTACTTAACCGATATGGCTGGCTGCAATCAGACTGGTAGAGTTAAACGGGGACAAAACAATTGGTGAGGAGGACCGCCTGGAGACAGTTGTGCTACCCGCACACATCTGAGTCACAGCCGTTCTACTTCGATTATGACTATTGGTGACCACATGACGCCATGTCACCAGACACAACTTTTCCAGTTTTGGAATTTGATTTAAATATCTCAGTGCGTTACGGGAGTTATAGTCTTGGTTCATTTTATTAAGACAATTGGACCAACTCGCCTGCTGACACTGATATGTAACAGAAAAGTCCAGTGATGGAAGAGCCGTGTGTCCCAGTGATGTGGCGCCATCTCGTCACCCTACTCACGACTGTCACTTCTTTATCATATGATGGGCCGAACAATTCCGTTTTCAATTCTTTCTCGGAGACAAGGCGGTGTATCCAGCCCTGCAATATTTCCCATATCCGTTCATGACTAGCTGCTCCAGTCCACGATAATGCTTTGTGTTTATTATAAGACCAGGACTACACGTCCCAGAATGCAAAGGGGGGAAAAAACCTAGGCTAGAGCACCTAGTCCTGCATGGGCCAAGGAAACCTGCAGCTACGTGTGCCATGCCCTGCTAGCTACAGGCGCGGAGATCTAGGGACCCTGGCCAAGCGCAGGGCTTACTTTAAGCCGGTGATTACAGGTGGGCCGACCGGCACTTATTTTTACCTCCTCAGACGTCTACCCAGAGTAAGAGAGAGAAAGCACAAAGGGAGGAAAGAAGACGGAATATACAGATAGAAAAATAGATCAGAGAAACAAAGCAGGGGTGAGAGGGAACCTGCTAGAGTAAGAAAGGGGCCGGGAGTGGCTGATCGTGGACTAACGAGTCAATGAGCGGGAATAACGACTACGCAGCCTTGGTGACTATTGCACCACCGACATCCGATAGCCCCGTCGCGGGATTCCTGTGACAAACTTTGGGCCCATGGCACTTATTCGTTTGCAAATTAAGTACTGTACGCTATGCGGGCCCAGCACGGTCATGATAGCCTTACGCAGCAGCACTCAGACTGCGCAGCAAAGCTGCCATTTTCATAAACCGTGCAGTGCGCACACCATGCCTTTAGTGCCAGGACGTTCTTTGGTAAAGCACTGCAGTGCTCTGTGGGCGCCATACTTTGTTGAAGCGGTCAAGTGCCCACTTCAGCCTTAGAATGTCTGGGTGACGGGTCATGTGTGGTCTAGCGCTGGCATGGCAGAGCCAATGTTTTGATCAGGAAGTGGAGTGCACGTTGCAGACATGGCACGAATAGCTGGTTTCTTAAAGCAGTGCGTGCAGTGTGCCCCGCACAGCAAGGCCATACGTTAGTCAGGCAGAGATATGTCACGCATGCAACCAGGCGCGCAGCGCCCATTGGGCTCAAAGGGCTTCAGCAGCCGCCCCCGAGTACTTCGCAGGTCTTTAAAAGACCATTTACTTGCTAACGAGGCTTTGTTCTGTTTTCAGCCCTTCTGAGAGCCCCTGCATCTCCACTCTGCATATTGCTGGAAGAATCAGCCCCCCCCCCGAAATTTTTGGTAGCCCCCCCCTCCCCCCCCGAAATTTGGCTCTAGTTGCGCCTCTGCATGCAACTGCACCGCATTGTTTGGACAGTCTGTGCCGTGTGCTCAGCTTGCTCCATATGACAGTAACATGCGTTAATCAGGGAGTGCTTTGCACACACCTTTAGCCCCCTTCCTTGCCGCCCCTGGCACACATTTATGGGTGATTTAGGTGGGCTGGGGGAGGTCCGGGCCCGGGGATGTTTGTGTTCTGGGCCCAGTCCCTGCTCATCCAGGACCTGACCAGTGAACACAAAAGGGACCCCCCCCTGTAGCCTCATTTAATTCACTGCCATCAGCTAGGGCGCCAAATTTCACTCCGCCCTCGCCCAGTGCGCTATCTTAGCAGAGGCCGGCTCTTGCTGACATGCCTGCACCTGCGCTCACGTGCCGCTCGACACTTAGGCGAGTGCCGCCTGCGGCCGTGGATTCCTTGCAGAGAGCGCATGCGTGCAGCCTCCTCCAGGCACGTCTGACACGAGAATCAAAGACGCTTCAAAACTGATTTATATCGCCAGCTTAATCACTGTTTCCGAGTTTCTTGGAGTGAAGCCCCACAGGTTCTTGCTGGGCACTAATTTCATGGCGCGTGGCATCTCCTGACATCTTTTGGTTTTTATCTAGGCCTTTATTGCCAAACAACATCAACAATGGTGTGGAGAAACAAGAGGGCAAACCATGCGCTGCTCTACCTATTAGACTCGAAGCGTGTTTATTCACGTCATCCAACCCCCGCAGTTTGTAAATATGTAGTATTTGCCAAATGACAGCAGAGCGCTCTGGGAGTCAAAGCAAAGATGCAGTCAACAAGTGATTGTAGGGGTAGCTGAGTTCTAAGCAGGGCACAAGTCCTAAAAAAAGAAGTGGGGGGACGCTCCAAGTTAGGTGGTGTCATCGGAAGTGACGTCACGACAGGAAGTGACGTCACGAAATTTGCCGGTCTCCTTCTGAAATGCGTGAATACAATACATACAAGATACAAGTAGAGGTATAATACTGCATTAAGTGGCAGTCACTCAAAACACAAGAACACACTATACACAGGACCCATTCCTCGGATTACACGGTTATTACAGACTCGGGCCGTAGGCACTACGGGCATCTGTCGGGGTCCCTGGAAGTGACATGCTCGGCGTGTTGACAGCGCAGCTCCTTGAAGCCTTGGCGCCTCGGCTGTGCTCTGAGAAAGGCTGGCAAGGGGAGGGCGCGAGGTGGAAGGGGAGATTAGTCTGAGCCTCGGGTGCATTTGAAAGGCTATCATTTGCGCGCAGGTGCAGACTCGGGTACCGGCTCCATCTTTTGGGCAGGGGGGACGGCGTCCACCCGGTAAAACCCGGTAAAATAAGTGGGGGGACGCCGTCCACCCGCGTGGTACCCCGACTCGAGCCCTGGTTCTAAGAGTGGAAGTGGACTGTTCCTGCACCATGATGTAGAGTTCTTTAAGGAGGGGCGTCTTCCGCCCTTTCTTAAATTGACGCAGGTTTGGGGGCGGGGGGGTCCTGATGGATGCTGTTCCAGATACTGGGTGCATACATAGAGAAGGACTGTTGCCTTTGTTTGCTCATTTTCTTATCTTCAGTCTGGTGGTGCCCTGACTGCACGTGTGCGAGAGCCATCGAAAGTGGTGAGCTAGTCAGCCGATAGGAAGGGGTGTGGAGGGTACCAGTGCTTATGACTTTGCAGGTGATGTAGCTGATTTTAAAGATGGTGCAGGCTTGGAGGTGGTGGATTCCATGGTGGCCCGAGACAAACTGGGCTTTATGCCCTATAGGGCTATGAGACCTAACTAGAAGCAGCAGATAGTGTGCCTGGCGCGTTGTGACGGACTAGATGAACCAGCAGTTCTTTTAGCCCTCGATGCTGAAAAAGCATTTGACTCACTGGAGTGGCTGTACATGCTGGCCATCCTCTGGAAGAAGGGCTTTGGTCCGAACTTCCTGTCTTGGGCTGCTGTATAGGGGCCCTGTGGTCCGGGTCAGGGGGGTTTTCTCGAGGGAAATTTGGGATGTCCAGGGGTAGTAGGCAGTGGTGTCCGCTATCTCCCCTGCTTTTCATAGTGGCATTTGAGCCCCTTGTGGCCTGGATCCGAGCGCATGCTCTGATTCGTGTTTTCCAGTTGGACTTGGGGTGGGAAGACGTAATCGCTCTCTATGTGGATGATATCCTGCTACACCTAGCAAACCCACAAAGCTCCATACCGAATATATTCAGCATCTTAGATATTTTTGGATCCTATGCAGGGATCCACATTTATTGGCGCAAATCAGTGGCCTTCCCGCTGTGGGAGGGCACTATGTATCAGGAGTGGAGAAACCGCCTCAACTGGGAGACTCAGGGTTTTCGATACCTTTGAATCTTTAACACTGGATCCAGATTTATTTCTCCAACATAACCTGACGAGGAGCCTTGTGGCACATAGAAGCAATGTGGAGCAGTGGTGGAGACTCCCACTCTCTTTACTGGGACGGGCGGCTCTGCAAAATGATTTATTTATCCAAATCCTTGTATGTCTTGCAAAATACCCCTTTTGAGGTCTGGTATACATTTTTCCGGGTTGTCGATGTGACTATGCGGGTACTGTTGTGGGATGGAGGGGTGCCCAGAATTGCGCTGCCGACCTTGGCCAGATGTCCCGCAGATGGGGAGATCTCCCTCCCTAGTTTCCCCTTTTACTACTGGGCCACACAGCTTCTAGTGATAAACTATTGGGCATTTTCGAAGCAAGATGAATCCTCCCTGATGGCAGGTAGGCATGCAATGGAGCTGGAATGTTATGTCTGCAAACTGTATCGGGGGAGGGGACTGGCCCCCCTGCCCTCACAGACTGCGTCAGTTGTTAAGACATTGAAACTGGTGACCCAGGCAGTGGGATGGCAGGGCAGATTGATGTTGGAGAGCCCTTTTTGGGTCTCTGACCTCCTTAGCAACCTGCTCAGGATGGAAGGATATAAGAAATGGGGCTTGCTCAGGATCTCCAAGTTGGGGGGACATCTGGAAAGATGGGGGATGCCAACTCCTGCAGTAACAACGATTGCAATATCTTAAGGGTAGGTGCACAGCTTTCAAAAAGGAGGGGACAGAGCAATCTCCACTAGAGTATATGGTGCTGGGTGCTCCTCGGATGAGTGACGTAGTGCCTCCGATTTATTCTACTCTCCTTCACAATAGTCTCCCACTACTTGATACGCTCAAAGAGAAATGGGCGAGAGACCTGGGCAGACTTGAAGGTGATGATTGGGGGGGATGGCGTGTCGATACCCAGGGGAGGTAGCAATCTGGGCAACTTTTTTACAGGGCATATTATACTAGGACAAGATAATTTCAAATGGGTATGTTTGCCGATGACCGTTGTTTCAGGGGCGGTCAGTTGAGGGGTTCTCTGATTCACACTATTTGGGATTGCCCGGGGGCCGAGCATACTGGGAGGCGATAAGGTACAGGTTATCGGAGGTAATAGTCTTTAGAGTGACTCTTGCTCCGCAGTTGATCTCCATAGGCATATGGGGGGAACAATCTATTGATTGTTACACTTTGCTCTTTAATAATGTTGGCCTGATGGTGGTGTGGAGAGATTTGATTAGAAACTAGGGAAAGAGATCGCTGCCAACCCTGCAGGATTGGGAAGAAGATATGCGTTGGTGTATGGGTGCAGAGAAGTTAGTGTACCAAGCAAGGGGCTGTCCAAGTACATTTGACAAAATTTGGGGCCTTTGGATGGCAATAAGAGACATGGCATGGCAAGGGTACGGGAGTGGCTGGGGGTAGCAGGATGAGGGAGTCCGAGAGGTTCCAGCTGGGATGAATGGGCGCAGCTAAGAAGACTACAATGGATGGTTCCGCTGATGGTTGCAACCCAGCCGGGATTATTATGGAGGGACAAGTTATTTTTTTATGTATGCTCGATCACTTGCATCATACAGCTGGGGATGGTTTTGTTCTGTTGTCTATTTCTGTATGAAACTTAATAAAAATATTTTCCAAAAAAAAAGGATGGTGCAGGCTGGCAAGGGAAGCCAGTGGAGCACCTTTAAGGTGGGAAGATGTGATCCTATGGCTTGAGGTCCTTAATGAGCCATGCCAGCATTATTCTGAATACCCTTAAGGATGGAGAAGTGTGGAGTTAGGCAGGCCTTGTCTGCATCCAGATCTGCACCTCAGCCTCCTGAAGAGTGAAGTTGCATTCGTCGGTTGTGGCACAATTGCAGCATGACGCACCTATGCTTTACTCAGCGCTGCATCTCATGCACAGAGCCGCTTGGCTGCTGCACAGACTACAAGATGGCCTTCAAGGATCACATGAAGTAGGAAGACCTAGTGGCTTGGTTCCAAATCTGCTGCCTACGCAAAACCAGACCCTTCCTGCCCCCAATACTTCGCAATTTACGCCCTGGTCTTGTTCCTTGTAAACAGTGGCAACGCCCTACCAGCAGACCTGCCCCGCAGGAACGCTGGCAGGTCACAATGCAACCAGTGGGCTAATATTTACTTATTTCTTGTAACAATGTACACGGTGTCAATGATCAGTTTATTCAGTGAAAATATACAGAGTTAATACAGTTTACTTTGAAACAAGCGTATACGTCCACTCAACACTCCAGTCACCCAAACTGGATTCTGGTACTGTTCCAGCACAGGCAGTGACACATTTTTAATATTATTGTTATTTTGTAAAGTGCTGGCTTGTGACAGATTGTGTCTACGAAGGATGTTATGGTAACTAAATGTCTTTCTTGGATGGTGAATACAGGGAACAGTGGTTCAAAGTGTACACACTCTACAACAAATTCACAAATATCTGGATAATTAATTTAAAACCAGTGATACATTGAATGGTAACTATCCAGCCAAACAATCCTAAAAAGAAAAAACATCAACTATAATATAAAAAAGGCAATTTAATTCCTTGCACCAGTATTTTCACTAATCAAAGAAAATAATTTGTGTTCAAAGAAATGATCCCACAGTGGACAAGTGAAGTGAAGTGGAGGAAATATGTTGTATACAAAAATTCAAAATAGCCGATTCTGGAGTTGGGGGGGGGGATGGTGTAATAGAGAGGGGGCCAGTTGCAAGCAAGAGGCTTGAACTAGGAAAAGGCATCTGAAAGGCAGGTCCCGGACACTAGCTGTATAAATGTCTACAACATTTGCACCTTTGGATCAATTATAAGTAGGGCTCCCGGTTTTATGGTATTTATTCTTTTAATACTTCCATCAGTAATTATCCATATTTATTTTTTGTCCATTTTATCTGTATTTATCCATATTTGTTTTGCGTCTAAATGAATTTGTAAAACTGTTCATTTCCATATTTATTTAACTGATAGATGCACACTCGTACTTTGATGTCTGTCGTGTTTTAGCTATTTAAGCTGCCAAATATTACATAACAATACATCCACTAGTAAATACTAGCATTATACCACAAATGTATATTGACACATGCCGTTATTTAAAGAAATTTCATCCTGTTTTTTAATTTCCCATGCTGTCCATCTGCTCACCTGTTGGGCTATAATTCATGAAAGACAGCACGGAGAGTCACTTAAAAGCAGCACCATTTTCTGTATTTATCCACTTTTAAAAATAAATGCAGAAAGAACACACACAGTTTTCTGTCCGTATTTATCTGTAAAAATGGAAAACAGGGAGCCTTAATGATGAGGTCATCAGGACAGAGGTGAAGTCAGAGCACATTTCGACTGTAGAAAAGATGTTAAAAAGATGTTTGGGTACTAATAGGAGAGTGAGGGCTGGACATATACGTGGAGTGAGGATTGGATTTCAGACCAGTGACCCGCAGCAGTTAAGAGAAGTACTTTAATTAATGCCGTCTTACACAGTGGTTCCTTCTTTTTAGCAAAACGACAACACACCCTTCCTTATGATTCGACTGAATGCTTATTTTTTTAGCATCACCAGAAGCCATCCTTGACATTGCACTAGTTCAAGTGCCTCTCTCAACTAGAGCCAGATCATTGGCTTTTTGTCAGTCTATTCTTTTCTTCTATGTCCAGGGCCCACTCCGCTACAATCCCCCTTTTCTATATAGTGTTTATTGTGTGCACGTATCACTCCTAAGAGGTATCCAGGCGCAGAGTAAGAAAGGTATGGCCAGAAGGCCTGAGAACCACTGGGGCGGTTAAAGTAGACCGTTTTTCAATTTTATTCTGAAGTCAAGAATAGAACTGGTGGAGCAGATGGATATGGGTAGCTTGTTCTAAGCTTTAGGGGCTAGATAGGAGAAGGAGCGACCCCCCCCCCCACCTCTTGTGCGGTGGATGAGTGGTATGTGAGCAAAGAAGATAGAGACAAGCATTTGGAAGGAACGCGCAAGTGAATCCTATCGCTAAGGTACGGGGAGAAGTAATTGCCAGGCTTGTAAGTATGACAGAGAAGGAAAAAAGCATGCATGTGGATGGGAAGTCAGTGGAGAGTTTGCAGATGATTTGAGACTGATGGATGATGAAGATTATTAAGTACTAACCTGGTGGCTGCATTCTGAACCAACTGTAGCCTCGGGAGGAGGTGGGCTGAGATGCCAACATAGAGAGAAAAACCTTAATCTAGGCTGCTAGTAACAAGCGCTTGAGTGACTATCTTGCTTGAGTTCAGTGGTGACCCCTTGAATAGTTTTTGAGCATTGTAAGGATGCCGAAACTGCTGTCCCGTGGTTGGTGATTGCAAGCTGGCAGTTGACAATGAAGCCTATGTTCCTAGTTAATTGCATCAGTAGAGGAGGTGGTCCTAGATCTACAGGCCATCAGGCATTAGGCAAGTTATGTCTTTCCAAATAGGACTACTTCAGTTTTGTCACAGTTAAGTTGGAGGCAGTTACTGCTTCCATTTGGCTACCTTTGCCATGGAACATGTAAAGTTTGCCTAGGCATTTTGGTTACTTCAGAAACTGAGGGGATCAAGCGCATTCAAAATTATATTAAAGCGGAAGGGTCTGATTGTGGTTGCTAGTCAGGGCTGGACTGGGGAACCAGAAGCCGCTCTGGCAAAAATACTCAAACCAGATATATATATGTTGCCCTAGAACGAAGATGCACACACAGTAGGTATTCCGCTTTAATGAAGACAGGAAGCAAAGCCAGCAAGCGACACCTGCTCCCTTCTTAGCCGGCCTAACGCATTTTGGGCTCCTCAGCCCTTGCTTACAGGCCAAAAAGGAACAAACAGCAAAAACAAATGCACCCACATGACGCATTTAAATATTAGTTCCGCCCACAGTGGGCCTTGATGCAAGTTGCAAAGCATCCTGGTAGTCGTGGTGCACTGTATAAATATATATTATATTTTCCCCTCTCCTCCATTTCTCTCTCCTCTTTCTTCCCTCTCTCCCCTCCCTCCCTCTCTATCTCTCTCTCTCCTCCTCCTCTCCCTCTTTCCTCCTCCTCTCCCTCTTTCCTCCCCCTCTCTCTTCCCTCTCTCACCCCCCCCCTCTCTATCTCTCTCCCCCCTCTCTCTCCTCCCTCTATTTTCCCTCTCTGATCACTTTTGCTAGACTTTCGAGAAGGTGGGGGGACGCGAGGTAACACGTAAGTTGAGGTTTGTCAAGTACTTTCCCTGGGTAGAGCAGCAGAGTAATGAGACTGTAGTTGGCCAAGATCTTTGGGTCGGCGGAGGGTTTCTTGAGTAAGGACAAAACCATAGCATCTTTCAATTCCATAGGATAGGAAGCAGAGTGAAAGACTGAAAAGAGGGGTGAAGGCAGCACCAGTGGGTTTGTGTCCTAGTAAGAAGATGTGATGGGGTAGGGGTCGTTAGGTGATCTAGATGTAACTGAGCATGGATCGGATTACATCCTCTGTATTGAGAGGTGAAAAAATTAGGCAGAGCTGCCCCACTGGAGGTAGTGGAAGCCAGGTTGATGAAATCTAAAGAGTATTAGGAAGGTTGAGATCCAAACTTGTCGTAAAAACACTTGATTTTCTTGTGAAAATGGCTAGAGAGGGCCATGCTGAGGTCAAGCGAAGGAGTGATGGTTTTGAGAGGAGGCAGGAGGTTGCAAGAATTCTTTTACAATGGTAAATATTTTATGGAGGACTTGGCTCTTTCTTGAATGTGAGAGACTAGGGAGAGGCACCTAGTTTGCTGCAAGTGGAAGTGATAGTTGTGGAGGGCTGATCTGTAGGTGCGTCTGTCATGAGTGAAGCGGCTACATCGCCAGTGGTGTTCTTGCTGCTTGCAGTAGCGTTTGAGCTGCCTAAGATCCTCCGTATACCACTGGCATGTGGAGTACACTGGGGGGTCATGTGTGTTTTGACATGAGCGAAAGTTTTAGCAAAGTATTAAGATTAGCAGTGGCTGAATTTGTCAGTGTCCAGACGTGTGTGATATTCGAAGAGTTCAGAATTCCAAATGTCGAGAGAGTTTAGAGGAAGGTTGAGTCTTAAGGTTGCATGAAGTCGTAGATCTGGACAGTGTGATTGGGCTGTGGAAGGCTGTGAAGTAGTGGTCTGACCAATTCGGGGGGGGATAGGAAACTCCATCTTGGTGAGAGGGTGTTAGTGAAAATAGGGTCAGGCAAGTGGTCGGCTTGATGTGTGGGCCCATCTGTGTGTCGGGTGTTCCCCCTAATAGTAAAAAGAACAATTGATGGACAGAATGCAGAACAATGTCATACCTTCACCCCAGTACAGAGATCTGGGCCTAAATCCATTGTTTTTTTGCTCACCATGCCATTCCAGTTTAGACCCAGCCATATGCAAATCAGTCTTGACCCTGCGCCCAATGGGAACAGTCCAGCCCGAACTGCCAGGCCAGGTCCTCCCTGGACTGGAAACAAGCATCCTAGGACCGGTTTCGGGCTTTCAGCCCTCATCAGCCAGGATAGCTTGACTCCAGTGGCATGGAGAGTACGGGACCCACGTCTGGGCATACCCGTCCCACTCGGGGTGACAAATTCAAAAAGAACAATTGATGGACAGAATGCAGAACAATGTCATACATTCACCCCAGTACAGAGATCTGGGTCTAAATCCATCGTTTTTTTGCTCACCAGCCCCTAATAGTACCTTAATATATTTTTCACCTCTTAACTGGTGCACCGTGTGGTCACTTCCTTGAGCACATAACTAATTTTCTTTGGAGAAAGGAAAATATTGATTCAAGGAATCTGGGGCCAGATGTATCAAAGGGTTTTACCCATTCTGTGTCCATGGAAAAATGTGTTCGTCCATATGGCCCTTAGTTGCCCTTTCTGCATTATGTTTCATGGATGTTCTTTTTATAATTGTTTGGCTGGACAATTATCATTCAGTGTAATATTGGTTTTATTTTCTTTATACAGATGTGTTACTTAACTACAGAATGAGCATGCTTTGAACCACTGTTCCGTGTTTTCACTGTAAATGTCAAGGCTTTTATGGGCATATTGGGCTGTCCTTGTACCTCGTAACAGCTTGCTTGAGCGATGCATCACCAGATCATGGTCTATCCTGTTAAAGTTCCAACCTTCAGGTCCAGGCTGCCATGGGGTTTTCACTGCATATGGAGAATCCGTGTAACTTCTGTGAATGATCCTGGTTGGGTAGACCTAATAAGGTTATGAAGACGTCTTTGGATTGTCTTATTTTCAGATTTCCTTTGAACAATGCCAGCATAAGTTGGCTTTTCATGATGGGATACAGAGCCTTCCTGAGCGCAACTCCCATGACACGGACTGATTTCACACCCTGAGTCTTTTGGTTTAATCTAGCTTAAACGTGCTGATTGACGATGATAGATCTCCGGTTTTCTTCAGACCATAAGTCAAAAACAATGACTGGAGATACTGTGGGCCGACTTCCACCGAAATGCATCGGTTTTAAACTTCATTGTCTCTGCCATTGGCAGCCGAGGCAGTTTTTTTTTTTTTTTTTTTTAAATGTTGCCGCAATATTGCAGAGGATCCACAAATCTGTGGTAAATATATTTTTTTAAAGCGTGGGCTCCGCATATGTCATTTAGAGGAGGAGGGTGCATGGCCTCTTCCCCAAGCCTCTGAGGCCCCAAGGACCAGATCCCCCCCGGGGTCAATATTTAAATGAAGGGGAGCAGAGGCTGAGCTGCCCCTCACCCCGAGCCTTAATGGGCCTCAAGGACCCCATCCCCCAGGACCGATTTTTGCAAAATAGGGTAGTGGGATCACACAGCTGCCCTCCCTGTGCCAGTGAAGGCCCCAGGTACCACATCCCCCCTGGGCCGGCTCACAGCCTATGTCCCAGGGAGCCCAACCCAGGACACAGTAGTTTCCCTGCCTGCATCAGCACGGGAAAGGAAACCTATATTTGCTCCTGCCTGGCAGGTACATTTTTAAATCTCCCACCAGGCGGAAGCAAATGTGCCTTCCCTACCTCCAGCACCGTGGACAGGGAAGGGATTTTCGCTCCCAGCTGGTGGGAGATTTAAAAATGCTCCCACCAGGTGGGAGCAGACTTGTGTTTCCCTGCAGACAGGGAAACAGATCTTGCTCCCACCTGAAGGGAACAAGCATAAACGGCTCCTCCCTCCGGGCAAGAGCAATGTTGGCTTCCGCCATATGTGGGTAGCGGGCTGGGGCCGCGGGGGCACTGGGGTTCCCCTTGCAGCCCCCAACTAGTGGTTTGTTGGTGCCCTAGGTGGGCACAGAGGCACCCAACTTTGGACCTGGGGAAGGGGTCCCAGGATGCCCAGGGAGCCTTGAGGAGGGGGACCACACACCCCTCCCCTTAAATATTGGAATTTGGACCCAGTGATGGGGTATCCAGGGCTTAATAAGGCCACCCCTCCCCTTTTATTAGTGGTTGGCCCTGGAGGGTGCGGTCCCTGGGACTCATTTGGGGTCATGGAGGGTGGCCAGGTGCCCCCACCCCTAATATAAATATGTTTGGCCCTGGGGATGAGATCCCCAGGGCCAATTAAGGCTCAGGGAGTTGGGCCACTGGGCACCCCTCCCCTTTATGGCATTCGGCTCCAGGGGTTAGGGTCCCCAGGGCCTATTAAGGCTTGGGTAGAGGAGCTGCTTGGAACTCCGCTTTTTTATGTAATTCTGTCCCTGGGGATGGGGTACACAGGGCCTATTAAGACTTGGGATGGGGGGGGTTTGCACCTCCTCCCCTATATTTAAGTAATGGCCCCAGGAGATGGATTCCCGGGGCCCAATATTGGCTCGGGGAGGAGGGCTGTGGCTGTGTTTGGTTGGCTGCCTGTAGGGGGCCCTGCGGCCAATCCCTCGCTAGGGCACTGCTTAGTTTGAGCCTATGGTTTCCATTGCTCGTCAAAGGCACTTAATTCTTAACACCGGCACTAATGATAGTCCACCAAACAGTGGTGCTGTTGGTCTAATTTTAAGATGAGCACGGCAACAGTATTTATTAATTCAATATACAAAATGAATAAATCCTGTCATCCACGCCTTTCTTGTAGCTTTGGGTGTCCTGAAATAACTGAAATTGTCAAACTTGTAGTGGTGTGATAGTAGTTGTGTTGGTACTGTCACTGGCCGAGGCAATGCATGGTGAAAGATGCAGCAGCCTCCTGGGAAGGGCCCTGGCACTTACATTTTTACAAATTAAGCACTGTGAGGGGGTTGGCTTTTTCATATGGTAACAAAATATTACTTTACGTTAACCAAAGCCCTAGAAATTCACTGAAAAAAAATCCAAAGGTTAAAGTAACGTTTTAGTTAGGTGAGAATTTCAGCTACAACGTAACATTTTAAACTTGCACAACCACTGAAATTCACCAGTTATAGTTGGCTCTGGTATTTATAACTCGTATTCTAAGGTAACTATATCTCGCGCCCTCGCCATGCACTGCTAATTACACCACATATTGCATCACTTATGACACATTCTAAGACATGATTGATAATATTACTGCAATATTTGCAACATTTGCAATTAAATTATTGATGAGAAAACTGTGCATGGCGGGCGTGAATTATATTTCCCATAGGGCAGGAGTTATAGTTAGAAAAGCCAACTATAACTGGTGAATTTCAGTAGTTTTGTATGTTTATAACGTTACGTTGTCACTGAAATTCTCAACTAAAATGTTACTTTAACCTTTGTTTTTTTTCTGTGGGGAAAAAAATACACATTTATATATCAGCCGAGTCCCAAAGAAGAAGATTAAAAAGGGACAGGGTATAAATACCATGACCCCCTAGGCCTAGTGCTGTGGTCCCCCAGGGCCAAAAAGCATTTATTTTTCATTTTTGCAGAAAAAAATCGCAATTTGTGTTTTTTTTTTTTAATTTTTTTTTTTAAGCTCACTCTTCCGTGCATGTTTGTATTAGAGCCCCCAGGTGGGCCAGGTCCTGGGGGCTTATTTTTTATAATATGGGAAGGGGGCACATGTGGCCCCCCTTCCCATGTTCCATTTTGGTCCCAGGGACCACCAGTTCCCCGGGGCAGACCAATAGTTATATATACTGGAGGGAGGCAGCGTGCCCACCTCCTGAGGCTCATAAGAGCCCTGGGTACCTCCACCTCCCCCGGGCTTTATTAATAAATTGGAGGGGGTTGTGCGGACCCCCCTTCATTGCCGTTAAGGGCCTCGGGGAACTCTACCTCCCCAGGGCCACAAATGCAATTTAAAGGGGGAGGGGGCCACACATATTTGTCCCCGGGGACCAACAACTTCTCTGGGCTTGTCCACCGTGTAAAAGGGGTTGGGGGGGTGTTTTCGGCCCTGGGGACCACCACCTCCCCTGGGCTGGCCCTAAAAAACAAAGGAGGGAGCTGCCCAGCCCCCCCTCCTGGAGCCATTAATGGTCTTGGGAACAATGCCGGCTCCCACTGGAGGCAGGGAGCCAGCAGGGACCGCTGTACATTGGGGCTCCCGCCGCAGTCCCGAACACTGCACACTGAGTGCCCTGGGTGGGCTCCAGGTCACCCAGCATCAAGAGGCTGGGCCCCAGGGAATAGGGTCCTCGGGGCCAAAATCTGTGCCCCCCACCCCATGAATGGGGAGTGGATTTTTTTTTTTTTTTATCAGTTATATTTATCTCAAGTAACTATAACTCGTGCAGTCACCATGCACTGCTAACTACCCCACATATTACATCATTCATTACATCTTCTATGGCATCATTGATAATATCACTGGAACATTTGCAGTGAAATTATTGATTAGAAGTGGCAAGGTAAAGTGAGATACAGTACCGTGCAGACATGCATGAAAAAATATCTGGCCAGAGGTATTTAATTTCAAATGATCAGATTCTGTAATTTATTATTTGAAGATCATCACAGTGTGACGCACAGAAAGTCAAGTCCTTCACTAGCCGTTCTAGAGGCGTGATCACAAAATAATATAGGAGCCAAAGAGAGAAAACAGGATCACAGAGTAAAATAGGGCCCATTGAAGTTTTATGTGGCAACGTTTTAACATTACCCAAAGTGATGAATCTTGTATCAAGTCTGCACAAGAATCTCCCTCTTTCGTCCGAGACACTAGTCTGTAGATCTGGGCAATTTCTGATCGGAAGTCGCCTGCACCGCAAGGCAATGGCTGCTTTTCTCTGTGGTGCCCCAGGACTCCCTCTCCAACTAAGAACGGGTGCAGAATGTTCCAAACACTTCCGGGTGATGCACCAAAGGCGTCGGCAGTCTCCTCTGTGGATCATTTAAGTCGTATGTTGCCACAGCCTTTATACTACGACCTCACCCCTGTGAGTAAAGAGGACAGGCTGTACAGAGCTAATACCAACGTTATATGTGTAGGTGACATCTCACAGAAAGGAATGACAACTACACAGTCAGCGAATCAGCGATGCAGGTCTAGTGCCACAGCAACTACAGCGGAGAGTAGGGGTAACTGATTGGGACAAAGCGGTGGAAAATTAGCTTAATAACGTGTAAGAGTCCCTAAGGGCTTTTATTTTTATTTTTTATCATTTTTTTAATAGTTATTAGGAGGTTAATCTGGAGACGTTTGCTGCAGCTGCCCTGAACATCTACTCCTTTCCACGGGCCGTCTCTGGGAGGACAAAGAGATTAGTTTAGTGGTTAAATTGCAGAGTTCGGTAACCGGAGGCCTGGGTTTAAATCCCTGTTTCTGGCGCGACTTAACTGTAAGGTCTGACTGCTATACTTGGGGAATCCAGACTGCTGTGCAGAGGGTGTAGCGCGGCAGCATTAGAGAAGTAGGACCTCCGGAATGTGGTGGGCCTTGCTTGGCACAATGAAATATAAATGAACCACAGGACACCAACTAGTCGTTTAGTGCAATCAACCACGAGCGCTGGTTGCACGTTTATTTATGCCTTCTGGTCCGAGCCCGGCCCAGAAGGTTGCAAGTATATATAATGTAATATAGTGGCCGGGTGGCTCACTACATCCCTCCTAACCATTCATGACAAAACTTAGAGTCAAATGAATATGTGATGAACCGCCTCATGTAGAATGGCATGACAACTTCTTCTTCAGCAAACAAAGTCTTTCAGCCTCTGGCTCGGCCGGGGATTCTCTTGCAGTCGATAAGGATGTCCACGTTGAGCCGCCCTTTTGTTCTCAATTCTAGGAGCAATGGCGGTCTGGCGGGGACCATCTTCCACCCTTGTTCCACTGGGTTCAATGCTTGACTCTTCAACTGTCCTTGGTAGCTCCTCCCCTACTTCCTCTCTGGGGGGAGGGGGGAACGACTCCTGCAAGCTTATCGGCTCTTGTTCTTCTCTCCTCTCCTCCACTTGAGGTGTGATTTTTTTTTTTTATTTTTTTTTTTTTTTTTTTTTTTTTTTTTTTTAAACCAGGACACATTTCTTGACAGCCACCCCTCTCCTCTTTGGACAGTGATCATAGTTCCTCGTACCCCTATCACTTCCTAGGACTCTCTCTCGAATGGCGTTCGAAATTTCCACCCCGTATGTCTGTCTCTCACTACCACTCTATCGCTTGTGCAAATCTCCACTGTCCTATCTCTCCGGCTCTGGCTTGCTTTGTCATTGTTTCTTTTCCTCTTCGCCTGGGTTGTCTCACTGTCCAACTCTCTGGGTGTCCACAGCTCACTCACCGGTACTTGTCTCTCACTGCCCTCTTCATCAGTTCACTTGGCGAACAACCAGTAGTGCTGAGGGGTGTTTGTCTATACGCTCTCAGGAATTGATGGAGACATCCTTCCAACTCTACCTGTTGATCCACACCAATCCATAATGCTTTGAGCGTGCGCATAAATCTTTCTACCTCCCCATTGGTTTGAGGCTATTTGGGTGTCACCCTCCGGTGTTTTTACATTGCGATGGTGCAGGTATTCTCCGAATTCCTGGCAGTGGAAGGGTGGACCATTGTCTGTTCAGATTTCTTCCGGTATTCCCAGCGGAGCAAACGTTTTCTCCATCACAGGCTTGACATATTCAAAAGCTGTTGATCGCACCACCTCGACTGCTGGAAACTTTGAGTAACTGTCAATCTTGACTAGCGTCAAATGCCGTCGGGAAAACTTCCAAAATCCATGCTTATGGATGACCACAGCCGGGTGCTGGGGGCCTCAGTGATTATCATTGGAGCTGGTGGTTCACCTCCGGTGATTAAGCAGGAGTGGCATCCCCTCACCAAGTCTTCGATCTCTCTGTCTACCCCTGGGAACCACACGTTGGCCCTGAACCTCGCTTTGGTTTTCGCCAGACTGTGGTGACCTTGATGTGCTAGTTTCCCCTGTCCTCCTCCATAGGCTTTGGGGTATCACGATTTGCGTTCCTCTTAGGACCAGCCCTTTGACACTTTCACTGATTTCGTCCCGACACCGCCAGATGCCTGTTCTGGCTTCTCTTTCCTCATCAGTCAATCCACCCACGCCATCCAGGAAATTCTTCCAGTGGTGTTCCCGCAAGGCATCTTTGACTGCCTTCAGACATTTATCTTCTTTCGTAGCCTCCAAGATCTCGCCCAGGGACAGTGCTCTTGGGCACGCCAACTCCGTGCTCAGTTTTATAAATCCCTCTGTTCCTCTATCGACTTCTTGTTGATGATGCGAATCCGCTGCCACGGGGTTGCGCGACAGGTAGTCTGCTGGATTATTCATTCCTGGATGATACACCACTTCAAAGTCATAGTGCTGGAGTTGCACTGCCCATCTTTCAATTCGAGGAGGCCCATTTCTTACTGTCCCACCGAACAGTGGTACCAACAGTTTGTGATCGGTGACCACCCAGAACTTATGCCCACGTAGGTATATATTGAAGTGTTGGCACGCCCATCGAATTGCTAGTGCTTCCCTTTCAATTTGTGCGTACCTTGTTTCAACTGCTGTCAAAGCTTTGCTCGCGTATGCAATGGGCACCCACTCCTTGTGTGCGTCTTGTCAAAGACGTACAGCCCCGAGACCAACCCGGCTGGCATCCACTATGAGTTCCGTGGGGCTCTCTGGCGTAAAGTAGGCCACCGTCGCTCCCTTCAGTAGTGCTCTTTTTACTTCCTGGAAGGCTTTCGACGCTTTCGAGCCTAGAAGGCTGGTCCACTGCCAGTTGTTGTCCTTCGTGAAAGCCCTCAGCGGCTCCGAGATGGTTGCAAGATGTGGTATGAACCGGCCGCAGTAATTCGCCATTCCCAAGAAGCTCCGCATCTCTGGTTTTGTGGAATGTTTGCCGCTCTGATGGCTTCGACCTTTGCCGGGTCAACCTGTAGTCCATCCTTTGAGAACTTGTTCCCACAGAATTCCACTTAATTTGTGTAGAATGCACACTTGTCCCGGTGCAATGTCAATCCTTGTTCGACCAGTCTCTGCTGGGTCGCCCTTAAGCGTTCGTGGTGTTCTTCCAGTGTTTTGAGAGAAAATCAGTATGTCATCACTTACATTGATGACTCCCATCAACCCTGATAGAGCCTCTCGGATAGCATCTTGGAATACCTCCGCCGCCGCCGATACTCCAAAGCTGAGTCTTTTAAATATCCGCAGCCCTACATGCGTTGGGAAGGTTGTGATATAACTACTGGCCTCATCCAGCAGCAGTCAATGGTATCCTGAGTTGAGGTCCACCTTTGAGAACCACTTTACCCCGTTGATATCAGTGATTATCTAATCTATGGTCAGGGTGATGTGTCTTTCTCTCCTTATCGCCTTGTTGGGCAAACGCATGTCCACACACAAGCGTATCGCTCCCGGCTGCTTGGGTTTGGGAGCAATCACCAACGGAGACACCCACGGGGTGGGACCCGACACCTTTTCGATTCCTTCTGCTTTTTCAAGTTCCGCCTCCACGAGAGTTTGTAGGTGAAAAGGCACTCTTCTATGACGTAGGGCCACGAGCTTGACTGTCTTGTCAATATGCAGCTTGACTTTTACGCCTTTCAAGCAGCCGAGTCCCCCGAAGAGTTCGGCAAACTCAGCCATGATTTCCGCCACGTGGGATTGGTGGACTTAACGTGCGAACATTACCAGGCCCAGATCTTCAGCTGAGTGGCATCCAAGTAGTGTTCCTGCGCTGTCCTGCTTCACATTAAACTTTGTTTGCGAAGAGATGTTACCATGTGTGACCTCCACCTCAATGACACCCTCTAGCTGAATGGGCCTCCATACGTGAATATCTTTGCTTTCGTGGGCATCAATTTTGGGCAAGGATTTAACCTTCGGTAGTGCTCCGCATCCAGGATGTTGACTGACCCCCTGTGTCTGAGAACTGTCACTTGATTGTCCCCGATCAGTATCTGGCACATCAGAGGGGGTCGTCTCTTTTGGTTGGTTCGTCCTGTGACCGAGATGACTAAGACCTCATCCTCCTCCTCATCTTCCAGCAGTCTCATCTGCTGATACAGATTGTCCACATTCTCGGTAGCTTCCACCACCCTTACCATCTGTCTGGCTTGCCCAAATTTCTTTGTCTTCCCTCCGGATGTGGCCGTTCTCGCCGCACTGAGGCATACCTTTGCACAGTGTCCTGTCTTGCCGCATTGCAGACAAGGCTTTCCGTATGCTGGGCACCGTCTTGGTGGATGATTGTCTAAACCACAGTTGCCACATCCTCGCCCTCCCGGGCGTGTTTAGGTGGTCCCTCTTCCTCTTCCTGACCCTTTCCGAATGGTCTCCACTCTCTCCTCTTTGACTGTGACTGCATTTGCCTGCAGGGGCCATGCCAGCGCCGATTCCATTTCCACCGGTCGGGCAGCCGCCAGCTCGTGAGACCTGCCCAATATTAGTTTTCATCCAATGTGATACCCGGTTGATGTAATATCAGCTTTTGAGTTCAGATGACCTGCACCCCTGGATTAGTTGAGCTCTGGTTTCTAGTTTATTGTCAATTTCAGTGCAGGAGCTTGCCAATTTGCGCAGCCTTGCAAAGAACATATCGACAGACTCCTTCTCCTCTTGTCTTGCCTGTCTCAGCTTGCAATGTTTGTAATCAGGATTTAACTGTGGATCAAAATACCGATCCAGGGCTCTTACTGCTTTTTCATACTCATCCGCACCACCGGTGTCGGGTAAGTCCTGAAATAACTCGTACAGTTCATCACCTCCTATATGCAGCATCGTGGATCTTTTGACTGCTCCGTTGGTCTCTCGAGTAGCAAGAAAGTAGTTTCCTAACGTCCTATCTACTTCCTCCACCTTGGCGTTGCCGTGGCTGGGTCCGCCACCTGACTGAATGGGGGCAGTGCTGCTAGCGTGGAGCGGGCGCAATGCTCTACTGCTCCTTCCTCATCTGCATTGGCCTGTGCCAACATTGTTTGTCTTGGTTCTGTGGGCTGTCGTGTATGTCTTTTCGGTGCCCTCTTGCTGGGCTGTGTTCCACACTCCTCTGCTAGTGCGGGGCTGTGTGCTTGGTTGACCGTGCACTATCGCACCTTTACTGTTCTGCTTTGTTGACTTCTTTTTGTTTTTCGTTCCCTTTTTTTCGAGTTTATTCCCCCCTTTTTTTTTTTTTTATTATAATTGTTGGCCTGGTCTGTTTTCCCCTCTTTCAGTGCCGCTCCCCCTTGTGGGAGAATGTTGCTGGCTGCTTCCGAATTCAGGCCCTGGCACGCACCTGCTCTGGCCTCGCGCTGCCTCCTGCCGTCTCCTGGAGCGCTTCGTACCTCATCTGGGCCTCTAGCCCTGCGCTTCCACCTTCGGCCACTAGGTGGAGAGGGGGGACACACGTCTCAACCAGGCTCAGAGAATGCTCTCCCCAGCCCACACGCGCACCCTCTCGCTCGCTGTTCCTCGGCGATTACCTGCAAGCGGCCGCGTTGCAGCTGTGGTTCCGCCTACACGACCGCAACGGGCTGCTTCTTCCACGCCAGTCCTCCTGCTGGCAGCCGCACTGCTCCACACCGCACCAACCTCCATTCCTCCGGCTCTGTCCTCACCGACACCGGTAATCGCTCCCTGTTTTGATCACTTCTTGCTACGGCGGCCGCTGTACACGGGTCATGCACGCAGCGACCTCAGTCCGCCTCATCGCGAATGTAGCGCGGCAGCATCAGGGGAGTAGGACCTCCGGAATGTGGTGGGCCTTGCTTGGCACTGGGAAATATAAATGAACCACACGACACCAACTCGTCCTTTAGTGCAATCAACCACAAGCGCTGGTTGCATGTTAATTTATGCCTTCTGGTCTGAGCCCACCCCAGAAGGTTGCAAGAATATACAATGTAATATAGTGGCCGGGTGGTTCACTACAGAGGGCACCACAGGCAGATTGTTTTGCAGACTGTGGTACAGTAGCCTGCAGTCCCCCAGGCGGCTCTCAAGACTGCTTCGCGGTAGGTGCCTCAGCGGATTCTCCAGAAAACTTAGTGCGGTGGACACCCCGGACTGGGCCAGACTGCTGTGTGGCTGGGACCATTGTGTTGCAGGCACCTTGGGGTGGTATGTGTTTGGCATGACTGCTTTATGACAGGAAACTCCCACTGGTTTGCGGCTGGCAACATAAAAGTGCTCGGGCAGCAGAAACCTGGCCTGTTTTATGCTGAACATGGCAAAGACGAGTAAACTTTACCCCACGATGACGGATTTTCTTTGTTGGAAGCAGAACTTTAGGTCGGATGAAAAGGGTGGGGTGTGTGTATAGGTCTGTTAAAGGACTGTGGCAAACGAGCATAACTAGGAATCTTTACCAAGAGGCGCGACCTAAATAATTAAAGGTGCATCCTGGAGCATTTGAAGCTCGAATGCTATAAATGACACAAGCATGCCACCTTGAGATTTTGGGAGTCTCCCTAACACCTTTCTGTTATTACATCCAGACATAGCTTACAACAACAAACATAGGCCTAAAGCAAGCCAGAGCCTTTGGATTTGCCAAGGCTTGTCAGTGTCAGATAAATGAGTAACAACGTCAGTAACGTTGTGACTAATTAGATTTGAAAATGTTTCAAAACATGAGGCTGTGAATTAAACATTTCTAAGGTCTGTGGAAGAGGTGGTAGTCTTTAGAGTCTCTCAGTCACTTCTGTTCTCCCCTCTCGCCACTTTCCTCTGCAATCCCTCCCTCTGTTGGTCTCTTACACCATATTATTCTCCACATCTATCTGCATTGGTCACAGTTCAACTCCTCCCTCTCCATGGCTGTCTTTTCATTCTTCCAATACTCTTAGCGGAATGCAGGATTAAGAAAAGTACGTAAAATATAAACCGGGACTGCTGCATTGCTTACACAAATTAACCTCCGGTTTCTTTCACAGTCATTGTTGAGAAATACGGGGCTTAGTAGGTGCCCGTTGCAAAGTCTGTATTATTACCGGGTCTGAGACCTGGCAGCATCCGACACACTTAAAGCTCTGGTTGGAAGATCAAGGAGGCACTCCATTTGTCGCAAAGTCACAGTGGCACACTCCTATGACGTCTACAACTCCTGTAATCTACTAAAGTGAGGCAACTTGTTCGAATGACCACTGAAATAACTATACAGTAAACTTACTGGAAAGTCTACATTAACAGTACCCTGAGAGCTGTAGCAGTCCCGGGTTTTGGCAGCAGGCTTTTGTTGTATCTTCATGCCGCACCACCAGGAAGTGCTACTCTATCCGTCATTATTTGGACACGGGGCACTTGAATGTTCCATTATAGTGGTGGGTCATTTTTGGATTCCACATTTCGTTGATTCAAAACTAGCCGCGTTCCATGCAGGTAACAGCAGTGGGGCGGTGGGGCTGCGTTAGGGGGGATTTCGAGGGGCGATGCCGATGGAAAATTAAATAAATAATTAATTTTACCTTTGCATCGTCCTTCGAAATTCCCCCCCCACCCCAACGAGGCCCCACCGCTGTTGCCTGCATGGACCGCGGCTGTTCAAAACTTCAGGCAATTTAGTTTGTGTAAGAAAAACAGGCAAATTGTACAGACACCTAGGTCGCTAAAGAAAGATTTGCTTCTTGTGCGTCTCACTGATGAGTGTTTTTACTGCAGACCACCTTTGCCGTGGATTAGCGGTTGTATTTCTGTTGGTTTATCTTTGCTCAATGCCTGATGCAACTCCTTCTGCCAGAAAGCAATGTTTGGTTGTTTGCCCCAATAGAGCTCACTGTTGCTGACAGTGGAGTGGTTGCACTTACAGAGACGAGGCCTTAGCTTGTATCTTTCTTGGACCCACAGACAAAGAGCGGGTCACTCATGTCATCCATCCAACAATCACCAACTAATATAGAGAGTGGGCTGAAAATGGTACTTTTTGTGTTGTACTTGCCTTTAAATACCGCTTACTATGTCTGATGGGGAATTGAAGTGTGCTATGTGTTGGGTAGCACACTACCGGGGAACCCAAAGTTAATAGTTAATCCAGTGGTTCTTACTTATTGTTGTAAATTTGTAGGTTATTTATTTAGTCTTGTGCCCTGGTGAAAAGGAAGCATTTCCTCCAGTTTTTAGTGGTGGATTAAGTTAGTAGGCGTTGGGTGTAATTATGAGAGAGTTCATGCAAGTTGAAAAAGTGGGATTAGTAAATAGGGTGTTGGAAGTTAGACATTATGAGATTGCAAGGAGATGTTACACAGAAGGAGGATTTGTGATCTATGAGAGTGGGTCAGCAGGTTAGAAAAGGTTAGATTATGCAGATGTGGTTACTCAGACGGACCGTTTGATTTGTAAGGAGGGGTATGGTTAGTATGCTGAAGTATTGCAGAGAGTAAGGTGGCAGGTAAGTGAAAGAGTATGGTACCCTCAGAGGTATGGAGGCAGACAGAGGATGGAATGTAAGGAGAGTATCATTCAAATAAAAAGGTAGGAGAGAAAACAATCCATAGCTATAAATCAGGTTAATTTTTATGCAGGAGTTTGGAATATTGAGATGGGATGCAATCTGGGAAGAATAAAGAGTAGAAAAGAAAGTTGATTACCTAGGGGCAGGTGATGCAAGTTGTTGCTTCTTGGGTTGTTGTGTTTTCCTGTTGATGGTGTTGGTACAGCGGTCTGTTGTTTTACTCCGTTTTTGAACATTATTAGAAATGTTTGACTTTGTACTTGTTTTTTTTTTTTTTTTTTTTTTAAATGGGGTATTGAGTTATGTGGTATGTCCACGTAGTGGGTTGTTTAAGTTTGTCTTAATCTATTTTGAGGAGTGGACATCCCCTGTGGCTTTCATTGAACACTCCATTATTTGTTTGTTTGAGGCTGATACATGGGTGGTAAGTTTCTAGTTGGATGCAATTCCCCCTGATATTAGGGGTTGTTTGTAAAAGGACTCTGCTGCTTTAGCATGTCCTTAATCTAAGAGGGATCCTGGAGGGTATTTGCCTATGTGCAGAAAATGAGAATGTGTGGATTTTCTGTTGGAGCATATTGGAAATATCCAGGTCTTAATCGTCTTTCTGAACTCAAAGTTACTTTTAGTGGCTCTGATCTGTGCACAAAGGGAATTCCATACTTTTGTGGCATGAATGAAGAAAGTAAGGCCACCAAAGTTTTTCTTCCTTTAAGCAGGAATTATTAAGCAGGGTTCCGGGCTGGAACGTAAGTTCTTGGGTTGGGAGTATTGTGATTTTTGCTTGAATGATTTTTGCTTGTTTGCCATTGATAGCTCTGTGTGTGATGCACAGTCGTTTGAAAGAGGATCTTCTTGCTATTGGGAGCCAGTGTAGAGGATCGGGAGATGTGAGTTTGTATATTTACCTGTATAAGTAGTCTTCCTGCTGAGTTATGTATTCTTTTTTTTATTTTTTATTATACACTTTATTTTTCAGATAAAGAATGAGTCGCATTGCATATAATCACTTTACAATCAAATCGACTCGTGCCTGACAGTTTCATTCACAATGGTAGTCACTATATCAATCTGCACAGTGGTATAACCTAGTACTTTGACCAGTCCCCAGCAAGAACCCCCCTACCTCCTCTCCCAATCCCAGTAACTAGACATTACGATCAGCAGTGCCTCCCACAGAAAGCTAATTGACCACGGCACACACGGACCACACTGCACTCAAAAAAGGATATCCGGGGGGTCAGGTATTATCCCCTCAGCCCACACCCTCAGGAACTATTCCATTGTCTGCCTGTGTGGCAGAGGCATGCTTAGTGGCCTCGAAGTAGGCCCTCAGTGGTCCCCAAATATCTCTGGGTCGCGATGTCGGTGGCATAAGGCTGGCGTATGTCTCAGCATTGGTGTTGCAGTACACCAGGCTCCCCAGCCAATCTTGTAGCTTAGGAGTGGTTTTCCTGCCCCAGTGAATGGCAACCTCTCTTTTAGTTAGCAGTAGTCCCAATGCTGCTAATTTCCTGACTTTCTTAGGAATCTGGACTGTGTACCCTAAAAGAGCTATCTCAGGGAGGGGAACCAGTGGAATGCCAATTATCTTCCCCAGTGTCGTATGCACCGCTGACCAGTAGGTCTGCAAGCGGGGACAAGTCCATGCTAGATGTATAAAATCCACGTGCGGGGCAGTGCATTTCAAACAGGTGTGTGGCCTATCAGCATCTATCCTGTGCGCCAAGGCTGGTGTAAAGTAAGCGCGACTGAGAAATTTAAAGTGCAGCAACTTGTGGCAGGCGTTGAGTGAAATGTCCTTGGTGGCCTCGCAACATTTTGCCCATTGCTCATCCGTGATGGTGCTCCCCGTGTCTACCTCCCAGGCCTGTCTAAGGTTGGAATCGTCCGCGGGAATCATCCCAGCGCATGCCTTGTACATTTTAGAGATGAGGCGTGTGCCGCTAGGGGTTTCTAACACCAGAGTAAGTGGAGGGAAAGAGTCAGGCTCAGCAGGATATGTGGGGAGCGCAGCACGCAGTGCGGATTTCATGCGGCTCATGAGTAATCGTGTCATGAAGTTGCAATCGGTGAACCTGTCGCCCTCATCTATCGAGAAAATATGACCCCCCGGGAAGAGATCGCCCACTTTTACAATATCTAGTGTGGACAGCGTGTTCTGCACCAGCGTCTCTCCAGTGATTGGGAACCATCTGGCATTGGGCAACGGCAGGGCGGAGGAATATAGTAGTGTAGCGCCTGTGCGTTTTATCAATTTACCCCACGCCCAGGCAGTCGTGGATACTGTTTGTATGTCGCATCTGTCACGTGGAAAACCCCCCGGTAGCACCTCGCACAATTTATCGGGGAGAACCAGGTCTGCCTCCGGCCGTAGAAACGGAATGCGTGCATCTGGATGAAACCAAGCAAACGCATAATGACATTGCGCTACCAAATAATATAATTGTAAGTCTGGAACATTAAACCCGCCTCTGTCGTACGGTAAAGTCATCATCGACCAGCGGACACGCGGTCTCTTCCCGCCCCATACTAGTCTTGTCATGAGAGTTTGTAGAGTGCGGAAGAAGCCATCTGAGAGGGGAATCGGGATATTGTTAAATAGATATAAAAATTTAGGAAGGACCACCATTTTCACTATAGCCACCCGACCAGCCAGGGATAAAGGTAACCTCAGCCATCTGTCGACCTGTTCCTCTAACTTTTGGAAAGTCTGTCCATAATTTAAGCGAATAATTTGTGTGCTGTCCAGATGGATGTGTATACCAAGATACTTTACCGAGTCTTGGCACCATTCGAGAGGAAATTCGCATTCCCATTGGACTGTGCACGCCGTTAGCGGGAATATGATTGATTTGTGCCAGTTTATACCTAGCCCTGAGAATCTGCCAAAACGGACGATTTCCCGGATAAGAGGCGACAGATTAAGGTGTGGTTCCCGGACGTAAAGTATGGTATCGTCGGCGTATAGAGCAGCTAGGAGCGGGCCAGTGTTGAATTGCAGTCCTCTATGCAAGTGGCGCTCCTGGAAATGCCTGACCAACGGGTCCATGGCTAGGATGAATAAAAGCGGGGACAAAGGGCAGCCTTGTCTGGTCCCTCGATATAGCCGGAATGGTCTGGACAGGGTGCCGTTCAGCCGGAGTCTTGCCGATGGCTTACTGTAAAGCAGGGAGACTGTGGAAATGAAGCCATAGGGCAGTCCCATACGCTGCATCACCTCCACGAGGAAGGGCCACTCTAAAGAATCGAACGCTTTCTCCACGTCTGGTAATATCGCCGCCGCTGGGACGTCGGGCTGTATTCTGTGTAGCACAGCAAACAGCGTACGGAGATTCAGGGATGTCGAGCGTCGGGGTACAAAGCCGGATTGTACCGGGGAAATGATGTACTCCATCAGCTGCGACCGCTTATTCGCGAGCACTTTTGCCAAGATTTTATAGTCTAGATTCAATAAGGACAGCGGTCGATATAAGCCGCATAACTTGTGGTCTTTGCCAGGTTTTGGAAGGAGTATGATTACGGCTTCACGTAGTGTGGGGGGGGAGAATTTGTTTTTCTAATGCTTCTGCATAGACCTCAATCAGCTGGGGGGCCAGAACGTCCTTGAATTCTTTATAAAAATCCCCTGTGAAGCCATCAAACCCCGGGGCGGAGGAACCTCGCAGGGTGTCTATGGCCATTAGGACATCGGTAACAGTTATGGGTTCCGCCATGAAGTCTAGCATATGCTTTTCCAGGAACACCAGTGCGACCTCATCTAAATATGCAGTCTGGGCTGCGCCATCGGGTTCTGACCTGGAGGAGTATAGGGAGGTGTAATAGTCCAGAAACGCATCTCTGATGGCCGAGGTAGAGGTGAGCATGTCACAAGAAGCTGAGTGCAATTCAGTAATGTAGGATTTGCTATAAGGTGGTCTCAGCATTTGCGCCAGTACCCTGCCAGGCCTCTCGCCCTCTCCGTATCTTCGTGCTGCTTGATATTTACCCAAATACAATATCTCCCTGTCTGCCGTGTCCCTGTATTCCGCCAGAAGGGCGAGCATCTCTGTCATAGCCCCTGGGTCAGGGAGGGCCGTGAGCTGGGAATCTAGCTTGGCAACATCTTGTTCAATACGGGTCATCGTTTGACGAAGATCCCTGAGTACTCCAGCCCGTTTGGAGATGCATACTCCTCGTATAACCGCCTTAAAACCTTCCCATAGCATCGCCACTGAGTCTACTGAGCCCGTATTGAGTTCGAAGTAGTCCTCTATTGCCTCGCGCACCTCTGCCTTGAACACCTCATCTTGAAGGGCCTTACTTGGAAAACGCCATTGTCGTTCATACCCTTCCGGGCGTGGGAGCAACAAATGTAAAGTTATTGGGGAATGGTCGGAATATGTGCAGGGGAGTGTAGTGTGGGAGCCAAACCAACCCGCGACATTGGGAGAGATCAGCCAATAATCTATCCTGGACCAGGTGCCGTGAGGGCCAGAATAATGAGTGAATTTGGTGAGGGTGGGATTACGCTGTTGCCAAATGTCTATCAGTGTGTATTGATTACAGAGGTTCATCAAGGCCCGCCTCGCCCGTGGTTTAGCGTCGGGTGCGGTTGACGAGCTGTCCAATTCAGTGTTTATCAAGAAGTTAAGGTCCCCCCCCTAGGAGCAGCGCATGTGTGTCATGTTTGGCAATCCGGGCATTCAAGTCATGGAAGAACTCTGGGACGTCCACATTGGGAGCATACACATTAACCATAGTGATTTTGTGGCCATAAAGAGTGCCTGTGACTATCACGTACCTGCCCACTGGATCACGGGTCACGTCCATGAGGGTAAAGGGGACTCTCTTGTGTATCAATATGGCTGTACCTCTAGCGTAGTTGCTATAATTAGCAAAGTATCTGTGTGTGCCCCAGCTGGCGCCAAAACTAGCGGAATCTGTAGGGGGGAGGTGTGTTTCCTGTAAATAAGCTATATCAACCTTGTGTCGAAGAAGGTAGTGGATCACCTGCCTCCTTTTACGGGTGTTATTGAGGCCTCTGACATTCCAGGACATTAAAGTGATGGCCGAAGGCCCCTGTACATTACCTAACCGCGACATCCAAACATTGTACATGCATCTTCCTGTCAGGACTGTAAGGCGATGAAAACTTGGCAAGCAATGCTAAACTAAAGTGTGAATAACTACAATTGCAATGTGCGAACTTTTCCCCATCCCCCCACCCAGCCGCCTTCCAACCCATAGGTGGCCAACCCCCAGAAAGTTAACCCGCCCGGGAAACCTAGAGATCACCGGGCTCGCAGTTGAGGTCCAGAAAGTGGGCCCCAAAATGAATGCACCAACTCAGCGGATACACCAGAGGGGGGTGGCAGCCCGAAATCGAACCGGCCCAGTGCCGTATCTGTAGAGAAAAATCTAAACAAACATTGCGATTTCCCATATGCAAACTATATATAACATGAGATCATTCTAGAAACATCATCCAGTGCCAGTGTTCGAGAATAGGTCCGCACTAGCGTCAGAGCCGCTGTGAGGTGGGGAAGCGAGTGCACCCTCCGCCGAGTTTTGCGAAGTCCGTGTTTTGTGTGTGCGGCAGAATTCCTGGGCCTCTGCTGGAGTGTCAAATATTCTGGACCTGCCGCCGACATCCACTTTAAGTCTCGCCGGGTATAGCATGCCATATTTGAGCCCAAGATTGCGTAACGTGGCTTTGACCCCCTGGAATTTGCGGCGTGCCTCCTGGACCATCGGAGTGAAGTCCGGATAGAATGACAATTTCGACCCCTGCCACTCGACCGTGCCGCGTTCTCTTGCACGACGGAGAGTGGTGTCCCGGTCTCTAAAATTCAGGAGTCGCGCTATGATGGGCCGAGGGGGAAGGCCTGGGTTGGGTCTGGGGCCTAGTGATCTGTGGGCTCTCTCCACCACAAAGCCAGGTGTAAAAGACTCGCTTCCAAACAGATCCGTGAGTAACTTCTCCACGAAGAGGTCCATTCGACCTGTGGATGTCGTCTCCGGAACCCCCATAATGCGGACGTTGTTGCGGCTTCCGCGCGCTTCCAAGTCCTCATTTTTGATGGCTACTTCCTTGAGCAGGCGCTCCGCCCGTTCCAGCCGCTTCAGAGACTGAGCTGTCCCGTCCTCCAAGTCTGATACACGAGCTTCCGCCACATCAAGGCGTCTGTCGTGGCCCTGTACTTTGGCGCCCAAGGATGCAATGGTCTGGTCCAAAGTGTCGAAGCGGGAGTCCAGCGCCTTAAATCCCGCCTTCATTTCAAGCAACAGGGAGGCAACAGAGGCATCCGAGGGCCCAGGTGGCTCCGCCGCAGGGGCCTTGTCAGCCATAACTGTGTCGTCCGATGTTGCTCCCTCAGCCACTTTTTCGAAAGGAAGGGTTCTTTGCCTGGGATCATTGCGTCCCATTCCGCAAAGTTCGCGAAGCAGACGTGGGGGGGGGTCCGGGCGATGATGTATTTCGAACTTGCATAGGATCATTTGACAGTTTTGAACAGGCCTCAGACACTTCAGGCACTCAGAACAGCAGGTCGGCACCAGCGCGCGCTTAGAGCCAGGTCTGTGTCCTGGTGGCAAGGGCAAACACAATGGCGGCTTCCCCACTGAGCAAAGAGAGTATTATTGCGAAACACTTGTAGGCCCCATCGCAGGAGGGTTATGCATGTTCTAAACACTGGCACTGAAGGGCTAAGCGGCGCTGTGCTGCAGTAGCAGATTGTATGGTAAACTCAGGCAAGGGGCTCCATGGCATCGCAGACAAGATGGCATCAAGTGAGCGTGTGTCACCAAAGAGGATGTCTGTCCCTCTCGGGGAAGTCCAGCGGGTGATCAGCACCGCACGCTGTGTCGAGCGGCAGGTGAGCGCGCACCCACCCCCACCGCAGCCGCTGGGCCCTGTCCCCACATGAGCCCAGTGAAGCGAGGAATAAAAGCGGGGCAGAGCAGCCGGCCCGGCAGCCCGCAGCGGAACCACGCGGCAAGGGAGGGGGGGGAGCGCAACCCACACGGGCCCGACTCACCCGGTCTGTCTGCTGGAGGCTGCAGGAGTCGCCGTCTTCCGGCTGTCGGGCTCGCGCTCGTGTGAAGCCGCCGGGACGCCAGACGTGGCTGCACCGGCCTACCCCCGGTCTCCTCCGGCACGCCGATTCTGCACTTCAGGGGAGAGCTGGCGCCCGGCACTCAGATCACCATGTGCCGCGTCGCTTCCTCTGTCCGCGACGCCGATTTCAGCACAGAAGTGAGCACATTCTCCAGGGGAAATCGCCGATGGGACCGGCCGATTGTTGGAGCTTCACTAGCAGGCGGCCATCTTCACCGCCGGCTCGGCCACGCCCCCCGAGTTATGTATTCTTTGTAGCTATCTGATATTTGAGTGGTATGCTGTGGTAAAGACCATTAGCCCAGTCATGTTTGGAGAGGATGAGTAATGTTGTTGCTTGTACTTTTTGACGACATCCTAGATGTGTAAAGATGCATCTAAGAGTATCCATTATGTAGAAAGTTGATTGGGACAACCTGCCCACTTGAGTATTGGTCTAGCCAGAAAGATATGGGGTTATGATCTTTCTATTCACCACAGGTCAATATGTCAGTTTTTGAAGAATTGAGCTCAAGCTGATTCCACGTCATTCATCTACGACTCTGAGGCAGGTGTTGAGTGTTGAGGTTTCTATGTCCTTAGGATTTTCCAGTTTCGGAATGATCTGTATCTACATAGTTGTAGCATGTGAATTTGAAACTGTTGATAAGATTTAGTAATTAATTCATGTATATGTTAAAAACAAGAGGGGAGAGGAAAGACACTTGTGGAAGGTCTGTTTTTATACAGTAATGATCTGAAAAGAAAGGTGATGTGACTCTCGTATGATCTCTTGCTTATATAAGAGGATATAGAATTAAGAGTGATACTATCTAGCCCGACTTCTTTCAGTCTATGAAGTAATGTGTCATGGTGTACTGTGTCAAAAGCTGGTGAAAGGTCCTGGGGTAATAATACAGCTACACCATTTTGTCAACTATGTTTTTTAAGCCGTCCCAAATTGCAATTAAAGCAGATTAAGTCCCTCTTCCTTGGTGGTATCCTGTTGGCCAGTCTGACCGTAGATTTTCTTCTATGAATAGGCCACTCCATGTTCTTTATCTTTCATTTTTACCCATTTTTCTTTTCAAATGTTGTGTAGATGTCATTATCAACTAATAGTTTATCCTTTCTGTACTCTCTCTCAGGCCTCTTTCAGTCGACTCTATGGAACAGTACAGGACATGGATACGAGAAGCGCTCTTGTACCATTCTAACTCGGCAAAAGCAATTTATGGAATTGCTCCTAACCTAGGCCTCAGTAGACCCAGACTATCTTCTTCGTTCTTTACCTACAATGGAAGTTCTTGATCGAGAAGCACTGACCACTCACCGCATATTTTCCAGCACCTCTGAATGCTATTCAATGTTAGCACCCTCGTCCCCCAAAGGTGTCACATGCTCATTCTACTAACAATATGAGTTTTCTTCAATCAGAACCAGATGATATCAGGGCCGCCAGAAACATTTTTTCCAGGAAAATGTTGTCTTATACAGATAAAATAGTTTCAGAGCCGATAACCCGTTCAAAATATTGCCTTTTGAACTTCCTGCCTCTAGTTTGATAATCAGATACACATTTCACTCAATCTATCTACCATTGTGAAATTTAACTGCGAAAGCTTGAGGCCTTGGAAAGCTCCCAGGTGTAAAGCTATTGCTTAGGACATGCAGGTGCATCACTCAGCTTGCATCACTTTCTTCTGGTACACATGACATTTTCTGACTTGATGCAGACCATCAATACGATGATGCACAACTAGACAGCATATGAATACTATTGCCCTGACCAAAATTTCCATAACTCATCACTGCTACTGTTAAAGGCAGATGTCATTGCAGGCTATATGCATTAAAACGATCTAGCCTCCAATAGAAAAATCTAAATATAAAAATATGGACTTGAACAAATTAATTTTGTTTACTGAATCAGAAGCACTTGAAGTTTCGAGAAAAGAGAGGGGAAATAATCAGAGAAATTATGCCTAGAGGGTTGTGGGCAATCGACCTTTGCAAACCTTCCTAGTGCACGAAAATAGACTGTGACTGTTCTGAACTCGTGAAGTTCAGAACATCCACCCTTGAGCAGCCCACGATCACTCCAAACTATAGTGTGAATAACTTTGCTTATTAACATTTCCTCTGAAATGCTCTCCCTTTTTCTGGTCCTTACCACAGACGCAGGATTGTGCACTTATTCAGACATTAACTCTGTTGTTACTAGAGGAGAGGATGTAGCCTAACGGCTAGGGCAGTCAACCTCAAATCTGGGGAACCGGGTTCGAGTCTCGGCAAGGACGCTCAACTTCCTGTGATTCTGGGCAAATCACTTAATCTCCCTGTGTCTAACAAAAATGAATGTGTCTTTATGTAACGCAACTTGTGCTCATGTAAAGCGCTCTGATACCTTTGGGTCAAGTTCTGGAAATATAAAATTTCGGGGCAAAAAAGTGCTTTCTCAGGTGTAAATAATGCCACCTAGGTAGCTCATAGTTCGGCCAGTAAAGCACTCACAGCTGATCACTTTGTACAGTCTGCAAGTCAAGGGTTGGAATTCCACTTGGCCGGCTCTGCAATTCATGCTTGAGAGATCGAAATATATTCAGTACCTCCCGGCTAGGTTAAAGTAACGCCTATTACAGAGCAACAAAATAGCATAAGGCGCTGTAAGAGACTTAGTTATTGTCCTGTTTAATTTCAAACCCATGTTAATTATGTTTTGTTTGCTTGAGTGTTCTGCAGAAAAAAAGCAATAATGTTTATGCTCCAAGCGCACACTTTTAACCCGTGGTTTTCAAGCAGCGCAACTTAGTTTAACAAGCATTGGCAAAGCCAATAGGTTCTCGCCTATGCAAGAGCTATTGGCTTTGCAAATGTTTTAGCCATGTTGTACACCAACTTGGGTGCTGTTCCCCATGGCTAAAAGTTAGTGTTTTAGTTTGTTTGTTTTTTAAAGGCCTGTTTACTGCATTCATCCATGAGTGCTCGCTTTCTTTATACAGGCTATGCTCCACGGGAGGGATTAACTCGAGCTGGACAGCCTAAAACAAATACAGGTAGCAAATAGAAAGCAAGCAACTGCGAGCTGCAAAACACAAAAAGCCAATTGTAAGCAATGGGCGGAATGCATTCCCAGGGAAGCTTTCAAAATGTCCCCAGGACCTCTTCAAGCTTCGAACTAAATATTGTCTTTAAGCAGGGGAGGAGCAGAAAGAACTCTTCTGAGGCACCGAAATCCTCAGTGGATCATTAATGGGTATGTTGACGTCGGACAGCAGGCTGTGAGAAAAACCTATAATAAAATGGCCGTTCTAACTGTCAAAGTCCAACAGATAAGGCATATACTGTCTTGGATCACCGCCATGTTTGGATGGCACTGATTACTGGTAAATTCATTGGCAGTTCATTGTGTGAAGTCACGCACCTCAAAATCTCAAGTGGTTACTAGGGGAAGACATGTTTATTTAGCCTGGGGTAAAGCCAGCTGGCTTCCTTAACCAACCAAGCACACCCTAGACTCGACAAACAAACTTTTCAGTGGAATCTAAGTAAACCAGGATATCCTGCAGACCCAGAATCTCTCTGAACACGTGGCTGATGAAGCATGCTGGTCTGTTCATGCCCCAATGGACATGTCAAGCTACAAACAGTGCCCACGCTGGGACTTTAAAGCAGGTTTCCGTTTACTCGTGTGATTGCTGGGGAACCCTGGTACAGCGCTTTTAAAGACCTATTAGCCAATGGCATGAGGGCTGCTTCAGCTGCCCATTCCACAGAGGCACATCTTTTGCAATGAGATCTTTAAACCACTTTTAGAGCCAGGGCTACTGGAATTATGCAATTGTGCAGCTGCAGCGATTTTCGCATAATTATAGAATTGCAGCATTTGCCACATAATTCATTATCTGCTGCATAATCTGCAGATTTAAACAAAAAAAATGTTTCTAGCTCAAACGGTTCAGAAGCTACTAAAAATTCAGCAACACGTGTTGCAGCAAAGTGCCCTTTGTAAATGTTGAATGTCACCTTTTTGTTGCTTATTGCTATATTTCGGTGTTGAATTGGTACTAATGAGGTGCAATCAATGCCCAGACAGTGTTACCCGGTTTAAACAATGACGGAATAATGAAGTAATACTATTACAAAATGTGTTGCATTATGCCGCATATTTCACCTTTTTAATTGACGCATAATTTACATTACCCTTGCCGCAGAATTTGGCCCTCTCTTGCCGCATAATTTGAGTGGCCCTAGTTATAGCTGCACGACCACTATCTGCGGCATATGGCATGCTTGCTGCTGCTCTCAACACACCAATGGTAACCTGGCTAGCAGTGGCGTAACGCAAAATGATAGGCCCTTTCCTGCAGAATGTGAAGAGGGGACACAGTCTCCCATATTTCAGAGATATACATTGGTCTTGGGCTAAATGGGAGCCCCTAAAGGGGTGGGTACACCCCTGCACCATGCGTTACGCCCCTGCTTCTAGTGCTGCACATCCTTAAGCTGCAGCACGTGGCCTGCTTCTGCCCTCCAGCTCTGTTCCCTCATTGGTTTAGCCATTGAAAAGGCCTATACCTGCGGCCATGCCCTGCCACTGCAGTATGGCAGTGGATTTTATTGCAAGGATCGCTCTTCAAGAAACTAGTCCGTATATGTCCTCTTTGTCCCCCAGAGCTCGCCTTCCAGTTTTCTTCCAGATCTGCAGCTCAGTTGCCCTCTGACATATCAAACACAAGTGTTTTAAAATGTCACTTGGAACTACTTCAATGTCTCCCACTGTCCAATATTTTACTTTGAGTGCAGTATCGTGATTTGCTCCCACAAGCCATCCAATCCTTAGCTACTCAGTGGCAAAGGAGTATAAAATCATGTTTCACAATTGGACCCAGGGCAATGGTGTCAAGGACATGGTGGTGAACAAGACGGTCACACGATTGCACATTAGTTACGAGTGGCAATGCTTTTGGTCTCACTTCTACACCAACCTAAACCAAATCTAGATTAGATCCTCATCCATTGCCCAGCTACTCCTACCTACCAACCCCTATTGCTCTATTGATTATCTTTGACCTTTTATGGACAAGTCCTTCATTGTTACTATACCGGGTGACTTGAACTTGCAGTTCGATGACCCGATTAACTCACTGGCCAACCATGTGGTTAGTCATCTCTCTGACCTTTTCAACAATTCATCTAGTCTGATGAATACCCGATTGACCTTTTCATCTTGCACTCAGTCGATTGACACAGTATAACCATACGCTAATACCTCATTTTCCAGGCACACCGGCTGTCTTAGTGCGGCATCGCTTGAACCTGTGCACACTATCCTTAACAATTTCTTTAGCGGATAGCTCGCCCACAATATGGGGCATGACAATGACATCAAATTACTCTGATTGCATGAGTAAACGTACTTCCAACAGGCAGGGGCAGAACCAAACTCCTGATATCCACTGATTATCATTGGATCTAAAATTGGTAAAAGTGGTTACTCGGAGAGCTGACGCTATATGAGAACAAGCATTGGCATAGCCAATAGGTCTCGCTTTTGGGACCTTATAAGTATTTAGTTATGCAGCACAATATCCTTGGTGCAACAACATCAACCGTTTCATGGCTAAACACTTATAAGGTCCCCAAGGCGAGACCTATTGGCTATGCCAATGCTTGTTTTCTTTAACAACTGTAGCGTATTGTCAATGCCTGCTAGAGCTCCTAAGATTTTCAAAAATACTCTTGCTTTCTTTTCATTTTTCCTGCATTTCACCGACTCTCCGGAAAATCGCATGTGCAGCAGATTATAAATGTGCAATGCCGTTCCTTTGTACTTTGTGTAAAGTAAAACATGCGTTGCTAGTCAATTTTTTGACAAACCTACGTAAAGCACTGTTAGTGATTGTTCTGGTCTGTGCTATATAGAACTCTCGATCAATTAAAAAAACGCATAAGTTGCTGGATGTGAATGTTAGCTTGTCTTATAGACCTACCCGTGATTTAGGCAAAGTGAAGTTAAAACAATGATCTTTTTAAGAAAGGAAATAGAAAAAAATAACGCAGCTTATGCTGTGCTGGACTGCTCTGCTCACTGGTCGTTATTGACATAGGAGGCACCATACACTTTTGTACAGAGAGGAAAGCTGGGACCTAGGGTGGTAAAACTTGGAACGTAAAGAGAATACAAGTAGTTTCTAAAACACACTGAATACAAGTAGTTTCTAAAACACACTAATCTCCGCACAACAAAACGACAGACTCCTAAGGAATAATGAAATGGAACAGGAGAGACTGCTGGATATTGCAGAATTAATTAAATCCAAGTACAACATGCAAATTCAGTGACCGTGTCAGGTTACCACAATAATTTTGTTTTTAGTTTTTTTAAATAACAAAAGAACAATGGGGAAATTGGTTTTAAGAAAAGAGGCACCTGGAATAAGTAACTGCATAAAAGTATTTGTGCATCTGTTCTCATAGACGTCATTGTGGAAAGTTCACGTTCCACATGGGACAAAGAATGCTACAGATGGCCTGGCATGGTCATTATGAGCAGGTAACTACGCACTTCGTATCTGGAACAACATCCCTGTATTCATCAGGCCCGCCCCAACCATGCTCCAATTAAGGATAGAGCCGAAGACGCACCTCTTTAAAGAACACTACATCACGATGCAGTGACAGTTAACTTCTGCTTCCAGAACATCCCTACCTCTCCAATAATTTGTTGACTTTGCCTTTGACCCTGTACAGAGCTGCTCTGCCCTTTGGTTAGATTTGCGCTATACAAATATCACACACTTGCCTTTGGTTGATTGCAAAAGCAAAAATTAATTGGAGTTTCCTGTTCGTAACGAAGTAGTGAGTGGCATCTGTAGGGGATACTGGAATCTTTGGTTAAAGCCAGAGAAAGGCATGAACAAAATGACTGCAACTATCTCAAGCATCCCCCAACACAACTATGGAAGCGCACACACAGACACAGAAATTCAAGAAAGTCATGCCACTCTCAGGCATGCAGCAAAAAGGATATCTCAACAACAAAAAACCGTTGGAGAGGAGGAAACCACAGACATCACAGCAGAGGCTTTGCTGTGGATACCGGTACGAAAGAACGTGGCCAACACTTAATGGCCATCTAATAACGGGAATAAAGAATTTACGGGACTGAATACAGGGAAAGGCACATGGAGTCACACTTCAGTGTCCCGTGGAAAGGGATCTATGAAAGTGCTATCAAGCCCCAATTCTAACAAGCATTGGCCGCGCGCTGTGGTGGGGGAGGGGGAGCAGCCGGAGAGCAAGTGACGCGCGGCCGCTAGACGCGCTCTGTGGTGGGGGAGGGGGAGGAGCAATAAAGAGGAAAGCCAGATGGCCTGGAGCATGCGAGGAAAGCGCGTTACTGTGCGCGTTCTCGCATGCTCTAGGCCAGCCAAAAGTTGTGGTCGCATTTCTGAAACCCACACTACAAAATGTCTCGCCCAGAGACAGCGCTGAAGCGCTGGCTTTCAGGGCGAGACCTAAAAACATAATGGACCTAAGGACCAACAATCCTATCCCAAGTCTTTAAAATTCTGTAATGCCACCATGTCATTAGTAAAATCCAGCACTGGTAATTTCAACAGATGTGCCTGTAATATATAGAATAGGGACATAGTGGCACCATAGTTCATACGTGCAAATTAGTGAAGGAGAAACCTCATTATAAACATCTTTTATGTGCCAGATGCTAACAAGGCCTTTTGGTCCAAAACTATAGAGCAGTGGTTCTTAACCTTTTAACTGAAGTGCCCCAGCACCCACCCAATAAATCACTATTGGAAGCCTGAGACCCCGAAAAGTTATTTCTACTATTTGAACCTCTGAGAAATACCCAAAAATAGAGAAAAAAGTATACTTAAAACAAATACGCACAACGTGAAATATTTTATGAAATTCACAAACAAAACAATTACGAAACTCAAAATTGTAATTTTTGCGGGAAAGTTGAAGCTTTTCAAAAGTAAGTTTTATTTCCACGAGAAGCAATATATTAGACTGTAGCATATCACTGTCTTTTTGTTCTCAATTCATTCTCTTTTTGCCGAACATTTTAACATTTTCAAATTAAAATTTTGCTGTGTGTATGTGTGTATGTATGTGTATATATACATATATATGTGTGTATGTATGTATATATACATATATATGTGTATGTATGTGTATATATACATATATATGTGTGTATGTATGTGTATATATACATATATATGTGTGTATGTATGTGTATATATACATATATATGTGTGTGTATGTATGTGTATATATACATATATATGTGTGTGTATGTATGTGTATATATACATATATATGTGTGTGTATGTATGTGTATATATACATATATATGTGTGTGTATGTATGTGTATATATACATATATATGTGTGTGTATGTATGTGTATATATACATATATATGTGTGTGTATGTATGTGTATATATACATATATATGTGTGTGTATGTATGTGTATATATACATATATATGTGTGTGTATGTATGTGTATATATACATATATATGTGTGTGTATGTATGTGTATATATACATATATATGTGTGTATGTATGTGTATATATATATGTGTGTATGTATGTGTGTATATATATATATGTGTGTGTATGTATGTGTATATATACATATATGTGTGTATGTATGTGTATATATACATATATATGTGTATGTATGTGTATATATACATATATATGTGTATGTATGTGTATATATACATATATATGTGTGTATGTATGTGTATATATGTGTGTATGTATGTGTATATATGTGTGTATGTATGTGTATATATGTGTGTATGTATGTGTATATATGTGTGTATGTATGTGTATATATATGTGTGTGTGTGTATGTGTATATATATGTGTGTGTGTATGTGTATATATATGTGTGTGTGTATGTGTATATATGTGTATATATGTGTGTGTGTGTGTATGTGTATATATGTGTGTATGTATGTGTATATATGTGTGTATGTATGTGTATATATACATGTGTGTATGTGTATATATACATGTGTGTATGTGTATATATACATGTGTGTATGTGTATATATACATGTGTGTGTGTATGTATGTGTATATATACATATATATGTGTATGTATGTGTATATATACATATATATGTGTATGTATGTGTATATATACATATATATGTGTATGTATGTGTATATATACATATATATGTGTATGTATGTGTATATATACATATATATGTGTATGTATGTATGTGTGTGTATATATATAACCGTGACCAAGGTCTCATGGAGACCGAAACGCGTTGGTTTTTTGCTGTGGATTGCCCGTGTAAATTACCGGTAAAGGAATAAACCTGCTGTAAAAGTCTCCCCGTGAGTGCGCTCCGTTTATTCTCTCCGAGTGGGAGGATTGTTGTGGAATCTAAATTACGGCTTGGCTCAGCCGAGGAGTTTAGCACCGTTCTAAAGATGCGCCGCACATGCAGCGAAAAGCGAGCCTCGCAACGAAGATATATATATATATATATATATATATATATATATATATATATATATATATATATATATATATATATTCACTAAAAAAACCATAGGTTTTAGGGACAGTTATAGTTAGTTGGACATTTCACTCGTACAAAACCAGAGAAATTCCCCGTTATAGTTAGTTCAGCTAACTATAACTCGCGCCTCACAATGCACTGCTGATGACGTCACATATTACATCACTCATGACATGGTCAGTGACATCACTGATGACATCACTGATGACATCACTGATGACATCTCAAATGACATCACTGATGACATCACTGATGACATCAGCCAGTGACTGTGTGTTTCTGTAAAGTTTAATAATGTTTAATATATATAGGGAAAGGCGTATTGAAGAATGAGTGGGTGTATAAGTGTCTGAATGGATGATTTAGTAGGTGCGTGACTGACTATAAGTGAGTCATTAAACGTATCTTACTGAATGCATGGGTTACTGACTAAACTGTGTGAATGTCTGTATCCGTCTGTCTGTTGGTGTGTAAGTGGCTGCATGGGTTTGCGAATAGCTACATGAGCGTCTACATGGGTTATTGATTGGTTGTCTGAGTATCTGTATGGGTGCCTGAGTGTTTGTATATTAGTTATATTAGGGTGTGAGAAGATGCATGAAATTATCACATGGATGATGTCATCAGTGATGTCATTTGAGATGTCATCAGTGATGTCATCAGTGATGTCACTGACCATGTCATGAGTGATGTAATATGTGACGTCATCAGCAGTGCATTGCGGGGGCGCGAGTTATAGTTAGCTGAACTAACTATAACGGGGGAATTTCTCTGGTTTTGTACGAGTGAAATGTCCAACTAACTATAACTGTCTCTAAAACCTATGGTTTTTTCAGTGAATATATATATATATACTATATATATATATATATATATATATATATTCACTGAAAAAACCATAGGTTTTAGGGACGTTATAGTTACAAATTAGCATTTAAAAAACCTTTGAAATTCACTGAAAAAACCATAGGTTTTAGGGACAGTTATAGTTAGTTGGACATTGCACTCGTACAAAACCCGTGAAATTCCCCGTTATAGTTAGTTCAGCTAACTATAACTCGCGCCCCGCAATGCACTGCTGATGACGTCACATATTACATCACTCATGACATGGTCAGTGACATCACTGATGACATCACTGATGACATCTCAAATGACATCACTGATTACATCATCCAGTGACTGTGTGTGTTTCTGTAAAGTTTAAATATTTTTTATATATATAGGGAAAGGCGTATTGAAGAATGAGTGGGTGTATAAGTGTCTGTATGGATGATTTAGTAGGTGCGTGACTAATTCTATAAGTGAGTGATTAAACGTATCTTACTGAATGCATGGGTTAGTGACTAAACTGGGTGAATGTCTGTATCTGTCTGTTGCTGTGTAAGTGGCTGCATGGGTTTGTGAATAGCTACATGAGTGTCTATAAGAGTTATTGATTTGTTGTCTGAGTATCTGTATGGGTGCCTGAGTGTTTGTGTGGATGGGGTGTGTGCGACTGTGCATAGATGTGTGAGTGGGTGATTCACTGGGTGGATGGTTTCAAGAGTGCATCTGTGATAGACTGTATGGGTGGGTAAGTGTGTGTAAGAGTGTGTTAGTGAGTGAATGTATGTCCCAGTGGTACATGTGTGAGTAACTACATATGTGAAAGGCAGTATATATGTGTGTTGGAGTATATAAATAGCTATAAGCGAGAGTGAGTGATTGTGATAGTGGCTGTATGGATGAGTGTGTGCTTGTATCAGTGATTGTATAAGAGCGTAACAATGTGCTAGTATTCGTATGATTAAGTGAGCTGGTGTGTGTATAACTGTATAGGTGAGTAAATGGCAGTGTGTTTAATTATTTGCATGACTGACTAGGTGTGTGAGTACCTCTATGGATGAGTGGCGGTGTTTGAGTGTCTATATAGGAGTAAGAGTGCATATGATAGTCCTGTATTGAGTGACCATAAGTATGAGTGACTGTACGGGTGAGTGAGTGGGTGTGTGTGTGTAGACCTAAGAATCAGTGAGTGGGTATGTAGTTATTGGTGTTGGAGTGTCTATGGTTTTGCGAATGGCAGTCTGTAATTTAGATTGGGTGTATCAAAGGTTATATTAGGGTGTGAAGAGCTGCATCAGATTATCACGTGGATGATGTCATCAGTGATGTCATTTGAGATGTCATCAGTGATGTCATCAGTGATGTCACTGACCATGTCATGAGTGATGTAATATGTGACGTCATCAGCAGTGCATTGCGAGGCGCGAGTTATAGTTAGCTGAACTAACTATAACGGGGAATTTCACGGGTTTTGTACGAGTGCAATGTCCAACTAACTATAACTGTCCCTAAAACCTATGGTTTTTTCAGTGAATTTCAAAGGTTTTTAAATGCTAATTTGTAACTATAACGTCCCTAAAACCTATGGTTTTTTCAGTGAATTTCAAAGGTTTTTTAAATGCTAATTTGTAACTATAACATGTCTGAAACCTACGGTTTTTTCAGTGAATTTCAAAGGTTTTGTAAATGACAATTTTTAAATGTATTAATTGTTATATACATTTTTTTCATACTGATTTCGAAATTTTTTAGAAAACATTTTTTTTTACATATTTTATTTTTTAAATTACATTGTAATTATATTATACATTACAAAAAATACTTTCTCAGAATGAATTACTTTAGTTTAAATACTTTGCACATAGGCAATAGACTTTTAAGTACAGTAGTTACAGTTGTTGCAATGGGCAACACATTTTCAAACACAATGCAACATTCAGCTCAATGTGAATTTCTAGTTAAATGCAATTAGTTACTTTATGGATTACTTTTCTAACCACAGGACTGGATCCTAGATTCAGTCCTGGGACATCTCCTGTAAACAGTTGAGTAAAAGCGTTTTGGTTACAGTCGTGATTTTTAAGGAATATTATTGTACTTTAAAAGTTGACACTTAGAAACTTTTTCTCATAGAATGACCAATGTTATCCTATGGAAGGAAATTCACTTAGGAGGTAAAAACTGTTATCGTTACTTTTTTTACTCAGTGTTGGATCCTGGATCCAGCACTGGTGCATCTCCTGTAAACAGTTGAAAGAATGCGTTTAAGTCATACAGGCGATTTTTAAGGAATATTTGTAGTTTGTGAAAATCGACACTTTGAAACTTTTCTGCTGAAAACCAGACAAAGGATTCCTATGGAGAAAATATAAGTTACTGGTAAGTACGGGTAAAATTACTTTTCAGGGTCAGTGCTGGGCTAAAAGATGCAGCACTGGGTTCTCTCCTGATAACAGGTGAGTAAATTGGAATTTGTACTTTGGTTGATTTTAGAGGAATATTATAAAGTTCCAAAACTCCACACTTAGAAGAATTTCCAAGTGAAACCAGTCAATGTTAGCCTATGAAGGAAATTCAAGTTACCGCTATGTACGGTTAAAATTAATTTTGAGGATCAGTACTGGGCTGAAACATGCAGCACTGAGGTCTCTCCTGATAACAGGTGAGTAAATCGGAATTCGTATTTCGGCTGATTTTAGAGGAATATTTTAAAGTTCCAAAACTCCACACTTAGAAGAATTTCCAAGTGAAACCAGTCAATGTTAGCATATGGAAGGAAATTCAAGTTACTGGTAAGTACGGTTAAAATTACTTTTCAGGACCAGTACTGGGCTGAAAGATGCAGCACTGAGGTCTCTCCTGATAACAGGTGAGTAAATCAGAATTCGGATTTCGGCTGATTTTAGAGGAATATTTGTATGTTTCAAAAATCAAAACTTAGAAGAATTTCCAAGTGAAACCAGTCAATGTTAGCCTATGAAGGAAATTCAAGTTACCGGTAAGTACGGTTAAAATTACTTTTCAGGACCAGTACTGGGCTGAAAGATGCATCACTGAGGTCTCTCCTTATAACAGGTGAGTAAATCGGAATTCGTATTTCGGCTGATTTTAGAGGAATATTTGCACAATGGTGAAGGGAGGGGCGGGGCCTGAGGTGACATCTGTGCAAACGCGCCCCGTGGCGCGTTTTAAGTTGGGGGATTAAGTCCCTTGAATCCTGAGGGTCCCTAGGGGCCAACTAGACCACCAGGAACCTCCAATATGCGCCAGGGGCTGCGTTGCAGAGACGTGTAGAGAGGCCACACCCCTTTTACACCTCTCTGCAACGCAGCTCTGTGGCGCTTTCTGGATGTACCTGTTGGGCTAGTTGGCCCCAGGACCCTCAGGATTGAAGGGATTTAATTCCCCATCTTAAAACGCGCCACGGGGCCTGTTTGCACACATGTCACCTGAAGCCCCGCCCCTCCCTTCACCACTGTGCAAACGCGCCCCGTGGCGCGTTTTAAGTTGGGGGATTAAGTCCCCTTGAATCCTGAGGGTCCCCGGAGTCCAACTAGCCCACCATATACCTCCAAAAGCGCCACAGAGCTGCGTTGCAGAGAGGTGTAAAAGGGTGTGGCCTCTCTACACGTCTCTGCAAGGCAGCCCCTGGCGCATACTGGAGGTTCCTGGTGGGCTAGTTGGCCCCAGGGACCCCCAGTATTCAAGAGGAATTTGTTCCCCCTCTGCAAACGCGCCAGGGCGCGTTTGCAGAGTGGTGAAGAGGGCGGGGCCTGCGGGCCCGATCGTTTTTTTTTTTTTTGTCCCCTGAAGGGGGCTGTGTGGCCCCCTTCCTTTTTCTCTTTTGGGCCCTGGGGACCCCATCCTCCAGGGCCTTACCCCTTTTTAATTTTTCCCCAAAAAAAAAAAACGGGAAGGGGGCCGCGTGGCCCCCTTCCCTGGGCCTGTATTGGCCCCGGGGACCCCATCCCCGGGGCATGGCCTCTATATTTATTATTTTGAGGGGGCAGCGTGGCCCCCTCCTCTGGCCATTTTAAGGCCCCGGGGACCCTATCCCCCGGGGCCGGCCTTTCCATTTAAAAAAAAAAAAAAAAAATTCTCTTTTTTGGGGAGGGGGCCGCGTGGCCCCCTCCCGGGCCACTACTTGCCCCGGGGACCCCATCCCCCGGGGCTGGCCCTCTCCGTTGGGGACTGTGGGGGTCCCCAATCCCCTCACAGTCCCGCCGGCTCCCCAAGTCCCTTGGGAGCCGGCATTGCTAGTTCCACATGGGGAGCAGCTGACATGCTGCTCCCCATGTGGAAAAGCAATCGCTTTGGATATTGGAAGAGAGAGCAGGTTTCCCTGCTCTCTCTTCCAATATCCAAAGCAGTTTGCTATGGCAGGACGGGAGCCGCGAGGCTCCCGTCCTGCCATAGCTAACTACAGTGTCCCGGGGTAGGCACCCCGGGACACTGCAGGAGCCGGCCCTGGGGGTGGTGGTCCCCAGGGCCATCAAGGGCTTCCAGGAGGGCCGCGCGGCCCCCTCCCATTCAGTACACAGCCCCGGGAGGTGGTGGTCCCCAGGGCTCTGGGGTCCGTAACGGACCCCCATATTAAAATGTTTAGTGCCCCGGGAGGTGGCGGTCCCAGGGCGTGTGGGGGCTGGAGCCCCCACACTGGTTTTCTTTTAATTAAAAAAAGCCCCGGGAGGTGGTGGTCCCCGGGGCTGAGGGAGGGCTCAGAGCCCTCCCGCACCATTTTTCAAAAAGCCCGGGGGTGGCGGTCCCGGGGCTTGGGGGCCCTTTGAGGCCCCACACATTAAATAATCCCCCACCCCACCATGCCCCCGGGACTTGGGCCACCCGGGAGCCAATTAACTATCGAAGCGCGGAGACCGCGCTTCGATTTTTTTCGGCAGGATTCGCGCACTCTGAGCGCATCCTGCCGATTTAAAAAAAAACACATTATTTTTGCCCAGGGGGTCCTTGTGGGACCCCCTGAGCAAACCTAGGGGTCAGGGTGTTTCTACCCTGCCCCCTTTGTGCGCTTGCGCACTTGTTTCTGTCCCTCGGTTCTACCGAGGGACAAAATGGCTGCCAACATTTCCTGAATCGGAATGTTGACAGCCAGCTGACAGCCAATTAACATGCAGCTCGTGATCGGGACGGTGCGCGCAGGGTGCGCTGAGGGTACGCGGACCCTACTCGGCCATAGATATCACTAACTTTTTACTTTTCATTTTCTCAGCAACTACTGAACGGATTTACACCATTTAACAAAAGGGTTCTTTCTGAACCAAGAACTACCTCTTTGCCAAATTTGGTGTAATTCCGTTCAGCAGTTCGAGCTGTAGCCGTGTCTAAAGTTTCCTATGGAAAAGTGCATGGGGAAAACGCGTTTTGGGACCCCCTTTTTCTCGGCCCCCGCTTGACGAATCCCCCTTGAGACTTTCAGGGTAGGAGCGGACCGGAGCGGGCCACAAAGTTTGAAAATTTCGCGAAGATACGTCAACCGGCAAGAGAGTTATTTCAAATAGAATGTTGTGGATTTCCTATGGATAATAGGTTGTAACTATAACTATCTACTGGCGACCGCCAGTAGAATATATATATATATATATATATCAAGGAGTTCATGATACTCCCAAGGTCTGGTGCACTCACTGTGTCGGCTATAAAGCAGACGCGTTTCTGGCTCTTGCCGTCATCAGTGCGGCAAAGCCGTCAATAAAACAAACGGTCATTTAAAACGGTCCTGCCATATGGTTGGTGAATCCTTGGCCAATGAAGGGCCAGCAATGGGGCGTCACCGTCTTCATTATTTATTGCCTAATGCAATTTCTATGGTGCTTCCATCGCTAAAAAAATCAATTGGCAGCCGTGATAACTGTGCCTGTACATCCCCTCGCCTGCCGCTGAAATAAATAGCTGGCCCCAGGTGGAATACTGCTTTGGATTCAATTTGGGCTGCTTGAACCGCCGCTTACGGACTCTGTTGACCCATTTAGGTCGAGGCTTATACAAAGCTAGAGTGTTTCACCATATGTGGGACACTGGCAGTGTTTTCGTTTTTATTTCAGCGGCAGGCGAGGGGATGTACAGGCACAGTTATCACGGCTGCCAATTGATTTTTTTAGCAATGGGAGCGCCATAGAAATTGCATTAGGCAATAAATAATGAAGACGGTGACGCCCCATTGCTGGCCCTTCATTGGCCAAGGATCCACCAACCATATGGCAGGACCGTTTTAAATGGCTGTGTTTGTTTTATTGACGGCTTTTACGCACTGATGGCGGCAAGAGCCAGAAACACGTCTGCGGATGTTTTATAGCTGACACACACCCCGTGAGTGCACCGGACCTTGGGAGTATCATGAACTCCTTGTTTTTTGCTGTTATATAAGCGGTTTCCACCACCGCTTCCCGGTTGCACCCGCCGCGAGTTCGGCTGGCCCCAGGTGGAATACTGCTTTGGATATATATGTGTGTGTATGTATGTATGTGTGTATATATGTGTGTGTATATATATATATATATATGTGTATGTATGTATGTATGTATGTATGTATGTATGTGTATATATATATATATATATATATGTGTTCCACAACAAGATGTTACTGTCTATGATCTCCACCTGTCTTAACAATAACTTTTTTTATGTTTTCTAACCAAGTGTTCCAGCAGATCAGAGGTGTTGCCATGGGGGCCTGCTTTTCCCCCAGTTATGCTTGTTTGCATATGGGGCTGTGGGAGGAGCAGGTTCTCCGTGGCCAACTAGCTGTAGAGTTTGCTGAGCATGTGGCACATTGGTATAGATACATAGATGACGTTTTTGTAATCTGGAGGGGTTCTGAACAGCAGGCCCTTCGGTTCATCGATGTGATTAATAACAACTTCTTAAATCTACATTTTACAGGCCACATTAGTGTAAACAAAATTTGTTTTCTTGATGTAGAAGTCTTTATCTTTAACAGCAGATTGGAGACTAGACTATTTAGAAAACCTACTGCTGGCAACACTGTGTTGCACGCCACGAG